>CAMTDV010001633.1:75702338-76431505 GCA_947069175.1 Scalesia atractyloides | reverse complement strand
AAAAATGTAACCGATTCTTTCGTTTCTTTGGGCCACTGGCCATCAGCCGGGAGTTTCGGGTTTAATACCGATATTTTAGCAACAAATATAATAAATCTAAGTGTAGTACTTGGGGTCTTGATCTTTTTTGGAAAGGGAGTGTGTGCGAGTTGTTTATTTCAAGAATAGGCTGGATCCAACGAGATGTGCTTTTTCTGTTATAACTAGGAAAGTTATATCTAAGAAAGAAGAGTGCATGATCTCGCGAATTACTTCTGAATAAATTCAGAAATCATATGTAAGAACTATAGCATTTCGTAATTTATTGGAAAATCCACTTTGATTCTCTATAAACCAATAATGTGGGACCATTAACATGGTTAAAGCTAAACTGTTTGAAGTCCAGACGCAGCATGGTACTCTTTCTACCACTATGTTAATATAGAGATGGTTTCAAAATCAATATTTTTTCAATATAGAACACTCATATCGATAAAATGATTTGAACTACTTATTGGGGGTTTTTCCCCCTTTTTAGCCAATGCTGAATCGATGACCTATGTATTGTAAGAAAAACTTCTTGGATTAAAAAAAGTAAACAACTTTGCTAACAATTACATATTTTTTGTTTGGTCAGAAGAGTCCTCCGAATATATATATATATATATATATATATATATATACACACACACACACGCATGTACGTATTTGCGCTCTTCACTATTTTTATATATTTTTTTTCAATTAACTTTGAACACCATGACATGATACAAACTGAAACTGAAAATTTGGAGAAAAGGGTTAAACTTTACATAATCCTACACCAGGGTCGGGTGGGCGCCCGCTTAAGGCCAAAATCATGAAAGGGCCCGAAAAGTTTTCAATTTTATATATACGTTATATATACTACATCATACAAAGCAAGGCAACAAAATCAGTTTGTTCTAGGGTAGTTAGACTCCATTTTGAAACATGGGCCCGAGATCGAATCTGTTATATGTTCTACTTTTTATTTTATTTTTCCTATTGGGAATTGAAGTTCATGTCAAGTTTAGTGTTCTTTTAATTATTTCCATCTGAACATGACGTTCAGATGATATCTAAATTGTAGCTTCCTTTTAATTATAAATGTTATTGATAATTCATTAGTATTTTATTTGAAGGAAGGGTGTTTTATTTTTATGTACGTTTTGAGTTGAATAATGTTTTGATATAAATTACATTTTGTTTGAAAAAAAATTGGGTCAACTATAATATGTTTTCATTCGACGGTATAATTTTGAGTTGCTATACGCTTCGACGTAAATTTAGTTGGGAAACGAGTCGGGTCGGGTCGATTGTAGTCTATTCTTTATATTTGATTTACGTTTTGAGTTGATCTACATTTGGACATAAATTTTATTTGAAAACAAGTCGGGTCAAATATTATACACCTTTATTCAATGGTATGAATTCAGATTACTCTACGTTTCAACGTAAATATAGTTCGGAATCGAGTCGGGTTAACTGCTGTCTATAATTTATTCGTCGTGTATGGCATCGCTGTAACGCACGACGAGTAAAAAAGCTGGCATTATATTGAATTGAAACTTTAAGTGTTTTTATTTAGAAATTCGGAATAATATATTATTACAGGGGCGGATAGGGCCCGGTTTTTTCATCTCGCCCAGGGCCTTTTTTGTTGCATTTTCAGAGACGACCCGGTCCTACACATTCACCATTTTCCTTCAAGAATTATGTGTTAGCCATATTTGATCTTGGTGTTGTTGGTTATAAGAGATGGAGCTGTAACATCACAACACATTCCTATGTTCAAAGGTGCAGGTAAGTTATCCCTTTAAAACTACCAATATGCGTGTCTAAACAAAAAAGTTACTTAATAAATCGATTAGTGCATCTGCGCTAATCTCTTATGTTAGTATGTGTTGTGGATACATGGAGATTGCTCAAAGCGTGCAACAGCTAAACATGCACACTAGACAAGATAATAATGCATGTTAAGCATATATGGCTAGGAACATGCTTCACCTAAATATAATGGAACATATGGAACATATGGCTCTGAAGGCTACTCTTTACGGGTAAGGAAGTAAGTAAACACCTAAAGTGTTTAAACTTCAAAATCATTCAATGAGAGCGTGCCACGTCAATCCACCTAAAGTGTTTAAACTTTTGGTCAAAAGTGTTGGCAATGCTTAGACACTTGATGAATTGGTAAACTTTTTTTGTTTTTTAGTTTTTAACTAAAACATTAAAATTAATTACAAAAAACCATTACATTAAATTCTAACTTAAAAAAAAATTCAAAAAATTACTTTATCCCACATTGGTGTGGGAACAAACTAAGGAGTTGTTTATAAGATTAAAATCTAACACTCCATTAAACTATTTGTGCCATGTTTTACCACAAGTCCTACCCGCCCGCAGGGGGTTGAAACCCAACCGGAATTTGGTTAGGCTCGTGCATGCCCGCACGTCATAAACACTTTAAACTAAACGATGTTTTAGTTGTTCCATCTTTGACCCGAAACCTCCTTTCTATTAGCAAGTTGACAAATGATTATCCTATTGGCGGTTTACTACCGTCGATTCGCCGACTTCAAAAATCGCCGTCCCGCTTACCGATTTAACTCATAAGGACAAACCTTTCGTTTGGGATTCTAAACAAGGGGAAGCCTTTCAAACTCTCAAGCGTATGTTATACAACGCTCCCATACTCGCTCTTCCCGACAGAAACGATGATTACGTTGTTTATTGCGATGCCTCTAATCTTGGACATGGTTGTGTTCACATGCAACGGGACAAGGTTATCGCGTATGCATCTCGACAACTCAAGATCCACGAGAAGGACTACACAACCCACGATCTCGAACTCGGTGCAGTTGTTTTTGCATTGAAGATATGGCGACACTACCTTTACGGTACCAAGTGTACGGTCTTCACCGACCATAAGAGCTTATAACATATCTTTAATCAAAAGGAACTGAATATGCGCCAACGCAGATGGGTTGAACTTCTCAACGATTACGATTGTGAGATATGCTACCATCCTGGCAAAGCAAATGTCATAGCCGATGCTCTCAGTCGACGAAGCTATGTGTATAGTGTTCGTGACTCTCAAGCTTTGAATAATCTCGAAATCTTGATTCGTTCCGCCCAATTTGCTTGTTTCAATGAGAATATCTTACATGATGAAATGAAATGTGGTGCCGAAACTCAGCTTATTCTTAAACCCAATGGTATTTATTACTATCTCGCTCGCATTTGGATTCCCAACCGTGATAACCTTCGTGAATTGCTAATGGCCGAAGCTCATAAATCTCGATATTCCATTCACCCCGGAGCCGACAAGATGTACCAGGACCTTCGTCCTAAGTACTGGTGGTCGGGCATGGAAAAGATATCGCCTTGTACGTCTCAAAGTGCTTAACTTGTTCGAAGGTTAAAGCCGAACATCAAAGGCCCTCTGGCTTGCTCGAACAACCCGAGATCCCGATGTGAAAGTGGGAGAGCATAGCTATGGACTTTATTACAAAACTCTCTCGCACCTCCTCCGGTCACGATAGCATTTGGGTTATCGTTGATCCTCTTACAAAATCCGCGCACTTCATTGCCATACGAGAAGACTTTAAGGTAGAACGATTAGCACGAATCTATACCGATGAAGTCATTTGTCGACACGGGACGCCTCGTGACATCATCTATGACCGCGACGATCGCTTTACCTCGCATCTCTAGGAGACTTTTCAATCTGCCCTCGGTACTACGCTTAATCTCAGTACCGCGTTTCATCCTCAAACTGACGGTCAGACTAAGCGCACGATCTGCACCCTCGAAGACATGCTTCGTGCGTGCATTATAGATTTCGGTGGTAATTGGGATACACATTTACCTTTAATTGAATTCTCGTACAATAATGGTTATCATACCGGTAAATATGCATTTAAATAATTGGGATACGTTGAGAAGTCATTTAAATACGTATAAATACGCAAACCGACACAATTATACGTATAAATACTTATACGCACATCCTCAATACTTGAATTATACTTTTATACTTTTTATATACTAATTTACATAATATATAATCAAGAAATACCAAGAAATATACCAATCATCTTTCCACCTCATCAATCATCTTTCACCTTCTTTAAACAATCATATTTCACCCTTTTCCACCTCTTTTCTCCACCAATCACCTTCTCAATCCTCTTCCACCTTCTTTAACCAATCATATTTCACCATTCCACATTCTTTCTCCACCAATCACATTCTCAATCCTCTTCCACCTTTTTTAACCAATCATATTTCACCCTTTTCCACATTCTCTACTTATAAATACCAACCTCCTTCTACCATTTTCTTCACACCATTCTTCTCTTCATCTCTCTAATTCTCTCAATCTCTATAAATCAAGAATTCTAAGGATTCTAAAAGGACACTAAGTGTTCTAACCATTCTTCTCTTAACCTCTCTACTTCTCTCAAATCTTCCAAGCAAGGAAGAGAGCTCTAAGAGTTCTAAAAGAAAACACTAAGTGTTTTAAAGGAAGCTTTGAAGCTCCAACCTACAACTCTTCACGGAATACCAAGTCGGAACGCTTGCAAAACCGTGAGTATACTCGAACCCCCTTTTATGTTTCCACTTTTGGGGTGTAACATGTTTACATTATCATAAAATCACTAAACGTATGCTTTATTACTTGCACGAAAACAATCCATTATACATGAATACTTTGATACATATGTGATGCTTATACTAGGACTGAACGTATGTGATACTATAGTCAGTAGCTTATTTTTAGCCTCCATTTGACATGTATAGCGCTATAGGAGTAACGCACCGCTCGTGAACGAGTGGTCATGTTGAATTATTTATACTAGTTGCGTAAACAGAGGGTTGACTAGAAATATCGCATGCCTTGTATATGCTCGTATGTAAACTTACTTGCCGTGTGGATTTGTTTAAACTTATGCTTATACGTATGCTATGCTCAAACTTGTATACTCGCATTTGCTTATGCATTGAACTCGTATTTTAAAACATGTTACAGGTTGATGAAGATGATGCTATGAAAATGAAGTAGCGTCGGGACTAGATACACACATAGACGTTAGGTTTATTATTGTTGTATCAAATTTTGTCATTTATATGGTTTTTTTGGAATTTCTCTTGTAATGTATGACAATTTAAGTATGAAATGAAATCCAGTTTAATTAATTATTGTCACTATTAGTTTATCAGCGATGAGCAATCTATTTCGTCCCGCCTCGATGTTTCCGCCATCGGTTGGGGTGTGACACATCAAGTTCGCCCGAACTTGATCAGCAATTGACAATTTTCCAAGATTTCCAATCAAGTTCGCTCGAACATGCATGGTTTCCAAGGAAACCAGACAAGTTCGCCCGAACTTGTATCAACCTCAAGCAAATGAGACAAGTTTGCCCGAACTTGTACTCTCCCAAGGGTAATAGCACAAGTTCGCCCGAACTTGTACCCAAAGGTACAAGTTCGCCCGAACTTGTCTACTAATCCTTCAACCGTTAACCATTTCAGCATTTCGAAATACTGATGCACTTCTGTTCGCTTACAGGCTGATACGGTGCTCTCCTCGAGTCATCGTAGATCCCGTCTCATCTCCCAAATCGCACCAACTGTGAGTATACTTGAACCCTTTTACGCTTAAACACACTTTTGGGTGTCACATATGTTCGTATGTCAAAACACACCACACAACTCTCAACTGCTTATTCGCAACCCGCTGAATTACATGACTATACGTGAAATCTGTTGAATTGTATGTATTGCTTGATTGCTTGTACGCCACCCTTAACATGATAGTATACAAGAGGTTGACCCGCCACCCGGAGGCGCGGGGTTGTCAAGGCTCGCATTTTTATTTCTCATTTATTTTCTCTTTAGGATGTGGACACTTGTTCGCATGCCTCGATCAATCGCGGTTTGTTGGTTTGCTTGAATCTAGTAGTTACATAGTTCACATCTCTTCCGTATGTCATGCGGTGTATGCTAAACGCTTTTATATCTATTACGTATGCAAACCTGTATGCTCACCCTTGCTTAATTGTTTTGACGTTTTATTTTAACATATGTGGCAGGTTGAGGATATTGCTTTGGACGCTTAGATTTAGGTTTTTGCTTTAGAAAATCATGTAATAAAATCTAGGGAGTTCGAATCGGATGTTATGTTTAAGAGATTGTTTCGAAGTATGTAATGATTGTTTGAGGATTATATGAGTTCGATAGTATGGGATGCTAAATGTTGATTATTGTCTTTAAAAAATTGTTATGGAATCTCTTGATCAATCTGATTCGCCTAGTGCCGCGCCCCGATGATTCCGTCATCGGTTGGGGTGTGACAGTATTTTAGTCAATTTATTCAAATTTAACAGAAGTTACTGTTAATACCCAAACTCGTTACAAACTGACAATCACAAGCCTCAAACCTGTTAAAAATATAAGTTAGTACCCAAAGACAAAACTAGCTATAAACTACAGGGTCTATCTGTGTAATTAACTTTTCTTTTAAAAAATACAAATGTTTCCCTTACACCTTTAGCTATAATAATTTACACGAAAAATTTTCACTATAAGACATGGAAAACAAAATGACAGAGTAAAATGTGGAAAGAACTATGTTCCAAAGGAATTAACAGGCATCTCATGGCAACAGATTGGAGCGTTTAAATAAATGTGAAGGAATAGAGGCATTTGGAGGGCAGGCTTGAAAAAGGAATCTCAAGGATAAGGTCCAAAAGGCTATAACAATATTGTCACATTCATATATATATACACATATATATATATATATATACACTCATGTACGTATTTGCGCTCTTCACTATTTTTATATATATTTTTTTCAATTAACTTTGAACACCATGACATGATACAAACTGAAACTGAAAATTTGGAGAAAAGGGTTAAACTTTACATAATCCTACACTAGGGTTGGGTGGGCGCCCGCTTAAGGCCAAAATCATGAAAGGGCCCGAAAAGTTTTCTATTTTATATATACGTTATATATACTACATCATACAAAGCAAGGCAACAAAATCAGTTTGTTCTAGGGTAGTTAGACTCCATTTTGAAACATGGGCCCGAGATCGAATCTGTTATCTGTTCTACTTTTTATTTTATTTTTCCTATTGGGAATTGAAGTTCATGTCAAGTTTAGTGTTCTTTTAATTATTTCCATCTGAACATGACGTTCAGATGATATCTAAATTGTAGCTTCCTTTTAATTATAAATGTTATTGATAATTCATTAGTATTTTATTTGAAGGAAGGGTGTTTTATTTTTATGTACGTTTTGAGTTGAATAATGTTTTGATATAAATTACATTTTGTTTGAAAACAAATTGGGTCAACTATAATATGTTTTCATTCGACGGTATAATTTTGAGTTGCTATACGCTTCGACGTAAATTTAGTTTAGAAACGAGTCGGGTCGGGTCGATTGTAGTCTATTCTTTATATTTGATTTACGTTTTGAGTTGATCTACATTTGGACATAAATTTTATTTGAAAATAAGTCGGGTCAAATATCATACATCTTTATTCAATGGTATGAATTCAGATTACTCTACGTTTCAACGTAAATATAGTTTGGAATCGAGTCGGGTTAATTGCTGTCTATAATTTATTCGTCGTGTATGGCGTCGCCGCAACGCACACGACGAGTAAAAAAGCTGGCATTATATTGAATTGAAACTTTAAGTGTTTTTATTTAGAAATTCGGAATAATATATTATTACAGGGGCGGATAGGGCCCGGTTTTTTCATCTCGCCCAGGGCCTTTTTTGTTGCATTTTCAGAGACGACCCGGTCCTACACGTTCACCATTTTCCTTCAAGAATTATGTGTTAGCCATATTTGATCTTGGTGTTGTTGGTTATAAGAGATGGTGTAACATCACAACACATTCCTATGTTCAAAGGTGCAGGTAAGTTATCCCTTTAAAACTACCAATTGTTACTTGATAAATCGATTAGTGCATCTGCGCTAATCTCTTATGTTAGTATGTGTTGTGGATACATGGAGATTGCTCAAAGCGTGCAACAGCTAAACATGCACACTAGACAAGATAATAATGCATGTTAAGCATATATGGCTAGGAACATGCTTCACCTAAATATAATGGAACATATGGCTCTGAAGGCTACTCCTTAGGGATAAGGGACACTTGATGAATTGGTAAACTTTTTTTTTTGTTTTTAACTAAAACATTAAAATTAATTACAAAAAACCATTACATTAAATTCTAACTTTAAAAAACATAAATTCAAAAAAATTACTTTATCCCACATTGGTGTGGGAACAAACTAAGGAGTTGTTTATAAGATTAAAATCTAACACTCCATTGAACTGTTTGTGCCATGTTTTACCACAAGTCCTACCCGCGCGCAGGGGGGTTGCAACCCAACCGGAATTTGGCTAGGCTCGTGCATGCCCGCACGTCATAAACACTTTAAATTAAAAGATGTTTTAGTTGTTCCATCTTTGACCCGAAACCTCCTTTCTATTAGCAACTTGACAAATGATTATCCTATTGGCGGGTTACTACCGTCGATTCGCCGACTTCAAAAATCGCCGTCCCGCTTACCGCTTTAACTTATAAGAACAAATCCTTACATTTGGGATTCTAAACAAGAGGAAGCCTTTCAAACTCTCAAGCGTATGTTATACAACGCTCCCATACTCACTTTCCCGACGGAAACGACGATTACGTTGTTTATTGCGATGCCTCTAATCTTGGTCATGGTTGTGTTCTCATGCAACGAGACAAGGTTATCGCGTATGCATCTCGACAACTCAAGATCCACGAGAAGGACTACACAACCCACGATCTCGAACTCGGTGTAGTTGTTTTTGCATTGAAGATATGGCGACACTACCTTTACGGTACCAAGTGTACGGCCTTCACCGACCATAAGAGCTTACAACATATCTTTAATCAAAAGGAACTGAATATGCGCCAACGCAGATGGGTTGAACTTCTCAACGATTATGATTGTGAGATATGTTACCATCCTGACAAAGCAAATGTCGTAGCCGATGCTCTCAGTCGACGAAGCTATGTGTATAGTGTTCGTGACTCTCAAGCTTTGAATAATCTCGAAATCTTGATTCGTTCCGCCCAATTTGCTTGTTTCAACGAGAATATCTTACATGATGAAATGAAATGTGGTGCCGAAACTCAGCATGTTGTTAAACCCAACGGTATTTATTACTATCTCGCTCGCATTTGGATTCCCCTACAGTTCGCCCGAACTTGTCTAATGATCCTTCAACCGTTAACCGTTTCAGCATTTCGAAAGACTGATGCATTTCTGTTCGCTTACAGGCTGATCCGGCGCTCTCCTCGACTCATCGTAGATCCCGTCTCATCTCCCAAATCGCACCAACTGTGAGTATACTTGAACCCTTTTACGCTTAAACGCACTTTTGGGTGTCACATATGTTCGTATGTCAAAACACACCACACAACTCTCAACCGCTTATTTGCAACCCGCTTAATTACATGACTATACGTGAAATCTGTTGAATTGTATGTATTGCTTGATTGCTTGTACGCCACCCTTAACATGATAGTATACTAGAGGTTGACCCGCCACCCGGAGGCCCGGGGTTGTTAAGGCTCGCATTTTTATTTCTCATTATCTCTTTAGGATGTGGACACTTGTTCGTATGCCTCGATCAATCGCGGTTTGTTGGTTTACTTGAATCTAGTAGTTCCTAAAGTAGGGGAGACTGTAACAACTCGAAAATTCTTTGTTATCTTTTTCTTTTTATTTCCGTTGTATCTCTCCTTGTAATCCCGAGATTTGATTTATAAGAAAGTTATGTTAATTAAATTATGTTGATTTACAGTTAAATTGCATCTAATCGATTATTAAACGCATCGCTAATTTAATTGCAATCACAAGTAGTTATGCTACTATACGAGCCAAGTGGGTTATTGTTTAATAAACACTTGTGCCATCGAATCGCTTATCTCATCGCATCGCAAAATGCAGTTAATTATGTGGAATTATGTTTTTATATGTTGTGTTTGTTTATGTTATGGTTATAAGTGCTATCGCAACGCTCTCGCACGCACGAATCGCTAAATCGCACTATTACATCAATTATAACGCTTAATATAACCATCTAATACGAACCGATCACCAAACGAACTCGTAACCGAAATAATCAAATAAAACTTGACCATTAGGTCAAGTTCGGCCGAACTTGTATATAACAAGTTCGCCCGAACTTGTTCAGATCAACAAAACTCTTCAAACTAACAAGTCCGCCAGGACTTGTCTTAAAACTCAAGAAAACAAACAAGTTCGCCCGAACTTGATACAAGTTCGCCCGAACTTGATGTCTGCTCGCTCCATTCTCACTCCACCTATAAATACTCAGCTCCATTCCTCATTTGAACTTGCTGCAAGTTCGCCTGGAGCTCCCCAAAACCGAAACCCTTTGCTTTCTAAGTAAGATTCAACCAGTTTTCAACTACAACAACGTTCAACAACGTTTTACAAGCCACTGCCTTCGTTTTCGCCAAATCTCTTCCGTTTACGAAAATCTTCATCTTTTTATGCAAAACTTCTGTTTTTCACTCAAATCTATGCTTAGATCTGAGTAAAATCTTTAAATCATCGATTTTTACACAATATTCGGACTAATGACGTATGTTTCGTTCACTTTGAAGTGGAACGAGGCGTTGTCAAGCAAGATCTCAGATCCGGAAACACAAGGACGAAATCTTCACTTTACACAAGCTGGACTAACCCGTACGAACCTTCAAGTTCGCCGGGATTAGCCCTAGTTTCTGTAAAATGGCTAAACTCGCTCCAAAAGACCTCTCCAGCCTAAGTTTTACTTAGTGGCTTAAGGTTGGAGGGATGGACACCCGATTTCCTCAGCAAACGACTCGAAAACGCACGATTTGGATGCCAAAACAGTCAAGTTCGCTTGGAAGACATCATGTAACGCCTCGTATCTTCATATTTCTATTTTAAAAAATATTCGTACTCATATTCTAATTTTAGATACCTTACATTCGTATTTTAATTTCAATCTCAAAATTCGAGGCGTTAATCATAATAAAATTCATATTTTATACATATTTTTTTATTATTTTATCCACACAACCAGTCATTTAAATACGTATTTATACGCAAACCGACACAATTATACGTATAAATACTTATACGCACATCCTCAATACTTGAATTATACTTTCATACTTTTTATATACTAATTTACATAATATATAATCAAGAAATACCAAGAAATATACCAATCATCTTTCCACCTCATCAATCCTCTTTCACCTTCTTTAACCAATCATATTTCACCCTTTTCCACCTCTTTTCTCTACCAATCACCTTCTCAATCCTCTTCCACCTTCTTTAACCAATCATATTTCATCATTTTCCACCCTCTTTCTCCACCAATCACATTCTCAATCCTCTTCCACCTTTTTTAACCAATCATATTTCACCCTTTTTCCACATTCTCTACTTATAAATACCAACCTCCTTCTACCATTTTCTTCACACCATTCTTCTCTTCATCTCTCTAATTCTCTCAATCTCTATAAATCAAGAATTCTAAGGATTCTAAAAGGACACTAAGTGTTCTAACCATTCTTCTCTTAACCTCTCTACTTCTCTCAAATCTTCCAAGCAAGGAAGAGAGCTCTAAGAGTTCTAAAAGAAAACACTAAGTGTTTTAAAGGAAGCTTTAAAGCTCCAACCTACAACTCTTCACGGAATACCAAGTCGGAACGCTTGCAAAACCGTGAGTATACTCGAACCCCCTTTTATGTTTACCACTTTTGGGGTGTAACATGTTTACATTATCATAAAATCACTAAACGTATGCTTTATTACTTGCACGAAAACAATCCATTATACATGAATACTTTGATACATATGTGATGCTTATACTAGGACTGAACGTATGTGATACTATAGTCAGTAGCTTATTTTTAGCCTCCATTTGACATGTATAGCGCTATAGGAGTAACGCACCGCCCGTGAACGAGTGGTCATGTTGAATTATTTATACTAGTTGCGTAAACAGAGGGTTGACTAGAAATATCGCATGCCTTGTATATGCTCGTATGTAAATTTACTTGCCATGTGGATTTGTTTAAACTTATGCTTATACGTGTGCTATGCTCAAACTTGTATACTCTCATTTGCTTATGCATTGAACTCGTATTTTAAAACATGTTACAGGTTGATGAAGATGATGCTATGAAAATGAAGTAGCGTCGGGACTACATACACACATAGACGTTAGGTTTATTATTGTTGTATCAAATTTTGTCATTTATATGGTTTTGTTTGAATTTCCCTTGTAATGTATGACAATTTTAGTATGAAATGAAATCCAGTTTAATTAATTATTGTAACTATTAGTTTATCTGCGATGAGCAATCTATTTCGTCCCGTCTCGATGTTTCCGCCATCGGTTGAGGTGTGACATATCAAGTTCGCTTGAACTTATCACCAGAATTGGTGATAAGTTCGCCCGAACTTGATCCACAATTGACAATTTTCCAAGATTTCCAATCAAGTTCGCTCGAACATGCATGGTTTCCAAGAAAACCAGACAAGTTCGCCCGAACTTGTATTAACCTCAAGCAAATGAGACAAGTTCGCCCGAACTTGTCTACTGATCCTTTAATCATTAACCGTTTCAGCATTTCGAAAGACTGATGCACTTCTGTTCGCTTACAGGCTCATCCGGCGCTCTCCTCGACTCATCGTCGATCCCGTCTCATCTCCCAAATCGCACCAACTGTGAGTATACTTGAACCCTTTCACGCTTAAACGCACTTTTGGGTGTCACATATGTTCGTATGTCAAAACACACCACACAACTCTCAACCGCTTATTAGCAACCCGTTGAATTACATGACTATACGTGAAATCTGTTGAATTGTATGTATTGCTTGATTGCTTGTACGCCACCTTTAACATGATAGTATACTAGAGGTTGACCCGCCACCTGGAGGCCCGGGGTTGTTAAGGCTCGCATTTTTATTTCTCATTTATTTTCTCTTTAGGATATGGACACTTGTTCGCATGCCTCGATCAATCGCGGTTTGTTGGTTTACTTGAATCTAGTAGTTACATAGTTCACATCTCTTCCGTATGTCATGCGGTGTATGCTAAACGCTTTTATATCTATTACGTATGCAAACCTATATGCTCACCCTTACTTAATTGTATTGACGTTTTATTTTAACATATGTGGCAGGTTGAGGATATTGCTTTGGACACTTAGATTTAGGTTTTTGTTTTCGAAAATCATGTAATAAAATCTAGGGAAGTTCGAATCGGATGTTATGTTTAAGAGATTGTTTCGAAGTATGTAATGATTGTTTGAGGATTATATGAGTTCGATAGTATGGGATGTTGAATGTTGATTATTGTCTTTAAATAATTGTTATGGAATCTCTTGATCAATCTGATTCGCCTAGTACCGCGCCTCGTTGATTCCATCATCGGTTGGGTGTGATAGTATTTTAGTCAATTTATTCAAATTTAACAGAAAATTTAATAGAAGTTAGTGTTAATACCCAAACTCGTTACAAACTGACAATCACAAGCCTCAAACCTGTTAAAAAAATAAGTTAGTACCCAAAGACGAAACTAGCTATAAACTACAGGGTCTATCTGTGTAATTAACTTTTCTTTTAAAAAATACAAATGTTTCCCTTACACCTTTAGCTATAATAATTTACACGACAAATTTTCACTGCAAGACATGGAAAACAAAATGACAGAGTAAAATGTGGAAAGAACTATGTTCCAAAGGAATTAACAGGCATCTCATGGCAACAGATTGGAGCGTTTAAATAAATGTGAAGGAATAGAGGCATTTGGAGGGCAGGCTTGAAAAAGGAATCTCAAGGATAAGGTCCAAAAGGCTATAACAATATTGTCACATTCATATATATATATATATATATATATATATATATATATATATATATATATATATAACACACACGCATGTACGTATTTGCGCTCTTCACTATTTTTATATATATATTTTTTCAATTAACTTTGAACACCATGACATGATACAAACTGAAACTGAAAATTTGGAGAAAAGGGTTAAACTTTACATAATCCTACACCAAGGTCGGGTGGGCGCCCGCTTAAGGCCAAAATCATGAAAGGGCCCGAAAAGTTTTCAATTTTATATATACGTTATATATACTACATCATACAAAGCAAGGCAACAAAATCAGTTTGTTCTTGGGTAGTTAGACTCCATTTTGAAACATAGGGCCCGAGATCGAATCTGTTATCTGTTCTACTTTTTATTTTATTTTTCCTATTGGAAATTGAAGTTCATGTCAAGTTTAGTTTTCTTTTAATTATTTCCATCTGAACATGACGTTCAGATGATATCTAAAATGTAGCTTCCTTTTAATTATAAATATTATTGATAATTCATTAGTATTTTATTTGAAGGAAGTGTGTTTTATTTTTATGTACGTTTTGAGTTGAATTATGTTTTGATATAAATTACATTTTGTTTGAAAACAAATTGGGTCAACTATAATATGTTTTCATTCGACGGTATAAGTTTGAGTTGCTATACGCTTCGACGTAAATTTAGTTCAGAAACGAGTCGGGTCGGGTCGATTGTAGTCTATTCTTTATATTTGATTTACGTTTTGAGTTGATCTACATTTGGACATAAATTTTATTTGAAAACAAGTCGGGTCAAATATCATACATCTTTATTCAATGGTATGAATTCAGATTACTCTACGTTTCAACGTAAATATAGTTTGGAATCGAGTCGGGTTAACTGCTGTCTATAATTTATTCGTCGTGTATGGCGTCGCCGCAACGCACACGACGAGTAAAAAAGCTGGCATTATATTGAATTGAAACTTTAAGTGTTTTTATTTAGAAATTCGGAATAATATATTATTACAGGGGCGGATAGGGCCCGGTTTTTTCATCTCGCCCAGGGCCTTTTTTGTTGCATTTTCAGAGACGACCCGGTCCTACACGTTCACCATTTTCCTTCAAGAATTATGTGTTAGCCATATTTGATCTTGGTGTTGTTGGTTATAAGAGATGGTGTAACATCACAACACATTCCTATGTTCAAAGGTGTTCAAAGGTGGTAAGTTATCCCTTTAAAACTACCAATATGCGTGTCTAAACAAAAAAGTTACTTAATAAATCGATTAGTGCATCTGCGCTAATCTCTTATGTTAGTATGTGTTGTGGATACATGGAGATTGCTCAAAGCGTGCAACAGCTAAACATGCACACTAGACAAGATAATAATGCATGTTAAGCATATATGGCTAGGAACATGCTTCACCTAAATATAATGGAACATATGGCTCCGAAGGCTACTCCTTAGGGGTAAGGGGGTAGGTACACACCTAAAGTGTTTAAACTTCAAAATCAATCAATGAGAGCGTGCCACGTCAATCCACCTAAAGTGTTTAAACTTTTGGTCAAAAGTGTTGGCAATGGTTAGACACTTGATGAATTGGTAAACTTTTTTTGTTTTTTAGTTTTTAATTAAAACATTAAAATTAATTACAAAAAACCATTACATTAAATTCTAACTTAAAAAAACATAAAATTCAAAAAAATTACTTTATCCCACATTGGTGTGGGAACAAACTAAGGAGTTGTTATAAGATTAAAATCTAACACTCCATTGAACTGTTTGTGCCATGTTTTACCACAAGTCCTACCCGCGCACAGGGGGGGTGGGTGCAACCCAACCGGAATTTGGCTAGGCTCGTGCATGCCCGCACGTTATAAACACTTTAAATTAAACGATGTTTTAGTTGTTCCATCTTTGACCCGAAACCTCCTTTCTAGTAGCAAGTTGACAAATGATTATCCTATTGATGTGTTATTTTCTAATTCATTCTTTGTCATTCAGGACCGAAAAACAATCCAGCCTCTCACTCAAGGTCGGTGTGAAATGGTCTCTGTGTGCTTCGAGACAACTCTTTTGCTTTTGTTGCTTCCATTTCGTTAAATAAAGCCTCATTCGAATTATGGCATAATCGTTTGGGTCATGTTGCGTTTGATACTATTTCTATTTTAAAAAGACTTGGTTGTTTATCTTTTACTTCAATTTTACCAAAGCCTAATTTATGTTCTCCATGTCAACTTGCTAAAGCTCACAAATTATCATTTGAAGCAAATGAAAAATGTGCTTCCCATCCCCTAGATCTTGTTCACTGTGACCTATGGGGACCATCACCAGTAATTAGCAAAGATGGTTACAAATATTATGTCGTGTCTGTGGATGATTATTCTAGATTTTCATGGCTATATCCTCTTAAAACCAAAACTGAATTTTATACGGTTCTTCAAACCTTTTTGCGTTTAGTCCAAACCCAACTCTCTCGCAAAGTAAAGGTTTTCCAAAGTGATGGCGGTACGGAATTCACTAATAAAATTGTGCAGAAAATCTTTGACGAAAACGGCACCTTTCACTGTTTTTCATGCCCATATACCGCTCCTCAAAACGGTCGTGCCGAAAGAAAGCACCGTCACATTGTAGAAACCGGTTTAGCCATGCTCTTTCATGCACGTGTCCCATCACCCATTGGGTCGATGCGTTTAGTACCGCTACATACATCATCAATCGATTGCCCCCAAAGGTCTTACATGAAAAGTCACCTTTTGAGATACTATTTTCCATACGACCCACTTACACCAACTTTCGTGTTTTCGGATGTTGTGTCTATCCATATCTACGTGATTATGCTCCACACAAACTTGCACCACGAAGCATTCCTTGTATCTTCCTAGGCTATGATCCTCAATACAAAGGGTATAAATGCTTTGACCCCGCATCCTCCCGTACGTATGTGACCCGACATGCTCGATTTGATGAATTTTTTTCCTTATGTCAGCAACTCCTCACACACCAACATTGCAAACTTATTTCTTTCCACATTTAATGAACCTACATCATTTTCTACACTCCCACCTTCACCACCCAACCCAACAAACCACACATCAACACCCACCTCTGCTCCATCATGTTCCATATGTGATCACCATCCTCCTACTTAACCACCCCCATCTCCTTCCCCAACTGCCAACCCCCCGCCATCACCTACACCCTCATCCCCTTCATCACCTTTGCTACCATCTCCTCACACTCCTCCATCCTCACCCATCCCCTCTCCCACGTCATCTACCTCCTCTTCCTTATCCCCTATATCGAATTCGGTCCCGTCACCACCCGCACCACCTCACCCTATGGTTACACGATCCAAAGTTGGCACTTTCAAACCCAACCCTAAACACACCTCCTACTTAGCCAGTACCATGCAATCTTGCCTTCATGCTGCTCTACTCACCACCACAATTCCAAAGGGTTATAAAAGTGCTTCAAAAAATCATCATTGGACTCATGCAATGCAAACAGAATATAATTCTCTTACCAAAAATTGCACGTGGACCCTTGTGCCAAGACCTTCAACTACAAATATTGTTGGTTCCAAATGGGTAGTTCGAATTAAATACCATTCCGATGGATCAATTGATCGCTACAAAGCGAGACTTGTCGCTCAAGGTTTCACTCAAATACCGGGACTGATTTCAATCATACTTTTAGTCCGGTAGCAAAAGCATCCACTATTCGCATTGTTCTCTCCTTGGTTGTCATCAACGGTTGGTCTCTTAAGAAACTCGATGTAGACAACGCATTTCTCAATGGTCACATCTCTGAAACCATTTATATGGAGCAACCTACCGGGTTTGTGGACCCGAAACTTCCCAATCACGTATGCAAGCTCAACAAGGCCCTCTACGGTCTTAAACAAGCTTCTCGAGCTTGGTTTCATCGGCTCAGTACCTTTCTTTTCTCATACGGCTTCAAATGTAGTCGAGCCGACCCTTCCCTCTTTATATTTCTTCATGGCGATTCCATCATGTATCTTCTAGTTTACGTGGACGATCTCATTCTCACAGGAAATAAATCCACGTTACTTAGTAACTTCACCACTCGTCTATATCAGGAATTCGCTATCAAAGATCTCGGCTCCTTAAACTACTTTCTTGGTCTCGAGGTTGTGCATACTACCGAAGGAATTTTCCTCACTCAAACAAAATATGCAAATGACATCCTCACTCGAGCTGGCCTAACCGACACCAAACCTGTCCCTACCCCTCTCTCAACATCAGACACCTTTACCAAAGAAGGCACCCCGTATTCCGATCCCACCCTCTATCGCTCCCTTGTTGGAGCACTTCAATACTTAACCATCACTCGACCCGACTTGTTATATGCGGTCAATCAAGCCTGTCAACACCTCCATTCGCCCACTGAACACCACTTCCAATTGGTTAAGCGGATACTTCGTTATGTCAAGGGAACTATCTCTCATGGGTTAGTATTCACACGTTCTACAACTCCTTCTATCTTAGGTTATTCGGATGCGGATTGGGCACGATGTATTGAGACACATAGATCAACTTATGGCTACTCAGTTTTCTTGGGTGGCAACTTAGTCTCATGGAGTGCTAAGAAACAACCAACGGTGTCAAGATCAAGATGTGAATATGAATATCGTGCAATGGTAAACGCCGCCGCAGAAATTGTTTGGATTACTCATTTGTTGCAGGAACTTCATGCTCTTCCACCTAGCCGGCCAACTCTCTTATGTGACAACAAGAGTGTATTATTCATGAGTCAAAATCCGGTCTCTCATAAATGAGCCAAGCACATCGACTTAGATTATCACTTTGTTCGGGAACTAGTTATGTCCGGCAAATTACACACTAAGTTTGTTCCTACCAAGCTTCAACTTGCGGATATTTTCACTAAAAGCTTGCCACGGCCACTCTTTGAGCAATTTCGAGACTTATTACGAGTTCAACCACCGTCGTTTCGCTTGCAGGGGGATAACAACCATTGTCAATCATCATCACCAACTACTCCTACAATTACTGTCAATCACACGTAAATATAGTAGTGATTGTAAAGTCAATATTATTGTTATACCTTTCCTTGTATTTCTCCTTGTAATTAGCTTTGTAATCATCTATATATTAATATCAAAATCTCTCTAATAATCAAGATAGAATTCCTTGACTTTCACAGGGAAACCTAGGTTCGATCCTTGAGCCAAACGGGTTTTACCAGTAATTTCACTGTCGTGACAACGGGCGGGTGGGTTACCAGGTTTTCCCCGGAAGTGGTGGTGGACGACCCGGGTTACTCTCGGAGTACTCCGTTGTAACACCCCAACCAATGACGGCGGAAACGTCAGGGCGTCACGTAAAATGATTGCTCAATAGCTCATGATCAACAAAAAATTTAAATATTTTATTAATCATTTAAAGATCATCCAATACATCAAGGATGTCCATATTAAGCATCCTATGCGAATAACAAATCTTGTATAGCATGATCAAACAATATTACCTGAAACATGTGCAAAATAAATGTCAACTACAAAGAGCTGGCGAGTAACATAGGGTATTAGTACGTATAAGTATAATTGGAAAATTTTGTACAATTCAATGGCATAGCATAATATCTAAAGCAATTTGAAAACAAAGACATGAAACTAAGGGCATACTCAAACCTTGTGTCGACTTGTAAGTGAGGAACCCAAAGGGTTAACCTCTTGCTAGAGTATGTGGGTTCTATCATTCCCAGAGGAACTCCCCCTAAAAAGGCCAAGGAGTGGGAATGAGGCGTCAATCCTATAGCGCTTTAACATACTACCACGCAACTTGATCGTAGTTAAAGAATGTACAAATAGTAACCATGTAAGTTCAAATAACACATAGATAACATGCAAACCATAGAATCGCATTGTAAGTTGAGTATAACATGTGATAGTTTGTGTATTTGATATTGGCACATGAATCACCCCAAAAGTATGAAATAGTAAAAAGGGGACTATGTTACTCACCTAGACTAGCTAAGCATCAAGCAAGGTTGTATGCACGATGATGTTGGTTGATTCCCAAAGTGTTGTCCTAACATGTTTAAGTAATAAGGTTTAATGGGTATTGATCTTAGTTTGATTGTCTAAGGCATTGCTAGAACTATCTAATAACTAGGGTTTTAGTTGTAATGGAATATTGTATGAAAAATGGTTACCAATTATTTAGTAGAAGAACCTATCAACGTATTAATTATAACGACCGTTAATATCGTATAAGAAATGGTTAGAGGTTAAATGATTAAAACAAATTTTACCGTTATAAATATTATTTAAAGAAGTTTATATGTATTTTAGATTTATAAACACATGTTCAGTTCGTAAGATCCAAACACTAGTAAGTTGTCCATAAAAATTAAATTATAAACAAATGCTAATAAGCAGAAAAATATAAATATATGTTATTTAGTGGAGTTACAAAATTATTAATTAGTATTAAGCTTATATTCAGAGCATATCTGATGGTGTTTATTAAAAGGAATATTTGATAAAAAAAGATTTAATAGAACAGTTAACAACCCTTATATATTAATTAATCTAAAAAGGGGGACCCAGGGATCGAACCCGGGACCCTTGATATCTGGTGTTTATTTGCAGACAAGTTCATCGCAGGGCTACCACTTATTCTTAATAATTATGATCTTTTTTATAAATAAATTGTAACAATCCCTATTCCCAAACAGTATCAAACAGGCCATAATCCTTTCAGTCCTAAATTAACCATGTATAAGCTGTTGTTGTTAACAATTTTGTTTGAGCTTTTAATTAGAAGAACAAAACGCACAAAAAGATTCTACCTTAAGGGCTCGGAATGAGGCGATACGAAGGTGACCGGAGTTATTGTTTTTCCGGCGCTAATTGCAGAGGTGAAGCAGGAGGATTTGGACGTAAAGTTGAGTTGCGGTGAGTCGTACGAGGTCTGGGATCATGCTTTTATACTCGTTTTCGAGGATAATGAGATAACCATGTGTTTAAAAAAAGAATTTGGAGATCGGTTTTTATGGGATAACCATATGATACGAAATTTTTGGGATAATAATGTGTTGTTGGGTTAGATTAGGCTATATAACCATGCTCGCACCAAACGGGATTAATACCAGTAAGCATTAGGATTTCCGGTGTCGCCGGAGACTTCACCGGACTACTATTGTTTTGAAACAAAACTTTAGCATCTGTTTTCTTTTATATTTAAAACTTCACTTCAGACAATTTACTGACTCAAAACTCTAATTATATTCTAGTATTCTCTAATGATATTCTAGTATTTTTATTATAAACAATAAGTACGTTAAGCATTGTTATGTAAATCCGTTTGAGATATAATAGGATATTAATACTAATATTTGTATATTCACACATATACGTTGCTCTAATTAAGCTACTCTAATATGGACATATGCAAAGAAACCTGATGATTATTTTGCAAATAAAAGTTGGGTGAAAATATAAGTGTGGTAATTAGACATATACTAGGCATGAATTTCAATAAAAATAAAAATAATAAAGTGAAAAATTTTGAATGCTTTATTGATAATTATTTTGTATACATGTATATACCAAATTGAAAAACTCATGTTGTTACATCCGTTTTTCCAGTGGGTGTCTGAGAGTGCTTATGATTGATTTGTTGGCCGTTAAAAAAAAAGCAACTCATGTGTAATTTTTTAAATTACAATATAATACCTATATTAAACTTTTTTATTTACAAAACACAACAGAAACATTAATTTTTAACATTCGGATCTAATAAATTATGTTAACTATTTTTAAAATTATTATACAATTTATAAACATAAAGTTCTTAAAAAAGAAACTTTAAATCCATTAATTTTATAAAAAAATAATATCATTTTATAAATTATTCTTATTGTTTTTTTATAAAGTTTTACATATTATTTTACCTATATTTTATAAATCCAAACTTAATTTATAAAGTTATTAAAATGATTAATTTTTATAAATTATAACATTAAATGTCACTTTTAACAACTAATCAAATTCGATAAATTTATAAACTCTACTTAACTTATTTTATTAAACTTTATCTAGAATTACCAAAGTTCCTTACAAATCGTAAAATCCTTAAAATAAATTCCAGTCCAATTATTAAATCATATCTCTTATTTTCATTAGGAAAATTACTCGAGATTTCCAACTTGTCTACATCAACACATATATGTGCTTGTGTTTGCTAGCTCATCCAGGTGAGTTACATAACCCACTTTTCCCTAAAATCATTGGGTGAAACATGTTACTTAAAATTTTCAATTACTTATGTCATGCTGTTATATTTACGCTTCTTGTCTTAAACGATACTTTAGAAGGTAGCGTTAGATACATAGTACAATCATTAACTTCGAAAAGCCAACTGTAGTAAATTATAGCTCTATAGGTCTAAGAAACCCGTCCAACATTTGTTTTCCCATGATGATTGAAACAACATACACACAACCTTTTGGGTTTTCAAACTGATTTAGTCACTAGGTTTGATTGTACACACCATTTATTCCAAGGTGTTAGTTTTACAAGTTAGTTTTAGATACACTTTACATGTTACTTATTTTCACAAACCTATGTATGTTTATCAATTTTTTTGAAAGACCCATTATTTTTCACTTGTTTCAGGTTTGCTGATGTTTACCAGATTTAGTATTCACATAGGAAACTTAGATAAATTTAATACGGATTATTTTTTAATACTTGTTTCTTGATGTATTGTATGATTCAAATTTATAAATTTATAAATAAATAATTAAATTTTAGTTTCATGTGCTTTTGAACAATCTACCATGTGATGCACTGATATTTTCGCCTTCGATCGGGGTATTAAAAGTTACATATTTAACCGTTCTATAAGTAGCTTAGCAGCCTTGGTGTGATATGTAAAAGAGCAACAGTAGTGTATCCAAACATCAAGTCACATAAATCATAAACCTAGACGTCCCTTAAAGAACAAGATGTGGTGAAGCACTACCATGGTTTAAGTGAACATAATAGAGGCTAAAGAACATCATGTAACTAAATTTAAAGTCTTGGTGTTTTCTTGCTTATGTGATGTTTGTTAGTAACACCATTCAAAAGTTTTTTTTGTACATTTGTGTAATCTTTTATCTATGCAAAAATGAATGATTTAGATAGTACACTGTGTTTCGCAAACTCTGTAGTTTTATATATGTTGTTTTAGTTGTTTCCTTTATTTTTTACTCTATATTACATAAAAGCATGGATATAGTCTCCAATGTGAATGCTCTAACTAAATTTCTCGTATAAAGTCAATAGATTGGACAATTTTGACCCCCCAACCACTTCACTCAAAAATCAATACCAACCCCTTACTTTAAAAAAAAATGTTAATATATACCATGTGTAGCAAAATTCCAACTATAAATATAGATAAAATATATCATAGGCATTTCAAGAAGTGTAGGTAATCTACATTGATATCTTGCAGCATTCAGGAAATGTAGGTATTTTACACATTTCTTGATCTAGAGTTTCTAGGAAAAGTAACTAATTCTTGTTGGTGTAAAAAAGAATACTTTTACAATCAAAATTCAACACTGTAAATAGCAATTGTTTCTTAGAGGTCACCTTAAAGATGTATGCTTAAATTAGACTCTTGTGACTTCTTCTTCTTTTTTTGTGTAATGCAATCAATTCACATAAAAGCACAATATAAGAATGAATAGTGTAATGCAATCAAGACACATAAAACCACACTAGAAGAATGAATGAACAAACCTTGAGGTCTTGTTCTCGGTATAAACAGAAGATAAATGGTTGCGCAAATATTACTATGCATCCTACAAACTACAATCCTTAAGAGGAAGTACAGTTAAAAAGTAAGCGTGCGTAATTAGACATTAAAAATATGTTGTAAGAAAACCATGCTTAATATGTTGTAACAAAACAATGCTTAGCAAAAAGTGAGTTTTGTCAACATGAGCTGCCTGGAAGAAAACTCCTGATAGCTAGAATTAGTTTAACCGGTCTCGTCTCTGATAATGTAGGAAACATGGGTTTTCCATATGAAAAGATATCATATTAGGATCAAATACAAAGTTTCCTAAAACAATTTAATGATGGAATTCAAAGGTTCGATAATGAAATAACTTTAATTCAGCAATCATCTTCATACTAATCAATAATCACATGTATTTAAAATGAATTAATTTTAAATCTAGTTACCATATGCATACTTATCACATTTGGCAGTAGGTTTGGTAAATAACGAATGTGGAAGACGGGGTTCTTCCTTAGTGCTATAGCAGACTCGTTGTCGACCAAGAGTAATACCTTTTGCGCTTCTTTTCCCGTTAAATCACTAATCAAACTTCTCAACCACAAAGCTTGACACGCCGCTGACATCGCTGCCATAAAGTCGGCCTTGCCAACTGTTTTTTGCTTTTGAGACGACCAAGTTATAAAGTTACCAGAAAAGTAAAACGCCATAGCGGTTGCCATTTTCGTGACTACTATCCGAGTATCCCACAAGGCACAAGTCTACCATCACCACCTTTCTTGAACAGGTGATTGAATAAACTTGCTCATGTATGCCAAGTCTGGACAATATCACAATATAATAAAAAAATTTGTGAACAGGTGATTGAATAAACTTGCTCATGTATGCCAAGTCTGGACAATATCACAATATAATAAAAAAATTTGTGGCTGCTGGGATTCGAGCCCAGGTTTCCACGGCCACAACGTGGAATTCTTACCACTAAACTACAGCCACATTGATGTCTAAAAGTGCACACTTTTTGGTAAAATTGAGAGATTAGCTGCCAACTAGAGTTTATAAAAGCTAGTAATTTATAACAATTGAGTTTTATAGAAATAAAACTGGCTCACACTAATTAACCAACAGATAATTGCTAAAAATAGTGAATGCAATAAACAATGTAAATAAAGATAAAACAAAAGTGTGTGTGAAATTGAATAAGATCCAGTCTGTGCACCATAACCTCCACCGCCTCTGCCGCAGTTTTCATTGTCAGATCCACCTCAGTAACCTTGATAATCGACGCTAAAGATGGTGAGGCTACTGTAGAAACGCTTTCTTTACAATACTGAGAACCACACCTTTTTCTTCCTCTTGAACCTAGATCTGTAAAGAAGAAAAGAGAGAAGTGGGGTAGGCCGGTAGTGGAAGAATCCTCTATTTCTAGCTACAAAAAGTGTGTTTTGCCCATGTCTCCTGCCCTAATAATGAGGTGAAGACCTCCTTATATAGGAGCCATGGGTAAAACCCTAACCTCAATGGGCCAGACCCAGTTAGGGGTTGTCTCTACAAGCCCACAGCCTATTGTAGTATAAACTATGACGTGCTGGGCCTCGCGGGTTAGTACACAATAATAAATAACATAATAATAAAATGTGAACACGGAAATGACGGATCGTTCGAGTCGGGTCCAATACCCTACCTCTACAACTACTAAAGCATAGCTGACAAATTTCACATAAATAAGTCATCAATATATATATATATATATTACAAAAAATGTATTTTCTACTCTTTTAAATGGTTACAATAAAGATTAGTCATTAGAGAATCGTACCATTTGATAATTAGAATTCGTTACCTCCTAAAATGCCTGTTTTGAATGGAGCCACGGAGTCTGAGGTGGTGGCCTGGGCGACGCCCCAACGGTCAAGAATCTTGAAACTATTTCTGGTTTTCTGGGGTTTTCATTTCATCCACCATCTCATATACCTCAGTAGGATATATCCGGTTGTGACCGCACCACCGCCTGTTGGCCCGATATTCACAATTGATATTGATTATAATATAATGATCATAAGGGATCAGCCCCATTTTATTATAAACTTCATCTGTATTAAAATCCACCATGAGGTTTACGAACAATAATCAACGCGAAACCCAACGTTCAGATTACCAAAAGCAGCATGTTCAACATGGCCTTGAGGGAAGTAGAAAACCTTGGAAGTTAGTGGCGGTATTTGCACCAAAATTCTTCACAATAACGACATGCAGCGCAATCATGCAAAAAAAAAAACGAATGCATATAAAAATCGTCAAGAAAAGGGAAAATTACGAAAATGTCTTTTGACCAATCAAAATTACGAAATTGTCACCTTCATGCGTCCGTGGACGGACTCTTCCCCGTGGGATGCGTCCGGATGCAAGAGATGCGTCGGGGAGGCATGGGATGCGTCGGGGAGGGCATGGGATGCATCGAGGGAGGGGGAAGCATGGGATGCATCGGGGATGGACTTTTCAACATTTGTATAGTTATATATTGATATAAGAAAGTACATGGGAAACAGTACTAAAAATACTTTGTATAGCTAGAGGTATATGTTTGTTGTAAGTTGTACTTAGCTATGTGAATTTCTACGAGGTCGTGCATCTCAGGATGTGTACGACTACGTGAATTTCATCTACGTAGTTATCTAGTATTTAGTAAAAATTAAGAAAAACAAGTTTGTAAAAATACACATTTTGTTAATAGGTTATATATAGTCGTGTGATATTTCAACATTAATAAAACAACACTATATATAAACAAATATCTATTACAGAGATTCGTAAGAGAGTACAGCACATTGCAGAATACGCTGTTTGGCAACTTCTGAATGGTTAAGTGCTGAATTAGTAAGAGATCTGAACCATTAAGTGCCGTATCAGTAAGATGTCTGAACCATTAAGAGCCAGTATAATGATTAATTGTTCATAGGCAAATGTCTGACCAATTCAGATTAAAGGTCTTAACCATTTAGACTCAGTATAATGCTTAACCATTCAGAGACAAATGTCTGAACCATTCAGACATTTACTCGCGAAACAAACAGTCTGAACCAGTAAGAGGATTCAGAGCCTCTTAATGAGGTAAACAATTAGAAAACAATATTTAACCCCTAGTATTTGCTTTCATTGAATGTTGTTTGTTCCACAAGTAATGTGTTGGTTATGTTCTATCGGTTGCTTGTTTCCGCAAACCGTAATTATTCATTATGTTAATAAATTCAATAAATAAAAATGAAAATATATAAATGTATTGTCTCATTAACAAGTCTTGATAAGAATTGGGACCAACAACATCAACATTAACATAGACATAAAATCATGTAGAAGGTTTAACCTATTTCTTTTAACAACGTCTAATGGGTTTTGTAAAATTTAATTTCTAAACATTATACATTTAAGATATTCAGCAACAACTTGACATGACATCATCTATCATGGTTGTAAGTAATTTATTTCGTTTATTGATGATTTAGAATACAATATAAAGACATGTCGAATGTGAATGTGGATATGATTCTCTACTAAACAGCATCACTCGCAACATCAGTACCGTTAGGAGTTTTCCCAGGAAAGCCGGTCTTTGAAGTGTCAGATCCAATCATGCTGTAGGATATAAGATGATTAGTGAGACAGTTTATATTAAAAGAAAGAAGTAGAAATAAAAGGATAATCTAGTGTAATTTAGATTATCTTCGATCAATAATGGCCATTGAACGAAGCTCGCAGTTGTTAAAGCTAAGTACAACACAATTACAAAATATGGAGTTATGGTTTATCTCTAACATGTCCATAAAAAAATTAAATTAAATGAAAATGAGCCAGATGGGTCAAGCGAGTCGAAAGCCGCCCACCTTTTGGTGCATAAAACCTCCAATATCATTTAATTCATATAATCAGAGAATCAACCAAAAGATTTGGCACACTAACTATTTAAACAAGAGAAAATTACGAAATAACCATATTTTCTTGGGTGTGTTATGCCCCACATAACCATGTTAGAAACAAAACAGTCATGAAGCCATGAAGAAAAATATTAGTTATATTTGTATGTTCGACTTTATTGCATCAATGATGACTTAAACTTATGAGACATAGGATTTGCATATGTATTAGTTATATTTGTATGTTCGCATATAGATTTGCAAAAATATTAGTTATATTTGTATGTTCGCATATAGATTTGCATATGTATTGTTATCCAAGTACAGATTCACATATGTATTATTATTCGTGTATATAATAAAAGTATTTTAAGGATTTAACGAGTAAAAATAGATACACCACCAAAGATCCCCGTAACTCTCATGGCTATATGCGGGAAATAGTTCAAACATGACCATATAGGTAGGTATAACACTCATAAGTCAAGAAAAAAAATGGATACTTCCATGATTTTGTCTTAAACAAAATCCATTTGGGTCAGCCCAACCCAACCTAATTTGGCTGATACAATTGTATAGTTTCCACCTCTAGTCATGGTTATAAAAATCCCGACTAAGCGCCGCTTAATCACCGATTAATCCCCATTAATCGCTAGTTCCCATCCCACCGCCCAACTAGCGACTAGTGATTACTTCAACACTGCCTCTGGTTATAACCAAAAGAGGTAGAGACTATTTCAAACCTATAACCGAAATACCCCAAAATAGAACATTTATAATCAGATTGCAAATTTTGAAGTGTGTAACTACTGATAAAATTTATCAACTTACAATATGGACATTTCTTTCTTGAGTGTGGGATGACAGTCATCTCCATATGCACCAAGTGTACGATGCAAGAAAACAGCGTGAGAAACAACCGCAATCTCCTTCTCTTTGCGGCTCAACAACCTACATAAGTTGTAGGCGAAAACAAAATATGTGAGAGTCAGGGCAATAGGGTGAGTATTCTCAAATTCTCATAATAGCTTATATAATTTTTAAAATGTAGAATAAGAAGTCACCATTTCATAAACTTCACCCCCCGGGCTGCAACGTCTTCAGACGTTTCTCTAGTATTTGGGCTCCACCAAACATCGCAGTCAGTTTCTACCTGAATACAATGAAACAAACAAACAATGTACTTTTAGCAGGCAAATACCTAGATCCGCACCTAGATGCAAATTATATTTGAGTAACATACCAATGAAAAATCAATTGCTGGGAACAAGTGTTTGTATTCACTTATACTTCTCCTCTTATTGTAAAGATTAACACCCTACATGAATTGCAATAATATGAGTTCAGAAACATATAAATGACTTTGAAGCTCAATAGATTGACAACTTGTGTAGGTAGAATAGTGGGCAGGTCAAATGGGTTGGTTCATGGCTCAAAAACATGCACTTTTTATTTTTATATCTGTGTGCTAGAAATTACAAGGGACGTACCATATTCTCTCGACAAAGCTCCATAGAAATGAATGGAGGACAATTTAGGCTTGAAATTGCAGGACGATTACTACTGCCAGTATTTTCTACCATTCGTGGAGGCATGTCAATCCCATCAGCAGAAGCTTCACCTCCAAAAACACCAACTGCTGTTTGCATAGTCCTATAAGCACAGTAAATTAATCTTAGAGGTAGCAAGATAGGCATGTTGTTCTTTTAGTTAATTTTACCGGTGATAGGTCCAAAATCTCCTAAAAGACATGATATATCATGACTTGGATCATAAACAATAATGCTATTCTCAATCACATTAACATAAAAAGGAGAAAGTACCTGAGCAAAGGTGAAACTACAACCAATTAAATATTTTTGAAAAGTCCAGACGCATGAACATGCTTCCGGAGGTTATCTACCTGTTGGACATATCAAAGTCAATATGGAGGCTTCAGAGATGAAGCTTAACCAAATATTAACCCGTTTACTTCGGAATGGTTCATCAAGAAAGTTTAAACTCAAATGGGTCAAAGACAATAATATTGTTATGTAACCACCTAACAATTACACACGCATTTATGAATTTTCAAAATCATATTGTCACCAGTACTAATTACCTACAAAATATGACATATTAAGGTAATCCAACCTGTTCCCAACCAAGAGGGGTAAGATGTGCATCAAAGAGTTCCTCAGACAAATATGTACTATGGTCCTTCTCTCCTAATAAATTGTGAATTCCTTGAGCATGCCTCACCTAGTATCATAAACCATCTAACATATATAAAAAATATTATATGACTGGAAACTTAAAGAAAACTAAAACACACCAGATGAATGGTTTTAGAGCGATGCAGAGGATATACACCTTCATTAGTACCAGAATGCATATCTGCGATTCACATATAAACGAATATTGTTGATATCACGTCCAAATACCAAATAATTCTAATGTTGGGGTGATTTTAGTGTCAGTCAAGATCATTTTAGTATAATTGGATTTAATGTAAGGGTCTGTTTGGTAATAAGTAATGAAATGAACCAGAGAATGCAATAGACAAAGTAATGGAATGGACAACAGAATGAAATTGGTTATTCCATTTTGTGATGTTTGGTTACTCATATGTGAATAGAATGAATCATTACTTTGTACAGTTTAATAAACAAAAAAGACAGAAGTAAGTAACCAAACACAATTTATTAAAAGCGACAAAAATATAATTGCCTCAATAATAATAATAATAATAATAATAATAATAATAATAATAATAATAATAGTTACGATGGTAAAAAAATTAATAATAAAAATAATAATATGATATAATATAATGTAATACAATATTTCTTTCCATTCGTTGAATGAAAAAAAAACACCACCTTACCAAAAAATGAATATTCTTATGTTTGGAAGGAGTTAAATTCCTTGTGGAATAATGATCCAATCTATTATGCCTTCAATTCCTTCGTAGCAAACGCTACCTAAGACTAAATAAGAAACGATCGTAAAAGACAACATTGTTACAAGTTAGGAGATGTAGAGTCGACAGTTGTACAAGACTATATTCTCATATCCGGTACCTAGGACCTCCGGGTTCTTAAAGGGGGTCCAGTGGTAGTCGCGCAACTTGAAAGTTGCTTCAGAATTGCATGTTTCATGAAAAGTTGCATGACAATGACCAGCAGTTACTGATTATCTGTTGTAAGTTGCTACTGATCATCGTAGCTACAGTGATCAAGCGACTTGGTTCGATAGTGGTAACTAAATCAGCAGTGCTAAGTTACTAACTTGGTCATCAACAGTATAATATTCTATTAAGCAAACACATACACAAACACATAGAAACCTACATTTCAAAACTAATTATAGAAACAAATTATGAATATAGGTTATAGTACCAGAAAGTAGACGAACAGAGAAGAAGAAGCAAGGAACGACGTCGTATTGATGATGGTGATGAAGAGAGACACATTTGTCGGTATTTATTTTTGTTATTGTTTCAATTTTATAATTTAAATATATTGACTTCATTCTAATATCTAGAGTTCAAATTTGGCAACTAACAAAATGTTCAAGCATATGATAGATTAATCTGACTTATTGATATTATAATAATATGTTATAGTAAGAAAGAGACCATAGGTATTTAATTAGTAGTAGTTTCAAGTGGATACAAATTCAAAAACTTTCTTTTATCGTATTAAAAATTCATGTTTTACTAATTTGTCAGAATTGTTGGATTTAATACTTAGTAGTTCTCGTTGTGTACTAGTTTTAGGGCCCAAACAATGTGTGGGATCACTAAACTAAACCGAACAATAAACGTAAAAATGTTTAATCACGCATGTGCATTGCGAAGTGTTAAATCGTCAAATTTAAATCGAAATATAAAACATTAAAATAGAAAGAATATTTGGCGGGTTCAAAACAAAAATAAACTAGCCAAATTGTGATAATATATAATAGGTTATTCTGGCGATGACCTGTTTTTGAACATTGAAACGTAAATAAAAATTGCATCGTGATGGTAAATTCAAAAGTGTAGATAAAAAATAACCAAATGTTGGGAGTTTAAGGGGAAAACGTTTGTGGCCAAGCTTTAAATTATAAAAGTGTTATGAAATAAAAAAAAAACACAAACTTTACTATGTTAAAAAAGGAAAAAAAAAACAACTTTACAAGGTTCAGGGAGGGGGCGGATGGTAACTTTATTAAGGTTTACGGTAGCAAAGTAAATTACTTAAAAAATAATAATAGGCGTATAGTATGTCTAGTCATTAATCGTAAATTTTGTAACTTTTATGTTAACATCAATGTAATAAAATGTAAATTTTGCTTGTCGTAACCGCATCGCAGCGGGGTTACATCCTAGTTTATAAAAAAACAAGTTCTAACTTAAAAGTTGAACTAGTATTGTGGACTCATGCGTTACGGCGGGCCTGTAATTGTATACGTAATTTAGGTAAACCACAAAAAACATCCATGTAAGTAGTTCTAAAAAATTAAGTTAAAAACATATATATCCATTTTATATATAAAATTAATTAATACATCAAACAAACATTTTATACATGTCAATGTTAAAATGTTTTATTATACAATTAAAGTAACGAAAAAGAAAAGGACGTCATTTTATATAAAAAAAGTAAAATATATCGTATTAATCAAGTATTATTAGGCCTGGTGTTTAACGATTGAATTATCTTGTAATCAGTTAATACAACATTTAAGTAGATTTGTTGATAGTAACTCCTTGTTTTAGGGATTAGGTTTCTAGTTTAATTCTTGCATTGTTAATTTTTTTTCTTTTTGCCACTTATGCTTTGGCATTAGTAGTAGGAAAACCTTCTAGGTGTTTAGATATGAGGAAGTTATTGGTTTAATATCCGGAAAGTGTAACATTTAGCCATTAAAAAAATATAATTACTTAATCAAATGTATTAAATAGTATTTTTGAGGATATAGAATAAACTGAATATGGTTAAAGTGAAAAACAACATAAAGAATGTTTTTTTATAGATGGAAATTAACCACCATAGATGTAAGAGACTACAAAATTGGCTATCTAAGAACCAAAGTCAGAGAAATAAATAAAACACATTCTGTGAGGGGCTAAGAGGGTAGGAGCGCACAAACCTCAGCCCTCGGGTACCCCTTACCTGCTAGTTGCACATCGCCACTGGTCATGTGGCTAGGGCCCGACAGGTAGGGGATGTGATAAACAACAAAATTCCATGTTAATTTGTACAACCTAATCCCAGTTTATTTATACAGTTACGTGCATTTAGACTTAATTATGTATTAATTGGGTCCACGGAGTCTAGTAATGTCTGGGAAATGCATGAATATTTGCATTTAACAAAATTGTCATTACTTGTCGTGCTACGATGAAACCAGTTTTAACAAGCGTTGCCGATTAGCGTTTTTAAACCGAAATTGTCCCAATATGCCTCAAACATTAAACCGATGGTCTTATTATGTGTTCAATCTAAATAAAGGATCAAAACCTATTTTAAATAAGTATATTAATTTTCCGGTAAATCGCACAAGTATTAATTTCGTTCTTTTTTAGTCTGAAGCTTTTGATTTCCACCAAACAAACACTAATCTATAATCAATAGATGTCATTAATTAGTGTTGAGGGTAATTAGAAGATACAACATGTCATAAGAATGTCTAAATAATAAGTACCAGTTTCTATTGCATAAGTTGATCGTTGAATGAATAATTAGCACAAATAGGGATCGTTTAGTATCAAAACATCATCTAAACAATGTCTAGTGAACTAGTTAATCCCAATTAGTGTCCTAAAGCTAGATTAGCATCTTAACCTTCTCCATTCCCATCAAGGGGGATGATTCCCCTTCATCCCTTCCATTAATCAAGAAAGAGGGAGAATCAAGAGAGAGATGATAAAACCCGGGGAGCTTGAGGAGATTTCATCGATTGCATAGAAATATCATGGGGGGGGGGGGTGTTTGGTTTCGACGTCAATGCGAAATGGGCTTCCCCGAACCCCACACCCCATGGGCTGAGTGTTTTAGTAAAATTTCTAAAGGATTTTTCAATTAATAATATAATTAGTAAAATTAACGAATGGATAATTTAAGAGTCGTGTGAGACACTTTCATATTGAAAAACTTTGATGGTTCAATGAATTAATTGGATAAAACTCAAATTTCGATCTGCTAGAACTAAGTATGAATCTGTGTTTGATCTGCGAGAACCAAGTACGAATCTGTGTATGAGTTTCATGAACAAGAGACCAAAATGGAATTTTGAATTTAGGGTTGGGTAGCCAGTAATTGCCTTCTCATAGTTATTATTTTAATTTGCAATCACTTTTATTTTGAAGCTAAAATCTTCTCCAAAAATGTTAGCTCGACGCATCCAGGGCCTCAGCCCCTTGTACCCTACTCCTAGTGTTGTAAAAATCGTGACTAGTCAGTAAGTAATCGCTAGTCAACCAGCAACTAAGTAAATTTCCGTTAATCAGTCCATTAATTGCTAGTCGGCTCTAGTCGGCCGACCAAAAATCGTTGATTCCATCTAGTTTCCGGCAAAAAACCTGTAGTTTTCGGCCAAAACCTCTAAATTCCGGTCAGTTTCCAACCAAACCATCTGAATTCCAACAATTAATCTTGTATACTTAAAAAATGAGATGTGTAAGAGTTAAAACCTAGCTACTTCAAATATTTACCTATAAAAATGTGTATATGTATACATAAAACTGAAATTACATATAAAAATCTTGATTCGATTAATCCAGGGTAGTCACCGGTACCCACCTCACCGGCCTACTAGCGACTAGAGAGTTCTCAAACCTAGCCTGCTCCCATGGGTTTTGTCTGAGGTCCCCACCAAGGGGGTGTTGCCCCCTTGGAACCCCATTGCTTAGGGGTTTTGCCCCTAAGGAACAATGAGGTTACTGAATACTAAAATCACTATAAACTCAAACAAGTGTGCACTACACACTCTACTTACTTGTTTCATGTATATTAAAATACCTTCTGTCAACAAAGCCAATCCCGTCACAATTGTTAAGACTACTCAATAACAAATGCTAACATTTTTTATAATCATCCCAAAGTCCAAAACCACAATTATTGAAAGTACGAACAAAATATTACAACATAGTACTTCGTCTACTAATGATAGTTCAAGCCCATATTAAAGATGATTACATACCATTAACATATTGTGATTATCATTAAGATGCATACCGTAATTTGTTGATGCATATGTCTGTTTCCTACGTCATCGTATAATGTCGAGTATGTGTTTACGAGCGAAACATCAAGTTTATGCATGTTGTATAACAATTTTGTAATGTAGATGTCGAAACTCTGTCCGGTTGTCGATTAAAACATAATAAACGTTGATTATTTACAATTAGTTGTCACGTTTACTGTTCGGTTTAACGGATTCCGCACGTTATACTGAATTAAACGCAATGCTTGTGTTCTTCGGTGAACCGATCCAGACCTTCAATTGGTATCAGAGTATATTGACAAATTGGCTGATGCTCTTCCGGAGGGTGAATGGATAACGTACTTAATGGTGTTAATGGAAAGTCCGAGCTGAGAATTTTTCAGCTTTCTACCTTCGTTGACAAATTAGAGGGATATGAAGTGGAATTACTAAAGAAGTCTGATCTTGTCAGTAATCAAGAGAATGTTCAGTTGAAGAGAGAAGGGAGTATAATGGCAAAGAACTGTGAAGCACAAGTTTCAAGTACATCTACAATTGAGTCTTCAAGTTCTAAACCAATCTGCCGAGTCTTTGATGTAGATCTGGATGATTATCTGGCAGATAATGTCAAACTCTTGAACAATCTGGAGAGTTTGACATTAGAAAATAAAAAGTTAAAAGAAAATGAAAAGATTTTTGAAAATAGAATAAAAATTTTAGAAAATGAAAAATCTGTTTTAAATAAAAATGATTTTGAAAAACAAAGTGTAATAAACTCGTACCTTGAAAAAATCAGAAAACTTGAACAAGATGCTGAGATTGACAAAAATAAAATTGATGATTTAGAAAAGAAATTGAAAGGTTTTATGACCTCGTCATGGATGTTAGATCATATTTGTTCAAAACCTATCAATGAGAATAAAAAGAAAATTCCAATAAGTGACAATGTCGCAAATTATGACAATGTTGCAATTGAGGATTGTGATGATGATACCAATGATGAAAGAGTTAAAATGATAAACATGAAATATTTTTAAAACTAAAAGAAAAATTTCAAGAAACTGTTCTACAATCTACTGAAAAAGGTGAATACTCAATGAAAAAATCTTTTAAGCTGAATGGAGAACGAAAACAAAAGGAAAAACAAAGTTCTAAAAATTTTCAAAAGAAACATAAAAGCTCATCGGTACGATCATCCAATCATTATAAAAACTCACAAAAATCTGAAAATAAGTGGTGCAGGTCGTACCACAGTGCTTCAATGTCAAATCATGCTTTTAGAAGAAACATGAAAGATGGTTACCACACATCAAATCAATGTTATAATTTGAGTGTATGGTTTGCTAAAAAGGATCAGTATGAAAGCAAGAAGTGTCATAAATGTGGAGTAACTAGACACACTGCTAAAAAATGTTTTCAGATTAATTCTAAACATTTTCATATTCATAAGAAAAATTTTGAAGATTTGAAAGTACCAACTCAGGTTTGGAAACAATGTACAGAAACTACAAACAAGGTGAACAGTGAAAACTGAAAGTTTAGAGGACTTTCCGAAACTTGAGAAAGTCCAAAATAAACCTGATTGTGAAAAGAAAGTCAAAATTAAGCTTGAAGAAATAACGCCTAAGACTGCAAAGGCTTGGGTGTCACTATTCAGCTAACTGTATGAATTTTTGTGCAGGAACTTCTGAGAAGAAAGTAAATTACTGAGAATGGAGTTCCGTGACACACAATGAAAACGTGCCGGGTTATCAAGTTTTATATAAAGGCCATTTTTACAAAATTTGAAACTCAAATAACGTTTACTTTACAATTTTTGAAAATTTTTGGAGAAAATTTTTCGTAAACATGTTCTAAAACGTTTACTTGAAAATTTTTACAAATTTTTTGAAGAAGAATTTGAAAATTTTCACAGAACCCTTACTGTTGAACAAAACAAAACTCATGTTCAGTAAATTGCTATAAACACAAAAGGGTCATAGTTTTTGTCATCATGAGGGGAGTGTGCTTTAAAAGTAAAATTGTGAAGCAGTAATGGATGGAGAATTGAAGTAATTCTCATCAGTGGGTCAATGTTTTATATAAATCAAAAATCAAAAAAATATGTTTTTGAATTTTAGGGGGAGAAAATTTTTTCATAAAATCCAAAAACATATTAATTGCAAAAAGTACAAAAACATGAAAAAGGCAAAAGAGTTTTGTGTCAAAAAGGAAATGATAGTACATCAGTGGACTATCACAGTATGCTAAGGAATTGTAAAGTTATAAAGTTTAAACAAGTCTTACGGTGGATGTGTCAATAGGCTTTACACGTTCAGTAAATTGTTCCCGGGATATAAACTAAATTTTACAACTGCTTAAACTTGTGGATTAACATCTCTCGGATATATGGACTTAGTACTCTGAAATTTCGTTTGAGAGATTGCCTGATTCTGAGATACGAGGTCTTTATAGATGATTGATATATGGGGTATTATACAAGTTCTTCTAATTTTGCGTAAGCAATGGCCTAGAACTTCTATAATGCTTTAGCAAAAATCCCCTAAAACTGCATTCAATTGAAAATATCGAAAGATACTACAATTACAGTACAAAAAGATTCCATTTTGGAACACTACTTTAAAGTCGAGCCTTCATCTCTTTGTCCATATGATGGTACTAACATGAGCTCTCAAGGTCTCGCACAACCCAGATACAGATATCAATTACGCTATACTCGCCTGTAAGATGAAATCTAGGGAATCTTGATGCGGGAGTATATTCTGAGATGAGAACCATAGTTAAGTCAAGTTTCTTAATTCTACATAACGTATCTTGGAACAATTGAGAAATGTGTTGAAGTTTAAGAGGACAAACATATCGACAATCTAGGTAAATTTATTTAAAACTTAAAGTCTCAAAAAGGTCAATGATACTAATGATATGTCTCAAAAACTGATATGATCCTTTAACACAAACTCAAAAAAAATATGTTTGTACATATTTAGTGTTTGATATTCATTTCATAAAACAAAAAGTTCTTATTATTTTTTTAGTTTCGACTACTGTTGATGAAAAGCTAATTTCAAAGTCTAGAGTTGCTGGACAAAATTTAAAAATTGATTGAGATTATTCTGAATACGTTTTGGAGATCAAAATGAATACGTTTCTTGCTTACAACAAACTCAAACATTGGTCAAGGATTGAGCTACAAATTAACAAAATGTAACTTTTACCATATTTTCTTAGTTTTACGAGAAAAACTATTAGAGATAAATAAATAGAATTTAAGTATTGTATAAAAACATACTACACTAAAAAAAATTCTTCTAATTTGGACTTGGTTCTGTAGATACTATATACATATGTATGATTTTGTGTGTCTATGCAATATGATACAATGCACTTGTATAAACTATGCGAAGTGTTTTTGGTGTCCTATTATAATGTTAAGAGAATTTGATTGAGACACGGATGCTTACAATTAATTCACAGGGGTGTATCTATATTCTATACACAAGAATACATGAATATACTAAGACTAATTCTACTCCTAAGGTTAGAATAACTAAATGGTATTTATTGAATACACTTGACATGTTGGCTATTGACTTGACCATTTACTATGACTTTCCTTAATATACCCCCGCAAGATTGATGATCAGTCCTAGACTCCAATCTTGGAGCGAAGATGTTGAAAGGGCCACGATTCATCGGCTTTGTGAGAACATATGTCAGTTGAACGGTTGTGTGTATATGAGTTACGTCAAGAGAACCACCCGCCTCTTTTTTCTAACAAAATGATAATCCAACTCTATGTGTTTCATTAGCAAATGATAAACGAGGTTTGCACAGACATATGTAGCACTAGCATTATCATAAGAGATCGTGTAAGGCTCAGGTACTGAAATTCCGAGCTTAAGTTAGAGATTTTGAACCCAAGAGAGTTAAACTGCTACAATCGCAAAAGTATTGTATTCGACTTCAGTGGAAGAACTTGACACTGAAATTTGTTGAGCCGACTTCCATTAGATAATATTAGAGCAAAGGTAGATGATGTAGGTTTTGGTGGAGCTTATCTAGTTAGAAATACCCTCTAATTAAAATCTAAAAAAGTTGTGAGTCTACGAGGGGCAATACAGTTATGAAAGAACCAATGATGAATTGTTCATTTCAAGTAACGAATAACCCATTTTAGATTTTTCCATGGCAGGTATGTCGGGCAATGCTTAAATTGAGAGAGTTCATTAATGGCAAAGGAAACGTCGGAACGTGTGAAGGCTAAGTATTGTAATGAACCGTGTAGCACTCACAGCTGTTGACCTATCCATATGTGATAACTATTCAGAGGAACTTAGAAGGGTGCTTACATGTTTCGGCCCATCTATTTTGAACCTAGTGAGAAGGTTTTGATATAGTACCTTATGCAACTTACAAATATGATTGGGAGGTTAAATCATGTACCCATCTTCATGTAACGCCCCATGAAAGAACACATATTTGACATCTAGTTACAATAGATTCCAATTTTTGGATAAATCAATTGCCAATATAACCTGAATGGTAACCGACTTTGTCACCAAACTATATGTCAAATTAGTCGTAATGTTGATATGAACCTATTATCTGACGGGAACAGTTTCAGCCATTCCAAGATTTCAGGAAGAGATCATAACTATTCCCACCTAAAGTTTATCTTAAATAATTGGTTTCTGCATTTTAACTCTTGTCTTGTTATATGTTTGTCGGAGTTTTAGTTGTAATCGGAGAATTGTCCTTCTCGAATCGGGCCGACTTAATTGTCAATTCTATCAAATTATTGCTTTCGATTTCCGGTATCTAACAAATATTCTCGAAGAAACTTTTTTGCAGCAAAGCGGATGATGTTTTTGACAATTGAAGCTATGGGTTTTAGTTTTTCCAGGGATATCCACTTGCAATCAATTGGTTTGTGAGAGGTATGGGGACCAGATCCACGTGCCGGTTTTTTTAGGAAAGCATGTAATTCATGGTTCATAGCATTGTGCCATTGTGGGTCTTTGAAGGCTTGGGTGTGGGTGTTGGTTCAATAGTGGTGGGAATAAGATGGAGGTTGAGGTACCGGCAAAGTTTGGCTTTTAATATATAGGATTTTGTTTATGGTTTCGTGGTGCCAATGGTGTTTGGACACACCGCACGCCTTCTCTTGGCAACAACATTTTGTTCTAGTGTATGCGGGGGTTTCGTAAAATGTGGTTTGCCTTGTGATTGAAGATATGAGATGAGTCCTTGATACCTACCACCATTTTCAATGAAAAATGAGTTCAAAGGAATTTGCAAAACAATATCAACTAAAATTTTGAACTTGGGAAACGGTTTGGAAATATCAAACTTGTATTTCATTGGATATAACTAGACATATTTGGAGTAAAAAATCCATGAAATTAACATAATAAGTAAAACCATATACGGATTTTCCAGTTGGTCCCCATACATCTGGATATAAAAGTTTTAATGGTTTTCACACCATAAATGAGTTGGTAACGAATTCTTTGTAGCTATTGTTTATAGAGCACGAGTTACAATAAATTTTTGAATTTTAGATTGAAGCCTTAAACCTTTTGCAAAATATTTGTAGACTCGAAAAGACAGGTGACCAAGTTTATGATGCCAATTCAAGATGTGAAGTTGCTTAAACATTTTCAAGTACATTTCTCTCAGATCCACCCTTTTGCCTTTCTAAGAATTGTTCATTTCGAACTTACTGGTGTTGCTTTCGCCGGTGCTCTGTCGGTATCTCTATTTCGACGCCGTTTACGAGCCGACGACGATTGGTTCACATTCGAGAGGTGGAAAGATTGTGTGTCCCCTCCTTGCTATTCCTTTATGCCTCCTTCTACATATGAGTGGAAAAACAAGTTCATCTTCATCTCCCCTAAAATGTTGTCTGAGCCTCTACAATCCCGTGATCCCTCTATATTATCGAAGACGATGTCCCTCCTATGTCTACTACCGAAGGTCCCTTGTGGAAATTGATGTGCGAGCATACCACACCGGATTTTAATTTTCCTCACGGGATTTTAGCGATGGGAGGATGGAGCCCATTTTTCTCCCGTCGTCCTAAAGCGTTTCTAGATGGTGTTGGTGAGTAATTTTTATTTGGTGATTTGTTGTTGTTTGATTTGTCCTGTTAGGGGTTTCGGTGTTAGGATTGATTGGTGATTATTTGTCTTGTATAGATGTCGTTATGGAACTTGTTGCAGGGGGACGCTAAGGGTGTAACATTCTTGTATGAAAATGGTGATCCTGTTGAAAACCCTGAGGTTGGTGCTGTTCCGAACAGTGGGACTCTTTCCCTAGAAGGTTCTGCCCATCAAGCTTCTAAAGGCTCTCACAATTATCCTCATGTTGAAACTGTGAGCAGCGGAGAGGATGATCCTGAAGTTAGAAGATTTAAATGATCTCTTTTTATTTGTATTTTATTTTTTGTAGGAAAATTTAAGATTTGTACCACTTTTGTTTTATTTGGTTTTGAATAATTTACTGGTTCTCAAAGGGGTTGTTTAGTATAAATAGGGATTATAGTTTAGGTTTTATGTACCCTCTCAATTTTAATCAAATAAATTTTTTTTTTGTTAAATTCATTGTTTGATTATATTGAATAAGACCAATTTCCAACAATTGGTAGCAGAGCGGCTCATCAATTTGGGAAGTTTGTCATTATCGTCATATTGTCAAGTGTTTGACGACATCGTTGATTGATTCGGAAGCGGCGGTCTCGAAAGGTCTCGGATAAAAGGACGACTTTTGAGTTGAAAAAAGGTTGTTGCGATCAAGAACTTATGTGAAAAAGTGATTGTTGATCAAACGACAACAGCAGGATGAAGTGATTGAGGTTGTGATCAACAACAGCAAAACCATAGCAATTAAGGAACAATGATTGCATGCTTGATAAAAGAAGAAAACCTAGGTGTAGTGCAGTGTTAGATCAGATCAACAACATATTTCAAAGGTGGTGAAGTAGCGAGTTTGATCAAGGTGAAAGAAAAGGATGTTGCCCTGTATATTTAAGTGTTTGGACAAGTTTAAAGTGTGATCCCAAAGAAGTTAGAACACAGGGGGTGCAGTGTTGTTTCGGTTGCACCAAAGGTGTTGATGCAAAGCAAACACAAGAGACCGAGTAAGTATTAAGGTGGAAAAACTTCGGGTCTTACTTGGTATTCACGACCTAGGAAGAACTTGACAAGATTAGGGGTAATTGTTAGAACTAATCTTATTAATACTCAAAAGTTAGAGGATTCAAATGGTTTCTTTTTATTTGAATTTGATTACAGTAGGATGATTTATGATTTGTACTAGTTTTATTTTATTTGGTTTCCTTATATTAATAGGTTACTTGTTTTCCACGGGGTTGTTTAGTATAAACATGGATTATAGTTTAGGATTTATTTACCTTCTATTTTAATTAAATATTTTTTTATTAAATTCATTTTTTGATTATATTGAAGAAGACCTAACTTTCAAACGAGAAATATTATCATACCACTATAGGAAGAGTACATGCGGTAAAGTCTGCCGTCATTAGTATGTACCACCTGTAACAAAATTGTGAACATATATTCAGTTGGTTTTTTTCTTCTTCTTTTTTTTAAATGACAACTTTCTTGTATTAGACTATCACACTTCTCAATTGATAGCAGTTATTTCTTCTTGATACACAAAAAATACACTGATAATTAACTAAATTAATATTCATAGTCTTTATATATATCCCAAATAAATGCATCTATACATCCAAAAACAAATTGTTGACTAATTGATTGTATTAAAAAACATACATTTATTCCAGAAAGATGAGACTGAAAACGTGTATCTTTGAGAAACATACAGTTAAAATAGAGTAACAAAAGATTTGGGTAAGTTACAAATCGAGCTTAAGAATTTGTAATCCTCGCCTAGTTATTAGACGATTACATCTACAATATACTATACAAGAAAATCATATTACAAAGTTTTAACTGGAGAATCTAAGAGGGTCTATATTTGAATTATGTTTTCTTCTTTAAACTGCAAACCAACATTTTTAGTCTATTATAGTTAGTTCAATATTTCAAATTAAACATTGAAAACCCATTAGTTAAGATCAAGAGAATAAAAGACTTTACCTCTAATGTATATCAAAACAAGAATAGAAGTCACCGAACATGAACAAGTAAATAAACGCACCTACCATCACCCAAAACAACACGATAAACAACGTCTTCACTGAGACTCCAATGGATGCCGCTGCCACCATTATTGCACAGACGTGTGTGTCGAGAAGCGTTGCCAAACGTTAAAGAGTGTTTTTGTGATATAGAATGAACATATAATTGGATTAGTGGCTGTGCGTTGGATTTTCATGTGGGAAGTTAATTAAACACATTGGTTTTAAAAGTAACTCGTGGGAAGTTAATTTAACACATGAGGATAGTCTTAAAAATAAATCACTAAAGTGTAAGATGGAAGTCTAAATGAGTACACGATGAATATATAATAAGATTGATGAATATATAATAAGTCAAAATGGGTACATGTGCATGGGTTTGGAGATAACATGTATGGGATTAAATTATTATTTGAATATTAAAGTTAGAAGTAGTTTGTTTGTTTGTTTTTTCAGTAGGTCAAGAGGAATGTTTTGAAGGCGGGATCTGAATCAGTTTCTTACGGGTTTACTAATCAAACTGTGCGGATCGGATTTAAAAACTCGATGATAATATACACGTTTTATAAAATACACACAGTTTATAACAAAACTCTAAGAATCTACAGAACATGAAATATGATGTGATAGTTTAAGTTAGTATTATAATTATTGTAATGTAATACATAAAATTACAACTGATAACTAATACATAAAATTACAATTGATATAATTATATGATAAGAAAATGAAGTGAATTGCAACTTTTGTCCTTTATCTTTATATGAATTTTAATTATTGTCATTTTTCTTTAAAATTGATGATATTTGTATTTTATGTTTATAAATCTTACACGTTATGTCCTTTGACTTGCACATGATTTGTTTTAACAGAAAAAATCAACTAGGTTAGGGTCAAAGGACATACCATCAAAGATTTTAAAACAATAAGTACAAAACTTGTTAATTTAAAGATAAAGGATACCGTCTGAAACTTGTTATATAGATAAAGAACAAACTTGCAATTAAAACACTATAAAGAAAGAACATGTTTATGCATATATGTGTTGTAATATTGGCTTTGAGGGTTTTTCAAAAAAAAAAAAAAAAAAGCTTATGCATATGGTTGTTGTAACCTTGGCTTTGAGGGTTTTTAAAAAAAAATTGTTTTTTTTTTTAACTTTTCACCCAAAGTATTTCATAAATTACTTTTAACCCAAAATTATTTGTTTTTTTTTACTTTTAAACCAAAAATTATTATCTTTTGCAATCTATTCTCACATTTTTTTTACTTTCAACTTTGGTTCTTTATAGTTTTCTGTTTCCGCAAATTTTTCGCTTTATACTTCGTTCTAAATTTTGTGATTTAACACATCGCAACATGCGTCTTTGGTTTAACGTTTTTACATTTCATTATAAATTTTGCGAGTTAACACGAAGGAACGTGCGTTTGTGGGTGAACGTTTTTAAATCGTCTATTTTTCCCGTTTGACAGATTCAACATAACGTCCGGATTCTAGATCAACTTAGTTATAACTAAAGAATCTCACCGCATTGCGACAGGTCGTAATTCTAGTTCACATCATAATTTGCAAATATGCTGAACAACTGGCTTCTTGGAGCCAAAATCTAAAGAACCTAATACTTCTATTTATTATTAAAAAAACTACTTCTTCCACAAATTGAAAAAGAGTATAGTTATCCACAGATCCTCCAATTTATCTAAACACCTCCTGCCCTATATTCTCGTCATAGGGCTATACGTCTAAAATTGAGCCCCTCTCATACTTAGCTTATAGGGCTATACGCCAAAGCTCATTTAATACCAAACGTTGGCTGTAAGCCAATAATTTCCCAATGATTGGGATGTTTTAGATGAAATAAGTTTGGTGAGTTTAATGCTTGAAAATAGATAAAGTTGTGAAATATTATTATAAAAACTTCATAACTTTTTTTATAAAATGTTGTTATAAAAATGTGTATATATTATAAAATGTCAAGTTTTTATTTTTTATTAAGTATTATTATAAAATTTCATGGTTTTTAAAAAAAAATGTGCATATGTTTTTTATTAAGTATTATTATAAAAAAACTTCATATTTTTTTCTTTAAAATGTTGTTACAAAAATTGTATATATTATAAAATGTCAAAATTTTAACTTATTAAGTATTATTATGTCTATAATTGTGTTTTACTTATCATTTATGAACCATAACGCAACAAGAAACGTAATTCAAAATGTGATTGAACGTCGGTTTATAACTATATATTATAAGACAAAACATGGCACTTTGATACAAAATTTAATGACTAAACCCTAAATCGCTAATTGCTACATGCTCTTAAATTCTTATACACAAGACCGATGCGTCTAACGCCCATCGGTTGAAACAACAAAAGGGGCCTAGACATAGCAACTGTCTTGAAATTGGGTGTTGGTACCCTAGCTTCCAACAGACTTTCTGCATGCCAACTACCACATCAAGAGGACCCAGAATGGCGTCGGTTGGAGCAGCAGGTGCCTTAACTGACTACATAATCGACTGTCCACTCTGACGTGGGCCTTCTTGGAATTGGGTGTCATGGAGTTCCCGTCGGTGGATACCTCGTGACCACACCGAATAAACGATTGTCTTGAAATTTCGGTGTGACATGGTAGACGACATTAGCTAGCCTCACTTGGAGCTCCGCATAATGTAGGCCACTCCGATCCCACATCATCCTAGACCGACATCCCAGTGCATGAATCTGAAATATGGACGCAGGTAGGCGTTTGAATTTGAAATATGAACGCAGTGTACTTTTCCATAAGGATTGCGCTACCATCACCGTCAAAACACCGACTTTCGATATCTTGTTAAAAAACATACAATTATAATGTTAGACTCGGCATTCGAAAATATATTGTACAAAAAAAAACAAATCCAAGCACCACCACAACCACACACACCACAACACCACCCTCAACCACCTCAACAATCGACCCACGACCACCACCATAGCAGACCCACCACCACCTCAGCCGACCCACCACCACAGTAGACCCCACCCGACCACCTTAGCCGACCCACCACCACCTCAGCCAACCTGTCACACCCCGACCCGCAGCGGAATAAGAGTCGGGGCATAATTGGGTTATCACCAAAGCTCATGATGTTTACTAATATGTTTCATATTTATTAAATTCAAATTACATCTCAAAGTTCAAGTCAAATTCATATAATACAAGGAAAGGGAAAATTAACTAAAACAATCCAAAATCTAAACTGGTTTATTCTTCTAGGCCGCCCTATGTGTTTCTTGCTTCAACTTGATCACCTGTATCATGTGTAAAAATGGGGAATTTTGGGTCAACAAAAGTTGGCGAGTGAACCTTGTTAAAAACATTTGTTATTGATTCCTTGTTGTAATTAATATGTAAAAATTGTGCAATAATCATATATGAACAAACGTATGTAAACAAACAATCACAAACACCTTGCATGAGTATATGATATGAATGACAATGTATATGTTGGCAACGTCTCGTTCACGCTCATAGGTAATGGGGAACGGACGGCCTATGATGATGTATGTGAGATCAATGCTCAATCAAACGGAGCCGATCTTATGTTGGCAACGCCTCGTTCACGCTCATAGGTAATGGGGAACAGCTCACGCTCATATGGGGAGCGGCGGCCTATGATAATGTATGTACTGAAAATGATAACTTTTAATCCAAACATTAACCACACAAACAAATGATATATATTGACAACACATTTGATCATGAATATGATGAATGCACATGTGTTTAATTGAAATAAATAAATAGCGACACATGATACACCCCAAAATGTGATTAAAACGCGGAATTGGTAGAGATTCACTCACATTGGGTGCGTTCGTTTGAAGATGTTGAATGCGCACGAGTTTAGAGGATTGATCGACGAGGAATATCTAACCTAGATAATAACGAAAAGGTACGGTAAATAAGTAGATTTTATAACAACTTTAATTGAATCTTTAGGTTTATTTTTGTGAGTTTAAGGCTATTTTCTAACTTTAAAAACATTATTTTTAAGTATTTTAATTGGTTTTTAAATTAAATAAATAAATAAAAATATAAAAAAAATGTTGACTTTGACCGTTGACCATGACTGTTGACCGTTGACCGTTGACCGGTTCGGTCGTGTATAAGCATGCGCTGGGTGAGACTCGAACCCGTGACCTCCCGTACGCGTGCACGCAGCTCTACCAACTGAGCTACGTGTCTAACCCGAAATATTTCTGTTTTTAATTATATTTATATACTACTTAACTTAATCCGAAAATCATTTATTTAAAAAGGATTTAATTGTATCAAACCGGTGATCTCCACAGGTCTCGAACCCGGGACCTGTGGTTTAGTTTGGCACACAGTCCATCGCTGGACTGTGTGTCTAACCTGGTTAATATTCCGGTTTTTATTATACCTAACATCTTACTGTGAGTTAACCCGGTTCGGTTTTAAAAAAAAACATTTTTATTTCTGAGGATAGGGTCGCGATAGGAATCGAACTCGAGACGTATGTGTATTGTTTGCACACAGTCCACCGCTGGACTGTGTGTCTAACCCGTTTATTATCCTGATTTTAATTAATCTTATACACTAGTTCGAACTCATCTTCTTCGTTCAAAACACAGACAACGGTTATGGAGAGATTGCCTGATTCTGAGATACGAGGTCTTTATAGATGATTGATATCTGGGGTATTATACAAGTTCTTCTAATTTTGCGTAAGCAATGGCCTAGAACTTCTATAATGCTTTTGCAAAAATCCCCTAAAACTGCATTCAATTGAAAATATCGAAAGATACTACAATTACAGTACAAAAAGATTCCATTTTGGAACACTACTTTAAAGTCGAGCATTCATCTCTTTGTCCATATGATGGTACTAACATGAGCTCTCAAGGTCTCGCACAACCCAGATACAGATATCAATTACGCTATACTCGCCTGTAAGATGAAATCTAGGGAATCTTGATGCGGGAGTATATTCTGAGATGAGAACCATAGTTAAGTCAAGTTTCTTAATTCTACATAGCGTATCTTGGAACAATTGAGAAATGTGTTGAAGTTTAAGAGGACAAACATATCGACAATCTAGGTAAATTTATTTAAAACTTAAAGTCTCAAAAAGGTCAATGTTACTAATGATATGTCTCAAAAACTGATATGATCCTTTAACACAAACTCAAAAAAAATATGTTTGTACATATTTAGTGTTTGATATTCATTTCATAAAACAAAAAATTTATATTATTTTTTTAGTTTCGACCACTGTTGATGAAAAGCTAATTTCAAAGTCTAGAGTTGCTGGACAAAATTTAAAAATTGATTGAGATTATTTTGAAACGTTTAAAAAGTTCATTAATTTGAAACTTACATTTGAATGAGTGTGTCAGTTTAGTGTCAAAATGTTTAATCAAGATCATTAAGTTGAACTTGATACATTCAAGGTCATTAATTTGGATTTGATTAACTGATAAAGATTATAACTGATAAGAAGATTGAAATTTGAAAAGTTTGTGTTTAAAAGTTTCAAAGTTTGAATTTGAAATGTTTCTTTAAGTGTTTGAAAGAACTTTGAAACAGGAAGTAGATTTTAAGGGGAAGCTAGATAAAAATGTTGATTGAAGATACCAGAAAGCTCAAAGCAAGGGGAGCATGGTGATTCAAGTTTTATCAAGACAAGTTCGAGAAGAAAAGAGAATACGATTGTAGATGATATGAAGATCATGGTTGTTAAAGTTATTCAAGAAATAAAGATCAAGAAAATATTAAAGACTCAGGAATTCAATTGAAGAATGATGACTACGGCAACATCCAAGGGGGAGTCTGTTGATGCATATGTCTGTTGCCTACGTCATCGTATAATGTCGAGTCTGTGTTTATGAGCGAAACGTCAAGTTTATGTATGTTGTATAACAAGTTCGCCCGAACTTGTCCAAGGCACCTTTCAGGCGAACTTGTGTAACTATAATATGTGAGTTTGCATTTCATTTGTAAGATTCAGAGATTTTGTGTATTGGACGGCGAAGCTCTGTCCAAGTGTTTCCAGGATCTGTAACGTCTATTAATCAATGAAACAGTGATTAAACAGTAAAGAACTTGTCTCCAATGTCGCCTATGCAAACGGATTCCGCACGTTTACCTTAGGTTTGTCAAATTAGGATCCAGAACGTCCGTACAACGGACCTTCACAATTATTGTAAACAAAAACAAACCATTACAACATATTGTAATTAGATCTCAAGAGGCATAGCTGGGATGCTCCTTCAACAATGGATCACTGGATTGCAAATCTCTGCAAGATTTTAAAATTAAGACATCAAAAAATAATGTATTGCTACAATATTCCAAAATGATGTATGTATTATCTTGGTGCTTGTGAAAATTATATTTAAGCACACAAACAGATCATGAAGTTCAAAGTATAACACCACAAGATTTACTTTTGTGTCAAAATTTTAGCTAAATATATTACCTATAATGGTGTTACATTCACAAATGGCATTGGTTTTTTTTCTGTTCAAGATTTCTCTTTTCTTTTCACTAGTTAAGGAAACTTAAAAATTGTGAATATTCAAATATCGAAAACTTCAAAATTGTATTGACAGGATTGTTGTCGCATCCGATGAATGAATTTTTAAAAAAGCATACTTATTTTTCATGAAATAAATCAATATTATTATTGGTGGTGGCAAACATGGATTAATGATTGGGTTGAGCATGACATAAAAGTTGAAGAGAATATTAACAATTAAGAGGAAGATGATGCAGGTCAAACTGATATAGTTTTAACGAGATCTTCTAGAAATGTCAAATTTTCTACTAAACTTGATGATTTTGTTGTTGATGGGAAAGTTAAATAGGGCCCGAAAAAGGTTTTAAATTATGCTACTCTATCTCCTGAAAATTTGTTTTGCTTTTGTGTTGAATAAATGTTGTGAACCTGAGAGCTATTATGAGGCTAAAACTGATAATAATTAGGCCACTGCTATGAATGGTGAACTTGAAGATTTACACTGAAATGATACTTGGGAGATTGTTGACTTGAACCGTAATAGGAAATCTATAGGATGTAAGTGGGTATATAAAACTAAGTATAAGTCTAATAGGGAGATAGAGAGGTATAAGGCTAGACTGGTTGCCAAAGGGTTTAGTAAAAAAAAGGCATCCACTTCTTTGACACTTTTTCACCTGTTATGAAATTGTCATTGAGAGATGTGTATTATCGCTTGCTGTGCATTGTAATTGGGGAATATATCAACTTGACGTTAGCAATGCAATTTCAATTATAATGAAGAAGTTTATATGTCTTTTCCTGATGGTTATATTTGTAATCAAGGGTCTAAAGTTTGTAGACTAAAAAGAATCTCTTTATTGTCTTAAACAAGCCCTAGGATGTGGCATGAGAAACTTGTTCTTGTCTTGATTAAATTAGGATTTGAACAAAGTAGGTGTGATCATTCCTTGTTGTTTCTTGTATATGTGGATAATATTGTTATCACTGGTAGTTGTTCAAAAGAAATTGATAGTATAAAGTCTTTTCTTAGATCTAAATTTTTGATACAAGATTTGGAGAAGTTACTGTATTTTCTGGGAATTGAAGTCTTAAGAAGTAAAACTACTGTTTGGATTTACTTTCTAAATTTTGTATGATTGGTTGTAAACCAGTTAGCTAACCTATAGAAAGTCATGTGCTAACACATTTGTGTGAGATAGATAATTAGGTGTTAAATTATATTACACTGTGGGTAAATTAATCTATCTTTCTCACACACGACTTGACATTGCATACTTTGTGCATTATCTAAGTCAGTTTATGCATTTTCCAACTTAGGTTCATTTTCAAATTGCATTAAGACTTTAAGGTATCTAAACGGCTCTCCTCGCAAAGGTATTTTATTTCAGAAAGAGAGACTTTAGATCTAAAGGCTTATGCTGATTCTAACCCGGGGAAAATGCTTAGATTCCAGAAAATCTGTAACTGTCTTTTGTGTTTTCTTAGGGAACTCTCTTGTGTATGGAAGAGCAAAAGTAGTCCACTGTTTCTAGATCTTCTGCTAAAGCATAATATCGTTCATTGTGCCGCTATATGTGAAATCATGTGGATTTCAAATCTTTAAAATGAGTTAAAAGTGAAAGTTAAAGCTCCTATTCAGTTACATTGTGATAACAGAGCTGCTATTTCCATAGCTACTAATCTGGTCTTTTATGAACACACAAAACACTGGAAATTGTTATTTTTATTCTTAAGGGAGAAAATTTCATAAGGTGTTCTTTGGACTATGGGTGTTAAATATGAGGATCAAGCTGCTGATATCTTATTATTTTTCTCATATTTTTTGCATGTTGGGCCTCTTCTTTGTTTGGACTTGTATCCGGTGGTTGGGCTCAAGACATGTTGCTGGCTAAGTAGTTGGGATGGACTATAGCTGTTGCTGATGTGGGCTTGTGCATGGATCTCTGCTCTTGGCCTTTGGTGGGGCCTCTTGTATAAATAAGAGAGATCAAAGAGTTCCAATTCGGTCACTCAAGTTTCAAAAGTGTTCTAATCAGGTCACTCAACATTTTTTTTTTAAATTAAGGGTTTTTTTCATCCATTTCATAGGTAACCGTGGTGATGTGAATTTTTGTTTCTTTTTTCCCTTTCATTTGATGCTAACGTCCAGTGATGACGTGGATTTTAACTTGTTTTTTCAATTTTTAATGTAATTAACGTGTTTTTATTTTTAATAAATAAAATTTCATATATTAATATAATCCGACCCTAGCATCTTATGCTTCCGTTTTCTCTTAACACATGGAAAAAAGGACATGACTCGATTTGAATGTTAAGTTATCTAATTGGGACAAAAACGATACGAGTGACCTAATTAGAACACTTTTGAAACTTGGTTACTATTCTGTGACATTTTCCCTTCGTTTAATCACTATGATAATATACTTCTTACGCAAAATTAGGGTTTCTAGTCTTGTGAGTTTGAGTGTTTGGTGATCATACTGATCATCAGAGATAGCGCAGATCATCCTATTGATGATTAGCATAGGTTGAGTGTTTCACTTTGATTAGAACTTGTGTTTTGTTCTTTGTCGGTTAATCTGTGCCGATTAGATTATTTTATGTTGTTAATTTGTGCCGACTAGTGATCAATAAAGCTGTTATTACTGTTTTGATATTGTGTTCTTGACAATTAAGCAGGTGTTCTATACACTCACAACAACTTGGCATTTTATATTGGCGAATACATGATGTCATTACTTCATTGACCCCTATGAACCATAAGACTATGAAAATAAATTTGGTTCAATGAAGTACTTACCTGTTGGTGTTGTTGAATATTATTAGGGAAGCAGGTTGCTGAGGTGAGAGGTCAAACAATTGCCGAAGTATGTATGCACATAAAGTAACGCTACAAAAAAGTTTAAAGAAAAGATGATAATCATTTTGCAGATAAATAATAACATATAGGATGTGAAGGGTAATAACATATAAATCATGTGTGTAATACGTATACATAAACGTTCATGTCTCATATTCGTGTGTTTGACAAAGAGATCAATGGTGAATTTTGTAGCTTACCCCTTTAAACATACAAGAAAAACAATCCAAAAGAAAGCACTTGTCCAACTTGACTCCTTATAAGCTATCCACACCTGGAAAACCCAAGCAAAAGTACAAGATTCTTAAGTATTTTAAAATTTCAGTGTCTCGTGTGTGCAGTTAATACAATGGGATCTATTACATCCTTTTTAAACTTGTAAGAGCCTTTTTTACCGACCAACATGAGTCTATTGCATTTTCTTGAACTTATTTAAAAGTAGTAATATATACATTTTAGCAAGTGACTAGGCTACATTGCATCCTAATTTTATGAAGTGTGTAAATAATTCAATTAACTGGAAATAACAGAGAATTTTAAGCACTAGTAGGATGTTTATTCAAAATTCAAATGAAAGGAATATAATGCATTCACTCCACAATTAGCATAACTAACTCTTTTACTCATCTACAAGTGGTATTTCCTTCCTTGCTAACATGGCTCACATCATGTAATCTTGGTGTTTGATTCGTGCATTCCGGATTATGTTGCTTCTTCTAGGCTCAATAGTGGTCTTATGTGTATAAGGGTTCATTGGGTTCACAACTTTATCCTCCCCCCTCGAGCGGCACCTTGTCTGTAAGGTGCCGATGGGAAAAGGACTTAAGTAATGTGACATCACCTTCCCAGGTTGACTTGGTAACCGGTAAGCCCTCCCACTAAATTTTACTTTGATGAATTGTTTGTCCAGCTCCAGAAATAAATAGCGTATGGTTGATATAATTGTTGTAGTGGAGTCAGCCAAATGGAGTGGGGTAACCTAGTAGTCTGGATTATCCACGCATCGACAAAGCATTGAACCATGGAAGAAAATATGAATTCGAGCTGCAGTTCGAAGATTAAATGTGTAAGCAACCACACCCACTTGAGTCACCAACATAACAAGAAATAGTTGGCAGTTTCTAGCCATACAAGACCTCAAATGGAGTCAACTTAGCAGGCGCTTGGTGGGACCTGTTATACTAAAACTCATTCAATGGGAAAAGAGAAGCCACCCCTTAGGTTGGTTAGTCATAAAACATAGCAACTACATTTCTAGACATTTATTTAAAGCTTTGGCTTGCCCGTCTGCTTTCGAGTGTAAGAAATATTGTGGAAAGTGAAGTACCCTGCACCCGGTGTAGTTCCTTCCAAAAATCCGGCATGAACCAGGGATCCCGATCCATGACAATGTCCACCGGAATGCCAGACGAACAATCTTGGATACAAAAACGGAAGCAACTTTAGTCGTATTGAAGTTGGTATGATGAGCCAGAAAATGCCCATACTCAAACAAGCAATCCACGACAACCATGATCATAGTTTTGCATTGTGACGGGGAAGACCCGTGATAAAACCCATGGCCAAGCTTTCAAAAACCAAGTTAGGAATCAACAGTGGTTGTAGCAACCCTCTCGGGGATTGAATAGAAGCTTTGGTCCGTTAACATACGAGGCAATTTGCTATGAACTGCTGGACATTCTTTCGCAAGGTATTCGATATTGGAATGAAAGGATGAGATGAGAGAAGAATATAGAGAAATGGGATGGGAATAGAATACACTCACTTAACAATTAGCATAACCAACTCTCTTATTCATCTATTCCTTGTATCATTCACTACTTTGGCTCACATCACTTGTTGGATTGTGTAATAGAGTCCATTGGGCTCACATCATTTTATTTAATTGTAACCACACTTAGTTTATTTAGTAAAGCAACCAAGCTATATATTGATATGTGGGTTAAAGTTGACAATCAAAAGTGTTTAAAATTGATGATTCTTAGTGGTTTTTAGTTTGAAAAGTGTTTACTTTGGATATGTTTATGGTTTGTAGGTCAAAACACACTAAAGAATTATACATGTGTGTTTGAAGGAAGTTCAAAAATGACAAATGGAGCAGTAGCAAGAAGATCAGCAAAAAGGAGTCCAAACTTCACACGGGATATCTCGGGGTAGGAAATGAGCTATGGTGGCCATAATATATATTTCTTGGTTGTTTTGGAGATTTGGATACGAAATTAACCATGGTACTTGTGTATTCCCTTAAAATGGTATGGGATGTAGCCTTCCAACATGGCCAACGTGTTCACCAAGTTATTTTCAGTCAGCGAACTAAGTACCATGCCTAGACACGTAAACCCCCCTAATTTTACGTGTTTAAGCCACTGTGACGGCTGGTAACCCCGAATGCGAAAAGAGGACAACAGATTGCCAAGTGTCATCCTTCTTTCGAAGTAATAAAACCAACAAAGGGAACGTACTATTTCTAGGATGGATGATACCATGTTTCAGTATGCCGGCAACCAATCGTTCAATCTCTTGTTTCTGAAAGTAGGGTATTTGTAGGGGCAGATAGAACCCGGAGACTAATATGGAAGCCATGATCTTGGGTTCGTGGAGGGGGATGGCCTGTAAGTGACTGAAAAACAGCCGCAAACTCCTCTAATAAAGGAAATACATCTTTTTGGTAGGTTAGTGGAGAGGTTAATTCAATAGACCGGAGAGAAATTTGAAAAAAACTTCAATGGCATCATGAGCAGCCAAAGTTTGAAGACCATTAAACTAGATGGACCAAGCGGCTGCAGGGTTATCCCTTTTCCAATGAACCGGTTGACCTTCCAAATATTACTTAAAAGTGGCCACCACATAGTCGGTAACAGCCGCGCCAAGGGTAGATAACCAAGAAACACCTAAAACAATGTCCCATCCTTTAGGAGGTAACACAAAAAAGATCAACAGTAACAGAGTGATCCTGAGTAGTTAGAAGAACCTTGAGGACAAGACCAACACAAGGAAAATGTTCCTCACTACCTACTAAGACCGAAAATGAGGAAATTTTCTTGATCAATAATTTGAAAAAATGAGGAAATTTGAGTTTGTATAACGTAATGCATCCTACCACCGTATATGATCACTTGTAATGGATTATCTTTGATCACAAGTCAAATGGAGGGTACTGGAAGAGCATTCGCCAGCGAAGGCATCGTAATAAATCACCAACGAACATTGGAGTCTTCTAATTGAGGTTTCCCGGCTATGACAACATTCGAATCAACAGTCTGAATTGCTCTTTTACACTTTGTGGTCCCTGGAATATTTCTCATCACAACGATAACACAACCCCTATGCCCATTTTTGCACCATCTCAGAAGGTGTTAATCTACGAAACCATGATTTACGGTCAGATGATCTAGGGAGGCCAAATTTTGGAATGAACGAAAACGACGATGAACTAGTGGGGTTAAATTACAATTAAGTCTCGATTCATGTATGAGAGCTAAGTCCATGGTTCCATCAAGAATAGTGGTTTAATGGGCTAATACAGAAGTTTTAATATCAGCACGGATGCTTGAGATGAAACAGCTTACCAAAAAAAAGGGAACCGGCAACAACATTGTTCAGTTCGAAATTACCTTAAACCAATCACAATAATCCTAGACCATTGTTTTTTTTTTTGTTGTAGCTTGTCTAGTAACCCTTCTGGTTTGTCCAGATCATGCGTGCAAAATATCGAAATTAAGGCTTGAGTAAATCGATTCAAAACAGCTAACTAGTGATGAACCACTAGTATATACCTCGCTCTGCATTGGACCCTCTTGTGCATATCTAGCCAACTGATTTACCACCTATTTCAATAACGCCTTCTGCTTCCAGAACGAAGCAGTTATGTGATCGATATCACTGTGCCAAGAGATTGTTCCAATTGAAGTATTTTCAACGATTCCTTCTAAACCTTTTAACGAGTACCTCAGCCATGTATGTTGATTGGCAATGAAAGCATCATTGAAGTGTGTGGGTACATTCAATTAACAGAAAATTACAGAAAATTCAACCACAAGTAGGATGTTTATTCAAAATTGGAATGAAAGGATGAGATGAGACAAGTATACAAAGAAATGGGGATGGTAAGAAAATACCTTTACTCAATAATTAGCATAGCCAACTCTCTCACTCGTATATTCCTTATATCCATTGGGCGAACGTCATTTTTTTTGAATTGCAACAATGGTCGGTTTTTTAAGTTAAGCAACTAACTTCAATTGATCTGTGGATTAAAGCTGACATATCTTTGGCTACAAATGAGCTACACGAGACATAATATATGAATCTTGGGTGTTTAAGCTAACTGAATCCAAAAGCAACCATGGTACAGGTCGTACACCCTTAGAAGGGCACTATCCGTACCCTACCAACATGGCCAGTGTGTTCGCCAAGCTATTTTGGGACGGAGAACTTTGTATAAATTGTAAGCCGTAAGCCCTTAAAAAGGATACCAGTCGTACCCTGCCCAGACACGTAAAAAAGCTAGTTTTTACGTATTTAAGCCACCGTGACCGTTGGAAACCCTAGCACGCGACATGACAGAGGACAACAAGGAACACTTCTAGAAGCAAAAAGGTGACTTTGGAGGTTTCTAATCATCACGGTTGCATCCATGTTCATGTTTCCCTAATCCGAATCAGCTTTGTAGATTAACGATAATGACGCAAGGCTAAATCACATATGATCATTCCCGAGTGTAGGGTTTTGATGTGGTTCAGGCTCAGTCTTTTAGTTAGTTTATTCTATATGGTTTTTGTTTTATTAAATGGTTTGGAATTTGTTCATGGTTTTGATCATTAACAATTGGGGTTATTGGTATATATTTTCTAAACTGGTTTACTTAATAAAAAACCTAACTGGGACAACATCCGGTGTATCGTTAATCATCACAATCTAGTAATTGAGTTTTAAACTATCCAATCAATTAAAGTAATTAAACAAACTATGTCTATATAAACTTGACACCCGGGTATGATCAGCTTTTCTCCTTGATCAGTTTAATTATGTCTATTTTAGTTAACATTTTAGCTTTTAGCACTTTCCACTAATTCCATGTGGATAAGATGCCCTACTTCTCCTTACTAGTTAAAGGTAAATAGGAATGACTTTTAACTTTGTTTTTGACCGACCTTATGACGTCACATTTGTTACCAAATATGGTGCCCAATGAAATTACATTGGCACATTAATAAGTCTTTCAGTGAGTCCTATTGTTTTCAACTTATATTTGTATATACAAATGAGCTATATTGACATGTCTATAGCATTGGGTTATAATATATAATAGACTTAGATTAGTGAAGGAACACGAACCGAAAACATTGCAATGTGGATGTATATGTCTGTTTCAAATGTTATGAAGCACCTGTCAACAATTCGTATTTATTACTGCCACTTTTCAATGAATTGAAATCCTTTTATTAATTTCAAATAAAAAGGAAGAATACTTACGATGCAAACTCTTTTGTATAAAATGGAGATAACTCTTCAACTAGCGTATAAATCAGAGCTCCCAACATCAAGCAACCTAATACTGAAAAGATCACTCTGGCAACTACAACAAAAGATCCTCCATTGACATCCCTAAGCCAAATAATCAAATCAAAATTAAAGGTAAATATCTCAACACGTACAAGAATGATGCCATCAAACCTTAAAGTTTCATTAAAACGTAAAATGTATAGGTTTTGAAACACAAACGGATCAGTTTAAGAACTTGTAACTCTATCTTATGTTAGTTCTTACCTTTTTTGACGTCTTGTTAACACAAAATATAACGGATCTTTCAAATATTCCTCATGTGACAGCTTGTAGAACTGTGCAAGGATGTAACCAAGGCTAACAAGGCTATAGATGGTCAGCAAAGTTGACTATAATTAGTATGTACCAACTCTGATAATTACCCATGTTAGTGAAATAAATAGAAATGATTCAAAAACATTTCAGTACTATTAGAAATCTAATAGATTACCTTCCTAGTACATACATTGTGGCCATTACTATAAATGCAATAATCCAACTTGATTCCTTGTAGTATACCCATGCCTAGCATATACGGATGTAAAAGCACATATGATTCTATAGCGGATCCAATAACTTTTAAATATATAATTAATAATGGATGACTTATAGTTTATATATGTGTGTGTACGTGTACGGAGCATTATAAGAACCATATTTTACTTTATCTACTTCCAAAGCTAAAAATCTTTTAGAGACTAGGTGGTCAATTACGTTACGCATAGAGGTGCATCGCAAAACGAGTAGTTGGGTGGGAGTTTAAACCATGTTGTATATTATTTTGGAGATCAAAATGAATACGTTTCTTGCTTACAACAAACTCAAACATTGGTCAAGGATTGAGCTACAAATTAACAAAATATAACTTTTACCATATTTTCTTAGTTTTACGAGAAAAACTATTAGAGATAAATAAATAGAATTTAAGTATTGTATAAAAACATACTACACTAAAAAAAATTCTTCTAATTTGGACTTGGTTCTGTAGATACTATATACATATGTATGATTTTGTGTGTCTATGCAATATGATTCAATGCACTTGTATAAACTATGCGAAGTGTTTTTGGTGTCCTATTATAATGTTAAGAGAATTTGATTGAGAAGCGGATGCTTACAATTAATTCACAGGGGTGTATCTATATTCTATACACAAGAATACATGAATATACTAAGACTAATTCTACTCCTAAGGTTAGAATAACTAAATGGTATTTATTGAATACACTTGACATGTTGGCTATTGACTTGACCATTTACTATGACTTTCCTTAATATACCCCCGCAAGATTGATGATCAGTCCTAGACTCCAATCTTGGAGCGAAGATGTTGAAAGGGCCACGATTCATCGGCTTTGTGAGAACATATGTCAGTTGAACGGTTGTGTGTATATGAGTTACGTCAAGAGAACCACCCGCCTCTTTTTTCTAACAAAATGATAATCCAACTCTATGTGTTTCATTAGCAAATGATAAACGAGGTTTGCACAGACATATGTAGCACTAGCATTATCATAAGAGATCGTGTAAGGCTCAGGTACTGAAATTCCGAGCTTAAGTTAGAGATTTTGAACCCAAGAGAGTTAAACTGCTACAATCGCAAAAGTATTGTATTCGACTTCAGTGGAAGAACTTGACACTGAAATTTGTTGAGCCGACTTCCATTAGATAATATTAGAGCAAAGGTAGATGATGTAGGTTTTGGTGGAGCTTATCTAGTTAGAAATACCCTCTAATTAAAATCTAAAAAAGTTACGAGTCTACGAGGGGCAATACAGTTATGAAAGAACCAATGATGAATTGTTCATTTCAAGTAACGAATAACCCATTTTAGATTTTTCCATGGCAGGTATGTCGGGCAATGCTTAAATTGAGAGAGTTCATTAATGGCAAAGGAAACGTCGGAACGTGTGAAGGCTAAGTATTGTAATGAACCGTGTAGCACTCACAGCTGTTGACCTATCCATATGTGATAACTATTCAGAGGCACTTAGAAGGGTGCTTACATGTTTCGGCCCATCTATTTTGAACCTAGTGAGAAGGTTTTGATATAGTACCTTATGCAACTTACAAATATGATTGGGAGGTTAAATCATGTACCCATCTTCATGTAACGCCCCATGAAAGAACACATATTTGACATCTAGTTACAATAGATTCCAATTTTTGGATAAATCAATTGCCAATATAACCTGAATGGTAACCGACTTTGTCACCAAACTATGTGTCAAATTAGTCGTAATGTTGATATGAACCTATTATCTGACGGGAACAGTTTCAGCCATTCCAAGATTTCAGGAAGAGATCATAACTATTCCCACCTAAAGTTTATCTTAAATAATTGGTTTCTGCATTTTAACTCTTGTCTTGTTATATGTTTGTCGGAGTTTTAGTTGTAATCGGAGAATTGTCCTTCTCGAATCGGGCCGACTTAATTGTCAATTCTATCAAATTATTGCTTTCGATTTCCGGTATCTAACAAATATTCTCGAAGAAACTTTTTTGCAGCAAAGCGGATGATGTTTTTGACAATTGAAGCCATGGGTTTTAGTTTTTCCAGGGATATCCACTTGCAATCAATTGGTTTGTGAGAGGTATGGGGACCAGATCCACGTGCCGGTTTTTTTAGGAAAGCATGTAATTCATGGTTCATAGCATTGTGCCATTGTGGGTCTTTGAAGGCTTGGGTGTGGGTGTTGGTTCAATAGTGGTGGGAATAAGATGGAGGTTGAGGTACCGGCAAAGTTTGGCTTTTAATATATAGGATTTTGTTTATGGTTTCGTGGTGCCAATGGTGTTTGGACACACCGCACGCCTTCTCTTGGCAACAACATTTTGTTCTAGTGTATGCGGGGGTTTCGTAAAATGTGGTTTGCCTTGTGATTGAAGATATGAGATGAGTCCTTGATACCTACCACCATTTCCAATGAAAAATGAGTTCAAAGGAGTGTGCAAAACAATATCAACTAAAATTTTGAACTTGGGAAACGGTTTGGAAATATCAAACTTGTATTTCATTGGATATAACTAGACATATTTGGAGTAAAAAATCCATGAAATTAACATAATAAGTAAAACCATATACGGATTTTCCAGTTGGTCCCCATACATCTGGATATAAAATTTTTAATGGTTTTCATACCATAAATGAGTTGGTAACGAATTCTTTGTAGCTATTGTTTATAGAGCACGAGTTACAATAAATTTTTGAATTTTAGATTGAAGCCTTAAACCTTTTGCAAAATATTTGTAGACTCGAAAAGACAGGTGACCAAGTTTATGATGCCAATTCAAGATGTGAAGTTGCTTAAACATTTCAAGTACATTTCTCTCAGATCCACCCTTTTGCCTTTCTAAGAATTGTTCATTTCGAACTTACTGGTGTTGCTTTCGCCCGTGCTCTGTCGGTATCTCTATTTGACGCCGTTTACGAGCCGACGACGATTGGTTCACATTCGAGAGGTGGAAAGATTGTGTGTCCCCTCCTTGCTATTCCTTTATGCCTCCTTCTACATATGAGTGGAAAAACAAGTTCATCTTCATCTCCCCTAAAATGTTGTCTGAGCCTCTACAATCCCGTGATCCCTCTATATTATCGAAGACGATGTCCCTCCTATGTCTACTACCGAAGGTCCCTTGTGGAAATTGATGTGCGAGCATACCACACCGGATTTTAATTTTCCTCACGGGATTTTAGCGATGGGAGGATGGAGCCCATTTTTCTACCGTCGTCCTAAAGCGTTTCTAGATGGTGTTGGTGAGTAATTTTTATTTGGTGATTTGTTGTTTGATTTGTCCTGTTAGGGGTTTCGGTGTTAGGATTGATTGGTGATTATTTGTCTTGTATAGATGTCGTTATGGAACTTGTTGCAGGGGGACGCTAAGGGTGTAACATTCTTGTATGAAAATGGTGATCCTGTTGAAAACCCTGAGGTTGGTGCTGTTCCGAACAGTGGGACTCTTTCCCTAGAAGGTTCTGCCCATCAGGCTTCTAAAGGCTCTCACAATTATCCTCATGTTGAAACTGTGAGCAGCGGAGAGGATGATCCTGAAGTTAGAAGATTTAAATAATCTCTTTTTATTTGTATTTTATTTTTTGTAGGAAAATTTAAGATTTGTACCACTTTTGTTTTATTTGGTTTTGAATAATTTACTGGTTCTCAAAGGGGGTTTTTTAGTATAAATAGGGATTATAGTTTAGGTTTTATGTACCTTCAATTTTAATCAAATAATTTTTTTTTTTGTTAAATTCATTGTTTGATTATATTGAATAAGACCAATTTCCAACAATTGGTAGCAGAGCGGCTCATCAATTTGGGAAGTTTGTCATTATCGTCATATTGTCAAGTGTTTGACGACATCGTTGATTGATTCGGAAGCGGCGGTCTCGAAAAGTCTCGGATAAAAGGACGACTTTTGAGTTTAAAAAAGGTTGTTGCGATCAAGAACGCATGTGAAAAAGTGATTGTTGATCAAACGACAACAGCAGGATGAAGTGATCGAGGTTGTGATCAACAACAGCAAAACCATAGCAATTAAGGAACAATGATTGCATGCTTGATAAAAGAAGAAAACCTAGGTGTAGTGCAGTGTTAGATCAGATCAACAACATATTTCAAAGGTGGTGAAGTAGCGAGTTTGATCAAGGTGAAAGAAAAGGATGTTGCCCTGTATGTTTAAGTGTTTGGACAAGTTTAAAGTGTGATCCCAAAGAAGTTAGCACACAGGGGGTGCAGTGTTGTTTCGGTTGCACCAAAGGTGTTGATGCAAAGCAAACACAAGAGACCGAGTAAGTATTAAGGTGGAAAAACTTCGGGTCTTACTTGGTATTCACGACCTAGGAAGAACTTGACAAGATTAGGGGTAATTGTTAGAACTAATCTTATTAATACTCAAAAGTTAGAGGATTCAAATGGTTTCTTTTTATTTGAATTTGATTATAGTAGGATGATTTATGATTTGTACTAGTTTTATTTTATTTGGTTTCCTTATATTAATAGGTTACTTGTTTTCCACGGGGTTGTTTAGTATAAACATGGATTATAGTTTAGGATTTATTTACCTTTAATTTTAATTAAATATTTTTTTATTATATTATTTTTTGATTATATTGAAGAAGACCTAACTTTCAAACGAGAAATATTATCATACCACTATAGGAAGAGTACATGCGGTAAAGTCTGCCGTCATTAGTATGTACCACCTGTAACAAAATTGTGAACATATATTCAGTTGGTTTTTTCTTCTTCTTTTTTTTAAATGACAACTTTCTTGTATTAGACTATCACACTTCTCAATTGATAGCAGTTATTTCTTCTTGATACACAAAAAATACACTGATAATTAACTAAATTAATATTCATGGTCTTTATATATATCCCAAATAAATGCATCTATACATCCAAAAACAAATTGTTGACTAATTGATTGTATTAAAAAACATACATTTATTCCAGAAAGATGAGACTGAAAACGTGTATCTTTGAGAAACATACAGTTAAAATAGAGTAACAAAAGATTTGGGTAAGTTACAAATCGAGCTTAAGAATTTGTAATCCTCGCCTAGTTATTAGACGATTACATCTACAATATACTATACAAGAAAATCTTATTACAAAGTTTTAACTGGAGAATCTAAGAGGGTCTATATTTGAATTATGTTTTCTTCTTTAAACTGCAAACCAACATTTTTAGTCTATTATAGTTAGTTCAATATTTCAAATTAAACATTGAAAACCCATTAGTTAAGATCAAGAGAATAAAAGACTTTACCTCGAATGTATATCAAAACAAGAATAGAAGTCACCGAACATGAACAAGTAAATAAACGCAAGTACCATCACCCAAAACAACACGATAAACAACGTCTTCACTGAGACTCCAATGGATGCCGCTGCCACCATTATTGCACAGACGTTTTGTGTCGAGAAGTGTTGCCAAACGTTAAAGAGTGTTTTTGTGATATAGAATGAACATATAATTGGATTAGTGGCTGTGCGTTGGATTTTCATGTGGGAAGTTAATTAAACACATTGGTTTTAAAAGTAACTCGTGGGAAGTTAATTTAACACATGAGGATAGTCTTAAAAATAAATCACTAAAGTGTAAGATGGAAGTCTAAATGAGTACACGATGAATATATAATAAGATTGATGAATATATAATAAGTCAAAATGGGTACATGTGCATGGGTTTGGAGATAACATGTATGGGATTAAATTATTATTTGAATATTAAAGTTAGAAGTAGTTTGTTTGTTTGTTTTTTTAGTAGGTCAAGAGGAATGTTTTGAAGGCGGGATCTGAATCAGTTTCTTTTCGGGTTTACTAATCAAACTGTGCGGATCGGATTTAAAAACTCGATGATAATATACACGTTTTATAAAATACACACAGTTTATAACAAAACTTCTAAGAATCTACAGAACATGAAATATGATGTGATAGTTTAAGTTAGTATTATAATTATTGTAATGTAATACATAAAATTACAACTGATAACTAATACATAAAATTACAATTGATATAATTATTTGATAAGAAAATGAAGTGAATTGCAAGTTTTGTCCTTTATCTTTATATGAATTTTAATTATTGTCCTTTTTCTTTAAAATTGATGATATTTGTATTTTATGTTTATAAATCTTACACGTTATGTCCTTTGACTTGCACATGATTTGTTTTAACAGAAAAAATCAACTAGGTTAGGGTCAAAGGACATACCATGAAAGATTTTAAAACATTAAGTACAAAACTTGTTAATTTAAAGATAAAGGATAACGTCTGAAACTTGTTATATAGATAAAGAACAAACTTGCAATTAAAACACTATAAAGAAGCAACATGTTTATGCATATATGTGTTGTAGTATTGGCTTTGAGGGTTTTTCAAAAAAAAAAAAAAAAAAAAAAGCTTATGCATATGGTTGTTGTAACCTTGGCTTTGAGGGTTTTTCAAAAGAATATTGTTTTTTTTAACTTTTCACCCAAAGTATTTCATAAATTACTTTTAACCCAAAATTATTTGTTTTTTTTTACTTTTAAACCAAAAATTATTATCTTTTGCAATCTATTCTCACATTTTTTTTTACTTTCAACTTTGGTTCTTTATAGTTTTCTGTTTCCGCAAATTTTTCGCTTTATACTTTGTTCTAAATTTTGTGATTTAACACATTGCAACATGCGTCTTTGGTTTAACGTTTTTACATTTCGTTATAAATTTTGCGAGTTAACACGACGGAACGTGCGTTTGTGGGTGAACGTTTTTAAATCGTCTATTTTTCCCGTTTGACAGATTCAACATAACGTCCGGATTCTAGATCGACTTAGTTATAACTAAAGAATCTCACCGCATTGCGACAGGTCGTAATTCTAGTTCACATCATAATTTGCAAATATGCTGAACAACTGGCTTCTTGGAGCCAAAATCTAAAGAACCTAATACTTCTATTTATTATTAAAAAAACTACTTCTTCCACAAATTGAAAAAGAGTATAGTTATCCACAGATCCTCCAATTTATCTAAACACCTCCTGCCCTATATTCTCGTCATAGGGCTATACGTCTAAAATTGAGCCCCTCTCATACTTAGCTTATAGGGCTATACGCCAAAGCTCATTTAATACCAAAAGTTGGCTGTAAGCCAATAATTTCCCAATGATTGGGATGTTTTCGATGAAATAAGTTTGGTGAGTTTAATGCTTGAAAATAGATAAAGTTGTGAAATATTATTATAAAAACTTCATAACTTTTTTTATAAAATGTTGTTATAAAAAATGTGTATATACTATAAAATGTCAAGTTTTTATTTTTTATTAAGTATTACTATAAAATTTCATGGTTTTTAAAAAAATGTGCATATGTTTTTTATTAAGTATTATTATAAAAAAACTTCATATTTTTTTCTTTAAAATGTTGTTACAAAAATGTGTATATATTATAAAATGTCAAAATTTTAACTTATTCAGTATTATTATATCTATAATTGTGTTTTACTTATCATTTATGAACCATAACGCAACAAGAAATGTAATTCAAAATGTGATTGAACGTCGGTTTATAACTATATATTATAAGACAAAACATGGCACTTTGATACAAAATTTAATGACTAAACCCTAAATCGCTAATTGCTACATGCTCTTAAATTCTTATACACGAGACCGATGCGTCTAACGCCCATCGGTTGAAACAACAAAAGGGGCCTAGACATAACAACTGTCTTGAAATTGGGTGTTGGTACCCTAGCTTCCAACAGACTTTCTGCATGCCAACTACCACATCAAGAGGACCCAGAGTGGCGTCGGTTGGAGCAGCAGGTGCCTTAACCGACTACATAATCGACTGTCCACTCTGACGTGGGCCTTCTTGGAATTGGGTGTCATGGAGTTCCCGTCGGTGGATACCTCGTGACCACACCGAATAAACAATTGTCTTGAAATTTCGGTGTGACATGGTAGACGACATTAGCTAGCCTCACTTGGAGCTCCGCATAATGTAGGCCACTCCGATCCCACATCATCCTAGACCGACATCCCAGTGCATGAATCTGAAATATGGACGCAGGTAGGCGTTTGAATATGAAATATGAACGCAGTGTACTTCTCCGTAAGGATTGCGCTACCATCACCGTCAAAACACCGATTTCGATATCTTGTTAAAAAAACATACAATTATAATGTTAGACTCGGCATTCGAAAATATATTGTACAAAAAAAAACAAATCCAAGCACCACCACAACCACACACACCACAACACCACCCTCAACCACCTCAACTATCGACCCACGACCACCAAAGGTAATGAGGAGCGGCGGCCTATGATAATGTATGTACTGAAAATGATAACTTTTAATCTAAACATTAACCACACAAACAAATGATATATATTGGCAGCACATTTGATCATGAATATGATGAATGCACATGTGTTTAATTGAAATAAATAAATAGCGACACATGATACACCCAAAAATGTGATTAAAACGGGGAATTGGTAGAGATTCACTCACATTGGATGCGTTCGTTTGAAGATGTTGAATGCGCACGAGTTTAGAGGATTGATCGACGAGGAATATCTAACCTAGATAATAACGAAAAGGTACGGTAAATAAGTGGATTTTATTAACAACTTTAATTGAATCTTTAGGTTTATTTTTGTGAGTTTAAGGCTATTTTCTAACTTTAAAAACATTATTTTTAAGTATTTTTAATTAGTTTTTAAATTAAATAAATAAATAAAAATATAAAAAAATGTTGACTTTGACCGTTGACCATGACTGTTGACCGTTGACCGTTGACCGGTTCGGTCGTGTATAAGCATGCGCTGGGTGAGACTCGAACCCGTGACCTGCCGTACGCGTGCACGCAGCTCTACCAACTGAGCTACGTGTCTAACCCGAAATATTTTTGTTTTTAATTATATTTATATACTAGTTAACTTAATCCGAAAATCATTTTTTTAAAAAGGATTTAATTGTAACAAACCGGTGATCTCCACAGGTCTCGAACCCGGGACCTATGGTTTAGTTTGGCACACAGTCCACCGCTGGACTGTGTGTCTAACCTGGTTAATATTCCAGTTTTTATTATACCTAACATCTTACTGTGAGTTAACCCGGTTCGGTTTTAAAAAAAAACATTTTTATTTCTGAGGATAGGGTCGTGATAGGAATCCAACTCGAGACGTATGTGTATTGTTTGCACACAGTCCACCGCTAGACTGTGTGTCTAACCCGTTTATTATCCTGATTTTAATTAATCTTATACACTAGTTCGAACTCATCTTCTTCGTTCAAAACACAGACAACGGTTAACCAAACTGTTTCTTGTTTAATTCGATTAACGATCATTATAAGCAATTGAAAGTTAATGAACAGAGAGGGTTTGGGGAAAGAATGTACCGAACAGGTGTCTTTCTCAGAACTCCGGCAAGGATTCGTCGGCTCTGTTTTGTGAACTTCGTCTGTTCGGATCAATTAACAGTTTTGATTGATTAGATATGAAATTGAGTTACTAAACCATGATTAACAGGAGGTTTAGATGATCATACCGATTAACAGCGTGAGTTCGGAAATTCCAGCGATTTTCCGGCGAGTACAGAATATCCGGCAACGTCGTCTAGGATTGATTCTGGGTGATGGATTGATGTTAGTAATAATCTAACAATGGATTGAAATAGAAAGAGTCGAGATATTTACCATGTTGATGTGAGTCTCGGTTTTCCGGCGAAAGTCCGGTGATGGCAGAAAAGTTCCGGCGAGTGAAATTGCGTCGAGAATTGGTGTGATTTTGAGCGAAAATATTACCAGAGGCTAGGGTGCGTATTTATAGGAAAGAATATCGATGAATTGGGTCCGATTTCTGTCTTGATTCGTTGGTCAATTATTCTCCGGCGGTTATGACTGATGTCGCGGAACTGGACATCGGTTATAACCGATGTAAGTGTTAATACGCTCGCTAAGTCAAATGAAACCGACAATAATTGGCGAAGTCGTCGGGATTTCCGGCGACTGCGAAATGGGCGCGTCGTTGACTGTTTTTGAAATCGAGTTTTGTTATATGAATTAATTGTTTCGATATATCACCAAAGAACACAAGTGGCGGAGTGGTTTGGTGTATGAGAGTTAAGTTGCTAAGCTTTTATCCGGCTGACCCGGGTTCGAATCCCGGCAGCCTGTTTTTCTTTTTATTTATTTTATTTTTACTTTTTAACAATTATAGCTTATAAATTCCAATTTGTTTATTAATTATGTATCGTTTAAAATTATAATAAGTCATAAATAAGCAACGAAATTTTAAAACTGACTATTCGATTAATAAACGAAGCGGGTTTTGAAAACCCGTTTTTCGACGGATGTTACAGTATCCCCTACTTTTAGAAATTTCGTCCCGAAATTTATGTAGTAGTGGTAACAGGAAAAAGTTGTGGGTATTTCTCGCGCATTGAGTCTTCACGTTCCCAAGTAAACTCAGGTCCTCGTTTTGACTCCCAGCGTACCCTGACAATTGGAATGCGGCTTCGTCTTAAACGTTTCTCTCCGAAGTCCATAGTTTCCACTGGTCTTTCAATGAAATGCATAGATTCATCGACTTGAATGTCTTCTAGAGGAATATGGAGATTTTCATCGGCAAGGCACTTCTTCAAGTTCGATATGTGGAATATGGGATGAATTCTGTTGAGTTCCTCTGGTAGGTCAAGCTTGTATGCTACAGGTCCTACTCTTTCGAGTATCTTAAAAGGTCCTACGTAGCGTGGTGCTAGCTTGCCTTTTTGGCCAAAACGAACCACTCCCTTCCACGGCGATACTTTTAAAAGTACTTGGTCACCACTGTTAAATTCCAAGGGCTTTCATCGTTTGTCTGCATAACTCTTTTGACGACTTTGTGCCGCTAGAAGATTGTTTCGAATTTGATGGATCTTGTCTGTTGTTTCTTGTATTAATTCTGGACCGGTGATTTGAGCTTCTCCAATTTTGTGCCAACATATTGGTGATCGGCACTTACGACCATATAACGCTTCGAAAGGTGCCATGCCGATACTTGAATGATAGCTGTTGTTGTACGAAAATTCAACTAATGGTAGATGAGCGTCCCAATTCCCTTTGAAGTCTATGACACATGCTCGAAGCATGTCTTCAAGAGTTTGGATGGTGCGTTTAGATTGTCCATCAGTTTGAGGATGATAAGCGGTACTGAGGTCTAATCGTGTACCCAAAGCGGCTTGTACGGCTTGCCATGTTCGTGAAGTGAAACGACCATCACGATCTGAAATAATGCTTAACGGTACACCATGACGGCTTACGATTTCGCTGATGTAGATACGAGCTAACTTCTCATTCTTGAAGTCCTCGCGAATCGGAATGAAGTGAGCTGATTTTGTAAGACGATCAATGATTACCCATATAGTGTCATACCCACCAGAAGTGCGAGGTAACCCGGTAATGAAGTCCATGGTTATGTTTTCCCACTTCCATACAGGTATTTCAGGTTGGACTAGAAGTCCTGAGAGTCTTTGATGTTCAGCTTTTACTTTAGAACAGGTAAGGCACTTGGAAACAAAAACAGCAATATCCTTTTTAATGCCAGGCCACCAGTAGGTGTATCGAAGGTCTTGATACATCTTGTCGGCTCCTGGGTGTACAGAGTATCGTGTTTTGTGCACCTCTTTCATAAGGAAATCGCGAAGGTTATTGTGATCGAGAATCCATATGCGATCTAGATAATACAGAATGCCGTCAGATTTTGTTTCGAGTTTAAGTTCTGCTCCACAAGATAACTCATTGCGTATGTCGTATTCTGTTATGGAAACATGTTGAGCTTCTCGGATTTGATCTTTGATGTCGGTTATGGTTTGCGAACATAGAAGACGTATGGAGTTCGCATAACCCTTTCGACTTAGTGCATCGGCCACCACATTTGCCTTGCCAGGATGATACCGAATTTCACAGTCGTAGTCATTAAGAAGTTCGACCCATCTTCGTTGCCTCATATTCAACTCCTTTTGGTTAAAGATATGTTGGAGGCTCTTGTGGTCAGTGTAAATTTCACACCTGGTACCATAGAGGTAATGTCTCCATATCTTAAGAGTGAACACAACGGGTCCAAGTTCTAGGTCGTGGGTAGTGTAGTTCTTCTCATGAGTTTTGAGTTGCCTAGAAGCATAGGCTATCACTTTTCCCCTTTGCATTAATACACAGCTTAGTCCCTGCCCTGATGCGTCACAATATACTACAAAGTCATCGCAACCTTCGGGGAGTGTGAGGATAGGTGCGTCACAAAGCTTTTGCTTAAGGGTTTGGAAGGCTTCTTCTTGTTTAGGTCCCCATATGAAGGGTTTTCCTTTATGTGTCAAAGCCGTGAGTGGTACAGCAATACGAGAGAAATTTGAAATGAAACGGCGATAGTAACCCGCCAAACCAAGAAATGATCTTACTTCGGTAGGGGTACGTGGCGCTTGCCATTCCTGTACTGCTTTGATCTTTGAGGGGTCGACATGTATTCCCTTGTCATTGACGACATGTCCAAGGAATTGTACTTCTTAACCAGAATTCGCATTTGGAGAATTTAGCGTAGAGCTTTTCGGTTCTTAAGAGTGTGAGGATGAGTCGAAGATGTCGTTCATGATCAGTTTTGGACTTTGAGTAAATGAGAATGTCGTCGATGAAGACTATAACAAAGCGATCGAGATAGGGTTTGCAGACTCTGTTCATTAGATCCATGAAGACAGCTGGAGCGTTGGTTAGACCAAATGGCATGACCATGAATTCATAATGACCATAACGAGTTCGGAAGGCGGTCTTTGGGACGTCTTCTTCATGTACTCTGAGTTGATGATAGCCAGAACGAAGGTCGATCTTTGAAAAACAGGTGGCACCCTAGAGTTGGTCTAGAAGATCGTCGATGCGCGGTAATGGATAGCGGTTCTTGACCGTTAATTTGTTGAGTTCTCTGTAATCGATACACATGCGAAACGTTCCATCCTTCTTCTTTACAAACAGAACAGGTGCACCCCAAGGCGATGAGCTAGGACGTATGAATCCTTTGTCGGTCAGTTCTTGTAATTGACTGGCCAGCTCTTGCATTTCGGATGGGGCTAACCTATAAGGAGATTTCGCGACGGGTGTAGCGCCAAGTATAAGATCAATGCGGAATTCGACTTCTCTCATGGGAAGAAGTCCTGAGATGTCGTCGGGAAAGACTTGCGGGAATTCTTTCACTACAGGTATATCTTCGAGTTTCTTCTCTTTGTTTCCCTTCTTGACAACGTGAGTTAGAAATGCAACATAATTCTTGCGGAGATATTTTCGGGCTTGAAGACAGGACATCGGTTTGAGTCCTTTCGAAGGGGTTTCTCCAAAGATTCGTAGGGTTTGACCGTCTGCAAGAGGAATGCGAATGAACTTTTCACGGCATACCACTTCAGCATGATGTTGGCTGAGCCAGTCCATGCCAATTATAATGTCGAAACTTCCTAACTTCATAGGAATGAGGTCAACTGGGAAATCGTGATCATTTAGAGTGAGAGTACAGTTTCGGATAATGGAGTTTAATGAGACCGGTTTTCCGTCAGCAACTTCCACCGTTATGGATTCCATAAGTTTATCACGAGTTTGGTTGAGGATAGGTTCAAATTCTAAGGACACAAAACTCTTATCCGCGCCATTATCAAATAACATGGATGCATAACTACCATTGATGAGAAACGTACCGTTAACCATGTTGTTGTCGGCCCTAGCTTGGTTGGCGTTGATGTTAAAAGCTCTTCCTCTAGCAGGTGGAGGAGCTTGATTAGCTTGGTTCACCGGATTTGCTTGAGCTTGAGCATGTATGATGTTCACCAAGCGTGGACAAGTGTTTCTAAATTGGTTTGGGTCTCCATAATTGTAGCAAGCCCGCATGGGTTGCATCATGGGGTAGTTGGGTTGGTAGTAGGTTTGGGCCGTATGTTGTGTAGGTGGTAGTAGTAGGGGTTGTTGGGCTTGACCCATTATTTGATAGTGGGTTTGGGTTGTGGGTTAGTTACTGTTCATTCGCTGCAGCGAGCGGCAGGTTTGGATGGTGTGACCTGCACGGCCACAGCTGGTGCAATATTGACAGGGGTGTTCGGGGGAGTGATGGTATTGGCAACGGGTGCATTTTGGAGAGGGGCCAGAGTATGGCCTTTTGTATGGTGCAGGTGAAGGGGCAACTTGAGTGATGGGTGCAGCAGGGATAGGGAAATTCGTTTGGGTGACAGCCAAATTTCTGGTATTTCGTTTCCTCTTGTTAGAAAACTTTGAGGAGGAGGTGGAATGGTTTGATGTTTGGCCCTCAACGGGGGCTTTCTTTTTCTCCTCCTTGAATTTACCGTTTCTGATGCGATTCTCAGTAAGTTCGGTGGCTAATTCCATAGCAGCTTCGAGAGTTGCAGGCGAAGTGCTGAGAACTGAGTCTTGAATTTTCGAGGGGAGGCCTCGAATATAATGTTCAACCAAGCGGTATACTGGGGTGAACAAGTTAGGAACCATCTGGTTCAGCTCAAGAAATCTTTTGTTGTAGGAAGTATGATCTCCTTCCTTTTGCTTCAGCGAGTGGAATTCATCTTCCAACTTCTTGAGTTCGCTTCTTGGGCAGAAGCGTTTTGTCATTATTTCCCTTAACTCTTCCCACGTTAAGGCCATAGCGTCTTCAACTCCTCTCTTACCCTTCTCGGTGTTCCACCAGGTCAGGGCTACCCCAAATAATCTCCCGGTTGCGTAACGTACCTTGCGATCCTCGGGACAATCGCAATTGAGGAAGGTGTTTTCCATTTCCTCAAACCAGTGGAGGAGAGCGGTGACACCTTCGGTCCCTTCATACTTTGGGGGATCGCAAGACTTGAAGTGTTTGTAGGAGCACTTCTTGGAGGGAGGGTTGTCGATGTTTTGATCCTCTTGATTGGGTGGATTGATAGGATTCGCGGTGAGAGCTTGTTGGACTTGAATTACAATATCAGGAAGCACCGCGGCCATTTGTTTTGCAATTTGAGTGGCCAAGCTTTCGTTTGACCTTCCTGACTTTCGACCTCCACGTAGCTGCCTAGCCGACATCTACAGGAATATACATAGGAAGATGGTGAGTTTAAGGAGTGTTTAGGTGTCATGTGTCGTTTAAAAAAAATAAAATAACATAATCATCAATAATGCACTACATCCATAGGATGTCTTGGGTTTGCTCATGTTTGGGCCTCCAATGTCCCCCATACCATCGCCTGTATAGTCATGTGGGCCCCCATGACTATTGGCTTAGTAGGATTCACATTGTATTAGCGGTTTAACACTCGCATCACCCGAATCAAAACCATGAAATATGTTTGCGAGATGTATGGTCGGAGAGTGTCCAGGTGTAGACACAATGACAACTCAAAGTGGTGTTATCTCACACGACGTTTGGTATAGCATGCTTTGGCCTAATAGGTCCTTCGTACTCTCATCGTTAGTCCCCAGGTAGGCAAACTGGTCCTTTATTTTGGATTTATACGAATGCCAAGCCTAGACAGGAAGTTCTGACTACCGGTACTCGTACCCTTCCAGTTACTACATGCCCGTCATGAGAACTCACTTTGATGTGATTTGAAAATACAAAAATCGTTGTAAAAATCATATGAATTGTGAGGTGTGTGCTCCCATGGATATGATATGTTATGAGAATATGATTCATGATAAGCATTGTATAATAGTATGTATTTATGAACATGCTTGCATAACATTGAATGTAACAATAAACATAAAGCATATAAACATCATGAATTTTGCATGTAACACACAAACAATTTAAAAATTCTAATCAACTATAGTATAGGCTCTAAGGGTCTAATAACCTACCCTATATCCCTATAGTCATGGCTCTTATACCAATCTGTCACACCCCGACCCGCAGCGGAATAAGAGTCGGGGCATAATTGGGTTATCACCAAAGCCCATGATGTTTACTAATATGTTTCATATTTATTAAATTCAAATTACATCTCAAAGTTCAAGTCAAATTCATACAATACAAGGAAAGGGAAAATTAACTAAAACAATCCAAAATCTAAACTGGTTTATTCTTCTAGGCCGCCCTATGTGTTTCTTGCTTCAACTTGATCACCTGTATCATGTGTAAAAATGGGGAATTTTGGGTCAACAAAAGTTGGCGAGTGAACCTTGTTAAAAACATTTGTTATTGATTCCTTGTTGTAATTAATATGGAAAAATTGTGCAATAATCATATATGAACAAACGTATGTAAACAAACAATCACAAACACCTTGCATGAGTATATGATATGAATGACAATGTATATGTTGGCAACGTCTCGTTCACGCTCATAGGTAATGGGGAACCGACGGCCTATGATGGTGTATGTGAGATCAAGGCTCAATCAAACGGAGCCGATCTTATGTTGGCAACGCCTCGTTCACACTCATAGGTAATAGGGAACAGCTCACGCTCATAGGTAATGGGGAGCGGCGGCCTATGATAATGTATGTACTGAAAATGATAACTTTTAATCTAAAAATTAACCACACAAACAAATGATATATATTGGCAACACATTGATCATGAATATGATGAATGCACAAGTGTTTAATTGAAATAAATAAATAGCAACACATGATACACCCAAAAATGTTATTAAAACGGGGAATTGGTAGAGATTCACTCACATTGGGTGCGTTCGTTTGAAGATGTTGAATGCGCACGAGTTTAGAGGATTGATCGACGAGGAATATCTAACCTAGATAATAACGAAAAGGTACGGTAAATAAGTGGATTTTATTAACAACTTTAATTGAATCTTTAGGTTTATTTTTGTGAGTTTAAGGCTATTTTCTAACTTTAAAAACATTATTTTTAAGTATTTTTAATTGGTTTTTAAATTAAATAAATAAATAAAAATATAAAAAAATGTTGACTTTGACCGTTGACCATGACTGTTGACCGTTGACCGTTGACCGGTTCGGTCGTGTATAAGCATGCGCTGGGTGAGACTCGAACCCGTGACCCGCCGTACGCGTGCACGCAGCTCTACCAACTGAGCTACGTGTCTAACCCGAAATATTTTTGTTTTTAATTATATTTATATACTAGTTAACTTAATCCGAAAATCATTTATTTAAAAAGGATTTAATTGTAACAAACCGGTGATCTCCACAGGTCTCGAACCCGGGACCTATGGTTTAGTTTGGCACACAGTCCACCGCTGGACTGTGTGTCTAACCTGGTTAATATTCCAGTTTTTATTATACCTAACATCTTACTGTGAGTTAACCCGGTTCGGTTTTAAAAAAAAACATTTTTATTTCTAAGGATAGGGTTGTGAAAGGAATCGAACCCGAGACGTATGTGTATTGTTTGCACACAGTCCACCGCTGGACTGTGTGTCTAACCCGTTTATTATCCTGATTTTAATTAATCTTATACACTAGTTCGAACTCATCTTCTTCGTTCAAAACACAGACAACGATTAACCAAACTGTTTCTTGTTTAATTCGATTAACGAACATTATAAGCAATTGAAAGGTAATGAACAGAGAGGGTTTGGGGAAAGAATGTACCGAACAGGTGTCTTTCTCAGAACTCCGGCAAGGATTCGTCGGCTCTGTTTTGTGAACTTCGTCTGTTCGGATCAATTAACAGTTTTGATTGATTAGATATGAAATTGAGTTACTAAACCATGATTAACAGGAGGTTTAGATGATCATACCGATTAACAGCGTGAGTTCGGAAATTCCAGCGATTTTCCGGCGAGTACAGAATATCCGGCAACGTCGTCTGGGATTGATTCTGGGTGATGGATTGATGTTAGTAATAATCTAACAATGGATTGAAACAGAAAGAGTCGAGGTATTTACCGTGTTGATGTGAGTCTCGGTTTTCCGGCGAAAGTCCGGTGATGGCAGAAAAGTTCCAGCGAGTGAAATTGCGTTGAGAATTGGTGTGATTTTGAGCGAAAATATTACCAGAGGCTAGGGTGTGTATTTATAGGAAAGAATATCGATGAATTGGGTCCGATTTCTGTCTTGATTCGTTGGTCAATTATTCTCCGGCGGTTATGACTGATGTCGCGGAACTGGACATCGGTTATAACCGATGTAAGAGTTAATACGCTCGCTAAGTCAAATGAAACTGACAATAATTGGCGAAGTCGTCGGGATTTCCGGCGACTGCGAAATGGGCGCGTCGTTGACTGTTTTTGAAATCAAGTTTTGTTATATGAATTAATTGTTTCGATATATCACCAAAGAACACAAGTGGCGGAGTGGTTTGGTGTATGAGAGTTAAGTTGCAAAGCTTTTATCCGGCTGACCCGGGTTCGAATCCCGGCAGCCTGTTTTTCTTTTTATTTATTTTATTTTTACTTTTTAACAATTATAGCTTATAAATTCCAATTTGCTTATTAATTATGTATTGTTTAAAATTATAATAAGTCATAAATAAGCAACGAAATTTTAAAACTGACTATTCGATTAATAAACGAAGCGGGTTTTGAAAACCCGTTTTTCGACGGATGTTAACCCACCACTTCAGCCAACCCACCACCACCTCAACAACCACTCGCCACAACTTCAACCACCACCCACCACCACTTCAACCACCACCCACCACCATCTCAACAACCACCACAACCTATCACCCACAACCCAACACCACCACAGCCACAACCCACCACCACCTCACCACCGTCAACCATGACAACCCATTACCCCAACCACACTCAGCCACCTGAACCACCACCCTAACACAACTGCAAACAATGACCACCACCCCACCGTCCCCAACCTACCAACATCCACCACCGCAAACAATAATCAGCACCCCAAGACCATCACAAACGACCAAAATAAAACACAAAAAAACATAAAAAATTGAAGATTAAACATTAAAACATGGAATACCAACTAACCTTGAATACTCTAACCGTATAGAGAAATATGAGAGCGAGAATAATACGAGAGACAACGAATTCGTGTGTGTGTGTGCACTTCTAGGTCATCATTGTGTGGTGCATAGTTCCTCTCGTGTGGTCTAATCCCTTTTCGTGTGTGTACTTCCAGAAATGTATCATGTTTGTAGCTAAAGAAGGCAAGAAAACGTCTATACGCCGCTCATAGGGAAATGAGAGGCTTTTAGATATACACTTTTTGAAAATTTTTCAGAAAAAGTATGTATATGTGACCTTCATTGCACTTTCTGACAGTGTATGTACTTACTTTTCGATCGCCGTACATTTTGAGTTTAATCTTTCTTTTATCATGTTTTTTATGTGAGAATGTACAATTTGTGTGTGTTTTGTTTTCTTAGGGTTAAATGTATACACGTATGCTCCATGTTTTGAAGATAAAGTATCTCACCAGTGATTCTTCGTCCGGGGTTAGCCTTCTCGCAAACCCGTGACCCTCGAGAAATTATGCAGGCTCATGGTTATGATTGTTTTTCTTCTCAACTATGCTCCAATTGCCACTACTTGTGTCTAGTTTCCTTATGAGCTTAATAAAAGGACAGCAAACCTTTTTGCTACCGGAACGCTGAATTTTTGCTTTACTTTTGGGTTCACTTCCATGGTCGCATTGCAACCATATATTCATTGTCCTTGCTGACGAACCTTCGCTTTTTGTTATCGTTTGTTGGGTCACAATGATGTAACCTTCGAAATTTCTCTTTTCTAAACCAAATTCTTCAACACTTAAAGTGAGCCAAATACCTAAAACAATGGTACATTAGAATTATGTCTGTTGGTTGAATAAAATATAATTATCTGTGTTGGTTGAATAAAATAGAAATATTACATGATAAACCCATTTTTATATTATATTATGTTTTTTACAATATAATATATGGCATAAACAAATTACTAAATTAAATTAGGTTGGTATTTTATGCCATACTTATAACTTAAAAGAGTAATTCGTGTAAGTAAATTTAAAATATGAATTTGTGTAAGAAAAATAAAACAAAAACTCCGGTTGAACAGGTCGGGTTTGGGTTCATATGTATGATACAATTTTCCGTATACGAATGGTAATCACGTATGCGTGGTGCAGATAAGTTTGAGCCGTGTAAGATGGTTCCGCCTCATCTACGAACACCTGAAACGAATAGATTTTGTACCTGGTTCAAATCAGGCAGCGAAGCATGAACACAACCTCCTACATGATAAGGTAAGGAGGATGGTTCCTTTGGGTTTTGACTTTCATCATCAGCAGATCTTATATAACCCAACAGATATACATATTCGATATAAGCTAGATTATGATTAATAGTATTATTATGGCGGTGTCTCTTGATAACCGTCTATTGTCTTGTATATATAACAATTCTATGTATTATCACAATACACATTCATTCATACAAAAACATATTATTATTCTCTCAATCCAAATAACTCCAACAATTGTCTCATTATCATGTCTTGATAAGAATTGGGATCAACAACATCAACATTTTCATAGACCTACTTAAAATCATGTAGACGGTTTAACCTATTTCTTTAAACAAGTCAAACGGGTTAACATGTTGTAAACAATTAATGGGTTGTAATACAATCTAATAATTAGCATATTCGACTATATTAATCTGATTCCGTTGAATAAAAAATATTATTGTAGTCTAAAAATATATATATTGATCTAAACATATACATATAACATAATTAGCATCAACTTTACATGACATCTGTCATGGTTGGAAGTATTTTGTTACTGTTTATTGATGCTTTTAATCAAATATAGAGACATGTCAAATGTCGAATGTGAATGTGATTCTCTACTAAACAGCATCACCCGCGACATCAGCATCGCTAGGAATTTTCCCAGGAAAGTCGGTCTTTGAAGTGTCTGATCCGATCATGCTGCAGGATAGAAGATGATCGGTGAGGCAGTTTATTATCTAACAGAAGGAATAAAAAAAGAAGAAGATATTCTAGTGTAATTTAGATTACCTTCGATCAACAATGACCATTGAACGAAGCTCGCAGTTGTTGAAGCTGAGCACAAAACAATTACAATAAATGGAGTTATGGTTTATCTCTAACTGCTCAATAAAAAGATTAGATTTAAAGAAAATGAGTCAGATGACAGGTCCAACTAAAGCCGCCCACTTTATAATGCACAATACCTCCAATATCATCTATTTCAAATAAATTGGTAGAAATATTTAGCACCCTAACTATTCAAACAAAGAGAAAATCACAAAAATAACCATATTTTCCTAGGTGTTTTATGCCCTACACAAACATGCTGGAAACAAAACAATTACGTAGCCATGAGACAATCAATTGTACTCGCGTATCCGACTTTTTCGCATCAGTGACGACTTAAACTTTTGTGACATGGGACACCATATACCGTATAGATTTGCGTATGTATTGTTATCCAAGCACAGATCCGTATATGTATTATTATTCGTGTATATAACGAAAAGATTTAAGGGTTTGGCAAGTAAAAGTAGATACACAACCAAAGATTCCGATATCTCTCATGGCTATATGCGGGAAATAGTTCAAACATGACCATAGAGGTAGGTATAACACTCATAAGTCGGAAAAAAATGGATACTTCCATGATTTTTTCCTTAAACAAAACCCATTCGGGTCAACCAACCCAACCCAACCCAACCCAACGCATTTCAGCTGTAACAATAGTACAGTTTCCACCTCTAGTTATAACCAAAAAATTAGAACATTTCAAAATTATAACGAAAATGTGTCCAACAGAGAACATTATAATCAGATTGAGAATTTTGAAGTTGGTAATTACTGATAATATTAATCAACTTACAAGATGGACATTTCTTTCTTGAGTGTGGGATGACAGTCATCTCCATATACACCAAGTGTATGAATAATGAAACCACCGTGGGAAACAACCACAATCTCCTTCTCTTCGCGTGTCAACAACCTGCATAAGTTGTAGGCGAAAACCAAATACGTGTGATTATTTCAAATTCCCATAATATTTTAAATAAGTTTTCGAAAAAGTAGAATAAGAAGTCACCATTTCATAAACTTCAACCCCCGGGCTCCAACGTCTTCAGGCTTTTCTCTAGTCTTTGGGCTCCACCAAACATCGCGGTCAGTTTCTATCTGAATACAGTGAAACTGACAAACAATTTACTTTTACGTGGCAAATTACCCTTAAAACTACATTGTCGTTGAGAATTTATAAGATTATATATAAAGAGATAATGCATTCTGTACTCGAGTAACTTACCAAAGAAAAATCAATTGCAGGGAACATGGCTTTGTATTCACTTATACTTCTCCTCCGATCGCAAGGAAGAATACCCTACTCGAATGGCAATAATGTGTCAACAATATAGAAATAGTGGGTTGGTTAACGACTCAAAAAAGGTATACGTTTTGGTATCTTTGTGCTAGAAATTACAAGAGACATACCATTTCCTCTCGACAAAGCTCCACGGCAATGAACGGAGGACAATCTAGGCTTGAAATTGCGGGACGATTACTATTGCCCGTATTTTCTGCCATCAGTGGAGGCACATCAATCCCAGCAGCAGTAGCTTCACCTCCAAAAGCACCAACTGCTGTTTGCATAGTCCTACAAGCATAGTAAATTAATCCTAGAGGTGGCCGCTGTGTAATGTGTCAAAACGGGTTCACATGTAACCTTTTAAATAATTTTTTTCTCCAGTTTGCAAAATCTTTAGTTAATAATTAATTATCATTATAGAAACAGTTACAGTAAAAATGTACATCTTTTAATAAAAAATACAACAGGTTGTATGCCATATAAATAGATTTTGGGCGACTTTCATCCGTTTAACATGTTCCTCTTTTAGCTAATTTGATTAATTTAACCGGGACTAGCTCCAAACTCTCCTAAAAGAGATAATATAGCTTGACTTGGATCATAAACAATAAAAAGAGAAAGTACCTAAGCAAAGGTGAGACTACAACCAATTCGATATTTTTGAAAAGTCCAGTCGTATGAACATGCTTTCGGAGATTATCTACCTGTTGGACATATCAAAGTCAATATGGAGGTTTCACAGATGAAACTTAACCAAATTTGGACCCATTTACTTACTTCTAAATGGTTGACAAGGAAAGTTTAAACTCAAACGGGTCAAAAACAAGAATTTAGCCAAAGGGAAAATGGGTGAAACAGATTAAAACTCTATGAAAGTTTACTTTTGTAGCTCAATCATTTTTATCTAAAATAATATGTTATTACTATTAAGAATATTGTTGTGTAATCAATTAACCATTAAAGACGCTTTAATGATTATTCAAAATTTTGGCGGAGGAAGTGGCTGTAGGTCAACCCAACCAGAAGGCGTTAGTTTCGACAGGTACTAAATGACTCAACCACTCATCTTGTCACCACTAGTATCAACTAAAAAATACAAGGTGATCCAACCTGTTTCCAACCAAGAGGGGTAAGATGTGCATCAAAGAGTTCCTCAGACATATATGCACTGGAGTCATTCTCTCCTACTACATTGTGAACTCCTTCAGCATGCCTCACCTAGTACCATAAACCATCAATATATATCAAGAAAATTACAGGATTTGAAACTTAAAAAAAAAATAAAACATACCAGATGAACGGTTTTAGAGCGATGCAGAGGATATATACCTTCATTTGTACCAGAATTCATATCTGTGACTCACAGATAAACAAATATTGTTGAGATAACTTACAAATACCAAATAATCCTTATGTTGAAGTGATTTTAGAGTCATCAAGATTGTTTTAGTATAATTGGATTTACTGCAGTGGTCAAGCGACTTGGCTCAATAGTGACAACTTGGTCATCAACAGTACAAAAATTCTATTAAGAAAACACAAACACATAGATTATAGTACCAGAAGAAAACACAAACACATAGATTATAGTACCAGAAAGTATAAGAACAGAGAAGAAGCAAGGAACAATGTTGTATTGATGATGGTGATGAAGAGAGTCACACTTGTGGATATTTATATTTATTATTGTTTCAACTTTATAATGTAAATATATTGACTTCGTTTTAATATATAGAGTTCAAATTTGGCAACTCACATAATGCTCAAGCATATGATAGATTAATCTCACTTATTGATAATATAATAATATGTTATAGTAAGAAAGAGACCATAGATATTTTAATTAATAATTAAAGTTCTAAGAATTCTTGTTTATTGTATTAAGAAAGAGAGCGTAGGTATTTAATTAATAGTTAATGTTCGAAAACTTTCTTTTATTGTATTAAAAATTCTTGTTTTACTAAATCGTCACAATCGTTAGATTCAATACTTGGTTCTTGTTGTGTGGCCCACACAATGTGTGGGACCGTTAAATCGAACGAAAATAAACATAAAAATGTTGAATCATGCATGTGCGTTACGGATTGTTAAGTCGCCAAACTTAAACCGAAATATAAAACATTAGCGTAGAAAGAATATTCGTTACGGGTTCGAAACGTAAATAAAATAAGCAAATTGCGATATATGTAATACATTGTTCTAAGAGTTTATTGCTGTTTTCGTCCCCGTGGTTTGTCAAAAATCACTATTTTAATCCATTAGTTTAAAAATTGTGATTTCAGTCCCTGTGGTTTCACTTTCGTAACTATTTCAGTCAATTCACTTAGCACCGTTTATTTATTCTGTTAAGTTTTAATGAAATGACTAAATTGCCCCTGCAAAACTTCTTTCCCCCACCCCATTTTTCCGGTCATCTTCTCCGGCGACCTCATATTTTTCCAGTCATCTTCTCCGGCGACCCCATTTTTTCCGGTCTATCTTCTCCGGCAACCCTATATTTTTTCGGTCATCTCCTCCGGCGACCTCTATAATTCTATTGATCTCTCTGTTGGAAATGTATTGTTTCTCAAATACAGTAATAAATCCATTCCAAATTTTTTAATTACTAATTTATGAATCCAATACAATTTAATTCTTTTATCAGTTTGCATATGGATGTGGATACAGTTTGTTATTTTAAAGAAATGAAAAGAGATTAAATCTATAAGCTATTTTTTTTCTAAAGACTTAAATCCACAGGGACCATTGGTGTATATAATTGAAACTTCCAAAATCAAACAGAATGTGAAACCCACTTTTACGGTCATCTCTTCCGGCTTTTCCGGCGAACCCGTAACATCTAATCAAATCGTTTTTAACTCGTTTCCGTTACGTTACGTTAAACACCTCGATTGTGTATAAATACATGATTTCGGACCTCATGCGACCTGGTCCCATCTCAATTCACTTTCAATTTCTTCAACTCGTGTCGCTATGCTCAACCTGAAGATTTGCCGGAACATTTAACGACGGCCGACCTTAAATACAAACGTTTTGCATTTTGTGTACGAAAAAGGCTCAGTCGCTGGAAAAAACGAGGCCGATCGGAGATGGTGACCGGTTGCCGGAAATAGAGAGATCAATAGGGTTATAGAGGGTCGCCGGAGAAGATGACCAGAAAAAATAGGGTCACCGGAGAAGATGACCGGAAAAATATGGGGTCGCCGGTGAAGATGACCGGAAAAATAGGGTGAGGGTAAGTAGTTTTGCAAGGGCAATTTAGTTATTTCATCAAAACTTAACAGAATAAATAGACGGTGTTAAGTGAATGGACTGAAATAGTTATGAAAGTGAAATCGCAGGGACTAAAATCACAAATTTTAAACTAATGGACGGAAATAATGATTTTTGACAAACAAAATTGACGAAAACAGTAATTAAGTCTTTTTCCAATGATTGCCTGTTTTTATACATCCAAACGTAAATAAAAATCTCATCCTGGTGATATATTCCAAAATCTATATCGATATAATTAATAAAAGAAACTTATATACTTAATAAAAGAAACTACTGCACACATGTCCCTCGCTGGTTTTATTTTTTTCCCGCCTAATTTCATTAATTAAGATTGTAGAACAAGCTTTTTGACCGACCTTCTATTACCCCCAAACCCTAATTCCAAAATCAGCCGCACCCTCCATTCTCTCAACTCTCTCCTCTCTTGCGCAAGTTTTATACAAATCAAATACACATTCATACGGATCTTCAATCATTCATAAGAATCGTCAAAACCTTTTAACCGTGCTTTTCAGCAGGTTTGTGCATCGTTTGTTTGGATTACCTATCAGTTTCGTAAGATTTAGGGTTTCAAGTTCATATGGTTTGATTATAAAATCTGATGGTTTTGTTTACATTGTTTTTCATGATAATGATGATATTTCGTGACTAAAAAATCCAACGAATAACAATCTCAGTTTGTTTCTGCTAGGCAAATGATCACAAAGCATTGCCTTTTCAGTCATTCACCACGATAACATTGGCAAATGATCTGTGGTTAAGAATTGAAGACAGATGATCAGATTGAAGTCTACCTGGTTGATGTTGTGGCTTGTGCTTCTCTCTAAGAGATCAATTAGGTTTTTTTACAAAGCGGTATGAATCTGACTTTTGATTGGGTGATGTTGATGATCTTGATTTTGATTTATGTATTAATTGATTTAGGAATATATTTTTGAGATTTTGATTTTGCTTTAACTATACACGTTTCGACCATGATAACTCAGTCTGTTAAGAGGTATCCTACTCTGATTTCAAAAAGATGAAATTTCACTTTCATGAGATGGATAAATCTAGGTTTTTCTATCTTTAATAGGTCAAATGTTTTGAGCGGGTCAAACAGGTTGGAAGTTATCCGAAATTTATTCAAATGCAAAAAAATGGCTTTGATCTGTTAGATCTTTTGTTTTCAGTACGAACCTAATCTATAAGATTTGGTTGATAAACATTTGTTCATAGTAATCTATAAGATTTAGATGATAAACATTTGTTAGAGTAATATATAAGATTCATGTTAGTTAATTTTGGTTAATGCTGCCAACTCCTTTTTTTGAAACTTATATGTTTTACAGAGTTGGTTCCAAGGTTATGTTGGGAGGTTTGATCAATCAAATACTTAGGGAGGTTTGATCAGTTAAGGTGGTGGGTTTTTAGATGGGTGGGCCAGGTGGGTTTGCTAATGAGTCAAAACAGGAGTACTGTTTGATGAATTGAATCAATAATAGTATTATGGGTTCTTAGTTGTGGTATTATGAGGGGGCTAGACGGGTTCGCTGGTTGGTTGAAACATCGGTAATGTTCCTTCAATGGTCTTAATAGTAATATTCCCATAGTTTTTAAGTTAACAGATGTTATAAATTGTCTTATTTGCAGCACCTCAACTTCCAATGCTAATTTAGAAATTTCAAATACAAGAGAAGGGGATCGACATGTGTAGCGGAAACCATGATGCTGAGAACCAACCCAACCACATGCTTCCACCATTCACTCAGGTTAATCTACTTTTACATAATGGCTTACTCTTTGTGGTCAATAACCTACCATTTTTTTGTTTTTATATTTTATAGGATCCACGAATTATGGATCAACAACTAAATTGTTAATGGGTCATCTCTGTTTTCAGTTTAGGTTAAGTTCGTTTGGAGTAACGGTCTTACAGAATGGCTTTAGGTGTGAGATCAATTTTACCATGAAGAGTCAAATTGCAGGACCACGCAGAGTCAACCCAACAACCTGGTTCTATACCTGCTCGTGGTTTATTTCAATGTGCATATTGAAGCTGGTCAATCGGACAGATGCGTAAGCTGATACAACCATAAGTCGTTTATGCCTAGCATTTTTTGTTAAATTGAAATTTTTTTTCGGTCTAAATCTTATATTGTTGTTGCTAGGGTGCTTATGGTGTCTTGCCTAGACTCACTTGTAGTGTCAGGTATTTTTTTTGAAATCCTTATTTATTTGTTGTTATTGTTTTATTAATTAATGGAACTGAACATATTAGGTGATATTGGTTGGTCTTTGTGTTTTGAAAAATGTTGTCAACTTGCTGATATCATCATTCAAATGTGTGTTCTATAATTATAATCATCAACCGTTCATAGGTTAGAATGCTTAATATGCATGATGAACACTTAAAAGCGTTTACTTTTGTTGGATATGATAGATATTGGGTCCATATTTTAGATAAATTTGGAAAGAACACCAGATGATTAGCTAAATTTTAGACTTTCCAACATCCAAATGACCCGTTGTGTGATTTTTGTTTTGAAATTTTTTATGTTGGAATTGTTTTAGTACTAGGAGCTTGCAAGATGGTTGGGTTGGGCGCATTATGTAAGGGTCAGTTTAGTATGTGTCAAACGGGCCATTATAGTACCATTTTGCAGCTCTTCATAGTCGTAGCCGCCTCATCCTTCGTATTGCATATGTATTTGGTTTTTAAAGCTTAATATATAGCATATGTAGTGCCGATTTAGTTTAGTTGCTGCATTATGTTTTCTTGAATCCTCCCCCTAACCAGATCTAAACACCAGCAATGATTAAAGATAAAGACCTTATGCTCCTAAAGATCCAGGTGAACCATCTCTTTCCCTGCATTTTATTTTTTTATTCTCTCTCTCTATCTATATATACACATATATATATACCAAAAGTTGTCGTGTCTGATGAACAAATGAAACATAATGTTGTTTTTCTTGCTACATTGTCACTTTCTTTGTTTAATTATGTCTGCATCTTAGTTTCATTCCTTCTATTTTTGTTTATTGTTGTTTATGTTTTTTTTTTCCACTTTAGTTTTGTATTCTCATAGTGAATTTGGAGTGTGATGGTTGCAAACACAAAGTGAAGAAAATTCTGCAAAAAATGATGGTTCTCTCTCTCTTCATATGGTGTTTCTTTTAATTATGTATTTGACCTTTAGAGTCAAATATAACTTTTTCGTCTCAAAATGACATAAATGTTTTGTAGTTCTAGCAAAAGTTGGTATACATGTGATATAAACATAAAGTAAGAACTATTTTTAGTGTGCATACTTAATATACTTTTAACACTATTTTGTTTTAACGGCCAATCAATTTATTATCTAACCATCATATAGTATTGTCATATTGCTCATTTGAGTATACCTATGAACTCCTATTATATAATTAAAGAGGGCACTAAAGATATAATTTAGAGAACCGGAGAAATGCTTGATCAATTTTAGTTTTATATTTTTTTGTCTAATCCTTATAGATAAAAACATGACAAGTATTCATAATAGGTCAAAATTGCTATGACCAACCTAACATTTGAAAATGCAGTTAAAATTTGCATTAAGAAACCGTGTAAGTTTTGTAACTTGGCATTCGTTCACCTAATTTAACAAGTTTGGGCCGCATAAGTCATCTTTTGGATCCACACATATAAAAAGCTAAACAAATAATGAATACTTTTTGTATGATAAACTTACATATTGTTTTCACTTTTTGAAGAACATTGTTTCAAATGTGCCATTTATTTTAAAACATTTAAATTTTGGTTGGTTGTAATATGAAGTCACGTGTACAATTCTCTTTTCATACTACGCAACACTTTGTTTGCCTTTTGAGTCTTCGTTTATTCTCTCACATGGTCAACTATATGTCAAAAATGTGTTAACATTGCATATGCATATAAAAGTTAATACCATATCTAACTGCTAGATTATTTATCCCGTTACAGATAAGACAACTAATGTGATCTACAAGAAAATTTTTACTGGAATTTTAGTGATTTGTTATTTTTTTCTTCCAATGTATTTGTCATTTAAACGATCTTAAATGTCAAAAAATAATATTAATTTCATTTGTGAAACCGCGTGTTAACGCGGGCAATTACCTAGTTGTAGATATAGAATAACAAAGAGTTGGGTGTTTAAGGAGAAATGTTTGTGGCCAAACTTTGAATTATAAAACTTGTGGTGACATTTTAAAAAAGTACAAACTTAACTATGAATAAACAAGGAAAAATAACTTTACTAAAGTTCAGGGGAGGGGGCAGACGATAACTTTATTAAGGTTTGGGGGTAGCAAAGTAAATTAGTAAAAGAATTAATAATATGCATATATGTTTTAGTATGTTTAGTAACTAGTGTTGTAGTCCGCGTTTCGCGGCGAGCTTGTCAGGAAGATGATGACGAGAATGTATTTGTTACATAATATATAATATATCGATGGGTATTATAGACCATGCAGGCTTTGTTACAATATAGTGTCTAAAGTTAAAAGTTACATTTAGCTATAATAATGTAAATAAAAAGTAATTAAATTTGTTACCTATTGAAGGTTTATTTTATCATGTATGCTTTAACATAAATGAATGTAAAAATAAGCAAGCGACACAGTTAAATAACATGTTTAGAGTTAAAAGTTAGTTAGTTAAATAAATAATAAGCAAAATAAAAAATAAACTTATAAAAAAGAACAAATATTAGTTTAAAAAAGGCTAACTTTATTAAAATTCAAGGGTTGTATGGTATCTCTATTAAAGTTCGGATGTCAAACCTTAAATCATTTATCGAAAAATAATTATTATTAATACAAATAAATCTATTAAAAGTATTAAAGGTTAGGAGTTGTATGAATATACTATTTTAAAACTCAGGGTTAAAAATATAAATTAATTAAAAGAAAATAAATCAAAGTTAAAAATATAAATTAATCAAAAGAAAATAATCAATAATGAAAAACTCATAAAACATAAATTTATTGCTCACAACACTTACTAATTGATAGTATGGAAATATTGTATGCCTAGAAACTAAAGCCACTTAGAGAACAATGATAGAATATTACTATTCACATTGGAAAATGTTATGATATGGAATTATTTGTAAATTTTGTAACTTTCAAGCTAACAATTAATTTAATAAAAATGTAAATTATGCTTGTTGTAAACGCTACTGAAACCTGCGCCACATTGCAGCTGGGCGACATCCTAGTTTATAAAAAAACCAACTTATAACTTAAAAGTTGAACTAGTATTGTAGACTCGAGCGTTGTGGTGGGCCTGTAATCATATACGTAATTTTGGTAAATCACAGAGACCATCCGTGTAATTAGTTCTAAAAAATTAAGGTAGAAACAAATGTATACATTCATATATAAAATAAATACGTCAAACAAATATATAAATCTTATATACATATCAATGTTAACATGTATATTATACAGTGTAAATTACAAGTTTTATCCTTTATGTTTACACCAAATTGCAGACCCTGTCCTTTAGCGTAAAAGTTGTCAAGTTTTGTACTTTATGTTTCAAAATCTTGCACAGTTTGTCCTTTGAGCCTAACTCAGTCAGATTTTTTGGTTAAGTTTGGTCATGTGTCTTGCATATGAGGGCATTTTTGTCACTTTACCATGCAAGGGGTTATTGTGTAAATACTTACAGTTTCAGTGAGATGGTCAAGATTAACAGAAGAAAATCGTAGAAGATCACCGCAACAAAATCTTCTGATTGTTGTCATCTCTATCGGTAGACGAAATCAGACCTGTTGTGGGGCTTTAAGATAGAAAAATTGTGAGTTACACTTAACACCTTCGAGGTTACACAAAATGTCATTTTGCAGACTATATTTTTTCAATGAAATTAACCTGGATTTTCGGTGGATAGGGATGATCTAGTCGCCGGTTGCCGGTCGGTATTTTAGAGAGAGTGAGTGAGTGCAGTGGGTTTCTAGAGAGAGAGTGTTGAGAGCTTGTGTTAGAGAGAGAAGAAAGAGAGAGAGAGTTAGTTAGAGAGAGAGTAGAGGTGTGTAATTTAATGTATTATTTATTTTTTACAAAATAGTCCATGTCTACATATTATTTTCATAATAACCCTTTGAATGGTAAAATGATAAGAATGCACTCATGTGCAAGGCACATGACCAAACTTAACCAAAAAATCTGACTGAGTTAGGCTCAAAGGACAAACCGTGCAAGATTCTGAAACATAAAGTACAAAACTTGTCAACTTTTCCGCTAAAGGACAGCGCCTGCAATTTGGTGTAAACATAAAGAACAAAACTTGTAATTTACTCTATTATATAACTAAAGGTAATGAAACGGAAAATGACGTTAGTTTATATAAAAAAGTAAAATATATCATATTAATTTAAGAATTATTAGGCCAAATATTGAATTGTCATGTAATTGCCACTTATATATGCTATAGCCAAGTGGCTAAGAGGAATTATCTCTTATTGAGAGCTTTTTATCGTAAATCATACCGGAACTATGTCCGAATCTATAACGAACATTTGATGTGAATTTCTTGTGTATATTGATTCTTATCTTACTAGGTTTGCGGTGTAACTTGGATTCCGCATTTGTTACACCATTCGCAACAAGAAATCCTTGTGTTCAAGATCCGGTTTCTGGACCTGACCTACAAGTGGTGTCAAAGCTTTAGGCCCGATTTCTTGTTTAAAACCAATCATTTTGAGAGATTTTGAATGGTTTTGAGAGTGGGTGAGAGACCACCACTTTGTCTCTCCCGGTTTCCACGACATGCGCTTTTGGTATTGTTAGGATGACTTATTATTTGTTGGTTTGTAATGTTATGTTGTCCAAATCAATACAAGAAAGTTGTTTATCTATCTCTAACCTTCCATCTATGAACTTCGTCTCTAACTAATCATGGTTATCTCTCAGTAATTTAATTTTGATGGATCGGTGTTGGAACTCGAATTTATCCGCCTGAAAGCCGGAAAATAGTCATTTTTACCATTGCATCTTGTAACACCACGTGTTTTTTTTTATGTCCAAACATATTCCGATATGTGTCCCGGTAATCCTCGTGTGCCGCATGGTAAAACAGGAGGGACCAAAGTCGTTAAAATGATATATTATAACCTCAATATGTGAATGACGGAAGTCGAGGGGCTATAGTGGCAAAATGCAAAATTTTTCACTTCTGGGAGGCGGTTACGGACCTCAAGCCATATTAGTTACGGTCCGTAACCAAATTCAAAACCATGGGCGCCCTAAGGTCCTTACGGACCGTAAGGCAAAACCCATACGGTCCGCAAGGACCTGCCAAACAAAAATGTGGCAGCAGCCTGCTCTCCCTCCTCTTGTCGCCTTGCCACCCTTCTTGCTGGTCTTTACACGTCTAGGGACACTTGACACCCATTAACACCTGGCAACTCTCCTGGCTCCTCTATAGCTCTTAAAATGAACATTTTTGTGAGTTGCACAATCTTCATGCACTTTAAACTCACAAAGTTCATCAAGAGAAGCTCCTGGCCATTTTCAAGCATTCCTTACTGCTCTTAGCATCATCTGGACCTTGTGTAAGTGTTCAAATTCGTGCTAAGTCTTTTTCATTTGGATTTAAGCTAAGGTCTAAGTCTTGACGTAAAAACGCATTGACTTTGAGCTAAGACCTTGATGGTCCAGCCATTGATCATAACGAAAGTGGCTACGTGATCGTAATATTGTAGGTGTTAATCCCTCAAGAGGGCACCTCCAGATTACCACGAATTCTTGACCAATTGACGAGTCAAAGTAAAAGTCAACAAAAGTCAAACTGGCCAGATTTCATAAAATTCACAACTGATTGTATAAATGTTATAAAATATGTTTTGATGCATAAACAACTCATAAATAAGTATTAAAACTTATATAAACTGATTTGACTCGTCAAGTCTCGGTCTAGAGTAGGTTCGCTTCGGAAGTCGCAAAGCTTGACTTCTGCTTTGACTTTCAGTTCTGGCCCGATTTAGGTAGACAAGCTTTTGATTTTAGATCATGATTAAGTATAGTATAACTTCCTAAAGTTATACAACTTGATTCCATAGAAATCTGAGCTATTATGCAAGTTCCGCTAAATTGCTTAACTTTTGCAAAAAAGGCCCTTTTTGCACAAATCAAGGTTTTAAACATCCATGAATATAAGAATATGTTATAAACTGATTTGTAAACATAAGTAAGTTATAACGATGTCAAGAATCTGATCATAAACCGAATTTTACTAAAACGGCATATTACATGCTTTTAAACGACTAAAATGCCCTTTTCGGCATTTTAGATAAGTTAAACATGGTTTTATCACCAAGGTGAATTACCTACTGATATGATATGTTAAGTAGGACATATTGGGATGTTTATTCAGATTATAAACTGAATGAAAGCCTAAAATTCGTTAAATGCCGATCTATGACCAAATTACCCTTTTCGCATAAAGAGACTTTAATCAAGCTTTTTATAACCAAACCTTCTACCTACTGATGCAACATGTAAAATAACACATTTTGGTTATATAAAACAGGTCATAACTTCAGTTTATCTTAATCATCGAATTTAACGGCATGTATCGACTTTTACGCCTTTTCGACGCATAGTATGATTTAAAACCATAATTATGAGCCAAGACTTGTTACCTACTAATTTATAAACTTAAGTTCAATAATTTTACAGTAAGTACAAGTCCCGAACTCAGAATCCCAATTATGGCTTCAAAGCTTTGTGTGAAATTACTAAAATGTCCCTACGGGACATAGTTTAGTTTTAAACTATCAAACATACATATATTTGATATCCTACTGTTATAACATCATAAAATAAGTATTTTTACAGTATAATAAGAACCTTGACATCAGACTTCTTATAAACACTTTTATAAATTATAAAATGACCAAAATGCCCTTATAAGGCATAATTCGTTTTAAATTACGGGCCTATATTTGGAAAACCTACCGATTTATGAACATATTTTTAAATTTATTTTTATATGGAACTTGTATAAGACTCTTTCGGTTACCCGGTTCCGCTTATACGCTTACAATTAAGCACATGTGACTAGCTTACGTAAATTAGCCAAAACATCTTTAACCTCGTCTTTTATTTATCAAAATACAGAATGTTATTGGTATACCCATCTTATACAAGTCATGATACTTGTTGGGTCCAATTAACCTTCTATTCCGGTCACCGCTTAATCTAGCGTATCGTACCGTTTTATTTTAACGTAAGACTAGCCGGTTCGAGTCTAAGACTCAATTAAGGACCCGTTAGCATTCTAATTTGGTTAATAATACCATCACTCCAGACTAAATGCCTTCCGGTAGATTGTGCCTGTACATAACTTTGATTTGCGGCTGAGTTTAGAATTTTCGAAGACTTAGCTCAGGTAAATACTTTTAACCTATTTTCACTATACAGGCTTGGGATACGGTAATTATTACCGCTTGGTAGGGTATGGAATCATGTTTTATCCAGTTGTGATAATTAACTAAAATACATAACCCGTTCTAATCTGTTTTGTTTGAAACTCAAACATTGGGGGTGGGCTTGACCGTGTCTGGGACATTGGTGTAGGCATACATCGGTAAGTGCTATTATTATCTGTTTTCTGTGTGAAAGTTCAGAAGTGGTGTGTCAGTCGATCATGTCTCGGTTTCTGTACTGGGCCCCATATGTAAAAGACGGACATGTAAAACTGTATACAAGGTCTTTTGTATTGTCCCAAGTTATTCGTGAAAATGTGCCTAGCGCACCTAAACCATTTTCGAAATGATTTTCAAAATGAGTCGGCTAATTGTATTTACCAGTGTAAACTGACTTATTTTTAAGATTAAGTTACAGGTACAAGTACGTAATAGGCCGGAAGCTGCGGGGCAATTATACTAAGGAGTTGCGACCTTGTAGAAGTGCCTGTAGAGTCTGTTTTCATTTTGTATGTTATTCGATCCGCCTATGGATCTTATTACAAGCCATGTATATGTTTGTATATTTGTGTTTCGAACTCTGGACACTCAATGGTTTGTAATAGTTTGTATTTTACTCCAAGCCTTCCGTTGTGTTGCTCTGTGTTGTAATTGGTTATGATGATATCAACTTTATGTCACGATATCCCCCACCGGGCCCACCGAAATACACGTGGAAATCGGGGTGTGACAGGTTGGTATTAGAGCCAACGTTTGAGGGAATTCAACACTAGTCTTTAGTGTTTGATCTCAAACGACACAGTAACACATTCCTTAGACCCTCGAGTCTAGGCTATGACATAGGATCGTTCATTACCCTATTTTATTATTTATTTTCTGCCTTGTTATGTTTTAACTTGTTTTTTGAGCAGGACCATGCCACCCAAGTTTTCACGCGGAGCAAAAGGGAAAGGTCTAATGAGAGGTGGGTCATCAGGCCAAGGACCCTCCAACATCCACAACTTTAACCCGTACGAAGGATCAGATGATTCTTCATCGCCGTGGGAGCCATACCGACATTCTATCTCCCACGAATATTCGCCACCGCCAGACTCTCACAACTCCCACCATAGCCACCACTCCCATCATTCGCATTCCCATTCTTTTCAGGGAAATTATAACACTGACATTCGCCTACTTTCACCTTCTGTTACTCCTCCCGAAGACTCACCTGAACCTATGGAGGAAGATTCTGACCCGGAATTGCCTCAAACAGGGTCCATGGGGCACCCTATCGAACTGTCCAGCGGGTCAAATTCATATGCTGAAGCCCTCAACACTTCCCCGACGATTTTCAAGAAAGATGGGGACAATATGTCTTCTATAACACCCCATCCTACCACAGCACACCCTCATACCATACTCCTCAACCGGAACTACCTTCGCATGAGGAAGTGCAATTCCAATCGGTGGCGCAACTGCAACCACCGCCCGTGCCACAACCACCAAGAATACGAGGGGCGCGCATGTCAGTGCGCCTAGGACCAAGAGTAGGGTCGCTTTCACCTAACCCTTACCCTACTATTCCTGAGGACCCACAAATGGGTGGACCCTCACATACTTCACCTTTTGTGGAACACCAACCACAACCGACCGTTGAGCCTTAGCCTCAACAACCACAATCCACTGTTGGGCCTTCGACCCAACTACCACCACTACCACCTTCGGGTTTTGAAAACCCAATTCCCTCATATCCAAATTCGTCTGGATACAACCCTTTTGTTTCTTCTTCTGGTTTGCCTAACTATATTCATCAGGCACCATCACAAGATCCCTACATTGAAGCAGCAGCACACAACGATCTTTTCCCTTCTCCTTTTCCACCATATTCTTCTGTGCCATATTCAGCGGGTGGATATCCCTTTTATGGGTACCATCCTTCAGGTGCACCTCCACCATATGTATACCAACATCCGGGTGCACTACAGCCACAACCTCCACCGCCGCCACAACCTCAACCTCAGGCGCCAGTACTTGAGGCTATGCAAGAAATGCTGGAGCAAATAAAGGAATTCCAGCGAAAGATCGAAAAATCAGAGAAGAAGAACAAGAAATATCTGAAAAGATTTGTGAGGTTAATAAAAGGGAAAAAGGGTGACTAAACCCTTGTATTTTGATTATGTAATTTTATAGTTCCAAAAAGTCCATGTGTGGACATTGTCTTTGTTTTAGTCCCTGCGTGGACACATTTACTTTAAGTATTAGTCCCTGCGAGGACAAGTTTTATTATTTCAAAAATCCTCATTTCTAGGCATATATTGTAATTGCATTTTCTTATTAATGAAAATTTTGGAAGTTATTTAATTATGCATTTCGATTCATCCGTTGTTCAAACAATCGTCTCGATTTTAATTCGAAGTTTATGATCTGCAAAATATTCAAAAAAGATCATCTTAGTGGTTTACACCAGCTAAGTGATGAGGTCACATATATTGGCAAAATAGTAGATTGAATTTTATGGTGCTCTACCATGATAGTTAAGGTTGAGATTTTCCCTTCTATCCAGAGGTGGTGAACTACGTTCTAAACCTCCTAGTTTGCCTTATCTAGACTAGTTTCTTAAACCATTTTAAGATTTATTATAAAAAGTTAACATCTTTAAAGTGTTAACACTCCTAGACAGTGTGACTTGAGGAACCACACGAGCCATCTAAGATTATGGACTATGTCCGAAATATAATAAGCCTACGTGATCAAATTTGATTTTTGGCTAAGTATCATCCATGTGATGATCATGTATTTAAACACCCATTAGTGGTGTAATACCTGCGGCCTATTTATTTAACATTCATTAGTGATGTACTGCCAACAGGTTATATCTTTGTCCATTAGTGACAACGACAGATGTAGTCTATGACTCCCTGTCTCAAGGAAAAAGATTTCATTCAAACCTCGAAGCCATTTGTGTTATTCTTACTTTGTCCTTTGTGACAGACCTTTTGTGCCATAAATTATTCACCCCCATAAACTTTACAAGTTTACATGGTTTAATTATACCATGCCCCGCATTATTAACCAAGTCATCAAGCATGTATGACTAATTAAAATTTATGTCATTATTATTATAGCTTCAGTGGACAAATGGCGGATTCAAATGAAGTTAACAGCCAAAGGAAGGACGATAACGTGAATGAGAACATTGTTATAACAAAAGGAGATCTTCAAGTGCTTATTGCCACAGAAGTCGATAAGGCAGTAAAGAATCACACTGAAAAACAATTAGAGTCGAGTGCTTCACATTCTAAACACTCGTCCAAGCACACTACCACCAAGAAATTCTCAAAGCCTCCTTCAAAAAAGAAGGAATATTCAGAACACTCCCCGAATGTGAGGAGAGAGAGAGAAATATCAGAAGAAGACTAATTTCTCCAAAGAGGGTTGCTCGTATAAATACTTCGCATCTTGTAAACCTCGTGATTTCACCGGTGAAAAACGGGCAGTTGAAACCCTTAGATGGTTGGATGAGATTGAATCGGTAGTAGAGATAAGTGGATGTGCTGAAAAGGACGTAGTAAAGTATGTTGCACAATCTTTTAAGGGCGATGCCCTGACTTGGTGGAAGTCAATGATACAGTCTGCTGGAAAGGTGTATCTATATAACTTGAGTTGGACCAAGTTTGTAAACTGATAAAGGAAACCTACTGCCCACCTCATGAGGTGGAAAAGATTGAAACAGATTTTTCGGGGTTGCAAATGAAGAACTTAGACTGTAGGAAGTATTTGTCTGATTACAACTCCATGTCAAGATTGGTACCTTACCTGATCACCCCTGAATCTAAATGCATCACACCTTTTATTGGTCGTCTGGAACCGGAGATCAAGGGAAATGTCAGGGCTTCAAGGCCACAAACTTTCAGATCTACAGCAGAACTAGCTTTGACATTTACCCAGGACTTGAAAAGGCATCGGTCCATCAAGTCTGAAGCAGAGGGGAAGAGGAAGAGAGAGGATGACCGAAATCATCAGTCGAACAAAAATCGGAGGTTTGGATCCTACAGGAATCATCAGAAGTCTGATGATAGACCTAAGTGTAAGAAATGCAACCGACGGCACCATGGCTCGTGTCGAGATGAATCCCAGTCTAAACCTTGTGGCATATGTAAGAAGATGGGGCACAAGGCCCTAGATTGCAAGGATTTAAAGGAAGCCACGTGTTACAACTGTGGTGAAAAAGGGCACATCAAACCCAACTGCCCTAGGTATAAGAAAAACGATGCTGCGAAGGAAGATGGATCAAGGAAAGGAAAAGCTCGTGCTTTTCAAATGAATGCCAAGGAAGCTGTCAAGGACGACAATGTGATTACGGGTATGTTTCTTATTAATGATGTTTATGCTAGAGTTCTTTTTGTTTCAGGGGCCGATAAATCCTTTGTAGATCACAAGTTTAGTGCCTTACTAAATCTGCCCATAAGAACTCTAGACATAACTTATGATGTAGAACTCGTCGATGGAACAATAGAAACTGCTTCTACAATTCTAGATGGATGTTCCATATCCATTAAGAATCATTCCATTCCTGTTTCACTCATGCCAATGAAATTGGCCGGATTTGATGTGGTTCTTAGTATGGATTGGTTGTCTAGTAACCAAGCCCATATACCCTGCAACAAGAAACTCATTAAAATCAAATCCCCAACCGGTGATGTGCTTATTATTCAAGGAGATTCACACTACGGAATACCAGAGAAGACTACATTGCTTAAGGCATCAAAGTGTGTAAAGAAGAATTGTGTCATCTACATGGCACAAGTAACTATAGATGCGCCAAAGCCGAAGATTGAAGATTTGCCCATCACTTCTGAATTTTCGAATATTTTCCCCGAAGATTTGCCCGGTCTACCCCCGGACAGGCAAGTGGAGTTTAGAATTGATATTATACCCGTAGCAGCTCCTGTCGCTAGAGCTCCGTATCGTTTAGCGCCACAAACTTAGCAAAACTGGCTTTGACATTTACCCAGAACTTGAAAAGGCATCGGTCCATCAAGTCTAAAGCAGAGGGGAAGAGGAAGAGAGAGGATGACCGAAATCATCAGTCGAACAAAAATCGGAGGCTTGGATCCAAAAGGAATCATCAGAAGTCTGATGGTAGACTTAAGTGTAAGAAATGCAACCGACGACACCATGGCTCGTGTCGAGATGAATTCTAAACCTTGTGGCACATGTAAGAAGATGGGGCACAAGGCCCTAGATTGCAAGGATTTAAAGGAAGCCACATGTTACAACTGTGGTGAAAAGGGGCACATCAAACCCAACTGCCCTAAGTATAAGAAAAACGATGTTGCGAAGGAAGATGGATCAAGGAAAGGAAAAGCTCGTGCTTTTCAAATGAATGCCAAGGAAGCTGTCAAGGACGACAATGTGATTACGGGTACGTTTCTTATTAATGATGTTTATGCTAGAGTTCTTTTTGTTTCAGGGGACGATAAATCCTTTGTAGATCATAAGTTTAGTGCCTTACTAAATCTGCCCATAAGAACTCTAGACATAACTTATGATGTAGAACTCGCCGATGGAATAATAGAAACTGCTTCTACAATTCTAGATGGATCTTCCTATCCATTAAGGATCATTCCATTCCTGTTTCTCTCTTGCCAATGAAATTGGCCGGATTTGATGTGGTTCTTAGTATGGATTGGTTGTCTAGTAACCAATCCCATATAGCCTGCAATAAGAAACTCATTAAAATAAAATCCCCAACCAGTGATGTGCTTATTATTCAAGGAGATTCACACTACGGAATACCAGAGAAGACTACATTGCTTAAGGCATCAAAGTGTGTAAAGAAGAATTGTGTCATCTGCATGACACAAGTAACTATAGACGCGCCAAAGCCGAAGATTGAAGATTTGCCCATCATTTCTGAATTTTCGAATGTTTTCCCCGAAGATTTGCCCGGTCTACCCCCGGACAGGCAAGTGGAGTTTAGAAATAATATTATACCCGGAGCAGCTCCTGTTGTTAGAGCTCCATATCGTTTAGCGCCAACAAAAATGAATTGATATTATACCCGGAGCATCTCCTGCCAGGGATCGGCAAAAAAGTTATGCAGATAAAAGGCGTAAACCTCTTCATTTCCAAGTGGGGGACAAGGTACTATTTAAAGTGTCGCCTTGGAAAGGCGTTATGCTTTATGGTAAGAAGGGCAAGTTGAGCCCAAGATACATTGGACCATTTGAAATTATCGAACGTGTCGGGTCTGTAGCATATAAGCTCAAGCTACCTAAAAGATTCAGCGGAATTAATGATGTATTTCACATTTCAAATCTTAAGAAATGTTTACTGACGAATCGCTGGCTATGCCACATGATGATGTGCAAATTGATAAAAACCTGCGGTTCACTGAGAAACTCGTGGCGATTGAAGATCGAAAAGTTAAGAAGCTCTGCAGGAAGCATGTGCCGATTGTAAAGGTTAAATGGAACGCTCGTCGAGATCCCGAATATACTTGGGAAGTTGAGTCCGTTATGCGGCAGAAATATCCATATTATTTAATTAAAAATCTCGAGGTGGAGATTTATTTTAAGGGGGTGAGGATGTAACACCACGTGTTTTTTTACGTCCAAATATATTCCGACACGTGTCCCCGTAATCCTCGTGTGCCGCATGGTAAAACAGGAGGGACCAAAGTTGTTAAAATGATATATTATAACCTCAATATGTGAATGACGGAAGTCGAGGGCTATAGTGGCAAAATGCCAAAATTTTCACTTCTGGGAGGCGGTTACGAACCGCAAGCCATATTGGTTACGGTCTGTAACCAAATTCAAAACCACGGGCGCCTAAGGTCCTTACGGACCATAAGGCGAAACCCATACGGTCCGTAAGTACCTGCCATCGAACAAAAATGTGGCAGCAGCCTGCTCTGCCACCTCTTGTCGCCCACCCTTCTTGCTGGTCTTTACACGTCTAGGGACACTTGTTAACACCCATTAACACCTGGCAACTCTCCTTGCTCCTCTATAGCTCTTAAAATGAACATTTTTGTGAGTTGCAACAATCTTCATGCACTTTAAACTCACAAAGTTCATCAAGAGAAGCTCCATGCCATTTTCAGGCATTCCTTACTGCTCTTAGCATCATCTGGACCTTGTGTAATTGTTCAAATTCGTGCTAAGTCTTTTTCATTAGGATTTAAGCTAAGGTCTAAGTCTTGACGTAAAAGCGCATTGACTTTAAGCTAAGACCTTGATGGTCCAGTCATTGATCATAACGAAAGTGGCTACGTGATCGTAATATTGTAGGTGTTAATCCCTCAACAGGGTACCTCCAGATTACCACGAATTCTTGACCAATTGACGAGTCAAAGTAAAAGTCAACAAAAGTCAAACTGGCCAGATTTCATAAAATTCATAACTGATTGTATAAATGTTATAAAATATGTTTTGATGCATAAACAACTCATAAATAAGTATTAGAACTTATATAAACTGATTTGACTCGTCAAGTCTCGGTCTAGAGTAGGTTCGCAACCGGAAGTCGCAAAGCTTGACTTCTGCTTTAACTTTCAAATCTGACCCGATTTAGGTAGAGAAGCTATTGATTTTAGATCATGATTAAGTATAGTATAACTTCCTAAAGTTATACAACTTGATTCCATAGAAATCTGAGCTATTATGCAAGTTCCGCTAAATTGCTTAACTTTTGCAAAAAGGCCCTTTTTGCACAAATCAAGGTTTTAAACATCCATGAATGTAAGAATATGTTATAAACTGATTTGTAAACATAAGTAAGTTATAACGATGTCAAGAATCTGATCATAAACTGAATTTTACTAAAACGGCATATTACATGCTTTTAAACGACTAAAAAGCCCTTTTCGGCATTTTAGATAAGTTAAACATGGTTTTATCACCAAGGTGAATTACCTACTGATATGATATGTTAAGTAGGACATATTGGGATGTTTATTCAGATTATAAACTGAATGAAAGCCTAAAATTCGTTAAATGCCGATCTATAACCAAATTACCCTTTTCGCATAAAGAGACTTTAATCAAGCTTTTTATAACCAAACCTTCTACCTACTGATGTAACATGTTAAATAACACATTTTGGTTATATAAAACAGGTCATAACTTCAGTTTATCTTAATCATCGAATTTAACGTCAGTTATCGACTTTTACGCCTTTTCGGCGCATAGTATGGTTTAAAACCATAATTATGAGCCAAGACTTGTTACCTACTAATTTATAAACCTAAGTTCAATAATTTTATAGTAAGTACAAGTCCCGAACTCAGAATCCCAGTTATGGCTTCAAAGCTATGTGTGAAATTACTAAAATGTCCCTACGGGACATAGTTTAGTTTTAAACTATCAAACACACATATATTTGATATCCTACTGTTATAACATCATAAAATAAGTATTTTTACAGTATAATAAGAACCTTGACATCAGACTTCTTATAAACACTTTTATAAACTATAAAATGACCAAAATGCCCTTATAAGGCATAATTCGTTTTAAATACATTACGGGCCTATATTTGGAAAACCTACCGATTTATGAACATATTTTAAATGTATTTTTATATGGAACTTGTATAAGACTCTTTCGGTTACCCGGTTCCGCTTATACGCTTACAATTAAGCACATGTGACTAGTTTACGTAAATTAGCCGAAACATCTTTTACCTCGTCTTTTATTTATCAACATACAGAATGTTATTGGTATACCCATCTTACACAAGTCATGATACTTGTTGGGTCCAATTAACCTTCTATTCCGGTCACCGCTTAATCTAGCGTATCGTACCGTTTTGTTTTAACGTAAGACTAGCCGGTTCGAGTCTAAGACTCAATTAAGGACCCGTTAGCATTCTAATTTGGTTAATAATACCATCACTCCAGACTAAACGCCTTCTGGTAGATTGTGCCTGTACGTAACTTTGATTTGCGGCTGAGTTTAGAATTTTCGAAGACTTAGCTCAGGTAAATACTTTTAACCTATTTTCCCTATACAGGCTTGGATACGGTAATTATTACCGCTTGGTAGGGTATGGAAATCATGTTTTATCCAGTTGTGATAATTAACTAAAATACATAACCCGTTCTAATCTGTTTTGTCTGAAACTCAAACATTGGGGGTGGGCTTGACCGTATCTGGGATATCCTTGGCTCACTAAAGTGCTAGTGGTCACAACTTAAACATTGGTGTAGGCATACATCGGTAAGTGCTATTATTATCTGCTTTTTGTGTGAAAGTTCAGAAGTGGTGTGTCAGTCGATCATGTCTCGGATTCTGTACTGGGCCCATATGTAAAAGACGGACATGTAAAACTGTATACAAGGTCTTTTGTACTGTCCCAAGTTATTCGTGAAAATGTGCCTAGGGCACCTAAACCATTTTGGAAATGATTTTCAGAATGAGTCGGCTAATTGTATTTACCAGTGTAAACTGACGTATTTTTAAGATTAAGTTACAGGTAAAAGTACGTAATAGGCCGGAAGCTGCGGGGCAATTATACTAAGGAGTTGCGACCTTGTAGAAGTGCCTGTAGAGTCTGTTTTCATTTTGTATGTTATTTGATCCGCCTGTGGATCTTATTACAAGCCATGTATATGTTTGTTTATTTGTGTTTCGAACTCTGGACACTCTATGGTTTGTAATAGTTTGTATTTTACTCCAAGCCTTCCATTGTGTTGCTCTGTGTTGTAATTGGTTATGATGATATCAACTTTACGTCACCATACTCCCCACCGGGCCCACCGGGATACACATGGAAATCGGGGTGTGACACATCTTTATAACGGTCAAATGTGAAAAGTGTTGAAAATTGAAGGGTGAAAATGAAAATTTTTGAAAATTTGAACAAATGTTGACTGGTGTTGAATTAAGGTATATGTCATTTGAAAATAAATCGAATGAGTTACCCTTTATCGCTTGATTGAGACATCAAACGACATAGGGGTGTAGTTTGAAAATAACCCCTCGTTGTTTGATAAGGTGATTTGTGTTGATGGTGAGGTGTCGTTTACCTAAACCCCTAAACGACATACCCTTATATTGATGAAATATGGCTATCATTTGAAGAAAAAGGGTACCCAATAATGGAGAAACACTATTCCACTCTTCCATTAGCAGTCTCAACATATCCTTGATGTTCGTCATCTGGTTGCCCAAACTTCACAGTAAATCATCTAAAACGAGATGTTGTTTTGCTTATGTAGTCATTTATTTAAGCTTTAGTGCCTCGTAGTAATTTTCCTTCTCTTCACAGTAAATCACCTAAACGTGTTTTAAAAACATGTGATCAGCGGACAATACTATTGAGTTCATTTAATTGTATAAAAGGACACTTTCATATAATTACAACATTAACTGTTTTTACATTGGTTTATATTTTACAACTACCCACAAGATTTGTCACTCGACAGTTTCTGTGACTGTGGTTATATCACTATCACTATTGATCATTCGCTTAACTAGTGAAGCTTATCATGTAATCTATACGAACCCCATATACTAACACTAGTTTTCCAGTAAGAATACAAAGACTTAATCACTGTAATATAAGTAATAACTTGAAAACATATAGTGTTTTGAACGCACTTGATAAAAGAGAATGACTCACATTGCAGAATTTAGGGTTTTTAAGCCTCCTAGGTTTAAGTCGGGGTTCCTAGATAAATACACAATGTAACACGTATTAGTGTAAGAAAGCAAATCAAACTTTAACGATAATCACGAGATCAAAACCGCAGCGCATAAAGTCTCACCTTATTTGGCAGAACTTCAGCTTTTCGTTGTTAGGGTTTCCTATCAATCGGACAGGGTATCGTTTCAGCGATTAGGGTTTCGTACACGAGAATCGAGATAGAGTTTCGGAAACATAGATTCGACTGTGTTAGAGATCGAATTTTCGAAATCGATTTGTGTCGTTTCATGACCCCTCCTATTTATATCTGAATAACGCGTCCGTCGCGCAATGCAACAAACATAACAATCCCCGTCGCGACACGCGACAGGAAGGGTCTTGTGCTAGGTCAGCATTGTCCTCCACCTAGACCTGCCGTGTCATCCGGAGAATCTGACATCGTCGCGCCACACGGCAATCCTCAAAGGTTCTATCGCGCCACGGGACGGGAACAATATTTATTTAACTCTGTTTGTTTCTGTTTTTCGTCGGCGTGCGATTGGTGTGTCGATTATGAGTCGTTCTATAATCTTTTTTGACAGTTGTTACAGTAAATAACTCAAAATAAAATTAAAATGAATGGTTACGAAAGTGAAGCACAATGACATTTATAACAAAAAAAATCCATCAGGTACGACAGATGAAATTAACTTTAACAACGATATCGTTCTTCGGTTTGTTTTGGTAGTTCTACTTTTATTTCTTGTATTTATGTCCGTGTTATACTTTATGCTGCTGGACTAGTTTGCTAATTTATGGGTTGTGTACACATCAGTGCAAAAGTATTTCAAATATATTGATCCAATGACCCTGTAAATAGCCATATTCTTAGGTGAAGAAGAACGTGCTAATTCTCCTAAGCTTTCAAAATTAGAAGGAACTGAGTCTAAATAATACATGTGATTAATGTGTTTAAGATTTACCTGGATGCGTTAGCAACAACAGATATTAACTCGTTGATAACCCAGAAGTATTACGACCACCAAGAAATAGTACTCAGTTAACAACTTCCAACAGTTTTGATATCCACCCCATAGTCTAAACCACAGTGATTGATAGTAACAACAAAGTGCATACTTCACTGAAAGTTCAAGTATCTAAGACCTTCTGGGCTAGCCCAGTTGGTCATGGCAATGAAAAGGTGGAGGGCCGGTCACCGGTTCAAATCCTTGAAGCCACCCCGAGTTTTATACTACAGTGCATTTACTCCAGAGAGTCCCCGACTCTTGTGGAGGGTGCAACTACACGCTCCCGGTTGTCGGGTGGGCATTAGGCTGGAAATTTTCTCGGGGAACGCCTTAGCCAAACTCTGATGCACTAAGCGTGAGCCCGGTTAAGACAACATAGTCTTGGATGCCGGAGTGGGGCGGAGGGGCCTACCCGAGTTATAGGGTAGGTGCGATCTCTATCGCCTGTTGTAGAAATATCGCCGTTCAAAAAAAGAAAGACCCTAACTTTTAGAAGTAAAAACAGACCATTAACATATTGTGTTACATATTATATAATGCATACCACACTTATCAAAAGTAAAAACAAACCATTACACATATTGTAGTTATACTTCATTAGGATGCGCCATCAAGAGTGGATCAGTTGATTGCAAATCTCTGCAAGATATGAAGATATAAAAAATTTGTATAGTTAAAATCTTATCACATAAAAAAATTAAAAATGTAGATTATATAAATTGATACAAGGTCTACATCCACTAGTAATATTATCTTAGTGCTAATTTCTTGGGAAACTATATTCACTATTCAAACGCACAAAAAGATATTACTTATGTGATAGACAAATTAAGTTAACTATTGTTAAGAGTGGATGTAAACTTTGACTATTACAAGTGTAGGAAATCATTTAGAATGAAAAGGAAAAGTAACAAGGTTTGGGTTCGATACAAAATGCTAATTTTGTATATAGTTTCGGGTTGTAAAATCAATCTTATTACGTTTTCGCACTTAAAAGTTTATATCGATTAGAAGTTGGTTAATATGTTAGATTAGTAAGTGTATGAAATCAAGCTTAATGGAAAAGAGTGCATCAATTTGAAAAATTCATATTTATAATCCTTTTTATCTGTATTTAGCTTATGGCAGAGCTAAGGGGGCTTCAATCCTTACTCTTTATCCTCGTCTTCCTTTGACATAAGTACTAAGCAAGTAAACTACCTTTTTCTTCTCCTTCTTAGACCCTAAAAGTCGGGTCAAGTATACATAGCTGACTAGATAAGCATTATTATAACCATTGAGTTTATTGAAGTCGATATATATGTGTGTATTATACTTAATGGAGGTGATTTGTATACACACAACAAACAATCTGGCTCCCTAATGTTAATCTAGATGTGTTTGCAACAACACACATTAGTTAGTGTGTTATATTGGTCATTGCATATAATTAACTAACGGATATATAGACATCAACAAATCAACCAACACTATGCACCTTATTTATATACGAATGCTACAAGACTATGAGGTTCATTGATTGAAGACATTTGAAGTACTTGCCTGTTGGTGTTGTTGAATATTATAAGGGAAATAGGCTGCTGAGGTGAGAGATAGAACAATTGTCGTAGTAGGTATACACATAGAGTAAAACTGCAATAAAGTTGCAAAAAATTAGATGAGAAATCATTATATCTAGTGATTTATATATTCATGAGTGATTTTTTTTTCTGGATGCGTGTTCTTGTTATTGTTGAAGCTTTTCGAAGCATATCATATGTGTAATATGGAAACAAATATGTTTGATACTCAATTGATGGTGGCTTACCCGCCCAAACATAATAGTAAAACAATCCAAAGGAAAGAACTTATCCAACTTGATTCCTTATATGCTATCCAGACCTGAAAAACCAACCAAACGTTCACGATTCTTAAGGATTTACATATTGTTAGATTAGTGAAGGAACACATACCGAAAAAATCGCAAGGTGGATATACAAGTCCACTACATTTGTTATGATGCACCTGTCAACAATTCATATCTATTAATGCCAACATTCTATGAAACATCATTATGTTTTACTTTCAAGTAAAAGGAAGAATGTTTACGAGCTAAAATCCTTGGTATAGGATGGAGAGAGCTCAGCGATAACCGTATAGATCATAGCTCCCAACACCCAACAACCTAATACTGAAAAGAGCACTTTTGCTGCCAAAACCGGATGTCCTCCGCTGACATGATCCCTAAGCCAAATTATTAAATCAAAGTGTTAAATCAAAGTTAGATGTAAAATTCTTAATGCATACAAGACGGAGTATTATGATGGTAAACTAGTATATATGGTTATTTCTTACTTTTGACGTCTTGCTAACACAAAATATAATGGATCTTTTAGAGATTCTTCGTGTGACAACTTGTAGAACTGTGTAAGGATGTATCCAATGCCAACAAGACTATAGATGGCCACAAAAGTGGTATAAAATTAATACAAGTGATATAAAAAATGAATTTATAATAAATTCACTAGTCAAAGGAACTGCAATAATCCAACTTGATTCCTTCCTAGAAAATACATTGAGACTATAAATGGCCACAAAAGTGGCCACAAATAGATAGAAGATTACCTTCCTAGAAAATACATTGAGACCATCAAAGGAACTGCAATAATCCAACTTGATTCCTTGTAGGCAATCCATACCTAAGTAAGAACACCAATATATATAAAAGGACACATAAGTCTATAGTTGATTTAAAAACTTTTAAATATTTCATTAAATTAGAGGATGACTGTAATATATATAAGTTTGTACTCAAGGTGCTTCTAAAGCTAAAATGTTTAAGGGTAAGTTTATTAAGTTACAGCTATAGGTACATGGCAACATGAGTAGTTGTGAGTTCAAAACAAGTTAATTTTTAGCATATCAAAATGATTAGGTCTCTACTTGAGCCACAACCTCAAATACAGGGTTGCGCTGCAAACATAATAAAATTTTGACATTCTATAATTAGCATTACTAGTCATACATTAGGGACAAATAACAGAATTCAAGCCACTTATTACAACATACGATACTAGAAAATTAATTGATTTGGATTTGGTTCTTGGGATGTATTATGCTTGAAAAACCGCACGCTTAGCTCGAGCTTGAAAAACTACTCACTAAGTTTGAGCTTGAGATTGAAACACTACTCCATGAGCTCAACCTTTAGAAAATGAGCTCCAAATGAGCAAAACTCGAGGTCAAGCTCTCATAAGTTAAATGAACCGAACTTAAGCTTAGAGGAGTTAGGGCTCATCTCCTTTACCCTATAAATAACTACTTAATTTGTTTGAAATATCTAAAATAACAAATGAGAAAAGTAAAAAAAATTAAACTAAGCAAACAATAATAACTTCTAATATATTAAAAAATCTATAATGGAAGAATAAATATATTGAAATTAGTTAACTAATTGAACTCCATATAAAATCATGCGTAATGGCCATTATAGAGGCGTGAATGTGTTTTATAACGCCCCAACATCGCCTCTCTGGGCGTTATAAACCTTTTGTTTGATCTAATTACCTTGTAAATGAACTTTGAACTCCAAATTGTAATTAGAGGCCCTAATGGTGAGTTAATTAGCCCATCAATGACCTAAAACCTTGGGCTCAAAGGTACATATATTAATTGAAAGAAGGATTAGGGGTTGGTTTTTTAAAGGTTGTCTTAGAGAGAGAATCCTAGAGAAAGAAAGGCCAAGATTCTTGATTGTGGGTTTAATAATGAATCCAAATCGTTAGAAAGTGATTTCCTTGTTCTTCCTTTTATGTTTTCTATGTTCCCAATTTGTATGCTCACGAGAGTTTAGGAGCGATCTGCTCACTTGTTCACCTTAGATCCAAAATCCATTGTTAGATCCGCGATTCAAGGAACTTACAATATGTGAGATATTTTTGGTAAATCAAATGAAAAATAACTATTATCTTGACTAAAATAATCTCTATATACAATAATCAAACGAAAAATAACTATTTGGTATCCTTTGACTAAAATTAACTCTATATATAATATATGATTATACGTATATGTATCAATGAGATGTTTGCGTTTTTTTTACAAGAGTTTCATACAAAAGATAAATAAATCAGATATTGATGCTTAGAGTAGGTGTTTAAATATTTATTGAATAAGAAATTAGGTGAAAGTGTGTCCCTCATAGCAATACCAACTTTGGGGTGGGCGACAGCCCAAGGCTTATCTCCCCGAGGGCCTGAAACTTTTCTTTAAAAGTCTCTTTCTCTCTTTCTCTTTTCACACACACATATATATATATATATATATATATATATATATATATATATATATATATATATATAAAGTGTATCATATATATGATACATAGTAATCATGTCTTACAACCTAAACCTAGAGTTGATAAATAATATATAGGAAATTTAACTAAATAATTTTTAATAAATTTTGAAAGGAGAAATACTATAAAAAGCCAAGATACTTTCTTATTTTCCTCATAAAAGTTACTAAACTTTTTAAACATTAAAGTCACTTCACATGTTAGACTTGAACAAAATTATGACAAGAATAACTTAAACAATTTGTAACCATTGGAGGTGTCCATCGGTACTTTTCGGTTTATTCGATTATTTAGTACCTTTTATTTTGTTTGAAATTTTTTGGGTTTCACCAAAAAACGAACAAAACTAAAAGAAATTTAAGTACTTCAGAATTGAATCACAAACCGCATTCAAATTTAGTTTGGTTTCGGTTTCAATCGAATACAACAGTTGGGTTTATTAGACTAAATATAAAGTAAAGGTTAACTTTGGTTACTCGGTTTATTGGGCTACAAATAAACGAAAATCATTTTATTCGGTTCTGGTTTAATCGTATCATCTTTTGTTCGATTTTCCTTTTAAAGTGTTTTCGGTTCTATTGCAATGTCCTGTGAATCTTCAAACATATAGTGGGTTGAAATATAACTTTATGTAGCAAGTTTTAAAATAGTTTTTGTCATAATTTTGTTCAAATATAACATCTGAAGGAACTTTCATGTTCAAAAAATTTTTTGAAGGACTTTTGTGAGACAAAACATATAGTATGTTGTTTTTCTAAGTGAAAAAATTGTTAAGGGACCTTTATAAGAAAAATGAGAAAGTATATTGGTTTTTTTTATAATATTTGCCATTTTATAAATGGAATTTTCTTTAATTTATACACAAACTAATGAAGCTAACACATTTTTGGCATATTACGACTATATATATATATATATATATATATATATATATATATATATATATATATATATATATATTGGTTTTCTTTTTGTTTTCTATAGCGAGTGCATCAAAACAAACAAAGTCTTCACCCGGTGAAATGAGCGGGTTATATCTCACTTGTTTATATATATTCTTTTAGAAAATATATATTTGGGGCCTAATTTTTTAATTCCTTCTAGGCCTCTAAATTTTTAGGGATTCTCGGAGACGGTCATGATATGTGGGTAAACAATCTTGAATGTGGTTTATTGTTGTGCAATAAACAAAAAGTCTGAATGCAAAGGAGCAAGAACTATCATACCCCCAAAACAATAACCTCTGTTGCAAAGTCTGCCATTATTAGTATGAACCCCCTGTAACAAATGTAAGATAATATATTCTGTTTAGTTGATCATAGATATTTTTCTTAATAAAAAGACAAAGCATTAGTCATTAACTTAAGTAATTTTTAAGTTCTCTATATCTTATATATACACTTTTTCTGTATAAACAAATCTCTTTTAACATTCATGATCAAGTACTTGAACACTAACGATTCATACTAGAATTAAATTACTGGAATAAAAGATCTGGCACTTAGGTTACCTTGATGTTACGTCAAAGCAAGCTATGTAGTCGCCGAACATGAACAAGTAAACAAAGGCACCTACCATGACACAAACTAAAACGATAAACAACGTCTTCAGTGAGCGTACAATGGATGCCGTTGCCGCCATAATTGCAGGGACGTCTGTGTGTGGAGAAGCGTTGCCCAAACTTATAAGTTATATTTGGTTTTTGTTATTTAGATGATGAATATATAGTAGCATCATCAGCGGATGTGAATAGATTGCTCATGTGAAAACAAATGTTACGTGTGGATGGTTACAAACATAAGTCAAGTCAGAGTTATTTTGAGCGAAAGTAAGCCAAGTCAATTAATGACGATATATAGAAGACAAAACGATGAACATTTTTCAAAACAAAATAATACAATAAGTATTCTATAGTATAACAATACGATTCGTAAACAGTAATTCAATAAAGTTAATTTTTTATATTAGTTTAGTGTTGTAAAACAACGGCCTACTAGCAACCAAGTATAACGATATAAACATAAAGAACAAGGATTATAGAAAGTAAGAGAGAAAGAGAATAGGAGAACTCATTCTTATTCATGTATGTATCAAATACAAGAGCCACTATTTATAGGGCTATAATTCAATACAATTTAAATGCCAATGGGAGTTAGGCATGTGGATAGTCATATCATAATATATTTATAACACTCCCCCTTGACTATCCACGTGATATAAGAAAATAGTATATTACTAATTAATACGCTTAGTGATGTTGCCTCATTAAAAACCTTACTAGGAAAACCCAGTGGGATAAAACCATAGCTAAGGGAAAAGGAGTGCAGCTGCGTATTTTCTTCTCTTGATACTCTCCCTCATTTTAATAGGTGACAATGTCGATCTTTTTGTGAAAGTTGCTCAAAACTTTTGTGACCAGTGAATTGCCGCTTGATCTCCTGATGTGTTATTCTTTAAACTAAGCAATGATTGTGTATGATCTTAATGTCAGACTTCTTGTGTAACAAAAAGACCCACCACCGTGTTGTCTTAGATTCCCTGCATCAAAAAGACTAGCCAAACCTTTTTTTTATGGGTTAGTAAAGTACAAACTCATATCTTTCATACCTTGAGGGTATCGAAATATTTGTTTTTAACTCATTTGAATCTCTCATCACTGAAAACAAACTATATCTTATTGATAAATTTAAATAAATTAATAATATATCTCGTAGTGTATAACTAGCAAGAAATATTGCATCAACTGCAATTAACTATGGTATTTCTGGACTAATAATATCCATTTAGAATAAGATAACAATTATTTGTTTTATACCAAATGATTTAATATATCCAATGTTATGCTCTTAGAGATGGACTTTGACATATTAAAATGCCCAAACATCTTTTGCTTGATATATAAAATATCATTATACAAATGCTCGATCTGCATGCCATCTCTTCTGGAGATATAATACTATCATCAACATATCTTACAATATTTCTAAATACGATATTGTTGACTTAATAAAACGCATGACCAAGTACATCATATTCATATATCTTTTCTCCGGGATTACCACCAAGTTAATTATACCATGTTTAACTCGACTATTTTTGTCCATATATATTACTTGTTAACTTCAAATAATATATTTCTCGAGCCTTTACTTTTAATGCCTCACGCCTTTACAATCCATCATAGAATTCCTTTCATGTTGACTAATCATATACATGAACGCACTCTTCAAGAGTTTTGTTTAATAAACTTCTGGCTTATAATTTTCCATGTCATATTCAAAGAACTCGTTAATAGTTGTTTCATTTTTATTTCGTATTCTACCATCTTGTACATACTTTATTGCAATATTATAATCACCATATGCTTCTGCTGCATAGAAATTACATCCTCACGATGTTTGCTTCTAAGCACTAAACTGCTTCTAAAAACTCATCATGAGTTCATTATATTCAATTCATGAACATATACAACAAGTATAATGTATTTTGGATCCAAATTTATGTACATCATTTATATCGTTCTTGAGAACTTACTTTACTTGATTTGATAATTTAAATCCATCAGGGACTTTCATGTAAACTATCAGTATCAAGTGATACATATCGCATTTCAATTCTTTCTTTAATATTCTTACCAGACTAATTAAATATTGGAAAGCTATTGTATCCATCACCGGAGAATACGACTTCTCATAATCAATTTTAGGTCTTTACGAAATCCTTGTGCCACCAATTTTGCCTTATACCATTTTCTTTTCATTTATTGATTTGCATAAAAGACCTGTTTGTTTCTAATATATTTTACAACCTTCGTTGTATGGACTACTGGTCCGAAACTTTCAATTTCAATAGAGAATTAACTCTGCCTCATTTGCATGGTTTCGTTTTGGCCAATTATTTCTTTGTATTCATTCATAGGTAGATCTTAAATCTTGATCCTCATCATTACATCATTACAAGCATTATATTATATACAAAGTATAACGACGTCGATTTTAGTCTGATTCCATATAATTTTTAGACATGATACAACTCCATGAGATCTCTTTATTTTCAGGTACCTGAGGTTCTTCTGGAACCATCATGTCTAATGTCTCTCTAGGAGACCCTCTTATTATAACCTCGACTTGACCATCTTCATTATCTGCTCCACTATTCGAGGAATTTTAATCTTGGAATCGACTAGTCTACCACGCTTCAGGTGTACCATAGAGGCATAGACTCATTACCAATACATGGTTGTTCTTCTAAGACAATAATCTTAATTTGAGCATTAGCAGTTGGTATATGTGACTTAGCTAGTCACAATATTTGGGTCAATGAATATGTCTGGTAAATGATTTGTTAATCTTTGTGGATGAATTATCCCTTAAACTTTTGGTTCACATCATTTAATTTGAGGATCAATGATAATTCATGCGTGTCAATTCTTTCTCCAACTGCCTTTAATCTCCCCCTCATGTTGGAAATGTTGATCTATTAAAATGGTTATCAATTTGAGTCGTAAATAAAACCCATCTTTAATGGTTTACTGTATTTAACCATAGATAGTTGTTCATACCCAACATGTATTTCCTTATCTCCTTTAAAGTCCCATCTATGTGTGTTGTGGCGGATCATTAAAAATATATATCGTACAACCCAAAAACATTAGATGGGAATATATCTGGTTCCTGACCAAAAACCAACTGTCATGGGGAGGAAGTCTTATAACTTGTTGGCTTGATGTGAAATAATGTTGTACATGTAAAATCACATGTAGCCAAATTCAAATATGAATATTGCTTTTACGATCATTGTCTTTGTAATCAATTGCAAATGTTTAGTGATCGTCTCAACAAAGCACGTCGTGTATAAACATATACACTAAGCGCAATACTTATTCCAATAGATCATTAATAACTCAGGGAATAAATATATGTAATCTGGAATATTGCGCTTGCTATCCCATTAGCTAAGCCATAAGTCACACAAACTTCAAGTTGTGGATTTGATAACCATTTAGACGATGCATCGATTTAAAACACTAAATGGTCTCATGTGTGGATAGATATATCCTTTATTCATTCTAGACTATTTAGGGATTCATACCCTACTTTGGTTGATATTTACTCTTAAAAGCAAATATGACATTTTTAATTGTTAAGAAGAATCTTATGGTTCTTCAATAAATTTCACATCATCAATACACGATGTGGTCTAACCGCTCATGCCAACTAATCAAATGATTCATAAACTTCTGGTTTATGATCGTTTATGTATTTCTTGCACTTATGCTAGTACAAGACGTAAAATACAATAGAATGACTATCATGTATATGCCATCATTATTTCCACATATCATTATCATATTATTACTCCCTTATTTGCCAAGTCAATCTCATTATTAACATAATTACCGTTGCAATTCAAATGGTCGATCTCATTATTAATATGGCCATCATTAATTTCCCAATTAAGTTCATGCTCACAACGATCGACATATAGTCATATTCACCTCAAGGATGGAATAAAACCAAACAGGATTCACAATTTTCATTATTTTATCAGAATGTGAATATAAAGTAACTTCAAACCTTTCATATTCTTCTAACAATATTGCTACATCAAGAGCATATTTGAGGTGTGACAAACGAAATTGTTTAATCTGGCTTTCTATTGTAAATAATATTTCTTTCCAATTTTCATAACACTAATAGAGAAGTAATTAAATGTCTAAGTTGTATAAGATTTATCAATCTAACATCTTACGGCATTTATTACTTGATAATGAGATTAAGAGAATATGAGACTTCAGATGTCGTATCTACGGATATTTATACACTTTCATATACGAGTGATAATAACCAATTGACTATGGTCTTCTATTTCCTTTATTCAATAGTATCACTATAAATGATTTATAACCAAACATATATAATTCTGATAACCTATAATGATATAACTAATCAAAAGTGTATCGTATTGCCACATGAAATATAATAATACATATCCATCAAGTCCCATGTTTTTCAATAACACATGACCTTTTTTAATTATGACTAAACCCTTTTTAATACAAATATTGCAATACTGTATCACAAGGGTGTCAATGTTAAATTGTATGGTAATATATATTTGTCACAGAAACATTCAAATTTCATACGATCCATATATTATTTTTAGTGAAGTTCAAATACAAGGACATATATGATGGCATTCACATATATCCTAGCATATACATTTTTATACTATCCATACATTTTATTGAAGTTCAACGATAAAGCACATGTATTATACAATAATTGTCATCAACTAAAGTAAAATTTATATAATAACCTGTCACGTAATGTCATTTAAGGCACCAAAGTTCTTATATTATATAGCATATAAGAATACTATAAACATAGACTTTTCATATAGTATATCTAGAGAATATGATTTAAGAACACCAATAATATGTATAATATATAAAAAATACATTTATTGCACATTCTTAGAATTAAATGTACATGAAAATATATTTAGTTAAATCACATTTTAATAGCATAATAATCCATAGAAACTAAAGCAACTCTTGTACACTGGATGCTCTATTTAATAAGCACAATGTGTGTTGTAATTTCTCAAAAGAATAAAAATACGATCTTGATTATATATGCAATAACAATATTGTAGAATTAAGATAACTATAACTTAGAAATAAAAACACCATTCTTCAACACACAATTTTGCGTCATAATTAACCAATTTAACTTAATATGAATATTTTTATGTGTTTCCACTATCATGCGTATAATAATAAATCTTGATTCACACTAGAAATATCATATTTGTTCCAATCACCAACCCTACCCGTCAGTTACCGGACATCACCCCAAAAACATACAAATACGATTTGTGATTCAATACACAAGACGTTTAGTGGTAGCATAATTTTTTTTCTCTGTTTTGTTAAGATGAATTAGTTACGCTTTCAAACTTAGCCAGGTAGAATTATAAATCATTTCTTTCAGGCAATAAATTAATTTAGTGAACATGGAATAATAATGATAAAGACCACATATTGCATCATAATAATTTATTCTGATGTACATCATAATGACAAACCAATTAAACAAAACCAAGAAAACAAGATGAGAACAAATTAATTTGCAGGCGACTAGTAATTAGGAATATACAATATATAAATTAATATTATAACATTAAGTTCATCTTCTATAAATCAAACTACCATAGCAAATAACTAAATAATTATTTTTATTTAAACTTAAAAGAATAAATTGGTTGTATAAAATAAACCACTAAAGAAGACCCATATATTCAATCATTATGCAAATCAGAAACTTCGTAATAACTATATTCGAGTAGAAGATATAATAAAATTATTAAAAAAAGGGGTCTTCAAAATTACGAAATAAAATCGCAATCGTTTACTTTGTCACAACTAAGGCCGTGATGGATTCCGGTAGATTCCAAAGACTCCAAAACCCGTGAAAAACTTGCCTCGGTCCACCGTCTCTTATCTTGATTAGTTCATACACATTGGTCTATCCATTCGACGGATGTAGGGATTAGGATTTTGGTTCTAGCTTTTTCGTGCTGATAACGTGTTTTAAAACAACGGCCTACTAGCAACCAAGTATAACGATATAAACATAAAGAACAAGGATTATAGAAAGTAAGAGAGAAAGGGAATAGGAGAACTCATTATTATTCATGTATATATCAAATACAAAAGCCACTATTTATAGGGCTATAATTCAATACAATTTAAATGCCAATGGGAGTTAGGCATGTGGATAGTCATATCATAATATATTTATAACATTTAGTTCTTTTTGTTTTATTTATTATTATTTAGTTTATTTATGTTAGTTTTGTTTTTTTATTTATTATTTATTCTATACTTTATTATAATTAAAGTTCACTTTAACTTTAGACATGTTTAACTAATCGGGTTGCTTACTTATTTTTACCATCGTTTAGATTAAAGCCTACATGATTTATATTAACCCTTCAATAAACTAGGTAACAAATTTAATTATTTTTTTATTTACTTTATTATAGTTAAAGTTAACTTTTAACTCTAGACTTGTCTATTTAACGGTGTTGATTGTTTACTTTTATTGTCGTTTAGATCAAAGTCTGCATGGTCTATAATAATTCATCAATATATCAGGTAACAAATACATCATCGCTAGCACCCCGCCTTAGACATGGTTCGTTGATAATCACTGACTAAAATGGTTCTACCTTCGATAAGAACTTGGTTGATACCGAAGATCGACTTGTGTTGACACCAACTTAGTTCCTAGTTCCAACTAGGGACTCGTTTACAGACGGATTTACTTACGACGGAACTTTAGATAAGATGTCTCATAAGTTTTTGAGTCGTTCGTGGGAGAGAATACGTTGCCAACGGATTTCGGTTGGTAATCCGCAAATCATTATGAAGATAAGATTTCAGATACGTTTTCCTTCTAGGCTTTTATGTAGTTGCATGTATAAATATATTTCCAGCCGTAGCTCGTCATATATAATTATTATAAATATTGTCTGTACCTCTTTAGTTTTCAGCTGCATTCATCGTCTTTTCAAACATATGTGTTTTTCAAATACTCCCCAAACCTATCTTTTGTTGGAATTGGTGGTTTCGAAATTAATTTGACAAATGCATCGTTGAAGCTCTTAATTGAGATAATGTGATTATCAAGTGGCATATGTTTCAATGTGGCTAGTTGTAATCTAAATAACTTTTCCGCATGTATGATTCTTTTACGCCTAAAAACTTTGTTTGATTTAACGTGACTAGGTGTAACCTAAAACAACTCATTAACAAATGACAATGTCCGCTAAGGCCTATTAATAGACTTATGACCTAATGTGGCTAGTGATGATATTAAACAACTCATTAACATACTAGAAGAGTTATTATTTAACAAGAGTTAGTTAACTCCTAAACGACATATGTAAGAACTAACCGATAAGTGGTTTGCGTTGGTTGGTAGAAACTCGATTGCCAGATAAGGTTACTTGGGTCGGCACAAACTCTTTTCCTACCAATGACACTAAAGATCTGTTCATGCTCTGGCTCTTCTGTAAGTACCTCATCAGTGAATTTACCATAGCAATTTGTCAGTAATCCCTTAATAAATTTATACTAACACTATTTCCCATATTTAGTAATCCCTTAATATATTTATACTAACACTATTTTCCATATTGTCATTGACATATACCACTTTCACTAATGGACATTCAACGAATACAAATATGCATATAGTGGGAGCTCAATGATGAACGTGGAATACTAAAAAAGTGGGGAACTCACTCAAACGAATTTTGATTAAACTCATCTCAGTGATGTTGGAACTGACTCGTCAAACCTATAATATATATATATATATATATATAGGGTTAGGATCATGTGAGAAGCACTATGTTAATTAAGAAACTTGAGAAACATTCTAGACCACACATTTTCTCAAAACTTTTCGTAATATACACATACGTATAGTTTAAAATTGACTATATACATATGTGTATAATCCAATATACGTATATGTATATAGTGAATTTTAAACTATACGTATATGTATATTACGAAAAGCTTAGAAAAATGTGTGGTCCAGAATGCTTCTCAAGTTTCTCAAATAGGGTGGACTTCTTTTAGGATCCCTACCATATATATATATATTATATATAAATATATATATATATATATATATATGTGTGTGTGTGTGTGTGTGTGTGTGTGTAGATAGGGATCCTAAGAGAAGTCCACCATATTTAAGAAACTTAAGAAGCATTCTGAACCACACATTTCCCTAAGTTTTTTGTATTATACACATATATATATTTTAAAATTGATTGTACACATATGTATATAGTCAATTTTAAAATATACATATGTGTATGTTACAAAAAACTTTGGGAAATGTGTGGTTGAGAATGCTTCTCAAGTTTTTCATTTAGCCTAGTGTTTCTTGCACGATCCTAACCCTATATATATGTGTGTATGTTTAGCTTTTAGGGTTATTGTGTAGCTTTTAGGAATTAAGGTTTAGCTTTTAGGGTTTATAGTTTAAATTTTACGGTCTAGCTTAGGTTTTAGTCTTATGCTTTAGCGTTAGGATTTAGAGTTTAAAGTTTCTAGTTAGGGTTCAATGAGCTAGTTTCAGTGCAGATGGAATAAGTCCAATCATAGTTCCTTTGAGTAGGTTCCCCGATGAACCCAACCTGCACAAAATATATATGATAATACATTTTAGGAGGACTAGATTGTCTATTACATTAATTTTTAAAGTTTAAGGTGACGAAGTTGTCAATTTTTAAGGACGGAAATATTGTAGGAGTTGCAACATTGTTTAGTTTCTATCAAATTATGTATATTCCCCATCCTTTTTAATCTTCATTACTTTTTTTATTGGTTATTATTTAAAAAAAACAACACCAAAATTAATCTTCATTACTTTTTTTGTTGGTTATTATTTAAAAAAAACATCAAAATAACGAGCGTCTTTTACATTTAATATTGGTGTCATATTAACTTGTATAAAACATCAAATCCATATGATACTTTACTTAATTGTTCAAGTGGTTTACTAGTGTCTGTGTTAATCTTTTTTGTTACTCGACGCATCATGCGAACACCTGTTTAGTTTATATATAATATTATATTTGCTTAGTTTATATATATAATATTATATCAGAAAAATTACGTCATATAATAGTTATATGTATAATATTTTCATAATATAAATAAACAACAATTTGTTCCTATATGTTGTGCTACATGTATACGGAATATTTCAAAGAAAAGTTGATTTTTCAATTTTAACCCTTTTGATATTTTTACTTTTAACATAAAGTTTTGCATCTTTTACAACTTAATCACAACACTTTTTTATGTTCAACTTTGGTTCCCCGTACGTCTAATCTTTCGCAACGTGCATGTGGGGTTCGATGTTTTTCGTCTTAATTTTCCCGTTTGACAGGCTCGTCGTCGTTTTACGTTTCGGTCTAATTTCTTCACATTAACACGCCACAACGGGTTTGCGTGGCTCAACGATTTTACGTATGCTTTTCGTTCGGTATTGTTTTTATTTCTTTTATTTTTACGAGCTTTTATGATGTTGGTAGTCGCTGGCAGTGGTGTGGCATTAATGCTACATGGCACGGTTTTACTAACGTTTTTAACCTATTAGGTTTTTTACGAATAATTTGTTTCGAGTTTCCCTTGTACTCTGATGTAGAGGGCGAAAACCGAGTGTTAAAGTGGTTAAATGATGTATTCTATGCATATCGTGTGTGTTTACTTTCCTAGAATATGTTAACTACGAGATCTAGTTGTTCTGCAGGTAAAACAGGTAATTTGGTGAAGTTACGGGGGTTAAAGTGCAAGTGGAACGTTTGAAGATGATACGTGCAGCTTGAAGTGTGATTCGAAATCTTTTCGGTTGGATAGAGCTGTATGAGTGCGATATGCAGGAATGGATGAAGTCTAGGGGCCATTCGGGTCTTAATCAAAGAGTGAGTTGGATTTATTATATGAGAAAGTGAAGAGTTAAAAGTTCAGGGGTCTTTCTGTCATTCATGGAAAGTTGAAAAAGGAGAATGAAGGAGCGTGGCCGCGACCGTCGCCGACGGTGCCCTCACCGTCACTAACGGTGAGGGGTTTTGGCCAGAGAAGAAGCAGAAACAGCCCACCGTTGGTGACGGTGGGGAGACCGACACTGACGGTTGAGTGAAACAACAATAACAGCGAAGCGCTACCGTCACTGACGGCCCAAGACCGTCGGTGATGGCCCGGTTGACGAAAAAACGCAAGTTTTTGGTTCTTTTTGGTATATTAGGGTTTTGGGAAGCCTCTTATGAAAGCTAAGCTTCCAAGGACGAATTTTTACCATCAAAAGAACCAAGATCAAGGCTTTCCACTCGATTGTTCATCATTCCACACGTTGATTCATCAACCGCGATCATGATTTCATCTGTTCTTCAATCTTGTGTTGATTTCACTTGTGAGATGAGCGGCTAAACTCTTTTGGTTTCCTCCGGTTGGAGGGTTTTTGTAAGTTAGTTACTTTTATGTGTTCGTAACAATTGTTTTGACTTGGTGATCTAAGCATTCGATGCTTTTCACCGTTGATTTGATTAATTGATTGTAAACGATTGTTTTTATTCAAACCTTGATTCTTAATCATTCAACTCCCGAGAGTTCTAGTAATTGGGATATATTTGCTACGGGATTAGGGTTGGTAATTGCAATTGATAATTATTTGATAACCTCTCGTCATTTATTAATCAGAGTACTTAGTCACTGATTATCACAATCGATTAATTAGGTTAAACACTTATGTCTATGCAGATGATTCAATTGGACACATAATTGTATTTAACTGCAAAACCTGAATACCGGAGGAACCATTTTTCCCCTTATTGATTACAATCTTGTTTCTTTTTAGTTAGCAATCGATCAAACAATCAAACCATCATTCGAGTTTTACTTTTTAGTAATAGTTTATCAATACTTAACATCGTGACACTTTCCACAATCCTCCTCTGGTTCGACATCCGACTTACTCTAGCTACTAGTTTATTTCGATTTTTGCATGACACTAACGACAGTCATCAAAATGACGCCGTTGCCGGGGAGGCGTGCGCAAAGTGTTTAATTGTTGAGTTTAGTTAGATAAAAAAATTGAAAATCCAAAAACATTTCTTTTATTTGTATTTCGTTCGGAATTACGCAAGGTTTCTTTTGTTTATGTGTGCAGGTGATCATAACCGTGTATGCATCATACTCGGAACTCCGGGAACTCATCACCGCTAGTTTTTTATCCGGAAATCGAAAGAACAGTGCGACAAACTCGAGTGGTACATCGGGAAAACAGAGTTTTACAATCACCAGCAACCACCTCTAAAACAATGGAGAACTCGAGTAGTTACGATACGTAACCCGTCACTCCTTCTCATCAAACCGAATTCTCACCAACACCAACATAGCCAGCTCCAAATACTACATTACCACCTGAACCACAACCAGTAACCACGAAACCTACTTCTACCTAACCGCCACCAAACCCACCGTTCCCGAATTTAAGTGATCTTCCACCCTACCCCAGTCCATATCAAGACAAACATCAAACTTCCAACACTCGTCACCATATGTTCGAGTTGTGACTGGTGCCACTACGGCCCCATTAGACCAAACCAGACCATCTACCTCCACTATGAACCAAACTCAACCAGTTCAGTATACATACTTTCAACCTTCACAAGGGCAGCAACATTATTCATCAAGGCCTACAACTCTAAATCAGCAAGAAGGTATGTATAGGCGTGAGGATGAATATGATAGATACGAGGGGTTTAATCAGATGAATAGACAGATGTCGGGACTAGGAATTCAAGTGGGAAACGATACAGGAGTTCGATCGGATGGTAGGGGAATTTACGAACCAGTGGGTAATCAGCAGTCATTTCAGACAGCACCTCAAGTAAATCAGCAAGTACCACAGTACCAACAATTGACACAGCAGCAACCAGTTCCACAACCAGAGCCAGTAAATCAGCAGCCTTATAGACTGGATATTCCATTACCACCTCCGATACCGCAGATGCCAGGTCAGGCAAGACCTCTTCCTCGGAACTTAGCTCACCAGGTTAACCCACCAGAAGGCATACTTATGGGATATAATCGAGGACCGTTAAGAGGGATAGAGATCCACTTGAAGCCAGCAATAGCAAACAATCCTTCACCCGTAGTGGTTCCACAGTTAAGAGGAGGAAGATCGTTCGAGGTTCGTGAACAATCGATTGCCAGTTTACCTAAGTATCATGGCCATGCATATGAGGAGCCGTACTTTCACTTGGCAGCTTACGATGCTCGGTGCAACACGATCGCAAGCCAAGGTTTTACAGCTGATGACGTGAAATTGGTACTCTTCCAATTCACGCTTGAAGACAAGGCACATAAATGGTTTCACTCTCTCCCTTCACCATCAATTTTTTCATGGCCTGGGATGCAACAATCATTCTTGGATGAGTTTTATACCGCCTTGCGTACAAACAATGCAAGGAAGGACATTCATGGCTTCCATCAGCAACAAGGCGAGCTCTTTCATGAGTCTCTAAACCGTTTCAAGATGATGCTCAAGAACTTCCCAGATCATGGAATTCAACTGTGGGAGCTTCTTAACGCATTCCATGAAGGCTTAACCGAAGAGGATGCGAGAGAGATTAGTTCCGCGTCTAACGGAACTTTTGTCACAAACGATGAATTGTTTGATTGGGAACTTCTTGAACGGACTGCTAGAAACTCAAAACGGAAAGCACAATCTTCAAGAAGCACACGACATTCTATGGTGAGAGCAGTCGAAGACACACCAGATATGGTTATTGGACAATATCCTTCATGTGGGCATTGTGGAGAGTTTGGGCATATAGCTGATCAGTTCACAGTGGTTTTGGGTGGAAGTGATGATGTCCATTTTGTTCAAGGTGGAGGTGGAGGTAGAAATTTTACGTTGCAATCGAACACATACCATCCGGGCCATTGAAATCATCCAAACTTGAGCTATGGGAACTCAAATAATCAGCTTAACTCGGGATTTCAAGGAAATAATCAGTCGGGTGGCCAGAGAAAGTTCAATCAGAATCGTTTCCAAAACAATTCTCAAGGGAATTATAACAATGCACAAACCAGGTCGGGTGGTAACATAGATGGATCAGGGGGTGGTGATGTGATGGAAGTGCTGAAAACCATTCAACAAGATTTACAGAAAAGAACTCAGATGGATGAGATGAGAGATAAGGCCATCCAATCATTGACTACACAGATGGGCCAGCTCGCAACGGAAATGAGAGAGTTGAAGCAAACCAACGGAAGATTACCAAGCGATACCACTACAAATCCTGCTCATCAGAAGAAGAAGAATTTTGTCAACCAGGTAAGTGCTCTTCGTAGTGGTAAAAATTAAAATAGAGTTGATAGTTCACCACAATTTGTTGATGGTGTGGTGGAGGATTTGGGTGAGGATGGTGAGAGTAGTGACAAGTCGGGGCCTAACGAAACACAAATTGAGAACAATACGCGTGCTACAACAATCGAGCAAATCAAGGCTAAGGAAGGGGAACCAATTCCACCCCCTTTCCTGAAGCCTTGAAAGATCCGGATAACAAAAATAATCAATAAAAGGGGACCCCAACCGGAGGAAATCTGGGAGGTGTTTAAACAAGTAAAAATCAATCTACCCTTAATTGATGCTATTAAGCAGGTCCCGGCTTACATTAAATACCTCAAGGACTTGTGCACTCAGAAACAGCAGCACAAGGTTCCTAAGAAAATTGACTTGACCGATAGGGTTAGTGCCGTTTTGAATGGAATCCTTCCACCGAAGCTAAGAAATCCAGGAACACCTTTGATTTCAATTCAAGTAGGTGATTTTAAAATGAGTAGGGCGTTATTGTCACACCTGACTTTTGCGAAAGCGTATTATGTGTGACTTGATTAATATCATTGCATTCAATTATAACAAACAACTATATGCTAGAAATCATGATGTTCATCCATTACTAAATTTCATAACATTACAACTCACATAGTTTAATACCATACCAAGACTTCGAGTTTAAAGTACAAGCTAACCAAATGTTTAAAGTTCCATGAAGGACTTTGACAAAAGACATAACTTAAACCAAGGCTTTGACTTGTATGTCTTATCTAGGATAAAACACTCAAGTCAAACCCTACAAAACATGGATGACATCATTTATGGTAGACACGTCTTGAAAACTTTCAACCTTCGCCAGATCAATTCCCTAAAATACATGTAGTTTGAAAAACATCAACAAAAGTTGAGCGAGTTCATGTGTTTGCATGTGTGTACAAATAACCTTGTAAACTTTTGTAAGTATGTGACTGTAAACTGATATGAAAGCGTCTATGAACAGATCAATTAATGATTTGCAAGGTCATTAATATGTGTGCAACGGCGTAGGAAGGCTCAAACCTAGCAGACTTTGTACCGGGCTTCCAGCTGGAAGACATGGTCACCACCTTTGGCCACATCCGGCCTAGGGGTGGGGCTCGCAACACCCAAATAGATCTATCACTCATGTCCCTCGGTCCTTATATGAGGATTAATGGTCTTAAGTATGCGCCTACCCATTCACATGATCTAACAGTTCATTCCTTAGCTAACCATACCATTTGAAATTATTGAAATGTTTGTAGCATGTATTTCACCCTCAAAGTTATAAAACTAAAAACAGTTAAAAGAAAAGGGGGGAATAAACTCACTGTCTTGCGTTTTTGTTTCCGATGTAACCCGAAGCTGCTACTAGTGTGCACGACTACCTACAACGTACCACAGTTTATTAGACGGGCGTGTCATGCCTTGACTTAGTATTAATTTGTGTCTTTGAGTTACATTTCAATGTGTCATCAATTTTTATTCCAAGTATAATTATTATTTGTCAAAATGATAAACATTTTAACTTAAATTAAATCTTGGAATATTAGTTGAAATATTATATTTTAACTTGTCACACTTATATGTTTGTATACAAATATTTCTCCAAGGATGGGTGGCGTATTCCGGTGTGTATTTATACGTATGATGGTACGTATTTTTTTATTGTGTGTAATAAGTATTCTTGTACTAAATTTTTGTATTAACTTTTCCGGAATAATATTTCTAATAAAAATTCATCAATATATATACATACTCTCATAACATATATTTTTAAATATTTTTAAGAGATATTACATAGAAAAATCATTTATATCTTTTCTTTTGGTCAAATAATTGTATTTTCATATAACCTTCAAAATAATATGTTTTCAAGTTTAACTTAGAAAATATATATATAAATTAACTTCCTATCCAAAATAATATATTTCAAGTTTATTTAAGAAAATACATTTTCTCCAAAAATAATGTCTTCAAATGATTTCAAGAAAATATAAATTCTGATCTACCCAAAAATAATATATTTTCACCTTGTCAAAAATATGTTCTATTTTTGTAATAATCGTAGAAATCACATTATCATTCTCTTCATTCTGAAATACCAAATTACCATAATATTCTTATTAACTTTAAATTTCGGAATATTTGTAAGTTATATTCCTTATTTGGTTTGTCCAATATTTTGGGTGTAAATTATATATTCATACCCTTGGAATATTGGTAATATTTTGGATTATAATTTCTTGGTATTTTGGTGAGTTATATTATTTCAAGTCCTAAATAATATAACTAATACACATGATATATAAATATTCACACACAAGGTGACATCTAAATATTTGTTTCTCAAATACATATTTAGCCACTTTTATTTTCAAAAACCAACCTCCAATACTTGTAATTTTTGTAACAAAATCTATAGCAAGCTCTATATGAAAATTCATGGTTTAAAATATACTTGTAAATATTTGTTCAAGAATATTTTTCTAAGTGTTTAGTTTTCAGGAAAATTTCGCCATAGTTTCCCCTTAAAAATGGAGGTTTCCATGCTTTAAGAAGCATATCATTTTCTTTAAAGATTTATTCATCAATCATCAATAAATCATTCAAGACTTACCATGAGCCAAATTCATGCAATTTACACTACGTCATGAACTTGAAGTTTTGTAAAAATTTGTAGTAACTTAATATGTTGTTAAGTAAGCTTAGTTACCCTTACGAGTGTGGTTATTTGTTTGTAAATCCTTTTCTTGAAAGATTTGGTCTTTTACAACTTACGAGATGATTTTCCAAAAGTAATTCTTCTTGAATTTTTCTTGTTAACAACATGTTCCTAACTATGATTTACTACTATTAATATGTTTAGTTTCTTAGAAAGACATGACCTTGTTGATTTTGTAATAATCTTGGCTTCTTGAGAAATCCATTTTTAAAACCATTCTTTTACAAGATTCATACCATGTTTCATACTTCATCATACTAAAAATCATTTTCATATCCAAGTTCATGTGAAACATAAAGGATGATCATTTTGTCTTTCACAAGATCCATCCTTATACTTGCTAGATCATGTGTTTAATCACCATCTAGCAAGCTTCTTATGATGATCAACATCATAATCATAAGAAATCACAAACCAAGTATCACACATACACTAAAACACTTAGATTTTTATGTTATGAAGCTTTATGTTAGTGGTCATCTTTTTGTTTCTTAGAGATTCTTATGATTAACAAATTACATAACCTTTTAACCAATTGATTTAGAAGTAAAAACAAGTTCAAGAGAGCTTACTTCTAGCACTAAGGCTAGGGAGAACAAGTATGAAGATGATGAAGAAAGGAGGTGGATAAAAGCTCTAGAGAGTGGTCCTTCAAACTCCAATGGTTCCAAGCTTCCTAATCAATATCCTAGCATCCTTGTATCACCTTAGATTGCTTGAATGTTGGATGAAAATGGATGTGTATGTGTGTGGGTGTATGGCCGTGAACAAGAAAGAAGAAGGAGAAGAATGAGTTGTTTGTTTGGTGATTATGAACAAGTGTTCATCCAATGCTTTACTTGCTCCTTTATCCTCCAACACTCTAGTACCCAAAGGTTTATATGATCAATATCTTAACAACAAATCCTAATAAACAATTGAAATAAAATCAAGGGGTGGGACCCTTGTTGGGGCCGTGAGCATGGGGGGGGGGGGGTCTTGGTTGTGATTCAACTTCTAGTTATGTAATCTAGTTAGGTTTCAAGGGTATTTGTTAGTGTTTAGTGTGTTTAGGGTTTATTGGATGTAATATGATGTTCGGTGACCATAACTAGCTTCATAACATTGAAACAATGCTTCTAGCTAGATTTTGGTGTTTCGAGTAATGTCCGGTTGTTCGTTTGGTTACCGGTTCGTTAAAGTGCTAAATAGCGTAGTTTAGTGTGCTTTATGTTCCCTTTTATGATGGTTTTGATTCCAGACGCCTAGGAACGCATTCTGGACTATTTAGTCATATTTCTGCATGATATTAGAGTGTTTAAAGGCTGATTTTTGCTGAAATATGCAGAGTTCTGCAGTTTATGAGTGTTTTAGGCACTTTCCAGCACTTAAACTATCTCTAGGAAGGCAGTTTCATGATCCTTACTTTCCTACACACCATACTAGTGTAACCCTTGTTCCCGGGGCTCATTTTGTCTTTACCTCATGTTTGTCTCAGCACCGAACTCCCGTCAGTACTTCCAGTTAATCCGTTAACTGTGTTAACTTTGTTTCGTGCACTATTAAAATGATAATGTGTTGCGTGCATTAATAACATGAAATCATGCAACATGTAATGCACTTGTATGTATATGACAATAATCAGAAAGTATTCATGTCATTTATTCAAATCAGGCACAGTCATTAAGGCACTAATTGGTGTTTAACATGTACGGAGTTACCTGGAAATTTGTCAGTTGTCACATTCTCCCCCTTTTAAATAAATTTCGTCCCGAAATTTTAAGCTGAGTTATCGGTTGCAGGGGAGTTCATGAACAAGTGTGGATACTTAGATTTCATTCGATCTTCACGCTCCCAGGTGAACTCTGGGCCGTGACGTGAATTCCAGTGAACCTTAACAAGCTTGACTTTACTCCTCCGAGTCTTGTTGACTTTCCAGTCTGTAACCTCAACGGGTTCTTCAGTAAAGTGGAGAGTGTCGTCGATATGCACCTCATCCGCAGGGATGACAACTGTCTCTTGAGTTGGACTTTTCTTCAGGTTTGACACATGAAACGTGTCATGCACACCGTGTAGGTCCTCGGGTAATCTAGCTTGTATGCGACGGTACCAACTTTCTTCAATATCTTGAATGGCCCAATGTAACGTGGATTTAACTTGCCACGTTTTCCGAATCGTGCTACACCTTTCCAAGGTGAGACTTCCAATAACACCATGTCTCCTATTTCAAACACCAAAGGTTTCCGTCTTTGATCAGCATAACTCTTCTATCGATCCCGAGCCGCCCTGATGCGCTCCCGGATCTGCATGATCTTATCCGTTGTTTCTTGAACTAGTTCGGGACCAACCATCTGTTTATCACTAGCATCTGCCCAACACAACGGTGATCGGCATTTACGGCCATAAAGAGCTTTGAATGGTGCGGCTTGAATACTTGTATGGTAGTTGTTGTTGTAGGAAAACTCAACTAGAGGTAGATGAGTATCCCAACTGCCACCTAAGTCCATTACGCAAGCGCGAAGCATATCCTCCAGTGTTTTGAATAGTCCGCTCGCTCTGACCGTCGGTTTGCGGGTGAAGGCCGTACTCAGATTCAACTGAGATCTAAAGGCCTCTTGAAAGGATTGCCTGTAACATCCGTCAAAAACCGGATTTACCAAACCCGCTCCGTTTAATAACCGAACAATCAGTTAAAAATTTCGTTGCGTATTTAATGCCCAAAATAATTTTAAACGATACATAATTTATAAGTATATGGGGATATATAATTTGTTTTTGAAAAACTGTTAAAAATAATGAAATAAAAATAAAATGGTACTGCCGGGTTTCGAACCCGGGTCAGTCAGCCGGGTCAACAATAACTTAACACTTAACCATCCAACCACTGCGCCACTAGTGTTTCTTGTTAATTAATGGAAACAATTAATTCATATCATAAATATCGAATTCAAATACGACGCGCCCAATTGCAGTCGTCGGAAATCCCGGCGATCTCGCGAGATTGGACGGTTTCTTTTGTTGTTAACGTAAACTTTAACTATGACATCGGTTATAACCGACGCCTGAACCCGCGACACAAGCTATAACCACCGGAAAACGTAATGACTTTGAATCAAGCCTGAAATCCGACTCTATACATCTCGATTCCTCCCTATAAATTCACCCACAATCCACTGGTAGCCTTTTTGCTCAAAACCGCACCCTTTCTCGACGAAAACTCACTCGCCGGAAATCTCCTGCAAATCGTCGGAAAACCGGGTTTTTCACTTCTGTGCCTTACTCTAAACACTGAACACTCAGAACTCATACCGAAGCCACCCACATTCATCTCAAGCTCGTTGAAGACTCTCTGTCGCAAGACACAAGTCGCCGGAATAGTCTGCGGATCGGAGTTCCGCCGGAGAAACAGAGGAGTCCAATTTCGGTATATCTAACGCTTAGTCTTTCATTCTTTTCATTTATCTCACCTATAATTAATCATAAAACACTAAAAGAACATGATTTAATCGTTGAACCAGTCAGTCATCGTTTCTGGTTAAGACTGACGAAGAAGACGAAGTTTCGGTAGCATATAAGTTTAATTTAAATCAAGAAATAACTCGGGTTAGACACACAGTCCAGTGGTGGACTGTGTGCACATAAAACACGCTTACGTCTCGAGTTCGAATCATGTCCCACGCACCTTCGCCCTAATAAAAATGTTCCTTTTTTTAACTGAACCGGATTCATTTCATATAGTTGTTAAGTATAATAAAAACCAGAATAATAACCAAGATAGACACACAGTCCAGTGGTGGACTGTATGCGCGTTTAAAACACAGGTCACGAGTTCGAGTCCGGACTACCGCATCGGTCCGGACAATTATCCAACTTTTTATATAAGGCAAAAATGAAACTATTTAGTTTGTATATAAGTATAATAAAAATCAGTTTATTTAACAAGTTAGACACACAGTCCAGCGGTGGACTGTGTGTTAACTCAACCCACAGGTCCCGGGTTCGAGACCTGTGGAGCGCACCGGTCCGACGCATTAAATCGTTTTTAAAAATAAATGATTTTCAGTTTAATCTAATTAGTATATAAATATAATTAAAAACAGAAATATTTCGGGTTAGACACGTAGCTCAGTTGGTAGAGCTGCGTGCACGCGTACGGGAGGTCTCGGGTTCGAGCCTCACCCAGCGCACACAATTACACATGCGAACCGGTCAACAGTCAAAGTCAAAGGTCAATGGTCAACGGTCAACGGTCAAAAAGTCAACATTTTTTATTATTTTTATTTATTTATTTTATTTAAAAATCAATTAAAAATATTTAAAAATAACATTTTTAAGGTTAGAAAATAGCCTTAAACTCACAAAAATACATCCAACAATCCTACTAAAATGGATTAATAAAATCCGTTTACTTACCGAACCATTATGCCATTATCTAGGTTAATTTCACTCGTGGTTAAAACCACTTCGTGCGCATTCAACATCATCAACCGAACGACCACCCAATGTGAGTGAATCTTACAACTCCCCTTTTTAATTACACGTTTTGGGGTGTGTCATGTGTCACCAAAAATTAACTCGTTTATTTAAACTTGTGCCATACCATATTGTGATCTAAACTTAGATTGTTTATATTGTTTGTGGTTATGTATTTCATTTTGTCAACTTATATGAAATTCATTCATTAAGCCCATCAGTTTCTCGTGGGAGACGAGTTGAGCAACGCGTGCCTCAAAACAAATCCATTATTGTTCGTGTGTGAATTATTTAGTTTATGTTGTTTGTAGTTATATACTTTATATTGTCAAGTTTATGCAAATCATTCATTAGGCCCATCAGTTCCTCGTGAGAGACGAGTTGAGCAACGCGTGCCTCAAAACGATCCATTATCTTTCATGTGTGCATTATTTAATATTAAATGATTGGTGTATAAGTTTACATCTATTTTTACTCATGTGTGGTTGTGCACTTTATTTTATTATCAATTAAATAAACTTGTTCAAATGTTTTCCATAGGATTCACTCGCCAACTTTTTGTTGATCAAAAAACCATTTTTACACATGATACAGGTGAACAGGATGTAGCAAGGAAAACATAGGAAATGCCTTAGAAGAAAACAATGAAGCCTAGATTGATGTTTAGAACATGATGTAATATTGATTGTAATTTTCCATTAAAGTGTATTAATGAATATGAAACGTTAAAATAAATGTCATGAGCTTTGATGATAACCCAATCATGCCCCGATCACCTTTTCCGCTGCGGGTCGGGGTGTGACAGATTGGTATCAGAGCCATGACTATAGGGATATAGGATAGGTTATTAGACCCTTAGAGCCTATACTATAGTTTGCCTAAATTTTAATTGATTAGGTGGTTACATACAAACTTATGGTATTTATTTGTTTCATATTTGTTTATACTTACAGTCAAACATACATACTTATATACACATTCATCATACATATTTCAATGTTCATACTTTTGTTATTCAAAGATTTGGTTGCAATTTTCAAATCTCATCAAAGTAAGTTCTGCGACGGGCATGTAGTAACTGGAAGGGTACAAGTAATGGTAGTTGGAATGTCCTGTCTAGGTTGGCATTCGTATAAATCCAATATAACGGACCAGTTTGCCTACCTGGGGACTAACGATGAGAGTACTAAGGACCTATTAGGCCAAAGCATGCCACACCAAACGTCGTTCGAACTAACCCACTTTGAGGTGTCACCGTGTCTACACCTGGACACATTCCGAATATCATACGTTATATACATATTTCTCGATTTTCTCCGGGTTTTAGTGTACGTAACCAGGCTAACACATCCGAACCATATGAAAAACCCGGTATTCATGGGGGCCCACATGATTACGAAGGTGAAGTATGGCGGCATGCAGGGCCTAATGACGAGCAAAGCCCAAGACATCCAATGGATGTAGTATATTTATTTTTCTATATTTATTTTATGAATGTTCATTCCTAGTGCGACCCATGATCCCAAAAACATCCAACTCATACTCATGATGCGTATTCCTTGTAGATGTCTTCTAACCTTGCCCGTAGGAAGATGAGAGCAGTAAAAGCCCGCGAGCGCATGGTTGCCCTAATCACTCAACAAATGGCTGCCGTAATACCTAACATTGTAATCCAAGTCCAACAAGCACTTACCGCTAATCCTGTCAATCAAGAAGATCAACACGTTATCAACCCTTCCCCAAATATCACTAAATGCACCTACAAGCATTTCAAATCCTGCGACCCTCCAAAATACGAAGGGACTGAAGGTGTCACCGCTCTCCTCCATTGGTTTGAAGAAATGGAGAACACTTTTCTAAATTGCGATTGCCCCGTGTCACACCCCGACCCGCAGCGGAAATAAGAGTCGGAGCATAATTGGGTTATCACCAAAGCACATGACATTTACTATTATGTTTCATAATTAATGAAGTCAAAGTTACATTTTCAAACATTCAAACATGTTCATTCAATACAAGGGGAAATAACCAAACATAACAATCCAATTACTAAATCGTTTTATTCTTCTAATCCAGGTCCTATGTGTTCCTAGCTGCTGCTGGTTCACCTGTATCATGTGTAAAATGGGAGGTTTTGGGTCAACATAAGTTGGCGAGTGAACCTTATTAGATAAACATTTGATAATGATTTTTATGGTTAGTTTATCAATAAAATATTGTGCATAATCATAAAAGAGCAAATGTAAGTAATCAAGCATTGGCAAATAGCAGTTACAATTATAACATACAATAACACTTGCTAGCATACATGAATATACCAATATCATACGATAACTAACATAAATGAACTGTGCGATCAAGGCTCAATCAAACGGAGCCGATCGTATTGCATGAACTGGAAATGTAAATTGAACTGTGCGATCAAGGCTCAATCAAACGGAGCCGATCGTGCGGGCACGCCAGGTTCAACCGCATAATAAAATGGGTAACAGGCTCAACCTCATAACTGGGGAGCGGCGGCCTATGAAATTGCATGTATTGAAATAATAATTTGCATCCAATAATAACTACTTAACAACAATAAACTAAATACACAAGTCATGATATAATGTATGCACAATGGTTTAATTGTAATATGTATATAAACAAGACACATGATACACCCCAAAAACGTGATTAAAAACGGGGAATTTGAAAGGTTCACTCACATTGGGTGCGTTGAATTTGAGATGGTGAGATGCGCACGATTTAGATGAGCGAGTCGACGAGGAATACTAACCTAAATAATAATGGAAAAATATATTAAGTGGATGAATGTTATTAAGGATTTTAATGAAATTTTAGATATATTTTTATGAGTTTATGGCTATTTTCTATCTTTAAAAATGTTATTTTTAAGTATTTTTAATTGATTTTTAAATTAAATTAAATAAATAAATATATAAAAAAATATTATTTTTTTACTGTTGACCGTTTACCGTTGACCGTTGACCGGTTCGGTCAGCGGATATTTCTGCGCCGGGCGGGATTCGAACCGGCGACCTTCCGTTCACGTGCACGTAGCTCTACCAACTGAGCTACGTGACTAACCCGTTATAAACTCAGTTTTAATTATATTTATCTACTTATTTGTATTAACCGAAAATTCCCTTATTTACAAAAACGTTTTAATTCGATTGACCGGTGCTCGTGACAAGATTCGATCACGTGACGTGAAGTTCATTTTGCACACAGTCCACCGCTGGACTGTGTGTCTAACCCGGTTATATTCTTGGTTTTTATTATACTTAACAACTACCTGTTTTTAACCCGGGTTAGTTCATGATTAAAAAGGAATGTTATTTCACAAAGCGTGCGCGTAGCAAGGATCGAACTCGGGACGTGTATATGAAATTTGCACACAGTCCACCGCTGGACTGTGTGTCTAACCCGTTTATAATCCGGATTTTAATTACTCTTATATTCTGATATAACTTCATCTTCTTCGTCGGATTACACGGACAGCATAATTCGACTGGTTAGAATTGATTTGTGATTTACAGAGTTCTTAGACATTAACAGTAATTCAAGAGTAAGGAATGGAGAGAGTTGAAGGAACAGAATTTACCGATTGATGATATTCACAGAAATTCGGCGGAGGTTCGTCGGTACTGGAAATGAACTCCGACTGTTGAACCAATTAACAGCGTTGATCGATTATTCATAAGATTGAGTCACCTAAACAAGGTTTAAAAGAAGTGTAGGATATCTTACCAGTTCACAGTGGGATTCCGGCAGTCTCAGAAACTTTCCGGCGAAGATAAGATTTCCGATAAACGTTGGCTAGAATCGATTCTGATGATAGAGTTGTGTTAAAGACTGACTAATCAGATGTTTTAAACAGAAAGAGTCGGAGAAATTACCGTGAGAATGTGAGTCCCGGTTTTCCGGTGATTTGCAGAAAATTTCCGGCGAACTGATTCAGAGAATCTTACGGTTCAGAATCGCGACGAAAATGAAATTGAGTATTGTTGTGATAGTTCTGAATCGTGTAAATGAACTGGAGCTCGAATTAAATCAGAACTTGATGAAGTTTTCGGTTTCAAAAGCCGAAATGATAAGGTTTAAAGTTCAATCAATTCCGACTTAATTGGAAACCGTCGCACATCGGTTATAACTGAAATTGTGAGGTAAACAATCGATTTAACGATTGGTTTGCCGATTATCGGTTTTCAGATAGCATCATCGGTTAAATCGAGTTTGTGTATAAGTTCCTTTTGCTTTCCTAGTCTTAACAGAAAACACGTTGTGGCGGAGTGGTTTAGGGAATGGGTGTTAAGTCGTTTAGAGACTCAGCTGACCCGGGTTCGAGTCCCGGCAGCTTCAAATGTTTTTTATTTATTTTATTTTAACTTTTTATCAAATATAATTTTTATAGTTTAGTTTATTTATTAATTATGTATCGTTTTAACTCAAAATAACCATAAATAATTAATGTACTTTAATAACTCGGTACTTGATTACAAAACGGAGCGGGTTTTGGAGACCCGATTTTTACAAATGTTACAGTATCCCCTACTTTTAGGAATTTCGTCCCGAAATTTAAACAGTTGAAGTAGTAGGAAAAAGATGCGGGTATTTTTCATGCATTGAGTCTTCACGTTCCCAATTAAACTCAGGTCCCCGTTTCGACTCCCAGCGTACCCTAACAATTGGAATGCGACTTCGTCGAAGACGCTTTTCTCCGTAGTCCATGATCTCCACTGGTCTTTCAATAAAACGCATGGATTCATCAATCTGAATATCTTCCAGTGGAATATGGAGGTTTTCATCAGCGAGGCACTTCTTCAAGTTCGACACGTGAAATGTGGGATGAATTCTGTCGAGTTCTTCCGGTAGGTCAAGCTTTTATGCTACAGGACCTACTCTTTCGAGTATCTTGAAAGGTCCTACGTAACGTGGTGCTAGCTTTCCCTTTTGACCAAAACGAACTACTCCCTTCCACGGTGATACTTTTAAAAGCACATGATCACCAATGCTAAACTCCAAGGGCTTCCGTCGTTTATCTGCGTAACTCTTTTGACGACTTTGAGCCGCTAGAAGATTGTTTCGGATTTGATGAATCTTATCTGTGGTTTCTTGGATCAATTCTGGACCAGTAATTTGTGCTTCCCCAATTTCGTGCCAACAAACAGGAGATCCGCACTTTCGACCATATAAGGCTTTAAAAGGTGCCATGCCGATGCTCGAATGATAGCTGTTGTTGTACGAAAATTCAACTAACGGTAGGTGGGCGTCCCAATTTCCCTTGAAGTCTATGACACATGCTCTAAGCATATCCTCAAGAGTTTGAATGGTGCGCTCAGACTGTCCATCAGTTTGAGGATGATAGGCGGTACTGAGATCTAGTCGAGTGCCCATAGCGGATTGTACTGCTTGCCATGTTCGTGAGGTGAAACGACCATCACGATCAGAAATAATACTTAATGGTACCCCATGTCGGCTTACGATTTCGTTGATATAAATACGAGCAAGCTTTTCGTTCTTGAAATCTTCTCGAATAGGAATAAACTGAGCTGATTTGTAAGTCGGTCTATAATCACCCATATAGTGTCATACCCACCAGAAGTGCGAGGTAACCCGGTAATGAAATCCATGGTTATATTTTCCCACTTCCATACAGGTATTTCCGGTTGAACTAGAAGTCCTGAGGGTCTTTGGTGTTCAGCCTTCACCTTAGAACATGTGAGACACTTGGAAACAAAAACGGCCATATCTTTCTTCATTCCAGGCCACCAATAGGTGTACCGTAGGTCTTGATACATCTTATCGGTCCCTGGGTGTATCGAATATCGCGTTTTGTGAGCTTCATTCATGAGAGTTTCCCGAAGATTGTTGTGGTTAGGAATCCAGATACGATCTAGGTAATACAAGATACCATCAGATTTAGTTTCAAGTTTTAGCTCGGCTCCACAGGACATCTCCTTTCGTACATCTCCCTCTGTTATTGAAACGTGCTGAGCTTCACGAATTTGATCTTTAATATCGGTTATAATTTGCGAACATAGAAGATGAATGGAGTTCGCATAACCCTTTCGACTAAGTGCATCAGCCACCACATTTGCTTTGCCAGGGTGGTATCTAATTTCACAGTCGTAATCATTTAAGAGTTCAACCCATCTTCGTTGCCTCATATTTAACTCTTTTTGATTAAAGATATGTTGAAGACTCTTGTGGTCAGTGTATATTTCACACTTAGTACCGTAGAGATAATGTCTCCATATCTTAAGAGCGAATACAACGGCTCCAAGTTCTAGGTCATGAGTGGTGTAGTTCTTTTCATGTGTCTTGAGTTGCCTCGAGGCATAAGCTATGACTTTTCCTCTTTGCATGAGAACGCAACCTAATCCTTGCCCTGACGCGTCGCAATAGACTACAAAATCATCACAACCTTCAGGAAGAGTGAGGATTGGTGCATCACAGAGTTTTTGTTTAAGTGTTTGAAAAGCTCCTTCTTGCTTGGGTCCCCATACGAATGGTTTTCCCTTATGGGTTAAAGCCGTGAGTGGCACCGCAATGTGAGAGAAGTTTGAAATGAACCGACGATAATAGCCAGCAAGTCCAAGAAAAGACCTTACTTCGGTTGGTGTACGTGGAGCTTGCCATTCTTGAACTGCTTTGATCTTTGATGGGTCAACATGTATTCCTTTGTCATTGACTACATGCCCGAGAAATTGCACCTCTTTTAACCAGAATTCACATTTAGAGAAACTTGGCATAAAGCTTTTCCTTTTCTAGAAGTGCAAGAACGAGTCGAAGATGACGCTCATAATCAGCTTTAGATTTTGAATAAATAAGAATATCGTCGATGAAGACTATAACAAATCGATCAAGGTAAGGTTTGCAGACTCTGTTCATTAGGTCCATGAAGACAGCTGGTGCGTTGGTTAAACCAAACGGCATAACCATGAATTCATAGTGGCCATAACGAGTTCGAAAAGCAGTCTTAGGGACGTCTTCTTCATGCACTCTAAGCTGATGATAGCCAGATCGAAGATCGATTTTTGAAAAGCAACTGGCACCTTGTAGTTGGTCAAGAAGATCATCTATGTGAGGCAAAGGATAGCGATTTTTGATGGTTAACTTGTTGAGCTCTCTGTAGTCGATGCACATACGAAAAGATCCATCTTTCTTCTTTACAAAAAGGACAGGTGCACCCCAAGGCGATGAGCTGGGGCGTATGAATCCCTTGTCAGTCAACTCTTGCAATTGACTGGCTAACTCTTGCATTTCAGAGGGGGCTAACCTATATGGAGATTTTGCAACTGGTGTAGCACCAGGTATAAGATCGATACGGAATTCGACATCTCTGATTGGAGGAAGTCCTGAAATGTCGTCAGGAAAAACTTGTGGAAAATCTTTTACTACAGGAATATCTTCAAGTTTCTTCTCTGTGGTCCCCTTCTTGATGATATGGGCTAAAAACGCGACATAATTCTTGCGAAGGTATTTTTGAGCTTGAAGACAAGACATTAAGTTGAGCCCTTTCGACGAGGTTTCTCCAATGATTCGAAGAGTCTGACCGTTTGAAAGAGGAATACGAATAAATTTTTCACGACATACAACTTCCGCATGATGTTGACTGAGCCAATCCATACCGATTATGATGTCGAAACTTCCCAGCTTCATAGGAATAAGGTCGACTGAGAAATCCTGGTCGTTTAAGGTGAGTGTACAGTTGCGTAAAATAGAGTCTAATGAAACTGGTTTTCCGTCCGCAACTTCCACCGTTATGGATTCCGCGAGCTTATCCCGATTTTTGCTTAAGATAGGTTCAAATTCTAATGACACGAAACTTCTATCCGCACCAGTATCAAATAACATAGAGGCATATCTACCATTTATAAGAAACGTACCGTTGACCACATTGCCGTCAGCTCTGGCCTGGTTCACGTTAATATTGAAAGCTCTTCCTCTAGCAGGTGGAGGAGCTTGGTTCGCTTGATTCACAGGGTTGGCTTGGGCCTGAGCATGAATAATATTGACCAGCCTTGGACATGTGTTTCTGAAATGACTTGGGTCGCCGCAATTGAAACAAGCCCGCATTGGTTGGCCCATAGGGTAGTTGGGTTGATAGTATGTTTGGGCTAAATGTTGGGTGGGTGGAAATGGTAGTTGTTGTTGTGCTTGACCCATTAACTGTGGGTGGGTTTGGGTTATAGGTTGGTGACGGTTTGTTCGTTGAAGTGTGCGGCAGTTTTGAACAGTATGTCCTGCGCGACCGCAGCCGGTGCAGTATTGGCAAGGATAATCAGGGGAGTGGTGATACTGACAACGGTTACATTTTGGTAATGGGCCTGTGTAGGGTCTTTTGTATGGCGCGGGTGGAGGAGTGACTTGAGTGATGGGTGCAGCAGGAATAGGGGTGTTGGTTTGGGTGACTGCAAAGTTCCTGGTGTTACGCTTCCTCTTGTTAGCAAACTTAGAGGAAGGATTGGGGTGGTTTGTGGTTTGTCCCTCAACAGGGGCTTTCTTCTTTTCTTCTTTGAACTTCCCATTGCGAATTCGGTTTTCGGTCAGTTCCGTTGCCAACTCCATGGCACCTTCGAGTGTTACCGGTGAAACGCTGAGAACCGAATCTTGGATTTTCGAGGGAAGTCCTCGAATGTAATGTTCGATCAGACGATAGGTTGGAGTGAATAAGTTTGGAACCATTTGGTTCAACTCCAAGAACTTCTTGTTGTAAGTAGAGTGATCACCCTCTTTTTGCTTCAAGGCATGAAATTCATCCTCTAATTTCTTAATTTCACTTCTAGGACAGAATCGCCTAGTCATGATTTCCCTTAACTCCTCCCAAGTTAAGGCCATCGCATCTTCAGTTCCCCTCTTTCCTTTCTCAGTATTCCACCAAGTGAGAGCTACACCAAGTAGTCTCCCGGTGGCGTAACGAACTTTGCGATCCTCAGGACAATCGCAGTTTAAGAAAACGTTTTCCATCTCCTCGAACCAATGTAGGAGAGCAGTGACTCCCTCAGTCCCTTCGAATTTTGGAGGATCACAGGACTTAAAATGTTTGTAAGAGCATTTGATGGTAGGAGGGTTGTCGATGTTCTGGTCTTGTTGTTGAGGAGGGTTAGTAGGATTTGCAGCAAGGGCTTGTTGTACTTGTACCACGATGTCAGGCAATATCGTGGCCATTTGTTGCGCGATATGAGTGGCCAAACGTTCCTGAGACTTTTCCGATCTTTTACTCCTTCGATGTTGTCTAGACGACATCTACAGGATCATAAAATGAGAAGATTGTGAGTTTATGGTGTCTTTTTAGGTGTCATGTGTCTTTAAGAAAATGAAAATAACATAAATATCAATAATGCAACTACATCCATAGGATGTCTTGGGTTCGCTCATGTTGGGCCTCAAATGTCCCCCATACCTTCACCTACATAGTCATGTGGGCCCCCATGGCTATTGGCTTGGTAGGATTTACATTAGTATTGGCGATTTAACACTCGCATCCCCCGAATGCAAACCACAAAATATGTTCATGAGATGTTTGGTCGGAACGTGTCCAGGTGTAGACACAATGACAACTCAAAGTGGGATTAGCTCTCACGACGTTTGGTATAGCATGCTTTGGCCTAATAGGTATTTCGTACTCTCATCGTTAGTCCCCAGGTAGGCAAACTGGTCCTTTATTTTGGATTTATACGAATGCCAGCCTAGACAGGACGTTCCGACTACCGGTACTAGTACCCTTCCAGTTACTACATGCCCGTCATGAGAACTCACTTTGATGAGATTTGAAAACACGAAAATCATTGTAAAATCAATCATGATGTGGTGTGTGCTTGCATGGATGTGATATGTTATGATCATACGATTTCATAATAGGCATTATTTGATAATACATACTTATGAACATGCTTGTACAATATCAAATGTAACATTTAACATAAACATGTAAACATCATGAAATTTGGCATATAACACACAAAATTCTTATAAGTTTCTAATTGACTATAGTATAGGCTCTAAGGGTCTAATAACTTATCCTATATCCCTATAGTCATGGCTCTGATACCAATCTGTCACACCCCGACCCGCAGCGGAAATAAGAGTCGGGGTATAATTGGGTTATCACCAAAGCACATGACATTTACTATTATGTTTCATAATTAATGAAGTCAAAGTTACATTTTCAAACATTCAAACATGTTCATTCAATAAAAGGGGAAATAACCAAACATAACAATCCAATTACTAAATCGTTTTATTCTTCTAATCCAGGTCCTATGTGTTCCTAGCTGCTGCTGGTTCACCTGTATCATGTGTAAAATGGGAGGTTTTGGGTCAACATAAGTTGGCGAGTGAACCTTATTAGATAAACATTTGATAATGATTTTTATGGTTAGTTTATCAATAAAATATTGTGCATAATCATAAAAGAGCAAATGTAAGTAATCAAGCATTGGCAAATAGCAGTTACAATTATAACATACAATAACACTTGCTAGCATACATGAATATACCATATCATACGATAACTAACATAAATGAACTGTGCGATCAAGGCTCAATCAAACGGAGCCGATCGTATTGCATGAACTGGAAATGTAAATTGAACTGTGCGATCAAGGCTCAATCAAACGGAGCCGATCGTATTGCATGAACTGGAAATGTAAATTGAACTGTGCGATCAAGGCTCAATCAAACGGAGCCGATCGTGCGGGCACGCCAGGTTCAACCGCATAATAAAATGGGTAACAGGCTCAACCTCATAACTGGGGAGCGGCGGCCTATGAAATTGCATGTATTGAAATAATAATTTGCATCCAATAATAACTACTTAACAACAATAAACTAAATACACAAGTCATGATATGATGTATGCACAATGGTTTAATTGTAATATGTATATAAACAAGACACATGATACACCCCAAAAACGTGATTGAAAACGGGGAATTTGAAAGGTTCACTCACATTGGGTGCGTTGAATTTGAGATGGTGAGATGCGCACGATTTAGATGGCGAGTCGACGAGGAATACTAACCTAAATAATAATGGAAAAATATATTAAGTGGATGAATGTTATTAAGGATTTTAATGAAATTTTAGATATATTTTTATGAGTTTATGGCTATTTTCTATCTTTAAAAATGTTATTTTTAAGTATTTTTAATTGATTTTTAAATTAAAAATAAATATATAAAAAAAATATTATTTTTTTACTGTTGACCGTTGACCGTTGACCGGTTCGGTCAGCGGATATTTCTGCGCCGGGCGGGATTCGAACCGGCGACCTTCCGTTCACGTGCACGTAGCTCTACCAACTGAGCTACGTGACTAACCCGTTATAAACTCAGTTTTAATTATATTTATCTACTTATTTGTATTAACCGAAAATTCCCTTATTTACAAAAACGTTTTAATTCGATTGACCGGTGCTCGTGACAAGATTCGATCGCGTGACGTGAAGTTCATTTTGCACACAGTCCACCGCTGGACTGTGTGTCTAACCCGGTTATATTCTTGGTTTTTATTATACTTAACAACTACCTGTTTTTAACCCGGGTTAGTTCATGATTAAAAAGGAATGTTATTTCACAAAGCGTGCGCGTAGCAAGGATCGAACTCGGGACGTGTATATGAAATTTGCACACAGTCCACCGCTGGACTGTGTGTCTAACCCGTTTATAATCCGGATTTTAATTACTCTTATATTCTGATATAACTTCATCTTCTTCGTCGGATTACACGGACAGCATAATTCGACTGGTTAGAATTGATTTGTGATTTACAGAGTTCTTAGACATTAACAGTAGTTCAAGAGTAAGGAATGGAAAGAGTTTAAGGAACAGAATTTACCGATTGATGATATTCACAGAAATCCGGCGGAGGTTCGTCGGTACTGGAAATCTCCGACTGTTGAACCAATTAACAGCGTTGATCGATTATTCATAAGATTGAGTCACCTAAACAAGGTTTAAAAGAAGTGTAGGATATCTTACCAGTTCACAGTGGGATTCCGGCAGTCTCAGAAACTTTCCGGCGAAGATAAGATTTCCGATAAACGTTGGCTAGAATCGATTCTGATGATAGAGTTGTGTTAAAGATAATCAGATGTTTTAAACAGAAAGAGTCGGAGAAATTACCGTGAGAATGTGAGTCCCGGTTTTCCGGTGATTTGCAGAAAATTTCCGGCGAACTGATTCAGAGAATCTTACGGTTCGGAATCGCGACGAAAATGAAATTGAGTATTGTTGTGATAGTTCTGAATCGTGTAAATGAACTGGAGCTCGAATTAAATCAGAACTTGATGAAGTTTTCGGTTTCAAAAGCCGAAATGATAAGGTTTAAAGTTCAATCAATTCCGACTTAATTGGAAACCGTCGCACATCGGTTATAACTGAAATTGTGAGGTAAACAATCGATTTAACGATTGGTTTGCCGATTATCGGTTTTCAGATAGCATCATCGGTTAAATCGAGTTTGTGTATAAGTTCCTTTTGCTTTCCTAGTCTTAACAGAAAACACGTTGTGGCGGAGTGGTTTAGGGAATGGGTGTTAAGTCGTTTAGAGACTCAGCTGACCCGGGTTCGAGTCCCGGCAGCTTCAAATGTTTTTTATTTATTTTATTTTAACTTTTTATCAAATATAATTTTTATAGTTTAGTTTATTTATTAATTATGTATCGTTTTAACTCAAAATAACCATAAATAATTAATGTACTTTCATAACTCGGTACTTGATTACAAAACGGAGCGGGTTTTGGAGACCCGATTTTTACAAATGTTACACCCCGATGATCGCAAAGTGCGATATGCTACCGGCCGTTTATATGGAATAGCACTTACTTGGTGGAATACAGAGAAGGCCAAACGAGGTGTTGAAGATGCTATGACTTTAACTTGGGATGAATTGAAGGAAATCATGACCAGACGGTTTCACCCAAGGAGCGAAATCAAGAAATTAGAGGATGAGTTCTATTCGTTGAAGCAAAAGGAAGGCGACCACACCACATACAACAAAAGATTCCTCGAGTTACATCAAATGGTTCCCAACTTGTTCACTCCCCTCTACCGTTTGATCGAGCACTACATTCGAGGTCTTCCGTCAAAGATTCAAGACTCTGTAATAAGTACCACGCCTGCAACTTTGGAAGCAGCAATGGAGCTAGCAACAGAGCTCACCGAGAACCGAATCCGGAACGAAGACTTCAAGGAGGAGAAGAAGAATGATAAAGCATCGACTGAAACTTCAAACTACACCCAAACCGAATCCCCTTCTCAACCCAATTCTAAGAGAAAAAGATACGGGCAACTTTTCGCTACTACCCAACGTAATCAACCAATTTCACACGCCATACCCATCCAAGCTATCCCAATCACCCAAGTGGCACCCAACTCAACTTACCCGAATAAGAAACCATATCTTGGACCTCACCCTCATTGTAACACCTGTTTTTATCACCATCCCCTTACCTTACCTTGTCGACTATGTGCAACTTGTGGACGCTATGGTCATTTGAGCAAGGTTTGCCGCACCCCTCAAAACCAAATCTCTCCCCCTACTCAAAACATGATCCAAACCTATGAACAACCCCAATACCCCATGTTCCCATATGTTCGAGCTTGTTTCAATTGTGGCGACCCTACCCACTTTAGAAACACGTGCCCTCGATTGGTTAACATCATCAACGCTCAAGCTCAGTCAAACCCAGTTAACCAAGTAAATCAAGAAAACCCAACCACTAGGCCACCAGCAAGAGGAAGAGTTTTCAACATCAACGCCAATCCTGTCGAAGATAATGACGGCCCAAACGAAAACACCCAACTAGTCCTCTTCACCGAAAATCAAGATTCAACCCCAATCATTTAGTTTTATGTTTTTTCTTTATGTTTTAGAATCACATAGAACCAATCATAACTTAAGGATAAAGCCAATGAAACTTTGACAAGAATATGGTGGATACGCCGCTGGTACTTCCTATATATAAGTATTCTTGCCAAAAGATCAGAGGCATTGTCTGGCGGTTATGAGAGGTTCCATGTATAAACTGTATGGGTGATTATTGTTTATTATTTTCAATACATGCAATACGATCGGCTCCGTTTGATTGAGCCTTGATCGCACAGACATTTTTCATTTTCAGTACATGCAATACGATCGGCTCCGTTTGATTGAGCCTTGATCGCACAGACATTTTTCATTTTGTTGTGTTTGTTGTAGAGTCACATAGAACTAATCATAACTTACTGATAAAACCAATGAAAATTTGACGAGAATATGGTGGATACGCCGCTGGTACTTCCTATATATAAGTATTCTTGTCAAAGGATCGGAGGCATTATCAGGCGGTTATGAGAGGTTCCATGTATAAACTGTTGGAGTGATTATTGTTTATTATTTTCAGTACATGCAATACGATCGGCTCCGTTTGATTGAGCCTTGATCGCAAAAACATTTTTCATTTTCAGTACATGCAATACGATCGGTTCCGTTTGATTGAGCCATGATCGCACAGACATTTTTCATTATCAGTATCTTGTGGTTGTTGTGTTTGTTGTAGAGTCACATAGAACTAATCATAACTTGTGGATAAATTCAATGAAAATTTGACAAGAATATGGTGGATACGCCGCTGGTACTTCCTATATATAAGTATTCTTGTCAAAGGATCGAGGCATTATCAGGCGGTTATGAGAGGTTCCATGTATAAGCTGTTTGTGTGATTATTGTTTAGATTAAGTTTATTATTTTCAGTACATGCAATACGATCGGCTCCGTTTGATTGAGCCTTGATTGCACAGACATTTTCATTTTCAGTACATGCAATACGATCGGCTCCGTTTGATTGAGCCTTGATCGCACAGACATTTTTCATTATCAGTATCTTATGTTTGTTGTATTGGTTGTAGAGTCACATAGGACTAATCATAATTCACTGATAAAACCAATGAAAATTTGACGAGAATATGGTGGATACGCCGCTGGTACTTCCTATATATAAGTATTCTTGTCAAAAGATCAGAGGCATTGTCAGACGGTTATGAGAAGTTCTATGTAGGATTTGGTAGTTTCTTGGTAACAAATCATAACTTGCGGATAAAACCAACGAAAATTTGACAAGAATATGGTGGATACGCCGCTGGTACTTCCTATATATAAGTATTCTTGCCAAAGAATCAGAGGCATTATCGGGCGGTTATGAAGTTCCATGTAGGATTTAGTATTGTCTTGGTTGAAATTTGTGTTACATTCATATCATCTCGCCATTTAAAGAAATTGGATTGTGTTCTATTTCTACATAAACTAACCTCTCCATCATAACAAACGAGAGAGGAACTGTCACCATTCAAACATATATGCTATCAGAATGTGGATTCAAATATTGGTTGTTGTGTTATTTATGTTCTAGAGTTATATCATAGAACCAATCATAACTTACTGATAAAACCAATGAAAATTTGACAAGAATATGGTGGATACGCTGCTGGTACTTCCTATATATAAGTATTCTTGTCAAAGGATCAGAGGTATTGTTAGACGGTTATGAGAAGTTCCATCTAGGTTGTAGTATTAGAAGTTTTGCTTTAGGATTTAACCATATCCCTCCAAACATATCAAAACTCTTACGCATGATATCATCTTTAGCGAATCAACTCTGCTTATCAATATTTTACCGTAGGCAACAAAAAGCGATTCCTGTAACAGGGTACTTAAACCTTACAAGGAACGTTACCGCCTCAAACAAAAACTTAAACTCTTACTCTTTTTCTAAGCATGTAACTGTCAAACTAAACACCATCATTTTAGTCAAATATATCACTACTTAAATTTCGGGACGAAATTTCTAAAAAGCAGGGGATACTGTAACATCCGTCAAAAACCGGATTTACCAAACCCGCTCCGTTTAATAACCGAACAATCAGTTAAAAATTTCGTTGCGTATTTAATGTCCAAAATAATTTTAAACGATACATAATTTATAAGTATATGGGGATATATAATTTGTTTATGAAAAACTGTTAAAAATAATGAAATAAAAATAAAATGGTACTGCCGGGTTTCAAACCCGGGTCAGTCAGCCGGGTCAACAATAACTTAACACTTAACCATCCAACCACTGCGCCACTAGTGTTTCTTGTTAATTAATGGAAACAATTAATTCATATCATAAATATCGAATTCAAATACGACGCGCCCAATTGCAGTCGTCGGAAATCCCGGCGATCTCGCGAGATTGGACGGTTTCTTTTGTTGTTAACGTAAACTTTAACTATGACATCGGTTATAACCGACGCCTGAACCCGCGACACAAGCTATAACCGCCGGAAAACGTAATGACTTTGAATCAAGCCTGAGATCCGACTCTATACATCTCGATTCCTCCCTATAAATTCACCCACAATCCACTGGTAGCCTTTTTGCTCAAAACCGCACCCTTTCTCCGACGAAAACTCACTCGCCGGAAATCTCCTGCAAATCGTCGGAAAACCGGGTTTTTCACTTCATATAGTTGTTAAGTATAATAAAAACCGGAATAATAACCAAGATAGACACACAGTCCAGTGGTGGACTGTGTGCGCGTTTAAAACACAGGTCACGAGTTCGAGTCCGGACTACCGCATCGGTCCGGACAATTATCCAACTTTTTATATAAGGCAGAAATGAAACTATTTAGTTTGTATCTAAGTATAATAAAAATCAGTTTATTTAACAAGTTAGACACACAGTCCAGCGGTGGACTGTGTGTTAACTCAACCCACAGGTCCCGGGTTCGAGACCTGTGGAGCGCACCGGTCCGACGCATTAAATCGTTTTTAAAAATAAATGATTTTCTGTTTAATCTAATTAGTATATAAATATAATTAAAAACAGAAATATTTCGGGTTAGACACGTAGCTCAGTTGGTAGAGCTGCGTGCACGCGTACGGGAGGTCTCGGGTTCGAGCCTCACCCAGCGCACACAATTACACATGCGAACCGGTCAACAGTCAAAGTCAAAGGTCAATGGTCAACGGTCAATGGTCAAAAAGTCAACATTTTTTTATTATTTTTATTTATTTATTTTATTTAAAAATCAATTAAAAATATTTAAAAATAACATTTTTAAGGTTAGAAAATAGCCTTAAATTCACAAAAATACATCCAACAATCCTACGAAAATGGATTAATAAAATCCGTTTACTTACCGAACCATTATGCCATTATCTAGGTTAATTTCACTCGTGGTTAAAACCACTTCGTGCGCATTCAACATCATCAACCGAACGCACCCAATGTGAGTGAATCTTACAACTCCCCTTTTTAATTACACGTTTTGGGGTGTGTCATGTGTCACCAAAAATTAACTCGTTTATTTAAACTTGTGCCATACCATATTGTGATCTAAACTTAGATTGTTTATATTGTTTGTGGTTATGTATTTCATTTTGTCAACTTATATGAAATTCATTCATTAAGCCCATCAGTTTCTCGTGGGAGACGAGTTGAGCAACGCGTGCCTCAAAACAAATCCATTATTGTTCGTGTGTGAATTATTTAGTTTATGTTGTTTGTAGTTATATACTTTATATTGTCAAGTTTATGCAAATCATTCATTAGGCCCATCAGTTCCTCGTGAGAGACGAGTTGAGCAACGCGTGCCTCAAAACGATACATTATCTTTCATGTGTGCATTATTTAATATTAAATGATTGGTGTATAAGTTTACATCTATTTTTACTCATGTGTGGTTGTGCACTTTATTTTATTATCAATTAAATAAACTTGTTCAAATGTTTTCCATAGGATCACTCGCCAACTTTTTGTTGATCCAAAAACCATTTTTACACATGATACAGGTGAACAAGATGAAGCAAGGAAAACATAGGAAATGCCTTAGAAGAAAACAATGAAGCCTAGATTGATGTTTAGAACATGATGTAATATTGATTGTAATTTTCCATTAAAGTGTATTAATGAATATGAAACGTTAAAATAAATGTCATGAGCTTTGATGATAACCCAATCATGCCCCGATCACCTTTTCCGCTGCGGGTCGGGGTGTGACATTGCCAAATCCTTGATACAAACCGTCCATCTCTATCTAACATTATCGAGATAGGCACTCCATGTCGTGCTACTATCTCTTTGAGGTAAAGCTCAGCTAGCTTTCCGGTGCTATCTTTCTCTCGAATCGGTAGGAAGTGTGCGGACTTCGTCAATCGGTCCACTATTACCCATATCATATCGTGCCCTCTAGGAGTTCTGGGTAATTTTGTTATGAAGTCCATCGAAATCTGTGCCCACTTCCACATGGGTATCTCCGGTTCTTGCAGAAGTCCAGAGGGTTTTTGATACTCGGCCTTAACCTTAGCACAGGTTAGGCACTTCCCAACATAAACGACAACGTCGCTCTTGAGTCTTGGCCACCAATAATAATCCTTAGGTCTTGGTACATCTTGTCCGATCCTGGGTGGATCGAGTACCTCGACTTATGAGCTTCATAAAAAGTAACCTCTCGTATACCGCCATAAAGCGGAACCCAAATGCGTCCTATGAAATACAAGGTTCCTTCCTCGTTAGGCACCAACTTCTTCTCCATTCCTCGGAGATATTCAGCCTCAAGATTCTCTTTCTTAAGAGCTTCTTGTTGAGCGGCATGTATACGTGCAGTGAGGTCCGTCCGAATAGTCATTTCTAAAGCTTGAACTCTTATAGGCTTAACCCTTTCCTTTCGACTTAAGGCGTCTGCTACCACATTCGCCTTTCCAGGATGATACTTGATCTCGCAGTCATAGTCATTCAGCATCTCAACCCATCGTCGCTGTCGCATATTAAGCTCTTTCTGGTCAAATATGTGCTGCAGACTCTTGTGATCTGTGAAGATAGTACATCGAGTACCGTACAGATAATGTCGCCAGATCTTCAAGGAAAATACCACTGCACCTAGTTCCAGATCGTGAGTGGTATAGTTCTTCTCATGTACCTTAAGTTGACGTGAGGCATAAGCGATAACCTTTTGGTGTTGCATGAGCACGCAACCCAATCCTTGTCGCGAAGCGTCACAATATACCACTAAGTCTTCCGTGCCTTCGGGTAGGGATAGTATCGGTGCATCGCATAGCCTGTCCTTGAGCAGTTGAAAGGCCTCTTCTTGCTTGTCTCCCCATTCATACTTTTTGTCCTTCTGAGTAAGAGAGGTCAGCGGTTGAGCTATCTTGAAGAAATTCTCAATAAACCTGCGGTAATAGCCCGCTAAACCCAAAAACTGTCGAATTTCAGTCCGCGTTTTAAGAGTTTCCCAGTTCTTGATTGCCTCAATCTTTGTGGGATCCACATGAATGCCATCTTCGTTTACCACATGACCGAAAAACTGTACCTCTTGTATCCAAAGTTCGCACTTCGAGAACTTAACGTAGAGCTTTTCCTTCTTTAGTAGTTCTAAAATGGCTCTGAGGTGTTATTCGTGCTCTTCCTTCGTTCGTGAGTAAATTAGAATATCATCGATAAATACAATCACAAATTTATCGTGATTGGCTTGCATACACGATTCATCAAGTCCATAAATACTGCCGACGCGTTAGTCAAACCAAACGGCATCACGAGGAATTCGTAGTGTCCATAACGCGTTCTGAACGCAGTCTTTGGTATGCTCTCCTCTTGGATCCGTAATTGATGATATCCCGATCAAAGATCAATCTTGGAGAAGTATCTCTATCCTTGCAGTTGGTCGAATAAATCATCAATCCTCGGTAATGGGTACCGATTCTTGATGGTTAGCTTGTTCAGCTCCCGGTAGTCGATACACATTCGAAAGCTACCGTCATTATTTTTAACGAACAGCATTGGAGCTCCCCAAGGCGAGAAGCTCGGCCTTATAAATCCCTTGTCCAATAACTCCTGAAGCTGCGTGAACAACTCTTGCATCTCGGAAGGCGCAAGTCAATAGGGTGCCTTGGCCACAGGCGCGCGCCTGGAACCAAGTCAATGCGGAACTCGACTTGTCTCTTTGGAGGTAATCCTGGCAAGTCTTCGGGGAAGACCTCAGGATATTCCCTTACCACAGGGATATCTTCAAGCTTCGGCTCTTCGGCTTCCTTATCCATTACATGAGCTAAGAAGGCAACACATCCTTTATGCAGACACTTCTGAGCTTTCATACACTTGATGATTCGCATAGGCGTATCGTGCTTCTCTCCATGAATCACGACCGTCTCCTCATTTGCTATTGGAATGCGAATGATCTTCTCATGACACATTATCTCCGCACAATTGCTTGACAACCAATCCATCCCAACTACGACATCGAAGCTTCCCAATTCGACTTGTAAGAGGTCTATTGTAAATTGCGCTTTCCAAACTCCATAACACACCATCTAATCACCTCATTCGCCTCTACACGCTTTCCATTAGCTAGTTCTATCGAGTACGGAACATCTGACTTACTCGCAATTAAACCAAGAATATTCTTAAAATCTAAGGATACGAAGCTAAAATCGGCACCAGTATCAAACAGCACAGATGCATATTGTTGATTAATAGGAAACGTACCAGTAACCATGTTTGGATCCTGGCGTGCTTCCTTGGCTCCAATGGCGAACGCCCTTCCACGAGCTTGATTATTTTTAGGGCAGTCCCGCTTAAGGTGCCCCATGTCACCACAGCCATAACATCCTTGGCCGCGTCCATTTCCATTACCACCCTTGTTGTTGTTATTTCCTCCGCGATTTCCGTTTCCATAACTATTCCCACCAAGGTTGCCATTACCGTTACCACCCTGGTTTCCATTCCCACGTCCTGCTCCATACCAACACGTCTCTTTAGAATGACCAATTTTTCCGCAAGTTTCATATTTTCGATATCTGCACCTACCATCATGATGAAGTTGGCAGACGTCGCACTTCGGTAACGTACCCACATACCCTCTTCCCTTATTTTCAGCATTTGCAGCACTAGTCCATACCTCGGCTGGCGGGTTGGTATCTCTACGCTTGTTGCCATTGTTGTTGTTCACCCGAGTGCCCTTTTTAAAGTTAGTGAATTTTCTCTTGTTATCCCCTGATGACTCCACATGAGTCTTTCTCTTCTTAGTTTCAGAAATCGAAAACTTTCCCAACCTAACTGCTTCCTCAGTAAGTGCTACGCTCAGGTCAATAGCCTCAGCGATAGTCGGAGGCTTGGAAGTTGTCACCAGACTCAGAATTTGAGGTGCCAATCCCCAGATAAAACGTTCAATCCTTTTAAATTCTAGCTCCACCAAATAAGGGACTACTCTTGACACATCATGAAATCTCTGGATGTATTCTGCCACCTTCGGACCATCCATCTTCAAATTCCAGAATTCAGTTTCCAACTTCTGAATTTCTGCTCGGGAACAGTACTTCTTATGCATCAGCTCCTTCAGTTCATCCCATGTTAGTGCGTATGCAACATCTTTGCCAAAGTCTGCACCTGAAGGTTCCACCATGATAGCACTCCGTCTAGAAACAACCCCAAAATGTAGGTGACTCTTTGTTCTGGTGCGCACTTGCTCATCCTCAATACAGAGTCCGTTTTCTCCACCCAGCGTACGAAAGCGACTGCACCCCCAGTGCTATCGAAATTCAAGGGCTTCTAGTCCAAGAATTGCTTATAGGTATAGCCTGTAACATACGCAACATCATTCACAGAAGCGTTAGCTAAGCACTATGGGAAATATCCAAGCGACTTGTAATGTGTCTTAGGTGACTTAACATTACCGTTTGGGGGGTTATTTCCGGAGGTACCTCCGCTATGCTCGGAGCGAAGGGCCTCGTGCTGGGAGATGGCCTGTGAGATGCGCTCATGGAGCTCTGCTTCGGTCCTTGGCAGGGGGTTGTTGGTATCGGTATTCCTTCGAGGCGGCATTTTCCTTCTAGCAAGGAGATTCAAGTAGGTCATGCATTATTATATAAGCATCTATGTTATCGAGTAAGGCCTAGGAGATGTATATGCATATATATATATGTACCCAAAAAAATTCCACAACAAACAATCCCATAATAACACAGTCATCATATAAACATATATTCTAACAAGGTATTTAATGAGAACATGACCATTGAGCTTTCATTAATAACCAACCACACGTTACATCGTTTTCATTTTGCATCGTACCAAAAGAGACATAGGGTCACACTACCCTTGTCTGACAAGTCTGTCAATATACAAAAATAACATGGTCAAAAAGTGGTCTTCCATTCTTCACAGTCTCGGCTCAATCGTAGTACTCTCACCAAAAGTAGTGCATCTGCATAAAACCAAAAACCTATGGTACTGATGGCGGAGGAGGGGGAGGGAAGAAAAGCAAACTGCGGACATGTGCAAGCTCCTCCTCGAGCTCGTAAATACGGTGAAGCAAAAAGCTAATCTGCTGCTCGATAGTGAGAAAGCGAGCATCAAAACCCCGAATAGGTGCGGGAGCAGCAGGTGGAGGTACAAATGAAGCTGATGATGAATGTGGAGGGACAGAACCGAAATGATAGGGATAGGGTGACCGTCGGGTACCCTCACTGAGCTCCAACTCGAGAACTCTACGACTCAAAATCTCAAATTGTAACTGGAGTGACATAAGTAGCTCGTCCCGAGTGTAGCCTCCAAACTGAGAAGGATGATAAGGGTCAGAAATAGGCATGGTATATGGAGGGAACCACTGAAATGGCTCATCAAGCGATGCTGACGTAAATGGAGTGTAGGGTGTCGTCTGTAGATCGGAGGGAAATCAGCTGAAGCAAACGGATCAGAACTCGGGGGACTATCCCCAGGTACCCTCCCCTGGTCGGGGAGCGGGAATCTCCTGGAGAAATCCAATCAAAAGATCGGTGCGATGGGCATCAGACACAAATGGAGGTGGGAGAGCAACATCAGCGGGTGGAGGTGGTTGGATGAATGGATCAACAAGTGGGAGGTCGAGTGGTGCAAAGATCAGCTCTGGAATAAGAGGCGCAATATCAGGTTGTCCAAACGGAACTGGGTCAGGCTCAGGAATATGCTCGGGGATGTGAGGAGGTGTGGGGACTCGAGCAGGGGATAAAGGTGCAACAGACATCGCTGTGTCGTCATTTGAATCGGTAGCATAACGCCAAAGTCCTACGGCTCGTAAGGCTGAGGAAGTCACAGACTCAAAGGAGTCTGGAACAGAATGCAAGCTAGTGTCAGAAGAGATCTCAATAAGGGGTATGTCTGGAGAGGGTACGTCTACCACAACAACGTCGTCAACCTCTCCATCGCCCTGAGCATCAACTGGGGGGTCATCAAGTAATAGATCAATGTCATCGGCAAAAAGGTCTTCGATTGGCCAATCCTCAGGGGGAATGACCAAGAGGGGAACTGGATCAAGAATAGGTGTAACAATATGCTCACCATCAGGGTGACCGATGATGATGTGATCATGGATAGGGGCAGGGAAAACAAAAAGATCCTCAATAGGAAAGCCATCAACTATAGGTACATCGTCTCCAAAATCTGGTAATGCGAAAGGCTGGAAGGCATCGTCGTCATCGGATAGCATCTCCGGATCACTCTCGGTGTCCGATGTGAAAACCTCCGGCTCATGCGCGACCTCATCGTCCGAAATGATGGCCATAGGGTCGTGAACGTCAGACAATCCGCTCTCAGAGGAAGACATAAGTACCTGTAATATAACAATCATGACATATGCACATATATTAACTACTAATGCTCAGTGTATACAAACAAAGGCAGTCATCACTTAATCATATATTTACGTTATCCCTACGCGAGTCTTTATCTCGGCAAGTCTACCCCATGCAACTAACCAACCTTTGTGACCTTACTTATGTTTCTTGTCTTCCTTTTATAAAATATTTGTTCCATGGATCTTAGCGTTTTGTGAATGTAATGAATAGTATTTTGTAAAAATATTTTCATGAGAGAGCCCTAATGATTGTAGTCTAGACTCGAGAAGGAATCCTAGTTCGCTACAATCGAAGCTCAGATACCAAGCTGTCACACCCTGACTTTTGCGGAAGCGTATTATGTGTGACTTGATTAATATCATTGCATTCAATTATAACAAACAACTATATGCTAGAAATCATGATGTTCATCCATTACTAAATTTCATTACATTACAACCCACATAGTTTAATACCACACCAAGACTTCGAGTTTAAAGTACAAGCTAACCAAATGTTTAAAGTTCCATGAAGGACTTTGACAAAAGACATAACTTAAACCAAGGCTTTGACTTGTGTGTCTTATCTAGGATAAAACACTCAAGTCAAACCCTACAAAACATGGATGACATCATTTATGGTAGACACGTCTTGAAAACTTTGAACCTTCGCCAGATCCATCAATTCCCTGAAATACATGTAGTTTGAAAACATCAACAAAAGTTGAGCGAGTTCATGTGTTTGCATGTGTGTACAAATAACCTTGTAAACTTTTGTAAGTATGTGACTGTAAACCGATATGAAAGCATCTATGAACAGATCAATTAATGATTTGCAAGGTCATTAATATGTGTGCAACAGCGTAGGAAGGCTCAAACCTAGCAGACTTTGTACCGGGCTTCCGGCTAGAAGACATAGTCACCACCTTTGGCCACATCCGGCCCAGGGGTGGGGCTCGCAACACCCAAATAGATCTATCACTCATGTCCCTCGGTCCTTATATGAGGATTAATGGTCTTAAGTATGCGCCTACCCATTCACATGATCTAACAGTTCATTGCTTAGCTAACCATACCATTTGAAATTATTGAAATGTTTGTAGCATGTATTTCACCCCCGAAGTTATAAAACTGAAAACAGTTAAAAGAAAAGGGGGGCATGAACTCACTATCTTGCGTTCTTTGTTTCCAATGTAACCCGAAGCTGCTACTAGTGTGCACGACTACCTACAACGTACCACAGTTTATTAGACGGGCGGGTCGTGCCTTGACTTAGTATTAATTTGTGTCTTTGAGTTACATTTCAATGTGCCATCAATTTTTATTCCAAGTATAATTATTATTTGTCAAAATGATAAACATTTTAACTTAAATTAAATCTTGGAATATTAGTTGATAAATTATATTTTAACTTGTCACACTTATATGTTTGTATACAAATATTTCCCCAAGGATGGGTGGCGTATTCTGGTGTGTATTTATACGTATGACAGTACGTATTTTTTTATTGTGTGTAATAAGTATTCTTATACTAAATTTTTGTATTAACTTTTCCGGAATAATATTTCTAATAAAAATTCATCAATATATATATATATACTCTCATAACATATATTTTTAAGAGATATTACATAGAAAAATTATTTATAATTTTTCTTTTGGTCAAATAATTGTATTTTCATATAACCTTCAAAATAATATATTTTCAAGTTTAACTTAGAAAATATATATATAAATCCACTTCCTATCCAAAAATAATATATTTCAAGTTTATTTAAGAAAATACATTTTCTCCAAAAATAATGTCTTCAAATGATTTCAAGAAAATATAAATTTTGAACTACCCAATAATAATATATTTTCACCTTGTCAAAAATATGTTCTATTTTTGTAATAATCGTAGAAATCACATTATCATTCTCTTCATTCTGAAATACCAAATTACCATAATATTCTTATTAACTTTAAATTCCGGAATATTTGTAAGTTATATTCCTTATTTGGTTTGTCCAATATTTTGGGTGTAAATTATATATTCATACCCTTGGAATATTGGTAATATTTTGGATTATAATTTCTTGGTATTTTGGTGAGTTATATTATTTCAAGTCCTAAATAATATAACTAATACACATGATATACAAATATTCACACACAAGGTGACATCTAAATATATGTTTCTCAAATACATATTTAGTCACTTTTATTTTCAAAAAACAACCTCCAATACTTGTAATTTTTGTAACAAAATCTATAGCAAGCTCTATATGAAAATTCATGGTTTAAAATATACTTGTAAATATTTATTCAAGAATATTTTTCTAAGTGTTTAGTTTTTAGGAAAATTTCGCCATAGTTTCCCCTTAAAAATGGAGGTTTTCATGCTTTAAGAAGCATATCATTTTCTTTAAAGATTTATTCATCAATCATCAATAAATCATTCAAGACTTACCATGAGCCAAATTCATGCAATTTACACTACATCATGAACTTGAAGTTTTGTAAAAATTTGTAGTAACTTAATATGTTGTTAAGTAAGCTTAGTTACCCTTAAGAGTGTGGTTATTTGTTTGTAAATCCTTTTCTTGAAAGATTTGGTCTTTTACAACTTACGAGATGATTTTCCAAAAATAATTCTTCTTGAATTTTTCTTGTTAACAACATGTTCCTAGCTATGATTTACTACTAATAATATGTTTAGTTTCTTTTGAAAGACATGATCTTGTTGATTTTGTAATAATCTTGGCTTCTTGAGAATAACAAAAGAAGTGATCGTAACGTTAATTATGATTTCATGCTTTTGTACTCGTAAATACTTAAAACTCTCTTTCAAAAAAAAAAAAAAATTGGCAGCAGCTCGTGACCGTCACCGACGGTTGGGTGTGGTTGAACGAATGTGGTCAGAAAGACCTGACCGTCACTGGCGGTCAGGCACCGTCACTAACGGTTGATTCGGGGCGTGTCCGGGCGGTTATGGTTGGTTTGGTTTAAACTAGAATTTTTTTACTAGAATCCGAGTTTTAACTGAACAAGACCCATATCCATCCATCTTAGGGCATATTTATGACCACAAAATCCTTATCTTACCTCAATTTTCTCCATCTTCTTCATCAAACACCCAAAAACCTCCATAGCCACCAAGCTCTCCAAAAGCTTCGTTTCTCAACCGAATCGAGCGATTCAAGAGTCCATCTTGATTAATTTTTCGAGAGGAACAAAACCCTACTGATAGTTTTCACCGAAAACGCCCAAATTTGTGCGACTCAGTCTGCAACCGAAGAACCCTAGATTTTCAACTTGGGGGTTTTTGTTCAAACTTCAATTTCAAGCTTCTCTTGCATATCTAACCTGAATAAAGCAACAAAGATGGTGCGGTCGAGGCCGGAAAAGAGCCTGCAGCTGAAGCTTCATCAACTGCTCCGAAGAGAGCGCGAAGAAGTAGTGGGGTGGAAATCCCCGAGGTAGAAATGGAGGATGTTGTTGAGCCCACAAGAGGGCTTGGTGACATTCTGTATCGCCCTACGTGGAAAGAGGGACCGCTTGACAAACAACAAGCAGCGTATCAGGAAGACTTCTTTTACGCGAAGATGGTGGATGCAAGGTCCATTCAGGACAATTTGGGTTTAGAAAAAGTGATAAAGAAGAATGACTTCAAGGCATTGGGTTTTTATGAGAAGTTTATGGAGCTTGGATGGAAAAACGTGGTGGATTTCCGTGGAGCGAGAAATGGGGATGTGTACTTAAAGAATGTGATGGCCTGGATGAGCACTCTCACAAAGGATGACGAGGCCAACCCTCCGAAAACGGTCAAGTTAACAGGTAAAGTCAACGGGAAGCCGGCGACCATGTCTCTTGCATCACTAAATCAGTTGTGCAAGTTCGATTCCAAGTCTGACAGTTTCCACACATACATTAACGAGAATGATTACTATAATGAGCAGAGAAATATTGTGGCAGAGATGGTGATGTTTGAGGAGTTATTTTTGACACAATAGGGTTAGAGATGAAAAAAGATAACCTTAAGCCATTGATAAGGCTTCTTCTGATGTTGTGTTTTACTAACATTGCTCCAAGACTGGGAGATCGGGGTGCGGTCCGTAAGCCAGAGTTGGTGGTTCTCTATGCTACATGACCGGGCAGGTTCATTTGTCCTTCAGACAATTGGTTAAGATGCACATCTGGCAAGCAAGGAACGCGAAGAAGAAGAAGTTAATCCCACATGCAAGATTGATTAGTGCTTTTCTTGTGAAACAAGGGGTGGTGCCAGCAACTGAATCTGCATATAACAAGCATCATCTCACCTTTTCTATCGAGGATGCTTTAAAAGGGGATCGGACCACATACAAGAAAACAAAACTGTGGCATAAAGTGACATTTGGAGATGGTGCCAAGTTGAAGATCTTGCAGTGGGGCAAGCAGAGACCTGGTCTAGGAGAGATGGATTACCAGGATTCAAGCAATGAGGAGTTGTTGAAAAAGAGAAGAGAAGCAGGGGTAGATGTAGGTGCAGGGTCGAGCAGGCAACATGAACAGCCGAGGCAGTCTGATTATTCATGAGGTGTATTTGATGATGACATGCAAGCGAGGGTACAGAGCAGCCAACCGCCAGATTATACAGGTTGGGAGACATGGCAGCAATCAATATACGATCAAGGCTCACGCTTGGATGTTACGAGAGAGAGACAACACGAGGATTTAATGGGGTTCGTGCGGCGATCCGATCGGGTGCGCCATATTAGTGGTGAAATGGAGTTGAACATGAGGGCGTACGATGAAAATCAGTTCCGACACTATCATGATTATTATAATGGAGTTCCATATACTGAGAATCCACCTTATATGGATTACAGTCAGTTGCCCCCATATGAGCCCGGTACACCTCGCAACCCGATGCCTCAGGTTCATGGTTCAATGTGGTTGCCCAAAGAGTATTCGAAACCACATTTTCAGAGTTCTTACCCATATCAGCCGCCGCCCTATGAGTACCCGTCACAGCAGCAGCAAGGAACTCCGTCATCATCCTCTTCATAGCAGCAGAACCCGCAAGCAGGAGGCTTGGCGGACATTTTTGACATGAGCTCCTTTTATGAGCATTTGGGCGAGTATTATGATGGACCGCCGGGTCCATCGTACCAGTGAGCACTCTCTGACCCGTTCAGGTCCATGTGCTCTTTCTATTTGTGTTGAACAATTTACTGCTTTATTTTTGTATGTTTCTGTTTGGTGGTGTTTGAACTTATTATGTTGTGTTATGGGAATGCGTGTTATTTATTCGTTAGGAGTTCGCCGCTCAGCTAGGTATGTTTGGTTGGATTCCCGGGCAAAGTTTTCAAAAGTATCGTACATTGGGGACAATGTATCTCAAGTGTGGGGATGGGAAGCCCGGGAAGGGATTTTTGGATAAAAGTTTGAAAAGATGAATCAGTGATTGGAAATCGATGAAAACTGAAAAAAATTGAAAATTTTGAAAAAATTTTCATCGTCTTAAGCTTTCTAATTGGATATGAAAACCTAAAGTTTCAATCACTAATAAATTCCTTACCGGTAGTAGACTAGATTAGTTCCCTTGTCATGGTTGTCCCTTTAAGTTTCATGAGAGTAGGCTTGGCAAGTGCTTTTATAGAAAAAGTTGAAAAGAGATGTCTATCTAGGGGTAACATGTTTCTAATCGCATATGCTACATGTCGTTAATCCTTTTTACCTTTTCTTGGTGAGATCTTGAGCCTGTAGATGGATAGGATGCATTTTATGATGAATTCGTTTGTTGAGTGCAGGCTATGTGTTATCTTGTGTTAGAACTTGTGTGATTTGATGCATGCTGAGGTTGTAAGTTTGACATGTGCACATAGGTGATAAAGGCATTAGGATTTTAGTTCTTCATTCATGTTTGTGTTTATTGTGTGTTCACCAAATTCCTTTAGTAGCCCTGTTGAGCCTAATTACCTTTCGTTTGTTCACCCATTGTTTTGTGAAGACCCACCGTGATGATATTGGGAAAGAAAAAGAAAAAAAAAAGAAAGAGAATTCAGAAAATTTACAAAAATATAGAAAATGAAAAAAGAAAAGAACAAAAAGAAGTTGATTGTTGTTTCTAGTTTGGGTAGGAACCAACCCAAAAGTTGAGTTTGAATAAAGTTATCATGGTCTGGTTATTGCTTGTGAGCCAACTAGAAAAGAAAAATCCAAAAATTTTCCCTACCTTAGCCTAAGCCCAAAACCGAAAAAGTCCTTTTGATATGTGCCGTTTTAGATGATACAGTGGAGGTGTGATTGTCATACAAGCACATTGCACGCTAGTCCAGATATTAACCCGAGAGGAGAGAATATTGTGAGAGGTTTGTAGCATGTGTTGGGATTTTAAACATGTTAGTTTTAGATAGACAAGTCTTATATTGTTAAACTGCATGAATTGCTTGTCAAGCTGTCAATCTCGATTGTGCCAGTCTATGGGACGGGTATGACTTGGGAACTGAACAGGTTGAACTGGTTAAGGGTTTAGAGGTGTTGATTACTGTGGTGATTAGTTCTAGTTGGTTTGATTGAGGACAATCAAAGCTAAGTGTGGGAATGTGATGTAGAGGGTGAAAACCGGGTGTTAAAGTGGTTAAATGATGTATTTTATGCATATCGTGTGTGTTTACTTGCCTAGAATATGTTAACTACGAGATCTAGTTGTTCTGCAGGTAAAAAAGTTAACTTGGTGAAGTTACGGGGGTTAAAGTGCAAGTGGAACGTTTGAAGATGATACGCGCAGCTTGAAGTGTGATTCGAAAGCTTTTCGGTTGGATACGAGTTGTATGAGTGCGATATGCAGGAATGGATGAAGTCTAGGGGCCATTCGGGTCTTAATCAAAGAGTGAGTTGTGATTTATTATGTGAGAAAGTGAAGAGTTAAAAGTTCAGGGGTCTTTCTGTCATTCATAGAAAGTTGAAACAAAGGAGAATGAAGGAGCGTGGCCGCGACCGTCGCCGACGGTGCCCTCACCGTCACTGACGGTGAGGGGTTTTGGCCAGAGAAGAAGCAGAAACAGCCCACCGTCAGTGACGGTGGGGAGACCGCCACTGACGGTTGAGTGAAACAACAATAACAGCGAAGCGCTACCATCACTAACGGCCCAGGACCGTCGGTGTCGGCCCGGTTGACTAAAAACGTGAGTTTTTGGTTCTTTTTGGTATATTAGGGTTTTGGGAAGCCTCCTATGAAAGCTAAGCTTCCAAAGACGAATTTTTACCATCAAAAGCACCAAGATCAAGGCTTTCCACTCGATTGTTCATCGCTCCACAAGCCGATTCATCAACCGCGATCATGATTTCATCTGTTCTTCAATCTTGTGTTGATTTCACTTGTGAGATGAGCGGCTAAACTCTTTTGGTTTCCTCCGGTTGGAAGGTTTTTGTAAGTTAGTTACTTTTATGTGTTCGTAACAATTGTTTTGACTTGGTGATCTAAGCATTCCACGCTTTTCACCATTGATTTGATTAATTGATTGTAAACGATTGTTTTTATTTAAACCTTGATTCTTAATCATTCAATTCCCGAGAGTTCTAGTAATTGGGATATATTTGCTACGGGATTAGGGTTGGTAATTGCAATTGATAATTATTTGATAACCTCTCGTCATGTATTGATTATCACAATCGATTAATTAGGTTAAACACTTATTTCTATGGAGGTGATTTCAATTGGACACACAATTGTATTTAACTGCAAAACCTGAATACCGGAGGAACCATTTTTCCTCTTATTGATTACAATCTTGTTTCTTTTTAGTTAGCAATCAAGCAAACAATCAAACCACCATTCGAGTTTTACTTTTTAGTAATAGTATACTTAACATCGTGACACTTTCCATAATCCTCCTCTGGTTCGATATCCGACTTACTCTAGCTACTAGTTTATTTCGGTTTTTGCATGACACTAACGACAGTCATCAAAATGGCGTCGTTGCCGGGGATGAATCTGATTTGCTCTACGTTTCGACGTAAACTTTTTATAGGAAACAAGACATGTGAAATATAGTACGTCTTGTCACACCCAAACCCGCAGCGGATAGGTGATCGGGGCATGATTGGGTTTTCATCAAAGCTCATGACATTTATTATAATGTTTCATATTTATTATTACAATTTAAAAGGAATCATACAATCAAATCAAACAAATACAACATGTTCTATACATCCTTCTAAACTTCATTATTTTTCTTCTAAGGCAATTTCCTATGTTTTCCTTGCTTCATCCTGTTCATCTGTATCATGCGTAAAAATGGTTTTTTGGGTCAACAAAAAGTTGGCGAGTGAATCCTATGAAAAACATTTAAACAAGTTTATTGAATTGATTATTAAATAAAGTGCATAACCACATATGAGTAAATGTAAATGTAAATATATTCACAAAACAATTAATATTAAATATTGCACACACATACAACAATAGATTGTTTTGAGGCACGTGTTGTTCAACTCGTCTCTCACGAGGAACTGATGGGCCTAATGAATGAGTTTTGAGGCACGCGTTGTTCTACGAACTGATGGGCCTAATGAATGAGTTTTAAGGCACGCGTTGTTCAACTCGTCTCCCACGAGGAACTGATGGGCCTAACAAATAGTTTGCATACAACTTGACAATATGTAATACATAACAACAAACAATATTTACATTCTAAGTTTAGATCATAATATGGTATAGCACGAGTTTGAATAACGAATTAGTTTAAGCGACACATGATACACCCCAAAACGTGAATGAAAAGGGGAGTTTGTAAGAATTCACTCACAGTGGTTACGTTTCTTGGATTTATGATGAATGCGCACGAATTTGGATTTAACCACGAGAGAACTAACCTAGATAATAACATAATGGTTCGGTAAATAAGCGGATTTTATTAATCAATTTTAGTAGTATTTTTGGATATATTTTTGTGAGTTTAAGGCTATTTTCTAACTTTAAAAACGTTATTTTTAAGTATTTTTAATTGGTTTTTAAATTAAATAAATAAATAAAAATAATAAAAAATTGTTGACTTTTGACCGTTGACCACGACTGTTGACCGGTTCGATTGGGAATATTATTGCACTGAGTGAGACTCGAACATGTGACCTCCCGTACGCGTGCACGCAGCTCTACCAACTGAGCTACGTGTCTAACCCGAAATATTTCTGTTTGTAATTATATTTATACACTATTTAAGTTAATCCGAAAATCATTTATTTTTAAAAGGGTTAATTGTATCGACTCGGTGCTCTCCCAGGTCTCGAACCCGGGACCTGTGGTTTAGTTTGGCACACAGTCCACCGCTGGACTGTGTGTCTAACTTGGTAAATATTACGGTTTTTATTATACTTAACATCTTACTGCGTGTGGATCCGGTTCGGTTTAAAAAAAAACATTTTTTATTACAGCGAATGTGCGTGTGTCAAGGATCGAACTCGGGACGTATGTGTGTTTATTTGCACACTGTCACCGCTGGACTGTGTGTCTAACCCGTTTATAATACAGATTTTAATTAATCTCATATCATACACGACTTCGTCTTCTTCGTTCAAAACACAGACAACGGTTAAACCAACTGTTTCTTGTTTAATTCGGTTAACGAAAATTATGAGCAATTGAAAGGTAATGAACGGAGAGGGTTTGGGGAAAGAAAGTACCGGAACAGGTCGTCTTTTTCAGAACTCCGGCAAGGATCGCCGGCTCTGTTTTGTGAACTCCTTCTGTTCGGATTCAATAATCAGTTTGATTGGTTAGATATGAAATTGAACTACTGAGCAACGATTATCAGTAAGTTTAAATGATCATACCGGCTCACGGCGTAATTCTGGAACTTTCAGAAGTTTTCCGGCGAAAATGAAATATCCGGCAATGTCGTCTGGAATAGATTCTGGGTGAGGGATTGATGTTAGTAATGGTCTAACAATGGAATGAAACAGAGGGAGTCGAGGTATTTACCGTGTTGATGTGAGTCTCTGTTTTCCAGCGAAAGTCCGGTGATGGCAGAAAAATTCCGGCGAGTGAAATTACGTCGAGAATTGGTGTGATTGTGAGCGAAAAGATTATCAGAGGCTAGAGTGTGCATTTATAGGGAAGAATCGAGTTGAATTGGGTCTGTTTCTAGTCTCGATTCATTTGTCAGCCGTTCTCCGGCGGTTACGACGAATGTCGCGGAACTGGACATCGGTTATAACCGATGGCGTCGTTAATACTTACATTAAGTCAAAAGTAACCGACCATAATGGGCGAAATCGTCGGATTTTCCGGCGTCTGCGGATTTGGGCGCGCTGTTGACTGGGTTTGATTTCCAGTTTTATTATATGTATTAATTGTTTCAATAAATCAACAAGAAACACAAGTGGCGGAGTGGTGGAATGTGTGTGTGTTAAGTTGCTAAGCTTATATCCGGCTGACCCGGGTTCGAAACCCGGCATCAACATTTAATTTTTATTTCATTATTTTTAATAAATTTTCAAATATAAATTTTATATTCTAATATACTTATTAATTATGTATCGTTTAAAATTAATTTGAGCATTAAATACGCAACGAAATTTTTAACTGGTTGTTCGGTTAATAAACGAAGCGGGTTTGGTTAATCCGGTTTTTTGACGGATGTTACACGTCTTTGTTTAAAAAAAACATTTTTACGTGCATATTTTTATGTATATTGCGCTATAAATTTGAGTTAGTGTACGTTTCGACAAAATCTTTTTTTGCGAAACGAGTCAGGTTAAATATAATATGTTTTCAATGTTTATTTTATGAATGTTTCAAAAATTTTGTTTCGAATCGAGTGGAGTCAAATTGTGGTTTCTTTTTTTTCCCGTTTTTTTCGAAAACTCCAATTAATCCCTTATAATTAAACGTGGCAGCTTTACCGTTATACCCATCACGTTTTCTATGTATGTATCGAGTCACATATGATGTCATGAGGGTACACTATAATTCGATTTACTTTATGTTTTGATCCAGTTACATCGCTTATACGGGTTACATTGACCTCAATCAGGTACGTCCGAAACACGCATTTTCGTATAGTTACTGCATCACACAACGTTTCAACTAATCCATTCGATGTTTACTTATGATGTACCCATGTCGCAACGCGCGCGAGTGTTATTGGTAGTTAAAATGAATCAATATATCAATACTTTTATTGATGCTAATATTATTTTAAGTTTCATTACAAATGAAAAATGCATACTTTATCAAAATAAGGTTGTTTCAATTCTCATACTTCGATATTATACCGCTGGTTTAGGCTAAAGGATGTGGTTATGACCCTTATGACCACCATGACCCTCTATATAGGTGTCATATCACTCACCTCTAATCCACCATCTAAAACCACTACCCTAACGGTTTGGTCATGACCCAAACCACTATCCCTTTTATTATTTTAGTATATTTTTGTCTCAAAGTCATCAAATGTAGGGCAATGTTAATCGTGGTTTAATCCACGTCAACCACCATCAATCAAGAAGCGGGTGGTGTAGCCTTCCATTCATATTCCTACATAACGAATCATATTCCATCCATGACCTTCACACTCTTTAGTTGAAATCAGGCTAAGGGTATGGGGCATGGGTTGGGTCATAGATGCCACATACGATGGTGGATGATGCGCTACATCACCCCCTTATGGAACCACTATGGTTCACATGGATTAAACAATGTCAACCATGCACCTCTCTTTCATTAATTAGTTAAATATATATTTAAACCAAAATAAATTTAAAAAATAAGGATGATATTTTAGATCGTGACAATACCATATAGGATGATAGATTTGAATGATAGATGAAAGTGGGATGACATAACACTGACACAAAGAATAATAATGTTGTTAAGAGTTACTCTACTCTTTATTCAAATATATGTATAATGTTACAAGTTAACATCATCATGATCATTATATTCTCTATTCTGTATATATATGAAATGATAATATGGAGGAATAGTGCTGTTTGTTTTTGTTCTTATTTTTTTAGCTTTAACGTTTTATATTTTTATAATAAAATTTTGGGCATATTTTTATAATAAAATTTGGCCTTTTAGTATATATATATATTAAATGATAATATGGAGGAATAGTGTTGTTTGTCTTTGGTTATTATTTTTTTAACTTTAACGTTTTATATTTTTATAATAAAATTTTGGGCTTTTATAGTTCTGCTACAAAAGTTGAATAAGTTTAGTTTTTTTTATTAGCATAGTGTTTTGTAGCCACATTTGATCCCTTATGTTTTTTATTCCCTCAACTTTCTAATAATTTGACTTCACCTAGGTATCACGTCTCTTGAATCATCTGGTGTTAGAAATTCTTATTTTTGTTTTACGTTTTCCCCAGATTTGATCGTTGTTCGTTTGCTACTTAGCATCGTTAATTTACGGTCCCTCTCCGCAACGCGGGGGCTTACAACTAATTCTTTATTTATTACATATTTATTTATTTCTTATATGTTTATTTATTTTTATATTATTATATTTATTTATTTATTTATTTATTTATTTATTTAAAGTTAAAATGCAAGGCTAGGAATAGTAAATCCTCTTTTCTAGTTAACACCTGTGACAATCTGGATCTGGACCATCTATCGCGTGCTTAATCCCTCGCCATCACTCCAACTGCTGATTAACCCCTTGCTAGTGCATATTCATGCCTCCCAATCCACATTCTTTCTTGTCACCACTTCACCTTAGTCCATGTGTAGTGGTCAAGCTTCATAAGGGGTTTATATGACAAGTGACAAAATATGTAAGAGAAAGAGGTTATATAACTTGATTGTGTAGTGGTAAAGGGTTATATAACATGTATGTATATATATGTGTGTGAGAGAAGTTATAATATATGTATGTGTATGAGAGAAACAAAAAACAACCCCCTTCTTCCCGTTATACATTTCGCACCTGACCACATAATTCCTCTCATAACGCTAGACGGGGCGGTGTTTTGAGGTGCCATAGGGCGTTATGAGGGGTGGTGACACCATATCAGATGCGACTACAAATAACCTTACATCATGTTTCCGAACTTTCCACCAACACCATGTATGCAAGTTTTCCATTATAAAGAGATTACTTATAATTAAATAAAAGTCAAAACAGTTGGCTTAATAAAGAGATTACTTATAATTTAATAAAAGTCAAAAGAGTTGGTTTAATATACATAAAGGAGACTCTAAAGTTAGATATTAGTTAATGTCCAATGTCTTGTGACATCTTACAATGTAATAAGGCTTACAGACTATTAGGTCTTAATTTTGATTCACATATAGAGGGTTTTTTTCCAGATTTATTGAGTTTTCTATTGAATTGGTGTATAAACATTATTGCCTAGTTGGGATCAATATGATCGGGTGGTTCCGCTGGTGGCACGATAATACTCCAGTGGCCGCTGAATGATCCAGATTTGCTGTAAAAAAGATATGAGTTAACGTTACAATAATATTAGAGATTCTTTTAGTAATATACTAGAAGGGTGTCCACACGATGCGACAGAAAACATAGACAATACAACGATGTTCATGGTTCGATTGGTTTGGTTCCTTAACTGAAGTAATCATTTAGTCAATTTTGTTAGATTGATGGTTTTTGGTTTGGGGTTAATAGCCAAAACCAAACTTGGGCTACAAGTTTTGTTTAGAAATAAATAAAAATTAAAGTATAAATACATGAAATGGCTGAGTAAATAAATGACACAGATGGATAAATATGTGAAATTGAGGTATAAATATAAAATACATGAACTCGAGGTATAAAAGCTAGAAATATATGGAAATATGAATTGTTTGGTTATGTTCAGTTAATTTTAGTTAACGGGGGTGCAAAAAATCGATTACTAGTTTTTGGTTAACTCTGTTAATCGTTTTCAGTTAATTCAGTTTTTGTTGAGTTTTGTTCGGTTTTATCTGTTTTCGATTCAGTTTTAGTTAACAATTCAGTTATTGCTTACCCCTATATACTGTTAGTCACATAATACATCAATTTTTAAATTAAAACAGTTTTAACAATACTATACTTATATTAAAAAGAATAAAATTATGATAATTTATGGTGAAAATTAAAAACAAGTGCATAAAAATTAAAGTTGCTAAAAAATGTGGGGTAGTTAGTTTTTTTTATAAAAGGGACAAAGTGTAACTAATAATTAATTATTCTTAATTTGTTTAAAGATGAAGAAACTAAAGTGTTATTAAGTTGAGGGGATTAAAGTGTTATTGGTGTTTGAAATACCATTTTACTCTTATTTTAAGGGTTCTAACTTATGGGGTTAAGTTATTTTACAAAGACTTCTAATTGTAAGAAGTGTAAGAAGCCACCAGAGATTGAAAAGTGTCCTAGGAGAATTCAAGTTGGAAGGGTAATTTTATCTACAAGATGAGAGAGAATATGCACATGTAAGTCACATGCTATTTACCCTTCAATTTTTAAACATTCGTAACTTTTTTATACATCATTTGTTTTTTAAAAATATTATACCATAAAATCAAGCGTTTTTTATTTTTAATATGAGTACCATATTGTTATATTTTTCAAAAAAAATTCAAAAACCCAGTTGTGTATGACACATTTGACATGACGTAAAACACAATGTAAAGTAGAGTAAAAATACAATCAATGACAACAGATAAAGACACAATGGACAACAGATTAAAACACAATAACCATGACCTTGACGTATAACACAATGGTCATAATGTATAACACAATAAGTATCAAACTACATAAAATCACAATTAATGACAACATATAAAAGACACAACTGATAACAGATAAAAGAGACAATGGAGAGCATATGAAGACACAATGAAAAACAAACTAAAAACACAATACACAATTAACAAGAAACTAAAACACAATTAACAAGAAACTAAAACACAATGGATAACAAATTAAACACAATGACCTAAACAAATAACGCAATTTATAGAAAACTCAGATATAACATCATCTTCATTGTGTCATATATTGTGTTATAGGTTCTTATAAAACATACACATGCAAAAACCCGAAAACCTAAACCTCCCACTCCCACCCTCGCCCCCACCCCAACCCAAAAACCTAAACCCCCCACCCCCCAAAAAAAAACTATACCTCACCAAAACCCTCCCAAAAACCTAAAAAAACCTAACCCCCCCCCCCCCCCCCCCCCCAAAAAAAAAAAAAAAAAAAAAAAAAAAACCTAACACCCCCCCAACCCAATCCAAGCTAAAATGCTAAGTGCTAAAAACTAAACCCTCCCAAAAACCTAACACCCCGCCACCTCCCAAAAACCTAAACACCGCCCCCCCCCCCCCCCCATCCCCCAAAAACCTAACACCGCCCAACCCACCCTACCCCAAGACCCAGTTAGAAGACACAATGACGTAAACCTTTAACACAATGCAAAAAAAACCCAGTAAAAATGAAAAATTTTATTTTATTTTTATACGACAATATGGTGCTCATCTTAAAGATAAAAAACCGCTTGTTATTATGGTGAAGTTTTTTTTAAATGTCGTATGAAAAAGTTATGGACGTTTTAAATCGATGGTGGAATTGACATGTGTCTTGCATGTGTAGAGAGAAAATCCATAAATGAAGGATTCTTTTTATACCCTTCTATTATCTTCTTTTTCCCACAATTAATTTCAACCCTTCAAATCTAAAATCAATGAACTAAAATCGTTCGTACCATTTTTACAATAAGAATCCTTTGTATTTGATCATTTCTTCTAACTTATGCATTAAATTAATTCTCTTTTTAACTTTTATGTATATTAAAATATTCTTTTCTTGTGCATTATAATAGTATAGATATACGATTATGGGTAAACTGTAAAAGCTTTTTAAATCTAAACCAACCATCCATTTTTGATCTTTGGCAACATATGAAAACTACATGCATATTATTTTAATTTAATAGGAAGTGTCAGAAATATTATATGGATAACGTTGGAATACATCTACGTGTAGTAATAGTTAAAATAATATCAAATTAGGTTTTTTCGTCCCACGCTACACAGTGGAAGTCTGATCTCTTTTTGCTTGTGTTATGCGAAGTGTCTTTGATTGTTAACGAAAGCGAAAATTGATAACTGATATACTAATACTAATACCCTAAACCTTAAATTCTGTTTATAATAGAAAACTAAACTCATCTGCTTACAAATTGAGTAATTATTTACAGTAAAAAAAGTTATTTGTTATGATTTAATAATTCTTTTTATGACAATTTGAGTCCCGATTTATTAACTTTAAGTTTATTTTCGTTAACTTTAACTTTGTTTTCGTAAAGTTTTTAGAAATTCCAACCAAAGGGCAATACGTGTGAGCATAAACTAATTAAAAATTGTTATTTTTCATTATTAATTTAAAATAATAAAATTTGTGGATTAATGGATCTTGTGCAAATTTCCACTTTATTTATGCAATGTATGATTAAATTTTAAATCTAAACTTTTGTCTTTATCTTGCCTACTACTTTAAGATTGCCTTTTTTTCTTCATCTTGCCTACTACTTTAAGATTGCCTTTTTTTTTAAATATAGATATTGAAAAGGTTATGTTCCGAATTTCCAAGTAAAAAATAATTAGTTTGAAGAGGAAGAGAGAATAGGGAGTATTTTTCTCAACTTTGATATCGCACCTTTTGTTGATCCACAATTTATATGATGGATCATGATATTCAGATACTCAAAATATTAGTTCCACACCTCAAAGCGTAGCGTTTAGGGTAGATTTCAGACAAAAGTTGATTTGATTTGATGATTTGATTGAAAGCCTGCGTTGTACTCTGTACGAGGTTGCCGGAATCACGCGAAACCCTAAGCGCCGCGCTATGGCCAAAGCGCGGCACTTCGACCCCTCTTTTTGGCACAATAAGTAGCAGACGATACATGGTTGTGTTCATCACATTTCAAAACTTCGACCCCTCTTTTTGGCACAATAAGTAGCAGACGATGCATGGTTGTGTTCATCACATTTCAAAACTCGTAAATCGGTTATCAAATTAGAATCGGGCTCTGTTTTTCCAGTGTCATTTCTTCAAATTACGATGTCGTGGTTTAGCAACTACTTGTTCGGTGAATACTCCGACGAGTCTGTGGTTCCAGATTCTTACGAGGGGACCGCTATTTGCCGACTCGTACGAGAAAACCGTCCCGTTCAACATGAGGGAGGAGGAGGAGGTAGTCTCTGGCATTCGTTATCGTGACAATACGGTGCAGCTGGACTTGAATGTCCCTGTTGAAGACTCGTACGGGGTGCAGCTGGACTTGAATGTCCCTGTGGAAGACTTGTACACTCCTCAATTTGAAAATCTGTATGGTCAGGCAAACTATCAGGACCACGGTTACGGTGGTGAGCAGAGCTATGTACAACAAGACTATTCGTACTACGGTTACGGTGGTGAGCAGAGCTTTGTCAAGCAAGACTATCCTGACCAGGGAGATGGTGGTGAACAGAACACTGCAACGCAAGACTATACGGACCAGGGACACGGTGATGAGCAGGAAGATTCGTTAGTCGACGAGAATGGCTGTTACCTAGTTATATTTTCTTTTGATACGACAGTTAAGTTTTCGTCACGTGACGAGTTGGTAGATTGGGTACAGAATACGGGAAAGGCCAATGGCTACGTCATTGTGATTAGAAGGTCGAATAAAAGAGGAAGTAATTTCAAGGTTATGTTTCAATGCAGTCTTGGTGGGGATTATAAGAGTGTAGCTACAGTGAGGAAAACGGGTAGCAAGAAAATAGGTTGCCCGTTTGAGCTGATAGGGTTTACTGAATCCAAGGGAAGTGTTTGGAAGATAGAGGTGACGAACCCGAAGCACAACCACTCCTATCGAAAACTTAGAGGGTCACGCGTATGCGAGAAGGCTTTCTTCTGAGGATACAAGACTGATTGAGCAGCTGGCAGAGCAAGAAATTCCAAACCGTAGCATCTGGAGAACGTTGATGAAAAAGAACCCGGCTAAAAAGATTGTTCCGAAAGATGTACACAACGCTGTTTAGAAGATCAATGCTGGGAAGAGGGTCCGTGAATCTCCAATGCAAAAACTCGAAAACCTTCTTGTTGAAAGAGATTTCACCTATTACATGCGCGTAGACGAGATCACCAACGCTGTTGAGGATATCTTCTTTGTCCATAAACATTCATTCACTATGTGGTGTGCATTCCCGCATGTATTAATGATTGACGCCACATACAAAACAAACTTGTACAATCTTCCATTTGTGCAGATCGTAGGTATGACGTCGACAAACCAGTCATTTGCGGTCGCTCATGCCTTAATTTCTGCAGAGAAGACAAAAAACTACATGTGAGTGTTGGAGAGGGTCAAGTCTATGTTGGTGGATGAACGTGTCATGGAGCAGCGTGTCATCATTACAGACAGGGACCTGGCGCTGATGAACGTGTGTGAACAGGTTTTTCCAAAAGCGAACAAGTATCTTTGTCGGTTCCATATTCATCAGAATATCAACAAGAACAACAAAGAGAAATTTACCGAGAAGGAGTGGAAAGAATTTCTCCATTCGTTTTCGACGTTGTGTGAGTCTTCCAAAGAGGAAATATATCAGTATAACAATGTTCATCGTTCGATTGGTTTGGTTCCTTAACTGAAGTAATCATTTAGTCAATTTTGTTAGATTGATGGTTTTTGGTTTGGGGTTAATAGCAAAAACCAAACTTGGGCTACAAGTTTTGTTTAGAAATAAATAAAAATTAAAGTATAAATACATAAAATGGCTGAGTAAATAAATGAAACAAATGGATAAATATGTGAAATTGAGGTATAAATATAAAATACATGAATTCGAGGTATAAAAGCTAGAAATATATGGAAATATGAATTGTTCGGTTACGTTCAGTTAATTTTAGTTAACGGGGGTGCAAAAAATCGATTACTAGTTTTTGGTTAACTCGGTTAATCGTTTTAAGTTAATTCAGTTTTTGTTGAGTTTTGTTCGGTTTTATCTGTTTTCGATTCAGTTTTGGTTAACAATTCAGTTATTGCTTACCCCTATATACTGTTAGTCACATAATACATCAATTTTTAAATTAAAACAATTTTAACAATACTATACTTATATTAAAAAGAATAAAATTATGATAATTTATGGTGTAAATTAAAAACAAAACATATTAATGTGCATAAAAATTAAAGTCGCTAAAAAATGTGGGGTAGTTAGTTTTTTTTTATAAAAGGGACAAAGTGTAACTAATAATTAACTATTCTTAATTTGTTTAAAGATGAAGAAACTAAAGTGTTATTAAGTTGAGGGGATTAAAGTGTTATTGGTGTTTGAAATACCATTTTACTCTTATTTTAAGGGTTCTAACTTATGGGGTTAAGTTATTTTACAAAGACTTCTAATTGTAAGAAGTGTAAGAAGCCACCAGAGATTGAAAAGTGTTCTAGGAGAATTCAAGTTGGAAGGGTAATTTTATCTACAAGATAAGAGAGAATATGCACATGCAAGTCACATGCTATTTACCCTCCAATTTTTAAACGTTCGTAACTTTTTTATACATCATTTGTTTTTTAAAAATATTATACCATAAAATCAAGCGTTTTTTATCTTTAATATGAGTACCATATTGTTAAATTTTTCAAAAAAAATTCAAAAACCCAGTTGTGTATGACACATTTGACATGACGTAAAACACAATGTAAAGTAGAGTAAAAAACACAATCAATGACAACAGATAAAGACACAATGGACAACAGATTAAAACACAATAACCATGACCTTGACGTATAACACAATGGTCATAATGTATAACACAATAAGTATCAAACTACATAAAATCACAATTAATGACAACATATAAAAGACACAACTGATAACAGATAAAAGAGACAATGGAGAGCATATGAAGACACAATGAAAAACAAACTAAAAACACAATACACAATTAACAAGAAACTAAAACACAATGGATAACAAATTAAACACAATGACCTAAACAGCAATTTATAGAAAACTCAGATACAACATCATCTTCATTGTGTCATATATTGTGTTATAGGTTCTTATAAAACATACACATGCAAAAACCCGAAAACCTAAACCTCCCACTCCCACCCTCGCCCCCACCCCAACCCAAAAACCTAAACCCCCCACCCCCCCCCCCCCCCCCAAAAAAAACTATACCTCACCAAAACCCTCCCAAAAACCTAAAAAAACCTAACCCCCCCCCAACCCAATCCAATCTAAAATGCTAAGTGCTAAAAACTAAACCCCCCCAAAAACCTAACACCCCGCCACCTCCCAAAAACCTAACACCCCCCACATCCCCCAAAAACCTAACACCCCCCAACCCACCCTACCCCAAGACCCAGTTAGAAGACACAATGACGTAAACCTTTAACACAATGCAAATAACGCAATTTATAGAAAACTCAGATATAACATCATCTTCATTGTGTCATATATTGTGTTATAGGTTCTTATAAAACTTACACATGCAAAAACCCGAAAACCTAAACCTCCCACTCCCACCCTCGCCCCCTCCCCAACCAAAAAACCTAAACCCCCCACCCCTCCCCCCCCCCCCAAAAAAAAAAAAAAAAAAACCTAACACCCCGCCACCTCCCAAAAACCTAACACCCCCCCCACATCCCCCAAAAACCTAACACCCCCAACCCACCTCACCCCAAGACCCAGTTAGAAGACACAATGACGTAAACCTTTAACACAATGCAAAAAAAACCCAGTAAAAATGAAACGTTTTATTTTATATTTATATGACAATATGGTGCTCATCTTAAAGATAAAAAACCGCTTGTTATTATTGTGAAGTTTTTTTTAAATGTCGTATGAAAAAGTTATGGACGTTTTAAATCGATGGTGGAATTGACATGTGTCTTGCATGTGGAGAGAGAAAATCCATAAATGGAGGATTCTTTTTATACCCTTCTATTATCTTCTTTTTCCCACAATTAATTTCAACCCTCCAAATCTAAGATCAATGAATTAAAATCGTTCTTACCATTTTTACAATAAGAATCCTTTGTATTTGATCATTTCTTCTAACTTATGCATTAAATTAATTCTCTTTTTAACTTTTATGTATATTAAAATATTCTTTTCTTGTGCATTATAATAGTATAGATATACGATTATGGGTAAAATGTAAAAGTTTTTTAAATCTAAACCAACCATCCATTTTTGATCTTTGGCAACATATGAAAACTACATGCATATTATTTTAATTTAATAGGAAGTGTCAGAAATATTATATGGATAACGTTGGAATACATCTACGTGTAGTAATAGTTAAAATAATATCAAATTAGGTTTTTTTCGTCCCACGCTACACAGTGGAAGTCTGATCTCTTTTTTTCTTGTGTTATGCGAAGTGTCTTTGATTGTTAACGAAAACGAAAATTGATACCTGATATACTAATACTAATACCCTAAACCTTAAATTCTGTTTATAATAGAAAACTAAACTCATCTGTTTACAAATTGAGTAATTATTTACAGTAAAAAAAGTTATTTGTTATGATTTAATAATTCTTTTTATGACAATTTGAGTCCCGATTTATTAACTTTAACTTTGTTTTCGTTAACTTTAACTTTGTTTTCGTAAAGTTTTGGAAATTCCAACCAAAGGGCAATACGTGTGAGCATAAACTAATTAAAAATTGTTACTTTTCATTATTAATTTAAAATAATAAAATTTGTGGATTAACGCATTTTTAACCCATATCGTCAAAAAGGGAATCATGGAGAAGAAACTCGAAGAAATCCCAGTAGTAAAAGATTTCCCGAAAGTTTTTCTTGACGACATTTCAGGACTTCCTCCCGTAAGAGAAGTCGAATTCCGTATTGATCTTATACCTGGTGCTACACCAGTTGCAAAGTCTCCTTATAGGTTAGCCCCTCTGAAATGCAAGAGCTAGCCAGTCAATTGCAAGAGTTGACTGACAAAGGATTCATACGTCCTAGCTCCTCGCCTTGGGGTGCACCTGTCCTTTTTGTGAAGAAGAAAGATGGAACGTTTCGCATGTGCATCGACTACAGAGAACTCAACAAGTTAACGATCAAGAATCGCTATCCATTATCTCGCATTGATGATCTTCTTGACCAACTTCAAGGCGCCAGCTGTTTTTCAAAAATCGACCTTCGATCTGGTTATCATCAGCTCAGAGTACATGAAGAAGACGTCCCAAAGACCGCTTTCCGAACTCGTTATGGTCATTATGAATTCATGGTCATGCCATTTGGTTTAACAAACGCTCCAGCTGTCTTCATGGATTTAATGAACAGAGTCTGCAAACCCTATCTCGATCGTTTTGTTATAGTCTTCATCGACGACATCCTCATTTATTCAAAGTCTAAGTCTGATCATGAGCGACATCTTCGACTCATCCTTACACTTCTAGAGAATGAAAAGCTTTACGCCAAATTCTCCAAATGCGAATTCTGGTTAAAAGAGGTACAATTCCTTGGACATGTAGTCAATGACAAGGGAATACATGTCGACCCCTCAAAGATCAAAGCGGTACAAGAATGGCAAGCACCACGTACACCAACAGAAGTAAGATCATTCCTTGGTTTGGCTGGTTATTATCGCCATTTTATTTCAAACTTCTCTCACATTGCTGTACCACTCACGGCTTTAACTCATAAGGGAAAACCTTTCATATGGGGACCCAAACAAGAAGAAGCCTTCCAAACCCTTAAACAAAAACTCTGTGATGCACCAATCCTCACTCAAACTGAAGGTTGTGATGACTTCGTGGTTTATTGCGACGCGTCAGGGCAAGGACTAGGCTGTGTTCTAATGCAAAGAGGAAAGGTTATAGCTTATGCTTCGAGACAACTCAAGACTCATGAGAAGAACTACACCACCCATGACCTACAACTTGGAGCCGTTGTGTTCGCTCTTAAGATATGGAGACATTATCTCTACGGTACTAAGTGTGATATATACACTGATCACAAGAGTCTTCAACATATCTTCAATCAAAAGGAGTTAAACATAAGGCAACGAAGATGGGTCGAACTTCTAAATGACTACGACTGTGAAATTCGGTACCACCCTGGCAAGGCAAATGTGGTGGCTGATGCACTCAGTCGAAAGGGTTACGCGAACTCCATTCGTCTTCTATGTTCGCAAATCATAACTGACATTAAAGATCAAATTCGAGAAGCCCAACATGTTTCAGTAACGGAAGATGATGTACGAAAGGAGCTGTCCTGTGGAGCTGAACTTAAAATTGAAACTAAATCTGACGGTATTCTGTACTATCTAGATCGCATATGGATTCCTGACCACAACAACCTTCGTGAATTTCTTATGAATGAGGCTCACAAAACACGATACTCTATACACCCGGGAGCCGATAAGATGTATCAAGACCTTCGATACACCTATTGGTGGCCTGGAATGAAAAAGGATATTGCTGTTTTTGTTTCCAAGTGCCTTACATGTTCCAAGGTGAAAGCTGAACACCAAAGACCCTCAGCACTGCTGGTCCAACCTGAAATACCTGTATGGAAGTGGGAAAACATAACCATGGACTTCATTACCGGGTTACCTCGCACTTCTGGTGGGTATGACACTATATGGGTAATCATTGATCGTCTTACAAAATCAGCTCACTTTATTCCTATCCGCGAAGATTTCAAGAACGAAAAGCTAGCCCGTATTTATATCAGCGAAATCGTAAGCCGACATGGTGTACCGTTAAGCATTATTTCAGATCGTGATGGTCGTTTCACTTCACGAACATGGCTAGCTGTACAAACCGCTTTGGGTAGACGATTAGATCTCAGTACCGCGTATCATCCTCAAACTGATGGACAATCTGAACACACCATTCAAACTCTTGAAGATATGCTTCGAGCATGTGTCATAGACTTCAAGGGAAATTGGGACGCTCATCTACCATTAGTTGAATTTTCGTACAACAACAGCTATCATTCAAGTATCGGCATGGCACCTTTTGAAGCTTTATATGGTCGTAAGTGCCGATCTCCAGTATGTTGGCACGAAATTGGGGAAGCTCAAATCACCGGTCCAGAATTGATTCAAGAAACCACAGACAAGATCCATTAAATTCGAAACAATCTTCTAGCGGCTCAAAGTCGTCAAAAGAGTTATGCAGATAAACGACGAAAGCCCTTGGAGTTTAACATTGGTGATCATGTACTTTTAAAAGTATCACCGTGGAAGGGAGTAGTTCGTTTTGGTCAAAAAGGCAAGCTAGCACCACGCTACGTAGGACCTTTCAAGATACTCGAAAGAGTAGGACATGTAGCATACAAGCTTGATCTACCAGAAGAACTCAACAGAATTCATCCCACGTTCCACGTATCAAACTTGAAGAAGTGCCTCGCTGATGAGAACCTCCATATTCCTCTGGAAGATATTCAGATTGATGAATCTATGCATTTTATTGAAAGACCAGTAGAGATCATGGACTTCGGAGAAAAACGTCTACGATGAAGTCGCATTCCAATTGTTAGGATACGCTGGGAGTCGAAACGGGGACCTGAGTTTACTTGGGAACGTGAAGACTCAATGCGCGAAAAATACCCGCATCTTTTTCCTACTACTACTATTTAAATTTCGGGACGAAATTCCTAAAAGTAGGGGATACTGTAACATTTGTCAAAAACGGGTTTTCCAAACCCGCTCCGTTTGTAATCGAATATCAAGTTATAAATGTTTCGTTGCGTATTTATGTCAATTTTAATTTTTAATGATGCATAATTAATAAACAAACTAGAATATAAAAGTTATAATTGATAAAAAGTAAAAATAAAATAAATAAAAAGAAAAATAGGCTGCCGGGACTCGAACCCGGGTCAGCCGGGTTTAAGCTCAAAGACTTATCACACACACATATAACCACTCCGCCACTTGATGTTTTCTGTAAATTCTAGGAAACAATTAAATTTTATGGTCAATCATAAATCTGTCTGGTTACGCCAACTGTAACCGAAATCGGTCACCAAACGTCCAAAAACGTTTGATTGTTCGCGGTTTACCGATTATAACCGCTACACCGACACCTCCAATCAATTTAGCTTTGAATGGACTTGAATTCAAGAGTGGATCGGTTTTAATAACCGAAAACTTTCAATTCCTGAATTACTCCAATCATAGACCCCTCTCGCGACTCAAACACATTCTGCAAACCTTCAATTTCATTTTCGCACCACTTTCAGTTCGTCGGAGCAGCTATTTGAACTCGCCGGACTTTCGCCGGAAAACCGTGTTTTCTATCAAATCAGTGAGTCACTCAATTCTTTCATCGTCTATCAGTTGTTAAGCTGTTGCTAACTCAAACCCTTCAATCGGAACCAATTTCAGACGTCGATATCGGATAATTCACTCTCGCCGGAATACTGCTGAAAATTCTCAATTCTCGCTGTGAAACGGTATAGTCTTCTAAACCTCCTGGTAACTCTTGTTTAGTACTTCAATTCCACACTTAGCTAATCAAAACTTTAATTTGTTCGCTCAGTCGAAGTTCATAAAAAACAGAGCCGACGACTTGCCGGAATTCTGAGATAAATCGTTCTCCGGTATGTTTACTTCCAAAATCGTCTCTGCCATTTCATTTTAGTCTTTTGTACATTTGTTAATCGTTTTAAAGCAAGAAACAGTTGAGTAAATCGTTGTCTGTAAATTTAGCGAAGAAGATGAAGTATGTTAAGATTATAAGATTAATTAAAATCCGTATTATAAACGGGTTAGACACACAGTCCAGCGGTGGACTGTGTGCAAACAATACGCATACGTTCCGAGTTCGATCCTTGATACACACACCCTCTCTGTAATAAAGGTGTTTTATTTTTCTAACTGAACCGGATTAACTTACGTTAGATGTTAAGTATAATAAAAATCGGTATATTAACCAGGTTAGACACACAGTCCAGCGGTGGACTGTGTGCAACACTAACTCACAGGTCCCGGGTTCCAGACCTGTTGCACGCTCCGGTTCGATGATTTAAAACACTTTTTGAAAATAAAAGAATTTTGAATAAACTGAAATTAGTATATAAATATATAATTAAAAACAGAATTATTTCGGGTTAGACACGTAGCTCAGTTGGTAGAGCTGCGTGTATGCGTACGGGAGGTCTCGGGTTCGAGTCCTGCCCGGCGCATACATTCACACAATAAAACCGGTCAAACAGTCAAACAGTCAATGGTCAATGGTCAACGCAAAAGTCAACATATTTTTTTATACTTTTATTTATGTAATTTAATTCAAAAATCAATTAAAAATACTTAAAAATAATGTTTTTAAAGATAGGAAATAGCCTTAAACTCACAAAAATATATCTAAAAATCCTATTAAAATTATTAATAAAATCCACTCATTAACTATACTTTCCGTTATTATTTAGGTTAGTTAATTCTCATTGTCAATCCTTCAAACTCGTGCGCATCTCATCATCTTCAACCGAACGCACTCAATGTGAGTGAACCTCTACAAATTCCCCGTTTTAATCACGTTTTTGGGGTGTATCATGTGTCTTACCATTTATTATATTTAAATCATTGTGCATACATCATATCATGAACAAATGTGAATTCAGCTTGTATCAACTGTTGTGTGGTTATTGTTTAGATTTAATCTATTATTTTCAGTACATGCAATTTCATAGGCCGCCGCTCCCCATTACATTATGAGCGTTGAGCAATTCCCTATTACATTATGAGCGTGAACCTGGCGTTGCCAACATACGATCGGCTCCGTTTGATTGAGCCTTGATCGCACAGACATTCATCATAGGCCGTCCGTTCCCCATTACATTATGAGCGTGAACGTGACGTTGCCAACATATACAATTTCATTCATGTTATATATTCATGCAAATTCATATGTTATTGTATGTTATTGTATGTTATTGTAGGTTATAGTTTGTGGTTGTTATTGCTATTGTTTGATTATTTACATTTGCTCACATATGACTATTGCACAATTTTTCCTTGATAAAAATAACAAGAAATCAATAATAAATGTTTAACTAACAAGGTTCACTCGCCAACTTATGTTGACCCAAAATCCCCCATTTTTACACATGATACAGGTGAACCAGCTGCAGCAAGAAACACATAGGATTAGCTTAGAAGAATAAACTGGTTTAGAGCTTGGATTGTTTAGTTGGTTATTTTTCTTTGTATTTGTATGGACATGTTTAGATTATTGAGAATGTAATTTTGACTTTAATAAATATGAAACATATTAGTAAATATCATGAGCTTTGGTGATAACCCAATTATGCCCCGACTCTTATTCCACTGCGGGTTGGGGTGTGACATCGTACGAGAAAACTGTCCCGTTCAACATGAGGGAGGAGGAGGTAGTCTCTGGCATTCGTTATCGTCACAATACGGTGCAGCTGGACTTGAATGTCCCTGTCGAAGACTCGTACGGGGTGCAGGTGGACTTAAATGTCCCTGTAGAAGACTTGTTGATCATATGGTTGAGAAACAATACACGCTCGTTAAGCTTGTGGGGTTTGTTGATCATATGGTTGAGAAACAATACACAGAGATTAAAAAAGGTTTTGATTTGTTATTATCCGAACGTAATCGTCACGTTTTTGATTGTTACTGCTCAGAATATGCGCTTTTATCGTGTGTCACGTCAACCCGAACATAATCCTCATGTCCCGTACGACTAAAATACGCAATAGTACGAACAACATAAACATATTACGCCATAATAATTAAAATACGCACTAATACGACACTCACAAACAATGGAATCAATAATACGCGATATAACCGAATGTCTCCGCCACGAACCGTACGGCCAACTTACGCGACAAAACCGAATAATACATCTAGTAAACGTTATAATACAACTTTTAACGACAAAATACGATAAGCACTTATCCGGTATGGCGCACATACATGCAATACCGCACGTCGGACTACAAGTGAAATCGAAAGATAATCACACGAAATCGTGAATACAACACCCGAGATGACTGAACTTATCCGGAATTTGACGTATAGACCATAAACTCCCTAAAAAGACATGAAATGGCAAAGTACGTCACGTTACGACATGTATAGGTGTGTTTTTGAATTAAAATCAAAATAAAAAAATAAAAAAGGCAAAGCGCCCCGCTTTGACCTAAATGGGGCGTTCTACTTTAAAAATTTTCAATTTTAACCCAAAACGCATGCGTATTGGGTTGAAAATTTTTAAAGCAAAACGCCACGTTTAGGCCAAAGCGGGGCGCTTTGGACCCACGTTTTAACCCAAAACGCAGCAGTTCACCCCCAAAATTCACAAACATTCAAAACACACACACAAGGTGCGATTTACACATAGTGGACTCGTTTGATCTCATTTGAAGGCCATTTCCGACGATTCGACTCTCGTTAGGTAAGATACTTAGTACCCTATTCATACATTCAACTTATTTCATGTGTTTTGGTTGAGTTTGAATCGTTTTGGGGGTGTTCCGACGACTGCCGTCGCTGTGGTCAAAAAGAGCCGGGCGAAGTGTGGCGCGTGGCGCTTGGCCCAAAGCGCCCGCTTTGCCTTGTTTCTTTTTTATTTTTTTTTGTTATTAGTTACTTTTATTAATTGTTTGTTTATTGTTTAATTATTATTAATAGTTATTGTTATTTGTTTATTAGTAGTAATTATTAATAATTGTTATTGTTGATAATTTTTATTTAATAATAGTTAATTATTGTTAATAATATTTTTTTATTAATATATGTTTAATAATAGTGATGTTTATTAATAGTTGTTGTTATTAATATTTGTTGTTATTACTATTTGTATATTAATGATTGTTTTTTTATAACGCAGATATGGATATGGATGATTTGGATGTCGACATGGACATGGTTGCGGGTTTGGAGGATCAGGCCGCCGATCCAACCCCGAACCATCTGTATCTCGTGTTCCTGACAGATGACGATAGGCGTGAGAGGTGCGCGAAGTTGTGCGTCATGTCGATAGGGGCGCATGTCGGGATTGACTAGGGCCTCTTGGAGACAGTCGAGGAGGCCGCTAGGGCGAGGGAGATTATAGGGTTGGATTCCCCGTGGGCGCGTTGTTAGAGGGGGCGTTGGAGGACTCGTACCGTGAGCTTACGATCGAGTTTATCGCGTCATTTGTATTCCGGCCGCATCCGGCGGATTACATGGAGGACCCGGCCCTCTTCAGCACGAGGTTACTTTCCGCCTGGCCAACCAGGAGTTTCAGATGAGTATTCGGAGTTCGCCGTCCATGCAGGTTTGTACACCAAGCCCGAGCTTGATACAAATGTATATATGCAGGGGGTTAGAGCCTTGGACAGGCAGACCCTTATTAGTTTCTGGAGGCGTATTGCGAGGGTTCCCTTTGGGAAATCCTCGCAAAAGGCCTCCACCATCAGAGACCCCCTGTTCAGATACCTTCATCGCATTATTGCGTCCTTGATCGTGCCCCGGTTTCACAGCCGGGACAAGGTCAACTAGGTGGACCTTTTTTTCTGTACTGCCTACTGCGGCCTCACCCGTGCGCGCTGGCTCACTGCCTGGCGGAGTACTATGCTTATGCTTATCATAAGCAGGAGCACGACAGGCTTTTTGGCGGCTGCTACGTCACCGTGATCGCCCGCTCTTTAGGGCTCGTGCCGGAGGCTGATCCGCTTCTGACGCCGGCCATTCCGTCGACTTCATTAGGTCGGGCGTCAGTGTCGTCCGTGGGTATATTGCACCAGTTTGACGTTGGTTACCGGTTTCAGAGCCGCTAGGGCGTTGTTTAGGTGCCGGAGCCGCCGTTGCCGGAGGTGATCCCCGTCGTTATCGAGGTCAGAGAGGGCGTACTGACGCCTCCGGATGTTCAGGCTGCGGCTTACCTGGCTCATCTTGAGGCTCTGGGTCTACCACCGCCTCAGGATCAGGCGCAGCAGGCTCAGCAGGCGTAGCAGCTTCAGGATGATCCGCCACCGCCGTCGCATCCACACCCGCCGCAGTACCCACAGCACGTCATTGCAGACCTGCCTCCTGCTGCGCAGGCGGTGGCGAGAGACTTCGATCGGCGCCTCCGACGGTCTGAGCGACATCAGGCGTGGATTTTCCAGACGCTCACGGCCATCAGTGCTCATTTGGGACTGCCGGAGAATCCACTACCACCGTCTCCACCGTCGGAGGAGGATCAGTAGATTTACTTTGTATTGTTTTTTTCCTGTATTAGACATTTTGTTTTGTTTTGTATGTACAAACCGACTTTTTATGTATATATGCAGTTGATCTTTTATGTATGCTTGTGTGGATTATTTGCGCTTATTTCATACGTCTCATTCGCGACATATCGTACGGTGTTTTAATTAAACATGTTTGTGTAATTCATTAAAAATTAAATCGGATAACATTTATAAAAACAACTTTAAATTATATATGTTAAACGATTGATTGCACTTATTTCATACGTCTCATTCGCGACATATCGTACGGTTTTTTAATTAAATATGTTCGGGTAATTTATTAAAACTAAATGTGATAACATTTATAAAAATAACTTTACGTAATATACGTTTGTAAAAAATAAAACAACTTTGTAATATAAATGTTTTGTAAACATAAAACAAAAATCCACAAGTTTTCAAAAAAACAAAATACAACCAAATAGAACAAAAACAATCAACCAACAACCCATTTTTCACCAAAACCTAACCTTTTCCACCAAATTAAGTCTAGCAGCCCAAACCGCCCCGCTTTGATCATAGCGAGGTGTTTCATACTAAAGTCAACAGACAAGGACTGACAGGCTCAGTCCTTGTCTGTTGACTTTACGCTGAAACGCCTCATTTTGCCCATAGCGGGGCTCTCTGGGGTGTGTAAATAGACTTGGTGGGCCTATATGATTCTATAGATTTTGAAAGTAATAATACTAGTTGAGTTGGGTCAATACATATGCGTGACTTAGTCAATAAGCATTTATTTGTTTATTATTTATTATTTTGAATTTAGAAGTTTGAATTTTGTATGTTAATTTGAATCTATTTAGGAGTCCCACTAACATTAGGAGGCTTGCATGCTAAGTTAGAGCTAATACAAAGAGGTGATACGGGTCAAATTGTGTTGAGTCAATTTTTTCTCGTTTAATAAAAGAAAAAGACGTCGTGGAAGTCCTTCACAAACTAGGTGTTCTCGTTTGTTTTTTCTGATTAATGAGTTGTCTCTAACAATTGGTATCAGAGCACGCTTAGAAGCTGTTCCTGAAGCTATTCAATTGAGGCATATAACTGATTGAATTCCGGAGACTAGTGTGTTGGTTTTCGAAGATCAACGTAGAAGGACCGGGGTGTATAATTGATCAATATCAGAGCCGACCAGCGATATTGGCTGAACTTCTAGTATAATAAAGTGTTTAGAGAAACAACAGGGAACAACTATGGCTGACGGAGAGCAACCCAACAACGTAGTAGCGAATGTGCGTGATAAACAGAATGTTAGCCTTCAATGCCTGAAACTAACCTCGACAAACTACTCATCATGGTACGTAGTTACTCGAACCAATCTCAGGAATTACTGGGTAGCAGATGCTATCAACCCAGTAACCGGAGGATTCGTTGATAATCGGAAAAATCAAACGGCAATGGTGATCCTCTTCCAATGACTTCCATAAGATATGTTGTTGCAAGTCGCAAAGTATGCAAGGGCTCATGAAGTATGGGAGGCCATTTGTGTTTGTTTCTTGGGGGCAGACAGAGTATTGAAGGATTGGATCCATGTGTTACGGTCCGAGTTGGAGATGTTGAAGATGAAAGAAACTGAAACGATAGATGAGTTCGCAACCAAGATTAGTGCTATTGAAGGGAAGTTCAACAATCTTGGAACCATACTTGAACCGGAGGTACAGGTACGAAAATTGTTTAATTTGTTGCCAATAAAATTATTGCCGATTGTGGCGTCAATCTAACAATCGGAAGATCTTGAGACTATGCCTTAGGAAGAGGCAATCGGTAGTTTAAAACATTTGAGGATCGAGTAAGATGGTATGCCGGGAACGATGGTGACTCAGAAAGCAAGCTTTTGTTTTCCAAAAAACCCACAAAAGAAACAATGTAACAATAATCGAAAAAGGCAAGGTGGAGGCCAAGACTCCTCTAGTAACAATCTCGGCCAGGCCGTGGCAGGGGACGTGGTTCTTGACGAGGAAGAGGAAGAAACAACAACCAAGTAATGAATCGGCTAGAAAATAATAAAGCCCGGGACAAGAGTATTCTTCGGTGTTATAACTGCAACACACTTGGGCACTTTGCTTGGGAGTGCACCAAGGAACCGGTTAATGAAGCCAACCTAAATCAAACAATTGAAGCTAGTCCAGCTCTTATGATGGCTATGGTCAAAACAGTAGGCGAGAGAATTCTTTTATATGAAGATAAGGTGCCCTCGAAGATGTTTGCAAGCGATTCCACATATGAATCGATTTGGTATCTTGATATTGGTGCTACGAATCACATGACAGGTAGTAAATCACACTTCACAGAACTTGATTATGGAGTAATGGGTTTGGTGAAGTTCAGAGAAGGTTCGAAGGTTAAGATCAAAGGAAAGGGTTCGGTTGTATTTAGTTGTAAGATTGGGGAGCAACGGGTAGTAACCGACGTATATTTCATTCCCGACTTATGTAGTAATATACTAAGTCTTGGTAAACTAACGGAAAGTTATTGCAAAATATGGATAGCAAATGAACATGTATGGTTATATAAAGATGGTTGCCAAATATTGATGAAAGTTTGATGGATGGGTTTGGGAATGTGATTTATATGTGTTAATGTCTAATCTTATGCATATTTGATTGTTTATATGTGTGAAACTAAATAACTACGAGAAAATGGTGTTTTGTAGATTAAACATGAAGATTGGACGTGTTTTGAAGAAAAAAATGGAGTGGAATTAAAGATCCTAAGAGATAGAATGTAGAGGGCTGAATTACGAGGGCGAAAAGGGTGCGTAAAACGGAGCTAAAATGAAGAAGTTATGAAGAAAACAGTTTTGGAAGGAATTTGCCAACCATAAGCTACGGTGGGTGACCATAAGCTACGGTTGAGTGACCAGAAACTCTCTACCATAGCTTACAGTCCGTAGACCATAGCTTACGGTAGGACATCCGGAAAAATGCGATTTGGCTTGTTTTTTAGGTACAAAAGGTTTCCTAAACCCTAATTCGGGTTGATCACTTCCTTGGTTGAATTGTGGATTAAAGGAGCGAACTTTTGGCACTTTTCACCTACAACCATCATCATGCTTACCGAATTGAAGATCAAGAACATGAATCCAACCTTTTTTGTTAGATCACTCCTGAATAGCTCAGGAACCTAAATTGGTTTCTATTGTCCATATACACGGAATTCATATGACAAGTTAATCAAATATGCAAGAATTACCAGTTAATGTCTGTTTATTGATCACAAATTCATGTACATTCGAGTTTTAGATCCGACAAAGCTTCGCCTCTAAGTGTGCAAAAGTTACAAATGAGAAACTGTTTTGGTCAAAAATTTGATTAAGGATAATGGAACCAAACTTTGAATGTGAGGTTGAGTGCTTGAATTATGAACAATTGAATGAACAAGTTAGGAATGTAATCAAAGATGAACACAGAGATTTATACGAGGAAAAAGCCCTTGATCAAGAGTTGATCTACAGCATAAAAAACGTCGGGTGATGGAAACTACCGATCACCAACTATATTGAATACAAAGATTACAACTTTGGAATATTAAGCTTGTTACAATGAGAATTCTAATGAGTGTTCGAGAGAGAGTAACAATAGTGTGTATGCGAGTGTGTGTTCGGTCAGATTGTGTGTCTATCAAGCTCAATATCCCACTAAATATCTACCTAATCTCGCTAACTAACTCTCTGAAATCCATGCAAGCTCCCCACGTTCACATAACGGTCATGGCTTCACTTGCACGTGCTAGAAATGGCATATTCCTCTGACAGTCCGTCGATGACTTAGTCCACGAGTACCTGCATACGTAAACTAACACAAAGGAACGATTGTTAGCTAACATAGATATAGGTAATGATCCTTGATCCTTAGACTCCCTGCAATTTCCGTTAAGGATCCGTGATCCAGGTTTAGTCTCAGGATGGATGATCCTTGGCACAAAATCCATGCCCTAACAATTGCCCCCAAAATATGAGGAATTAATTGCAATTAAGTGAGTCATATTTTCTCGTTTATTCTGGACAACTTGTTACCAACAAACTAGCTGTTACCCTAGGACTAGCTGTTACAAAGATGACATCAGCGATAAGACTCCCCCTGCAACAAACATGATTATAAATAGGGTAGGGATATAGATGATATCTCCTATTTAATATCGATATCCTTTGCTTAAATCCTCACACCAGAGATCAAACAGGTATTCACTCTCTCTCTCATCTTTTATTCTCTACAGTTCTTTCTTTCCTCTTTTCTTCCTCGTGCATCATGACCAAAACCATGATCTGTTCCTCACCACACAAGGATCTATGGAAAAACAGTCCTCCCAAAAGCCAAAACCTTTTGAAAGAACCTTCGCAAGAACTTTGCCGGTTCACTGATCCTGAGATTGAGCAAATGCACCCCTGTTTTTCGGAGGGAACTATCTTTAGGCCCTTTGATTCTTCAATGAAGAGTGACTGCATATCATCCACATGGGTGTGTTTTCCTGCTACCCCTTTTCAAATAGGTTTTACTTACCCTTTTCCAGCTTTCACCCAGAGCATTTTCACCTTTATCGGCCTATGCTACATCCAGGGTATGCCTATGCTCTAGAGGGTTCTTTATACCCTTGAGCAGATCATTGCTAGAGAGGGTATAGAGCTTCGTCTTGTTGAACTCAACCACCTGTACAATTTGGTTAGCCACGGGTCTCACTGATTCTTCTTCAAAGCTAGGCCTCAACAACCCCACCCTATACTCAAAATTACCAAAAATGATTCCCATTGGAGAAGTCAATTCTTCTTTGTCAGGAGGGATTCCATTCCCAACGGGGATCATCTTCCCAAGAAGTGGAACGTAGAGGGTAGGATGTAGGATTTATAAAATTGCTTCATAGAAAATTTGATATTTTAATCTAAGGATATCTAATCCTTCATTTTTGTGCAGTGACCAATATTAACACTTCGAAAGACTTTGCTACCACCGCTGAGAGAGTTGCTGCTTTTTGTGCTCTAGATTCAACTGTCAGAACATTCCATCCCAAGATCAAGGATTTAGAAGAAACAACACCAGCCTCCTACACCATGTCAAGTAAGTGTGCATGTATATATGTATTTAATTATTTAGTATGAAATAAAAAATGAATACATATCAGAGTTTTGTGTTTGTAGGTGCTGCTAAATCCTCGTCAAAATCAGCCACCAGGTTCGGCATGGGAGATGTCGAAGGTATCATGTCTCCCCGATCCATCAAGAAAGAGCTGGCCACAGGCCCAAGCCAAGTCGGGACCAGGAGCACCACCAGCAAAGCTAAATCTGAAGCCAAGAGGAAGAAGGCATATGCGCTATCCAGTGATGTCCCTTGGATTGAACAGTAGATCCATGACTTCATCTCCGAAGTAAGGATCATGGATCCTTCTTTTAAAGATACTTGATCGTCATAAATTCAAACAATTTGCTCTTAGCAGAAACTTGTTGAGATCCAGACCATCCAAAGCAAGCATCTCGCTGAGGCTGAGGAAACGGTGGCCAATCGTCGTGGCATCGGTGCTGCCATGGAGAAGAAGATTGCCCAGCTGGAGAAGGAGAATGGTCGCTTGGAGAAGCAGATCCTGGTGGATGAAATCCAGGCCAACAAGGATCGGTTGGAGGTCACAGAAGAGGCCAAACTATCCGTTGCCATCGTGATTCTAAAGGCCAAACTCAAGATGGCAAAGGAGGCTACGAATCCTTCCTTCGACAGGGCTGAATGGGACACTGCTAGCTGGAGGCAAAGGCTGAAGGAGCTTGGGTATGAGGATGAGCTGGAGGAGACAGTCACGCTGGAGGCTATCCCAAGTGGCACTAAGGATCCTGAGGAGGCAGCGGCTGGCGGTAGCAGTGCAGGTGATGAAGCAGCGAAGGAGTAGGCTGCATCAATAGGCAACGATGGAAATTTCTAGACGTGGCCGGAGCCCATTTTTTATGTTTTTTGGTTGTTGGTGTTTTTATGGTGAACAATTTTGGTCTGTATTTGAACAATAGTTTTTAGGGTTAAGGATCACTGATCCTTTTGAACAATAGGGGGTAGCAAAGGTGGATGGGTCCTTCTGTTTGTGGAGGATGAAGCCCTTGATGCCCCCCGCCTTTACTTTCCTGCACTTATTGACCCGTTAGTATGGACACCCTTTGCCAACCCAAGTGGACGGGCCATGTTTTGCTGGTAGAAGCTTCGGTTAGCAATTTTGACAACCTTTAAAAAAGGGTTTTTATAAACAAATAAACTTTAAGCTTTTGAGTATCTTTGTTGTTACTTCTCTTCAGTTTGAATATATTTATAGTTGTATACGTCAATAAATTTCATAATATTTAGCTTAGAAATCTATAGGAGTTTATCAAAATATATTCTTTAAAGATAGATATCATATGATCAAGGATCACATATCCTGTTGTCAAAGGATTAGGGTAATATAAATACACCAGAAATAAAGCAAATGCAAAAGAAAGATCATACCAACGAATCCAAGTTAGGATTCTATATCCTTAACACTTACAGTTGTGTCAACCAAAGCATAACAATTGATAGAACTTTAGGATTCAGGATCCTTAACAGTTAAACTTCGTAAACCTTTAACGGTATATAACTTGTGACTAAGCCATACATCAGACGAAAGAATCATTAGTAACTGGGGGCAAGCCAAATAACGGGGAAAAGCCCAAATAACTAGGGACAAGCCCAAATAACTGGGGACAAGCCCAAATAACTGGTGTAAATTGGGGTATGGCCTAAACTGGCATGTATCCAATCGTGAGCGACATGAAAATGTCAAAAACTTAGCTAACGTGAAAACGTTAGAAACCTTAGGAATGGATGTATGGTACATCTACCATTATACTTAGGATCCAACATATAGCCAACAACAATGAAATTGCCAGCCCCTAAAGCGGGTACTGGTCCCATTGCCTCGAACTATACTTGGATAACGAGCGCCGCTGGCGGGGTGTTGAAACCCAATTCGTGTGAAAGGTGAAAACCTTTAAACCTTAGAAGGTATTAGATACCTTAAACTGGGAGGTGCCCAAAGTCTTGGAGAGGTGGCCAACCTCTAAATCCTTTATGTAAATTATGCGAAAGCTTAAAACTAGATAAAATTAGATGTTAAGAATTTAACATCCTTTCCTTATAATAAACAATAAATATGATATGAAAGAATTATTAAAATGTTACCAAAGAAAGGATCATATATCCTTTGAAGATCCTTCAATCTGAACTGAACATTAGAGTGCTTAAGGATCCTTGATCCTTACAAAAAATACTTCTTTAGGTGGATAGCATTCCAAGCTATTGGCAGAAGATCACCATCCATAGTTAGCAAACAATACGCCCCCTTTCCAGCTTCAGCTTCGATAAGATAGGGGCCTTCCCATTTTGGTGCTAACTTGCCATCAGCAGGATGGAATGCTTTCCTCAATATCATGTCACCAACTTGAAACTTTCTTACTCTGACATTTTTGTTGTAAGAACCAGCCATTCTTTGTTGATAACTAGCCAATCTTATCCTAGCCATGTCTCTAAGTTCTTCCACAGTATCCAGGTCTTGAGCAAGAGTCTCAGCATTTGCTTCAGGATCACGGATGCTTGTTCTGGCTGTTGGGTCTACCATCTCTGTAGGGATCACTGCCTCAGCTCCAAAGACTAAGGAAAAAGGAGTTTGACCCGTAGCATTCTTGGGAGTTGTTCTATCTGCCCACAAGACATATGGTAGCTCTTTAGCCCATTTTCCCTTCTTTGATTCAAGCTTCTTCTTCAAATTGTTGATGATGATCTTGTTGGATGATTCTGCCTGGCCATTAGCTTGTGGGTGGACTGGTGTTGATGTTATCATCCTAATCCCCAGCTGTCACAAAAGTTAGTAGTTCGATTCCCAATAAACTGGGATCCATTGTCACAAACTATTTCTGAAGGAGTACCAAATCTAGTAATAATATTTCTTTTGATAAAGGATATAACTTTCTTTTCTCTGACTTGAGAAAAAGCTTCGACTTCTATCCACTTGGAGAAGTAGTCTGTCATAGCCAACATGAACACTTTTCCTCCTGGTGCTTTAGGTAGCTTGCCTACTATATCCATTCCCCATCTCATAAATGGCCAAGAGGAGGATATAGGATGCAGAGGTTCTGCCGGTTGATAAAGGATATTACTGTGTCTTTGGCAAGCATCACATTTCTTCGCGTATTCTACAACATCCTTCTTCATAGTAGGCCAATAATATCCTGTTCTAAGGATCCTTGAAAATAGTGCTCTGCCCCTAGTGTGATTCCCACAGTCTCCTTCGTGAAAATCCTTCAGGACTTCTTGTATCTCAGGATCCTCAATGCACCTTAGATAGGGTCCTGTAAGAGATTTTTTATATAACATGTTATTTAAAATGGTAAACTGGGATACCTTAACCCGGAATGCTCTTAGATTTTCCCCAGCAGGGATTTCTCCATTCTGAATGCATTTCAGAATTGGAAGGATCCAGGATCCTGAATTCGACTGCATATCATCATTGGGAACAACTACAGCACCATCCATTATTTCCATTGCTTCATTCTCCTCAATCGCATGAGTCAACACGTGGATAATAGGTATCTTCACATCTTCAGGCATCTTCAATGAGGATCCAAGGTTGGCTAGAGCATTAGCTTCTGCGTTCTCTTCCCTAGGTACCTGTGTTAAACTGAAAAAAGCAAAAGAATCTGCCAGTTTCCTGACTATCTCCAAATATTTGATTAGTTTTTCGCCTTTAGCAGCATAAGATCCGTTATAACGATTAGTAATCAATAAAGAATCTACAAATACTTTAAGATACCTGATCCTCATATTTTTAGCTAATTGCAAACCTGCTACCAAGGCTTCATATTCAGCCTCATTATAGTGGTCTGAAATTCACATGCTATAGATTGGGGTATAATGTTCCCCTGTGACGATTTTAGTAGTAGGCCTAGTCCAGTTCCCTTGACATTTGAAGTTCCATCTGTGAAGAGTGTCCAAGGATCCTTGGTCTCCTCAAGTTGTTGCACTTCTAATTCAGCTTCCTTTTGTAGATCACTACTGAAATCAGCCACAAAGTCAGCCAAAGCTTGGGATTTAATAGCAGTTCTGGGCTCATACTAAATTTCATATGCACTAAGTTTAACAGCCCATTTTGCCATTCTTAATAGGAAAGTTAGTTTTAACAACAATAGTATGAGTTTCAAAATAATGTCTTAGTTTAGTAGAAGCCATGATTAGAGCAAGAATTAGCTTCTCTAAATGAGAATACCTGGCCTCAGCATCAAGTAGACTTTTACTTACATAGTATACCAGATGTTGTTGGCCTCCGTCATCCTTAACTAGGACCGCACTTACCGCTTTACCTGAAACGGCTAAGTATAAGGATAAGGGCTCTCCATTTTCTGGTTTCATCAAAGCTGGTGCTGAGGATAGGTAATCCTTGAGAGCTTGTAGAGCAGCTTCATGCTTTTCAGTCCACTTGAATTTCTTATTCTTCCTCAGGATGTCATAGAAATCCTTGCATCTTTCTGAGGATTTTGAGATGAATCTATTCAAGGCGGCAATCCTTCCTGTCAATCTTTGCACATCCTTAGCATTGGCAGGAGACTTGATATTCACCAAAGCCTTGATTTGTTCTGGACTTGCTTCAATTCCTCTATTGGTTACCATATATCCTAAAAATTTTCCAGCTTTGACCCCGAAATGACATTTAGAGGGGTTCAACTTCATGTTGTATTGGTCAAGAATATTGAATGCTACTTCAAGATCCTTCAGGTGATCCTCGCCTCTTTTAGATTTGACCACCATATCATCTATATATACTTCCATTGTGTGTCCAAGCTGCTCCTTGAACATACTATTCACCAGTCTTTGGTATTGCATTTCTTAAACCAAAGGGCATAGCAATATAACAATATATGCCGGTGGGTGTCATGAATGCAGTATCCTCTTGATCAGATGGTTCCATCTGAATTTGTTGAAATCCAGATGAGGCATCCATAAAAGTTAACAATTCATGACCCGTCGTAGCATCCACCATGGAGTCAATGTGAGGTAAAGGGAAAGGATCCTTGGGACATGCCTTATTCAAATCAGTAAAATCGACACATACCCTCCACTTTCCATTTTTCTTATGAACAACAACCACATTGGCTAACTACCTTGGATACTTGACCTCTCTTATCATACCTGCCTTTAGTAACTTGTCTACCTCTTCTTGGATAATCGCATTTCTTTCAGGTGCAAAGTTTCTCCTCTTTTGGTGAATTGGCCTGAAAGACCTGTCAATACCAAGCTTATGAGTAATGATATCCTTTGAAATACCTGTCATATCATATGCTTCCAGGAGAAGGTTTATTTTCTTCGTTTAAGGAAGGATACTAGATAATGCTCTATGCTCGCCTGGATCCCGGATCCTATATACACCTTGGATTCAGGATCCTCAAGATCTAAGAGTATATCCTTGACGTCCTGTTCTCTTGCCTCCATGACGTCTTTTGGAGGATGCTTTAATTGCTATGCTTCCCTAGACTTGGAAGCAGGTCTCATCGAGGAAGTGTAACAATTCTTTGCCTCCTGCTGATCACTTTCTATCTTAACTATTCCCCATGGACTTGGAAGCTTGACACATTGGTGGTATGTAGAGGGGACTGCCTTCATGTCGTGTATCCACGGCCTGCCAAGAATAACATTACAGCAAGATAAGCAATCTATGACACAAAATTTTTGGATAGAATTCACTCCCTCTATGTAAATTGGAAGTTTGATGTCCCCTAATGTATTCTTGGTTTCCCCACTGAATCCCACGAGCACCGACGATCTTGGTATGATCTCGGATTCACGGATGTTCATCTTTTTGAGGACATCCAACTGGATTATGTTCACTGAACTCCCTCCATCAATAAGGATCCTGCGAACAAAATGGTTAGAAATAAATAAAGTGATGACAAGACCTTCATGATGAGGATCCTGAATGTCTACGCGATCCTCCTCATGAAAGGATATCACTTTTTGCTGCGTTTGGGTAGATGTTCGAACTGGTCTCTCCCCGTTCTCCATCTTCGTCTCCTTAGCATGCCTTTTGGCCGCTGAAAATGAAGTTCCACAGATATCAGAACCACCACAAATAAAGTTAATGATTTGAGCATTAGCTGGCGGTGGAGGAGCTCTTTCAGGAACTTTCTTAGTATCCTGAGTTCTTGAACGTTTCCTTCCCAGCAATTCCTTCAAATACCCTTTGCTAAGAAGATAACCAATTTCCTTCCTCAACGCTATACATTCCTCAGTAAGGTGGCCAAAATCCTCATGATAAGCGCACCACTTAGATTTATCCTTAGTAGCTCCAGCTTTATCAGTATTCCTTGGCCATCTAGCCTTGTCACCTAAATTCTGCATAGCAAGTATTAGTTCATGATTATCCACAGAAAAACAATACTCAGATATTAGAGGATAGTCCTCATCGTCTTCATCATGTTCAACTGCATTCACATTGTGATTGTCATGCTTAGAGTATGACTTGGATAAGTTATTCTTAAAGAATGATCCTTGCTTTTCCTGTTTCGAGGATCCTGTGTGACAATTGTGAAACATCCTGGTAAACTTTGATTGGTACAAGTCCTTGGTAACCGGACGTGGTATGTATATCGTGATATTGTTGTGTTTATGTGTGATGATATGAATTCTGGAAAATGAAACACCGACTACAATGGGAGTATATGCATAGTAAATAATAAAAACATTACAGTGACATTATGCGTCACCTACATGACAAGATAAAGTCGTGAATGAACTGACGACTCTGGGAATAAGTATTAGTAAACACGCATGACTTGTGTGCTATGCTAACCGATATGTGTAATGTCTCGGAAGAATCCGAGAGCACGTCATGTTTGACATGACACTATTAAGGACCAACGATGCGAGGTTGGCATCCTTAGCCTTGAACAACGTGTTAAAAGGAGACTTGACGTTTAACAGCGCATTAAACCTTTAATGTTGATTATTAGGTTATTGGCGACATCATTTAAGATTTCGAGTTCCAGAAATAACTTAGTTTTGTGTCATAGACTGTGACATAAGGTTTGAAAATAATCAAGCCCGGGCACGCAAAACAAAGCAGCTCCCGGTTGGGGAGACGCCTTCGTTCCGGGCATAACATAAGGCGACCAAATGTGCAAGGAACGATCGATCAAGCTTAAAAACACTTAATCGAACATCATACGAGACTTTTATGATTAAAACGTAACCATGCTCGGATTTCGTGACGGTTATGCCCAATTTTTAAAACCAAGTCTTTTAACGGTAAGAACGCGAAAAACGGAGCCCGTTGCGCAAATCGAGAACGCGTCCGGGACCCGAAAATGAACCTAAACGCAAACTGAAGATAAACATCATCTTTTAGCACGTATTTCTAAGTACGAGGTGTCCTCTTGGGACCACCCCCATATTATATATATATATATATATATATATATATATATATATATATATATATTATTTTTAATTTTTCATTTAATTTTCATTTTAATTCAACAAAAACCCACTTCCTCTCAAAAATCTGCAAAAAAACCCAAGAAGATTCAGCTGATTTTGCTCATAAACAACCTAAAATTAAAGGTTAAACCTTGGGTCTTATGATTTTAATCATGTTTTGTTGATTAAACGCGATTTCTAGCCGAAAAACTCATTTTAATCCAAGATTTTTGAAGGTTAAACATGTTTAGGGGCTGAATAAGAACACCTTGGTATTCCCCTGGTGTTATATGGCAGCCATGGTCACAAATATTTGGGGTTTGATACCCTAATCAACACCTATTCGACAAAAATCGCTTAACTCTTCGTTTAACCGATGAACAATGAAATAAAGCTTGATTGATCCAAGTGCTAGCATATTAGGGTTGTACTTCATGTGTAGGTACTGAATATAGCCTTCACACACTTCTGGGATCAAGATAAACACTTGGAATCGGAAGAATCGCTAGGTATGACGTCCGAAAACCGAAACTAGCATAGGCATAATCTTGTTTTAGCTATAACCTGGTCCGTGAAACTTGGATTGAGCTGAAATTTGGTGTGGTGATGTAGGGTATTGTCAGGAAGGTTCATGTAAAATTTTAGAATGTTTGGAATTTTCTACAAGTTTTGGTGAATTTTTAACTGTTTTACCGAAAGAATTTCAGAAAAATTACCAAAAAATTCAATAAATCACCAAATTTTAAAGAGACACTAAGAAACATATGGTGAATGTTCTGGGAAAATTCGGAGTCCATTGGTTGAGTTTTGATTTGGGTTAAAAATCCGCGTTTTTGCAAGTTTTTGGTAGCCGGAAACGCACCGAAACGAAATCAGAAAGATCTCAAAATTTTGTGATAAGTTCCTGGACATGAAAAAAGGTGTTCTAGAATTTTGTTTTGGAATTTTTCAACCACTGATGGCATTTAATGATAATTATGTGGTTAAAATGGTTTTATAAATAATTTATTTAAATAAGTAAAATGCTAAAATAAATTCCCAGAAATTTTCCTAATAATCTACTGATTTTTACTGACTTATATAAAAATTTACAGATTTTATTTCCAATTCTAGATTAAATGAGACTTTATGGGGTTAAAAATGGGTTATTTTAAATCAATTTCGGCAGTTTACCATGTAACGAACCTGCCGAAACTGGGAACTGACCCAACCCGACAAATGCTATAATGATAACACTGGGAATATTCTGGGAGATTCCAGAGCAAATTGGACACTAGGGGTGTGTCCTAATATAATTCGGGAAAATTCCCGACGGTGAAAATGGAAACTCAAATTTGGGCAACCTAGACTCCCCAAACACTCAAACTCCCTTGATGGAAAGTTAATCATTCTTAAATAACCATGTAATGGCACTATTGTATTCCCGTACCATTATCCGAAAACGTTAAACTACTGACTTTGGCTGGCACGCCAACCGGTGCCCGGAAGCCAAATTGTAAACGAATACTACCCTAACGTCCATCACCATACCAGTGTCCTATAGACTCAATCCGAAGTAAAAAACTCCTGACCAGATCCAAGTTATAACCATTACCAACTTATATACTGATTTGAGTCCATACTTGCATGTGTCTTATTAAAGTTGATCCAGTTGCTTGATCACTCTTGCGTTGAGATCACTACTCGTACTGTGAGTTTCACTTCCCCACTTCTGAATTGTTTTACTGTTTTCTAGGGACTTGCATGTTAAAAACTGTGTTGATTACACCAAGTTGGGAGTGAGTTTCACTCCACCACTTTTAAATTGTGTTACTGTTTTCTGAAGTGATTTGCATGTTACAAAACTGTGTTAATTGCACCAACTTGCGATGATGTAAATTTTATAACACGGTTCGGCAAGCTGCAGGTGTCTGTTATGACACGGTTCGGCGAGCTGCAGGTGTTTTGTTGTAACACGGTTCGGCAAGCTGCAGGTGTCTGTTATGACATGTTCGGCGAGCTGCAGGTGTTTGTTGTAACACGGTTCGGCAAGCTGCAGGTGTCTGTTATGACACGGTTCGACGAGCTGTAGGTGTTTGTTGTAACACGATCTTGCTAGCTGAAGGTGTTTGTGGTGATAAATCTGTGAATGTGACTATGACCAGTGCAATTAAACTTGTTAACACATATTGTTACACAACAATTAAACCAGTGGAACTCACGCAACATTTAGTTGTCCCTTTTTAAAACTAACATGCATATCAGGTAACTTGAGACCGGTGTGATCCGTGTATGTTGTTCAAGACATGTTTGTAGGCGAACCCTGATATAGACGCATGTGGCTTAGAAGACTTATGTGGTTCATGGGAACACGCAGTTGTAACATACATGTAGTATGTAATCAACATTTTGTAAGTAATAAAATGTAGTGTCTTTATAAACAATGTGCTTGTACCAGAGGTGTCTGTTGCATCCCGTATATTTTTCTTCCGCTGCAAGTTTTGGTGTGACAGAAGATGGTATCAGAGCCATTGGTTATAGAGAATTAGGTGCCTTTAAGGAAACCTTGACCATAACTACAAGCTCGGACTTTAGTGGACATCATTGGAAAAATTAACCTCTACTCAAGGTCGTTAGTGAACACGGTAAAGGATCCTATTTGCAAGTACCAGGATGGCCTTGTGGGGCAAGTGGGTTATTATGGTCTGGAATGTAATAACAGGCTTGCTCATACGAGGCAGTGTGTGAAAGCCGCGGTAATAAACACACACTTAAATACGTGGAATGATACATATGTGTACCAAGTTGATAGTGTGTGAATGTTTGTGCGAGAATTGATACATGAATTGGGATTGGTGGATAATGCGTTACTACATATGCCTTTGGGATAGGCAAAAATTTGGTATTATAGTCCATCCCACATTCCTACTGACCACCTGTTTAATATACACTAGAGTTGGATTCATATCACTTCCACAGTTGTTACTTATATTTTATGATGTGAGACCCCAAGCCTTTAGTGCGATATGATCTCACCAACTCTATCCTTATACTTATTATAACAACGATTGCATACCAGAATGGTATTTCAAAAAGAACATAGATACATAAAGAATGCATGGGTCATTCTGATAAGCTGGAAGGACGTATACGAATCCTTACACTGCTTCTCGTGGTTTCACATTTGATGGTTATACAATCACAGAGTTTGAACCTCTTACGAAACTTTTTCGTCCTTGAATCCACGATTCGTTGATGGTCCGTGGGATTCCTCTTCTGCTTATAACTTTGGCTCTAGCTTTCACGTCGTGTGATACTGTAATACTTAGCGGTATTCATTAGCACGTGTTTCGATATATGTTATATTTGAATATGACGATCTCTAGGTTATGGAGAAGGTATGGGATGCGCGAATAAGTTACCCTTTCTGTTGTCATTCGATGTCATGGGGTATAGAGGTTGTGATGATACATAATTCTTTGAAACGTTTTGCGATGTGGAACATCGTTTCGTGTGACCATCGGTTACATTGTGTTCTTTTACGATTATTGATTATTTCGGATTTCAGTTGGCTAGTTGCGAAAAGTAATATTAGGCCTGAATATCTTGGTGAACGGAACATTGATCATGTATATGGGTGTGGTGGATATGCTGCGGTACTTCCTATATATAAACACCCGGCTACATTATCAAGGTACCGTTACTCAGGGCAGACGAGCTTCGTGTTGCGGTTTGTTCGGTTAAGTTTTGGGCAATGCGGTATTAGACTTCGACCTTGTTTGATGCGATAGATGATGCCATAGTTATCGTAACTACGATGTCTATACACGGTTGTAGTAATTTTACATGAAAGGTAGTTTGGGTTGACATCTAAACGACCACTGGATTAATCCTGAGAAAACCCTTTTTTCTCAAATACGTGACATGATTTCTAAGGGCACTACACCCTAGTAGTACTCTGTACTGAACTAGTTGGGTATAGCCGATGATAGCTTACCCACATCGATTTACCTAATGCTTGATTCATTATAAGTAACCATGTTTCTGTCTTTGATAAGACAATTCAGCGTAAGTTATTTCTTTTGGCGGGATTTGCTAGAACGTATAGTCATATATTCAAAATCATTACATTACGGCGAACAAACTATACTCATGTCGCCGACCGTCGTCTATGAAACTACTCGGTTGAAGCATAAATTTCCTTTACTAACCGTCGTTCGTTAGTGATACAATCTCTAAGTCTTAGTAAGAACAAGTAATTATCATCGGTATTGATAACCCAAGGATATTTAAGGGTAACACATAAATGGTGAAACTTATTTGATGTAATCAAAGTTTGGCAAGGGGTTGTGGGGATGCGGATCCGATGGTGATAAGACTTGTGGAGGCGAGAACAGTTTTGCCGATGTTCCTCGTAACCGTTCATACTTCGTATTAACATGACACCCCTATGTATACCTTTAATCATAAATATACAACATTAACCGAGGTCCAATCCAAGTGTCAAATTGATAAATTTCGGTTGAGGATGACGTAACCCCCGTGCAAGGACGGAAAACTATAATCATGAAAAAAATCCAATTCATTGCTTCAAATCACTTCAACTCTCCTTACTAACACTGTTGGAAAGTGTTGAGGTCCGGTACATATAAATTACTAAAGTGATACACCCTATTTTTTTAATCAATGTTCAACCATGTTGTGGTATGTTAGCTTCCTATGGAATTATGATAGGTATTTCGGCGATAGAACCAAGTGGCGTACAACCTTGAATCCTATCGATTTAGTTCAATCTAATACAAGATAAATCCCCAGTAACTTGAAGTAGTAATGAATGAGCGGTACGAAGGAACCGTAACGAAACTACCTCTTAATGCATATTTAGTAAACAAAATGACACAAAGCGAATTTTTCGTCGGACGATTATTTTATTAATATATATATATATATACATATAATTCGAAGGACGACATTTAAAAGAATCATATAAAATGTTTATATAACAACCGATCCCTTGTTTTTAGCCTCGCATAACTTAGTGAAAATATGTTCCAATGAAAGACGAGATCGCCTTTGAGTAATATTCGAGTATAGTAATCCATGACTAATCCATGTGACAACTCCTATCCAAAACTGCAGACTCTAGACCACCAGTTCTTTTGATCCATTTTTCGGTAATATCTTTGTGATGGCTATACTAAGTCTTGAACCAACATCACCCGTATGAGGGTGGTGCATTCATTCTAGAAATCGCATAAGGGGATACATGGTTCTTTGATTCCTTTCGGTTAAGGCTTTTCGCGTCACGATACCTGCGACGGTAGTGCGATTGGTCCTGGGTAGGGACCAACTCGGATACTTTTATGTCTATAAAACCTATTGACTCCCCAACTTTACGATAATAATACCCGGAGAACACAGTATGCCTCCTCCTCTTCCTTGAAACATCCAAGGAGTTCAAATAGTTATACACAATGTTATTCACGAGTCATAGGGAATGATCAAAACTCTCTGCGGATCGTTGTAAAAGTGTTAGTTAGTAATGGTCTCCTACATGTGTAGTAGGATGATGCATGAGATACACTGACTTTCATCCGTTGATTGGATACAAAGTGAATGATACCCTACTCTTGTGTGTAACCAAGAGTTATACGTTAAACGGTGTTGCTTGTCCTCGTGAGTATACAAGGAGTAAATCCTTTAGATCAGGGGAATATTGTTGAAACACCCCCCGTCTTCCTTCAACTAGTTGGTACCTTCAATTGATTTTCAGTTTGATCGATTTAAATGAGTATTCGTGGGATACAATGTTACCGAGCAACCCGATTCTTCGTTATTTTCGAGTGACGAAAATTCTTGTGTTACTTAAGGAAATAAGAACGGGAGAAATCTTAAGTATAATATTGTATATATATATATATATATATATATGTACCTATGTATTCGTACCACGAGTGAAATTCACGATCGTGGGGATGATTGTCGGAAGCTGTGCGCTATCATTTACGCGATTTCTACCTCGGTCATTTGTGGTGAGCGTTTCGGGACCATTCTATTATAAACAATATATATATATATATATACACATGCATTTCACACCAATTCGTCGCACGCATGAGTCCACAACCTGTATAATCAACATCATTATCATGTATGTAATAATATCCGTCAGCATACCACTTTTAAAATTGCACTTAGACTTAACCCAAAAAGGACCAGTGCTTTTCAAAGCATGTCACTGGAGTGACGTATATACGTCATACTATGAAAAGCATGAACTACCCTGCATGAAGGAACACGATCAAAACCAAACTCTTTCAAAATAGGAGTAGTATGAGTTGTCCGAATATTATAATTGGTGTCTTTGTGCGCTGAACCCACTTGGGGGAAAGCTAAACCAGAAATATCGTAATCCCGATCATTCCAGATGAAGGTACTAGTGAATCTTCCGAATACGTCCCTCGGATATCATGTCCATCCAGAGGGAAATTCCGTTAGTAAGCACGTCATATATACTTAAAGGAGGAATAAGACATTGACAAGACAACTAATACTCTTGAAATTTGGAGAGTTACTTAACAGACGCTACGAATTGTAAATAACTCGATGTGCGATACTAAGTCAAACTAAATGACCAAAGTGTAGAATTGTGCTTGGTTGGATGCACCGACCAGATGTGAAATGGTATTCATAACCTTTATTCGTATCCTAGCCGTCAGAGTGCTAGGCTTACCTCGATTGATTAGGGTTTTCATTCAGCCTCCTTGAAATTGCTTTTGTTATTTCAAGAGATTCCCGAGCGATGATCTATGTTATTATATTTCCCAGCAGCACGTATTCCTTTCGTGCGCTACTGGGAAACAAAACTGACTAATACTACGACCAAGGGGTCGAGAAACTCAACAAGCCTATTCTCAACCAACCCGGGGGCCGGGTCTTCATTTCTTGTTTACATTATTACGAATATGAGACTAACGGGAAAAATCAGATTTAGTGGTCAATTGTCCCTACAGGACTATGGTGACTATGAATTCGGGCTTCAGCCCATGGTTTCATAAAACCACACGAATTTCCCAATCTAAACCAAGATGGTTTGACATGAATGAATTTGATGAAACCCTTACCATTTAAGAGGTGATTCAGTTGGCGGAGGTGCCAAGATGGGAAGGCATTATATCTTTTTATACTCATATACAGTTCAGATCTTACCAAGTCCGAATTTGACTCAAAAAACCACAAGACCGAGACGGTTAAGTGGTGATTGACCACCGTGTGACTAGTATGGGTTATATTCGCCTATGCATTAGGTAATCTTTCGAGAACATGATGGGAAATGATTACTTCTCATTGTCTCCATTAACGACATCCTTATAAAACGTTAGTCCAGCGTGGCTATGTTCCTACCCTGCGAAGGGTACTCTCCGTCAATGGGGAACCTTGATTCGATGACTTGTTACTTAGTCATCTTGTACCAAATTACCCGTACGTCTATGATCAATGCCTATACCATGTGCAGGGGCATCATAGTGATACTTGTGATCGTTAGACATTCACCACGCCTTAAGCATTTCCACGTGATATAGTAGCATTCTAGATGTGGTGCTACTGGAATTAAAACCGTATTGGGCACACACCTTATCATTCCTGGTATATGGGAATTTTTATGTGATATCTCTCGGAGAATCACATCGATGTCATCGAAGTTCTAAGTTGTTTCCTTCTGGAAAAGACACAGATAGTTGTACAACAGCTGGAGCCAAGCTCCCAAAACTTAATGCAAACTGGAATTCTTACTGTAGAAATTCCATATCCTTGCGACGTGATTAGACTACTGGTGAGTAGTTCAGGCACCCTATTGATGAGAGGGTGCAGATTTGTTGCTACTCGTGTACATGCTTGCCTGATGGCAACCGTAGGCTCTTAAAAGCCTTTCTCTCTCTTATTCTCTACCAGAGGGTAGGGACTCACTGGGTCGGTTAGTATTAACTAAAGATACCCACGTACATGACAACAAGGGACGACTTTCGCTCACAACTCAGCGAGACCAAAAATTTATTCCCTTTTCACAAACATGCGTAGCATGGTGCTCACTATTGCGACATGTGCAACAAAGCCTAGAAGAGTACCCATACCCCTCCTTTATAGGAGGTGTGCAAGAACTATTAAAAGAAATCGTAATTGAAACTTATGGTGTATGAATGGTGAAGGTAATGAATGCAAAGAAAACGTAATAATTGCAGTCAGCTATAAGCTGAATACGAAACTCATATTCTACTGTGAGTCCAACAACACTCTCACTTTCAGATTGGAAGTGATGACAGACGTTACTATTAAAATACGTAGGAATTGTGGATGGACAAATTACACTCCTACTATGTAGCACAATTATCAACTCCGTACGATGATGATACTAAACGAAAAGCGAAAACATACTTGTCTGTCAGATAACTGACACGGGTATAAATACGAAGCTTTCCAATGGATTACTAAACGGAATTTCAAGGATGAAATTCTTTTAACTGGGGGAGACTGTGACAATTGTGAAAAATCCCGGTAAACTTTGATTGGTACAAGTCCGTGGTAACCGTACGTGGTATTTATATCGTGATATTGTTGTGATTATGTGTGATGATACGAATTCTGGAAAATGATACACCGACTATAATGGGAGTGTATGCATAGTAAGTAATAAAAACATTACAGTGACATTATGCGTCACCTACATGACAAGACAAAGTCGTGAATGAACTGACGACTATGGGAATAAGTATTAGTAAACACGCATGACTTGTGTGCTATGCTAAGCGATATCTGTAATTCTCGGAAGAATCCGAGAGCACGTCATGGTTGACATGACACTATTAAGGACCAACGATGCGAGGTTGGCATCCTTAGCCTTGAACAACGTGTTAAACGGAGACTTGACGTTTAACAGTGCATTAAACCTTTAATGTTGATTATTAGGTTATCAGCGGCATCATTTAAGATTTCGAGTTCTAGAAAAAACTTAGTTTTGTGTGATAGACTGTGACATAAGGTTTGAAAATAATCAAAGCCCGGGCACTCAAAACGAAGCAGCTCCGGGTTGGGGAGACGCCTTCGTTCCGGGCATAACATAAGGCGACCAAATGTGCAAGGAATGATCGATCAAGCTTAAAACACTTAAAAGAATGTAATACGAGACTTTTATGTTTAAAACGTAACCATGCTCGGATTTCGAGACGGTTATGCCCAATTTTTAAAACCACGTCTTTTGACAGCAAGAACGCGAAAACGGAGACCGTTGCGAATCAAGAACGCGTCCGGGACCCGAAAACAACCTAAACGCAAATGGAAGTTAAACATCATCTTTTAGCACGTATTTCTAAGCACGAGGTGTCCCTTTGGGACCACCCATATATATATATATATATATATATATATATATATATTATTTTTAATTTTTCATTTAATTTTCATTTTAATTCAAGAAAAACCCACTTCCACTCAAAAATCTGCCAAAAACCCAAGAAGATTCAACTGATTTTGCTCATAAACAACCTCAAATTAAAGGTATAAACCTTGGGTCTTATGATTTTAATCATGTTTTCTTGATTAAACGCGATTTCTAGCCGAACAACTCATTTTAATCCAAGATTTTTGAAGGTTAAACATGTTTAGGGGCTAAATAAGAACACCTTGGTCCCCTTGTGTTATATGGCAGCCATGGTCAAAAATCTTTGGGGTTTGATACCCTAATCAACACCTATTCGATAAAAATCGCTTAACTATTCGATTAACCGAAAAACAATGAAATAAAGCTTGATTGATCCAAGTTATAGCTCGGGTTGTACATGGTGTGTAGGTACTGAATATAGCCTTCACAAACTTCTGGGATCAAGATAAACACTTGGAATCGAAAGAATCACTAGGTATGATGTCCGAAAACCGAAACTAGCATAGGCAAAATCTTGTTTTAGCTATAACTTGGTCCGTGAAACTTGGATTGAACTGAAATTTGGTGTGGTGATGTACGGTATTGTCAGAAAGGCTCATGTAAAATTTTAGAATGTTTGGAATTTTCTACTATTTTTTTTGAATTTTTAACTGTTTTACCGAAAGAATTTCGAAACCATTACCAAAAGAATTCAATAAATCACTTAATTTTACAGAGACACTAAGGAACATATGGGGAATGTTCTGGGAAAATTAGGAGTCTATTGGTTGAATTTTAATTTGGGTTAAAAATCCGCGTTTTTGCGAGTTTTTGGTAGTCGGAAACGCACCGAAACGAAATTGGAAAAATCTCAAAATTTTGTGAGAAGTTCCTGAACATGAAAAAAGTGTTCTGGAATTTGTTTGGGAATTTTTGAACTACTGATGGTATTTAATTATGATTATGTGGTTAAAAATGGTTTTATAAATAAGTAAAATACCAAAATAAATTCTAAGAAATTTTCCCCACAATCTACTGATTTTTACTGAATTATATAAAAATGTAAAGATTTTGTTTTAAATTCTAGATTAAATGAGAATTTATGGGGTTAAAATGGGTTATTTTAAATCTATTTCGGTAGTTTACCGTGTAACGAACCTGCCGGAACTGTGAACTGCCCCAACCCGAAAAATACTATAGTGATAACACTGGGAGTATTCCGGGAGATTCCCGGGCAAATTGGACACTAGGGGTGTGTCCTAATATAATTCGGGAAAATTCCCGACTGTGAAAATGGAAACTCAAATTTGGGCAACCTAGACTCCCCAAACACTCAAACTCCCTTGGTGGAAAGTTAATCATTCTTAAATAACCACGTAATGGCACTATTGGTATTCCCGTACCATTATCCGAACACGTTAAACTACTGACTTTGGCTGGCACGCCAACCGGTGCCCGGAAGCCAAATTGAAAATGAATACTACACTGACGTCCATCACCATACCAGTGTTCTATAGACTCAATCCGGAGTAAAAAACTCCTGACCAGATCCAAGTTATAACCATTACCAACTTAGATACTGATTTGAGTCCATACTTGCATGTGGGTTATTAAAGTTGATCAAGTTGCTTGATCACTCTTGCGTTGAGATCACTACTCGTACTGTGAGTTTCACTTCCCCACTTTTGAATTATTTTACTATTTTTTGCGGACCTGCATGTTAAAAACTGTGTTGATTACACCAAGTTGGGAGTGAGTTTCACTCCACCACTTTTAAATTGTGTTATTGTTTTCTGAAGTGATTTGCATGTTACAAAACTGTGTTAATTGCACCAACTTGCGATGATGTAAATTTTATAACACGGTTCGGCAAGTTGCAGGTGTCTGTTATGACACGATTCGGCAAGTTGCAGGTGTCTGTTATGACACGGTTCGGCGAGCTGTAGGTGTGTGTTATAACACGGTTCGGCAAGCTGCAGGTGTCTTTTATGACACGGTTCGGCGAGCTGCAGGTGTTTGTTGTAACACGATCTTGCTAGTTGAAGGTGTTTGTGGTGATAAATCTGTGACTATGACTATGACCAGTGCAATTAACTTGTTAACACATATTGTTACACAACAACTAAACCAGTGGAACTCACGCCGCGTTTAGCTGACCCTTTTTAAAACTAACATGCATTTCAGGTAACTTGGGACTGGTGTGATCCATGTATGTTGGTCAAGACATGTTTGTAGGCGAACCCTGATATAGACGCATGTGGCTTAGAAGACTTATGTGGTTCCTGGGAACACGCAGTTGTAACATACATGTAGTATGTAATCAACATTTTGTAATTAATAAAATGTAGTGTCTTTATAAACAATGTGCTTGTACCAGAGGTGTCTGTTGCATCCCGTATATTTTTCTTCTGCTGGAAGTTGGGGTGTGACATCTTTAGAGTCTCTCCTGGATCATTTTTTCATCCTGTAAACGAATGAACCTCAATGCCTTGTTCCTCACTTCATCTAAATTCCTGCAAGGTGTCATAACAATGTCATCATAGAATGAGGAATCCTTAAGCAAGCCCATTTTGAATGCGTCCACAGCAGTGGCAATATCCAAATTAGGAATTTCTAAGGATTCTCGACTAAACTTAGTGATGTAATCTCTTAATGATTCATCACGTCCTTGAGTTATTCTATACAAATCACTAGTTAATCGTTCAAAAGTTCTACTACATGAAAATTGGTTATTGAACAAATTAACTAGACGAGAAAATGAAGTAATTGAGTAAGGAGGAAGACTTAGCAGCCATTTGAGTGCTGATCTAGTGAGTGTGGATCCGATGCCCTTACAAAGGCAGGCTTCCTTTAATCTTTCTGGAATGGGATTGATCTCCATTATTTCTCGGTATTGTGCCACATGCTCCTCTGGATCAGTTGTACCGTCGTAGAGCTTCATGTTGGGGGTTTGAAAGCGTTTTGGTATCTCAGCATTGCATATAGGAGGTGAAAAACGAGACACTCTGTGACTTCCATCCGGGATCTCAGGAATGGGCTTGACCACTCCTGGAACACTGGATATCATATCCTTAAGCTTCTGGAGCTCCCGTGCCATAGCCTGATTGATACCTACGTCCTGCATGGAACCATAATTAGTACCAAAAGACGTATTGAAATTGTTACCTCCTGACTGGTTTGGAACCGGTATCGCAGAAGTGTATCCAAAAGTAAACACTTCAGGTGTAACAGTTCGACCAGATGAAGCAATAATCTACATAGGGATGAAGTCCTCTTTGTAAACTTCAGAATCCTTGAATATCTGACTTCCTGAAGATCCTTGATCCTGAAAGACATTGGGTCCACTATACATGGGTGCTGAAGGTCTCGGAAGATACTCCATGGATCCTTGAACCTAGGATGAGGATCCTTGATACTGATATGACGATCCCTGAGGCTGGAATGGGGATCCATAAGGTTGGTAATGAGATGCTTGTGGCTGCGTCATTGCCAATGATCCATGCTGCAATCCTGAGGATCCTTATACTGAACACCAGACGCTTTGGAATGCTGAATGGTTGTTGCTGGAGTGGCGAAATCCAATGATCTAGGCATCAATGGAGAATGATCCTCCGCTAATCTCTTCTGTTTCTTGATTTCATCAATTTCACGAAGTATCCTCTGGTTAGTTTTGTCCTGTTGTTCCATGTATCCTTTCATCTGCAAAATCAAAGTAGACAGATCATTGTTAGTAGGTGTAGAGGATGAAACAGTAGAAGCCTTCGAGAAAACTGGTGTTGGCTTCTTATGATCATTATCAGCACTCCTCGCCGGTGCAGTGGGAATGGGAGGCAATGATGCACAAGTCTGAGATGAGGTAACCGCCGGCATGGCACTTGAAGCAGATTTTCCCTGAGAAGCCATGTAGTTGAAAAGAATGGATGAAAATGAAGGAAATGAATGGGGATTTTTAGAATTGAAGCACCGATTGCCCCACGGTGGGCGCCAAACTATTTTGGTCAAAAATCTGATTAAGGATAATGTAATCAAACTTTGAATGTGAGGTTGAGTGCTTGAATTTTGAACAATTGAATGAACAAGTTAGGAATGTAATCAAAGATGAACACAGAGATTTATACGAGGAAAAAGCCCTTGATCAAGAGTTGATCTCCGGCATAAAAAACCTCGGGTGATGGAAACTACCGATCTCCAACTATATTGAATACAAAGATTACAACTTTGGAAATATTGAGCTTGTTACAATGAGAATTCTAATGAGTGTTCGAGAGAGAGTAAGAATAGTGTGTATGCGAGTGTGTGTTCGGTCAGATTGTGTGTCTATCAAGCTCAATATCCCACTAAATATCTAGCTAATCTCGCTAACTAACTCTCAGAAATCCATGCAAGCTCTCCACGTTCACATATAACGGTCATGACTTCAGTTGCACGTGCTAGAAATGGCATATTCCTCCGACATTTCCTCGATGACTTAGTCCACGATTACCTGCATACGTAAACTAACACAAAGGAACGATTGTTAGCTAACATAGATATAGGTAAGGATCCTTGATCCTTAGACTCCCTGCAATTTCCGTTAAGGATCCGTGATCCAGGTTTAGTCTCAAGATGGATGATCCTTGGCATAAAATCCATGCCCTAACAAAAACCATGAGGCACCTATTTATAGAGAGTCAAGTTCGTTTGGGAGGAAACAAGTTCGGCCGAACTTGTTCACACATCAACATTCCGGGCGAACTTGATCTCTTAATTACATAAATACTTCATTTTCTAACGTAATCTCATCTATTCTAAACAGACTCGATACAAGACTTAGACATAGACATACTGTACTAACAGACTCCCCCATTGGATGTCGTCTTCGTCTTGATCAGTCTTCAAAAGCTCTATCTTCCAATTTTCTATCTGCAACGCCCAAAGAAATTCTTATATGGTTTCTTTCTTCTCTCTTGAGCAAGAATCGGCGTTTGATCATTAGGTGGCACCTTTGTCATAAACTGGGAACGTCTAAGTCTCGCCTCCCTACCTTTTTCAAGTAAATGTTCAAGACGCCTTTCTTCTTTCAAAAACTCTTCATGTCTAATTCTCTCCAACTTGATTCCCACATCTTTCCAGAATTTACGCTATGAGCGTAGCAAACATTAACGATCTCTTGGTACTGCTTCGCCTGTACCTCTTCACGCTTCTCATAATAAATTTTGTTGAAGAATAAACATCGAATATCCCCCATTGAAAAGTTCACTAGCCACATCGGGTCTAGTATGCGTATCGTTCTCCATAGCCCCCAAAAACCTTCTTTTTGTAGCACTTCGGCGAGTTTTCTGCAGAACTAGTGCCAAATTTGAAATGTTGATCACAAATAATGCTGGGTTTCAAAATGTTGCACAAGTAATGCCATTGCCATTACTAATGGCGAATTCCTTGAAAGAGTAGGCTTTTGTAAGAAACAATCAGAATGTGTAAGAGACCCAATCATTAGAAGAGTAAAATTAGCCATTAGTAATGGCGAAATATGTGTCCCAATCATTTGAATAGTAAAATTTGCCATTAGTAATGGCGAATTCGGTGTCCCAATAATTTGAATAGTAAAATTTGCCATTAGTAATGGCGAATTATGTGTTTGAATAGTAAAAATTTTCCATTAGTAATGGCGAATTCTGTGTCCAATCATCGCCATTACTAACGGCAAGATGTGCAGCCTTCATAATGGCCTAAAAAATTCGCCAATGCTAATGGCAACATTTGAAAAAATTCGCCAATACTAATGGCAATATTTGCAGGCTTTTAAAAAATTTGCCATTACTAATGGCATCAAGAGAATTCGCCATTAGTAATGGCAAAACTTGCAGTCCTTTCGTCCTTTTCTATGATTGTTTTCTCTGCACATATGATTAACTCCTGCGCTTTTCTGACACAAGCGTACTCTTTCAAGGAATTCGCCATTAGTAATGGCAATGGCATTACTTGTGAAACATTTTGAAACCCAACATTAGTTGTGATCAACATTTCAAATTTGGCACTAGTTCTGCAAAAAACTCCACTTCGGCTGATCTTTCTTTAGTAATATCCAAATGTTCTTCAAACCTCAAGACTATAATAGCTTCACACGTCTCTGGATGAACTTGCCACCATTTGAACAAAGGATAGAAATCCTGCTCGATTGGCATAAATGGCATATTCTTCATCGCACGCAGACGTTTCATTATCAACATTATATCTTTCTCACCCGTTTGCTTGTTTGTTTTGATTCGGCGTTTAGGTATAAACGGCTTCATCAACATTAGATTCCGGAAAGAAATCATTCAGATCTTCAAGAGAAACAGGCTCTTCAGGAATACTTCCAAATAACTTTGACCTCGGAGTTAGCTTTGGCGTAGACTTTTGTGTACTCTTCGGTGTGTGCGGTGAAGTTTGAACTGGAACCTATTTCAGAATAGAACTTTCAGGCTGTGACATTGTCGGAGGTTCTTGAGACTCTATGATAGGTATATCAAGCAAATGAGACGCAGGAGGTTCTTGTGTAACTCCTGGTTGCTCAGTAGTCTCTTGAGCTGAAGAAATTTGAACTGTTTCAGCCGTAGGTGGTTCTTGTGTAGCTTCTTTGCGCTTTTTCTGACTTATGTAACGTCGGCTTTGCGGCTTTTGAACTGCTTTTCTTCCTTTGGTACTTGGAGAACCTATAGTCTTCAAAGTAGCATCTTTCACTGAAGACTTTACTCGTTTAGCCTTTTTCTTTGGTCTCTCCTCATCAGAACCTTTGTTAGAACCCGGTTCATAATCAGCATCACCTTCCTTTAATTTTTCTTTCTTTTTCTCTGCTATAGCCTTCTTTGTTTCTTTCTCTAGCGAATCGTCACTATCTTCGTTCTTATCAGAAGTCACAGAGATCACATCATCCTCTTGAGTATCTTTTTCTGTCTCTTGACTTTGAATGTTGATTGCAGCACTAGAACCAGCTTCAGCTTAAACATTCTCTGGTTCATCTTCATCTATAAGCATCGTTTCAACTTTCTTTGACTTTCTGGATTGTTTCTTTTTCTCTTCAACTATTTTCTTCAAAAACCAATCACTACGCTTTTCTTTCAAAGTTGCCAGCCATTCTTCTTCAGCTTTAATTTCTTTTTCGTCACCACTTCCTGCCTTTCTCCATTTGTATTCAGGCAGTGCAACATAATCAGCAGACACAATGGCACCAAATAGTGGTTTTACAACTGGCACTGAAGCTTGCTTCTGAAAAGTAACGAGTTTCTTGACTGCTGTATCATCCAAGTGACAAAGATACAGAATGTCTTTCGGATCTTTCACAATCTTATCAAATTTGTCGTCAATGAGCATCTACACGAATCTTGGATACATCACAAGCCTGTTTGTTCCCATATTGTTTTTCATATGTGTAACATGAGCTTTGAGAAGTTAAACTTCTTGTTCAGAACTAATGTTGTAGCCATACACGCCATATAGTCTTAGACATCGTCTAAACCAGCTTTGCGATGACTAAAGGCATGAATAATCACGTGCATCAGAAACTTGTAGGGATTAGGAACTCACCCTTTCTTCAATGTCGATTCATTAACATGGCCTTTGTAGCCCATCCGATAGAAACAACCACGAACCATCCTTTCATCTAAAAACATTGGATCTTCAGCACTTTCGTTAAAGTTTAAAACTTTGCGGATATCGGCTTCAGTCACTGTAAGCTCTTTGTCTTCATTCCCGATACGAACAATCGACTTGATCACTGTGTTATCTTCATTTAGTGACGCTGCACTCTAGAATCTGTAAACCTGAGATCTATAAACCACTGTCTTCTCTGTAATCGCTTTGTGTATCGGTATTCGTTCCATGAAATCCAGAATACTGTCGTATGCAGCCGGTGATGGACATGTAACATCCGTCAGAAAACGGGTTTCCAAAACCCGCTTCGTTTATTTAACCGAATAATCAGTTATAAATTTTGTTGCGTATTTAATGCTCAAATAAATTTTATACGATGCATAATTAATAAACATTTTAGAATTTAAAAACTATAATTATTAAAAAGTAAAAATAAGTTAAGAAAAAAATAAAAGAGGCTGCCGGGTTTCGAACCCGGGTCAGCCGGAAGAAACAAACAAACACCTGACCACTCTGCCACTTGACTCGTTTGTGATAACTATTAAAACAAATAATATTTATAATAAAACTCGAAATCAAATTCAGTAATCAGCGCGCCCAATCCGCAGTCGCCGGAATTACCGACGATTCCGCCAACAATCGACCGTTTCCTTGGACTGAACGCGTGTATTAACTTCGACATCGGTTATAACCGATGTCTAGTCCCCCAATTCAAGTCGTAACCGCCGGAGAAAACCTTGACCACGAATCAAGATCGAATTCGGACTCGATACATTCCGCTTCTTCCCTATAAATACACACCCAAGTCTCTAGTAATCTTTTCGCTCAAAATCGCACAATTTCTCGAAGTATTAGCACTCGCCGGAGATATTCTGCAATCGCCGGACTTTCGCCGGAAAACCGAGACTTACATCAAATCGGTAAATTTCTCGACTCTTTCGTCTTCAATCCATTGTTAGACATATACTAACTTAAATCCTTCAACCAGAATCGGTCCCAGACGACGTTGCCGGAAATTCTGTACTCGCCGGAAAATCTCTGGAAATTCCGAAATCACGCTGTGAATCGGTACAATCATCTAGACCCCCTGATATCTATTGTTTAGTAACTTAATTTCACAACTCATCAATCAAAACTGTTAATTGATTCAATCAGACGGAATTCACAAATCAGAGCCGACGACCATTGCCGGAATTCTGAGAAAAACATTCTGTTCGGTACATTCGATTCCGTAACTCTCTTTATCCATTACATTTCAATCACTTATATGTTCGACGAACGATTTAAACCAGAACAGTTGGATATCGTTTGTCTGTGTCTTTGAATGAAGAACACGAAGTCGACATTGTGTATAAGTTTAATTAAAACAAGATATTAAACCGGGTTAGACACACAGTCCAGTGGTGGACTGTGTGCAAACACACAGCGCACGTCACGAGTTCGAACCTTACAACATACCGACTTTCCGAATTAAAACCATTTTTTTTAAAAACAGAATCAGATCAAGTCACTGTATGTCTTTAAGATTAATATAAACCGTAAGATAAACAGATTAGACACACAGCCCAACTGGTTGGGCTGTGCGCTTACAAACCGAAGGACCCGAGTTCGATTCGGGTCCCTGCAACCGGTTCGACCATTTTAAATCCTTTTAATATAAACCAAATAAAATAACATTTAATTAGTATATATATATAATTAAAACATAGAATATTTCGGGTTAGACACGTAGCTCAGTTGGTAGCGCTGCATGCACGCGTACGAGAGGTCCCGGGTTCGAACCTCACTCAGCGCACATAATAAACACAATCAGACCGATCAACGGTCAAAGTCAACGGTTAAAGTCAGCGGTCAACATTTTTTTTATATTTATTTATTTAATCAGAAAATTATTTAAAAATACTTAAAAATAATATTTTTTTTTTAAGTTAGAAAATGTCCTTAAACTCACAAAAATAAATCTAGAAATCCTATTAAGGTTATGAATTAAAATTATTAATCTCAAATAAAATCCATTTATTTACCGAACCATTATGTTATTATTTAGGTTAGTTTCTCTCGTGGTTAAATCCAAATTCGTGCGCATTCATCATCAATGCAAGAAAACGCAACCACTGTGAGTGAATTCTTACAAATCCCCCTTTTTATTCATGTTTTGGGGTGTATCATATGTCGCTTAAATTAATTCGCTTATTCAAACTCGTGCTATACCATTATATGATCTAAACTTAGAATGTAAATATTGTTTGTTGTGATGTGTTACATATTGTCAAGTTGTGTGCAAATTATTCATTAGGCCCATCAGTTCCTCGTGGGAGACGAGTTGAACAACGCGTGTCTCAAAAACATTCATTAGGCCCATCAGTTCGTTGAACAACGCGTGCCTCAAAAATCGTTCATTAGGCCCATCAGTTCCTCGTGGGAGACGAGTTGAACAACGCGTGCCTCAAAAACAATCATTTGGTGTATGTGTGTGCAATATTTAATATTATGTGTTCTGTGAATAAATTTACATCTACATTTACTCATATGTGGTTATGCACTTTATTTTATAATTGATTCAATAAACACGTTTAAATGTTTTCGTAGGATTCACTCGCCAACTTTTTGTTGACCCAAAAACCTATTTTTACACATGATACAGGTGGACAGGATGAAGCAAGGAACACGTAGGAAATTGCCTTAGAAGAAAAATAATGAAGTCTTGAAAGATGTATAGAACATGTTGTACTTGTATGATTTGATTGTATGATCTCCTTTTAAAAGAAATAATAAATATGAAACTTTATAATAAATGTCATGAGCTTTGATGAAAACCCAATCATGCCCCGATCACCATTTCCGCTGCGGGTCGGGGTGTGACAGATTGGTATCAGAGCTTTTGACTATAGGGATATAGGATAGGTTATTAGACCCTTAGAGCCTATACTATAGTTGATTAGATTTTAATTGTTTATGTGGTTACATGCAAACTCATGATGTTTACTTGTTTCATATTTATTACATACACAAATGCATGCAAACACTTCCAATATTATATTTTGTGATACTTAATGAATCATACTTATAGTCGAACATAACATGCTTACATATACAATCATCACGCATATTTCAATGTTCACATATTCAAATCATCCTACTTCCGTTATTCAAGATTTTGTCGCATTTTTCATGTTTCAATCTCATCAAAGTGAGTTCTACGACGGGCATGTAGTAACTGTAAGGGTACGAGTACCGGTAGTCGGAACGTCCTGTCTAGGTTGGCATTCGTATAAATCCAATATAACGGACCAGTTTGCCTACCTGGGGACCAACAATGAGAGTATGAAGGACCTATTAGGCCAAAGCATGCCACACCAAACGTCGTTCGAACTAACCCCACTTTGAGGTGTCACCGTGTCCACACTTGGATGCACTCCGAATATCATACGTTACATACATATTTCTCGATTTTCTCCGGGTTTTAGTGTACGTTACCAGGCTAACACATGCGAACGATATGAAATACCCGGTAATCATGGGGGCCCACACGATTACGAATGTGAAGTATGGCGGCATGCAAGGCCCAATTACGAGCAAAGCCCAAGACATCCTATGGATGTAGTAGATTTATTGTTATATATATTTATTTTATGAATGTTCATTCCTACATACGAAACATGACACCTAAAACGTCAAACTCATACTCTCGATACGTATTCCTTGTAGATGTCTTCTAGTCTCGCTCGTAGAAAAATGAAAGCAGGAAAATCCGTGAGCGCATGGCTGCCCAAATCGCTCAACAAATGGCAGCCGTAATACCCAACATCGTAGTTCAAGTTCAACAAGCCCTTACCGCTAATCCCGACAACCCAATCAATCAAGAAGATCAAAATGTTATCAACCCTCCCCCAAATACCACTAAAATGCACCTTCAAGCATTTCAAATCCTGCAACTTTGGAAGCAGCCATGGAGTTAGCTACAGAGCTCACCGAAAACCGCATACGGAATAAAGACTTCAAGGAGGAGAAGAAGAAGGATAAAGCATCAACTGAAACCTCAAACTCCACCCAAACCAAATCCCCTCCTCAACCCATTTCTAAGAGAAAACGAGATGGGTAAATATTCGTTGTCACCCAACACAATCAACCAGCTTTACAAGCCATACCCCTCCAAGCTATCCCAATCACTCAGGTAGCACCCAACTCAACTTACCCAAATAAGAAACCTTACTTTGGACCTCACCCTCAATGCAACACCTGTTTTTATCACCATCCATCTACCTTACCTTGTCGACTATGTGCGAATTGTGGACGCTATGGTCATTTGAGCAAGGTTTGCCGCACCTCTCAAAACCAAACCTCACCCCCTACTCAAAACATGATCCAAGCATATCAGCAACCCCAATACCCCATATTTCCATATGTTCGAGCTGGTTTTAATTGTGGTGACCCTACCCACTTTAGAAACATGTGCCCTCGATTGATTAACATCATAAACGCCCAAGCTCAAGCAAACCCAGTTAACCAAGCAAATCAAGAAAACCTAACCACTAGGCCACCAGCAAGAGGAAGAGCTTACAACATCAACGCAAATCCTGTTGAAGATAATAACGGCCCAAATGAACCACCCAACTAGTTTTCTTCACCAAAAATCAAGATTCAACTCCAACCGCTTAGTTTTATGTTTTCTTTATGTTATCTCAATCTTCACGTATCTCAATTATAAATTGGAAATTTATCCAAGAATCTTAATGCGAATTACTATTTCAGTTTTGTTTTATACTCATTGATTTAGCATTCATATCATCATACATCTCGACGTATTTCAATCTCATCATTCAAAGAAGTTGAGTTGTGTCTCACTTCTACATAGACTAACCTCTTCATCATAACAAACGAGAGAGGTACTGTCATCATTCAAACATGTATACTTTCAGAATTAAGACTCAAGCTTTGGTTGTCGTGTTTGTTTATGTTTTAGAGTCACATAGAACTAATCATAACTTACTGATAAAGCCAATGAAAATTTGACAAGAATATGGTGGATACGCCGCTGGTACTTCCTATATATAAGTATTCTTGCCAAAGGATCAGAGGCATTGTCAGGCGGTTATGAGAAGTTCCATGTAGGATTTAGTAATGTCATGGTTGAAGTTTGTTTTATACTCACTGATTTAGCATTCATATCATCATACATCTCAACGTATTTCAATCTCATCATTCAAAGAAGTTGGGTTGCGTCTCACTTCTACATAGACTAACCTCTTCATCATAACAAACGAGAGAGGTACTGTCATTATTCAAACATGTATACGTTCAGAATTAAGACTCAAGCTTTGGTTGTTGTGTTTGTTTATGTTCTAGAGTCACATAACACTTATCATAACTTACTTATAAAGCCAATGAAAATTTGACAAGAATATGGTGGATACGCCGCTGGTACGTCCTATATATAAGTATTCTTGCCAAAGGATCAGAGGCATTGTCAGGCGGTTATGAGAGGTTCCATGTAGGTTTTAGTGTTAGAAGTTTTGTTTTAGGATATAACCTTATCTTTCCAAACATATCAATTCTCTCGAAACTCTTATGCATGAGATCATACCTAGTCAATCAACTTTGTTTATCAATTTTCCTTATCTTAAGCATCAAAAAGCGATTCCTGTAGCAGGGTATCCAACCCTTACTAGGAACGTTACTGCCTCCAATAAAATTTAAACTTTCACCCTCTTCTGATTATGTAATTGTCAAATTAAAACACCCTCTCCACAAGTCAAACATACCACTACTTAAATTTCGGGACGAAATTTCTAAAAGTAGGCGATACTGTAACATCCGTCAGAAAACGGGTTTCCAAAACCCGCTTCGTTTATTTAACCGAATAATCAGTTATAAATTTTGTTGCGTATTTAATGCTCAAATAAATTTTATACGATACATAATTAATAAACATTTTAGAATTTAAAACTATAATTATTAAAAAGTAAAAATAAGTTAAGAAAAAAATAAAAGAGGCTGCCGGGTTTTGAACCCGGGTCAGCCGGAAGAAACAAACAAACACCTGACCACTCTGCCACTTGACTCGTTTGTGATAACTATTAAAACAAATAATATTTATAATAAAACTCGAAATCAAATTCAGTAATCAGCGCGCCCAATCCGCAGTCGCCGGAATTACCGACGATTCCGCCAACAATCGACCGTTTCATTGAACTGAACGCGTGTATTAACTTCGACATCGGTTATAACTGATGTCTAGTCCCCCAATTCAAGTCAAAACCGCCGGAGAAAACCTTGACCACGAATCAAGATCGAATTCGGACTCGATACATTCTGCTTCTTCCCTATAAATACACACCCAAGTCTCTGGTAATCTTTTCGCTCAAAATCGCACAATTTCTCGAAGTATTAGCACTCGCCAGAGATATTCTGCAATCGCCGGACTTTCACCGGAAAACCGAGACTTACATCAAATCGGTAAATTTCTCGACTCTTTCGTCTTCAATCCATTGTTAGACATATACTAACTTAAATCCTTCAACCAGCATCGGTCCCAGACGACGTTGCCGGAAATTCTGTACTCGCCGGAAAATCTCTGGAAATTCCGAAATCACGCTGTGAATCGGTACAATCATCTAGACCCCCTGATATCTATTGTTTAGTAACTTAATTTCACAACTCATCAATCAAAACTGTTAATTGAATCAATCAGACGGAATTCACAAATCAGAGCCGACGACCATTGCCGGAATTCTGAGAAAAACATTCTGTTCGGTACATTCGATTCCGTAACTCTCTTTATCCATTACATTTCAATCACTTATATGTTCGACGAACGACTTAAACCAGAACAGTTGGATATCGTTTGTCTGTGTCTTTGAATGAAGAAGACGAAGTCGACATTGTGTATAAGTTTAATTAAAACAAGATATTAAACCGGGTTAGACACACAGTCCAGTGGTGGACTGTGTGCAAACACACAGCGCACTTCACGAGTTCGAACCTTACAACATACCGACTTTCCGAATTAAAACCAATTTTTTTTAAAAACAGAATCAGATCAAGTCACTGTATGTCTTTAAGATTAATATAAACCGTAAGATAAACAGATTAGACACACAGCCCAACTGGTTGGGCTGTGCGCTTACAAACCGAAGGACCCGAGTTCGATCCGGATCTCTGCAACCGGTTCGACCATTTTAAATCCTTTTAATATAAACCAAATAAAATAACATTTAATTAGTATATATATAATTAAAACATAGAATATTTCGGGTTAGACACGTAGCTCAGTTGGTAGAGCTGCGTGCACGCGTACGAGAGGTCCCGGGTTCGAACCTCACTCAGCACACATAATAAACACAATCAGACCGATCAACGGTCAAAGTCAACAGTCAACATTTTTTATATTTATTTATTTAATCAGAAAATTATTTAAAAATACTTAAAAATAATATTTTTTTTTAAGTTAGAAAATGTCCTTAAACTCATAAAAATAAATCTAGAAATTCTATTAAGGTTATGAATTAAAATTATTAATCTCAAATAAAATCCATTTATTTACCGAACCATTAGGTTATTATTTAGGTTAGTTTCTCTCGTGGTTAAATCCAAATTCGTGCGCATTCATCATCAATCCAAGAAAACGCAACCACTGTGAGTGAATTCTTACAAATCCCCCTTTTTATTCATGTTTTGGGGTGTATCATGTGTCGCTTAAATTAATTCGCTTATTCAAACTCGTGCTATACGATTATATGATCTAAACTTAGAATGTAAATATTGTTTGTTGTGATGTGTTACATATTGTCAAGTTGTGTGCAAATTATTCATTAGGCCCATCAGTTCCTCCTGGGAGACGAGTTGAACAACGCGTGCCTCAAAAACATTCATTAGGCCCATCAGTTCGTTGAACAACGCGTGCCTCAAAAATCATTCATTAGGCCCATCAGTTCCTCGTGGAGACGATTTAATAATGCGTGCCTCAAAAACAATCATTTGGTGTATGTGTGTGCAATATTTAATATTATGTGTTTTGTGAATAAATTTACATCTACATTTACTCATATGTGGTTTTGCACTTTATTTTATAATTGATTCAATAAACACGTTTAAATATTTTCATAGGATTCACTCGCCAACTTTTGGTTGACCCAAAAACCTATTTTTACACATGATACAGGTGGACAGGATGAAGCAAGGAACACGTAGGAAATTGCCTTAGAAGAAAAATAATGAAGTCTTGAAAGATGTATAGAACATGTTGTACTTGTATGATTTGATTGTATGATCTCCTTTTAAAATAAATAATAAATATGAAACTTTATAATAAATGTCATGAGCTTTGAGGAAAACCCAATCATGCCCCGATCACCATTTCCGCTGCGGGTTGGGGTGTGACAGGACAGATCGTCTTGTCGCGCGTGACACACGTGTTATGAAACTTATTGAAAGAAAGCTGAATATTCTGCAAACACAAAAATCGAGACAAACACTTAGAAACAATTTCACAATTTTCACAAACATACACCTCAAGTTCGGGCGAACTTGATAAACAAATAAACATCACATTTCATTAAGTCCGGGCGAATTTGATTGAACAAATTTTGATTAATTATCAAACAAGTTCGGGCGAACTTGTTAAACACACATGGATTTTTGGAAATATCAAACAAGTTCGAGCGAACTTGTAAGACATCCAACATTATTACATTTGAGGACAAGTCCGGCCGAACTTGGTTCAAAGAACCAATTAACAAGTTTGGGCGAACTTCTTCTTTGAAATTCAAAACCGGCAACTATTATATTCGATGCATTCTAGACCAATTAAGAGCATGTTTAGGGTCGTTTATTGTTGTTTAACAGATTTTATCATTCAATTTGACCTTAAAACCTTAAACTAAGTCCTTTTATCAAGTTCAGATCCAGTTCATTCAAATTCAATCAATTTACGGTCCAAACTTTGAGTTTATACCTCTGCCATGATCAGTAGTGTGCCAATCACCAAAGATCAATAACAATTTTAGCAGCACTTTGTTATCAAATGTGCAATTTAGATTTCGCTCAAAAATCGCTCAAGTTCGCTCTGAAAGTTCAAGTGACAGGTAAGTGAAGTTCGGGCCGACTTGTCTCTTATATAGTGTGACAAGTCCGGGCAAACTTGTAATCACTTATCAACAAATTCAGAACAAGTTCGGGCGAACTTGTAATCAGATCACTAATACAGAACATGTCCGGGCGAACTTGATACTTAAATCAACATTCTCTTACCCTGATCAAGTTCGGGCGAACTTGATCAAAGCCCAAACCAAAATTTTTCAAATTTTTCAATTTTAACCCTGAACTTTTCAGCTTTTACCAGTTTTAACAATCCACTCAGTTGACCAAGTCCAAGTTAATGACCTTGGTTAACTGATTTGTCTGCCGAGTCCAAGTTAATGACCCCGGTTTGACCCGTTATGAACGAACTGTTGGTTTTTCTCAATTTAAAGTTTCAAATTAATGAACTTTTAATCATTTTCACTAATCAGATTTTACAGATTAGCTCCCAGCCCATTATCAATTAGATTTCCACGAGTTTAGCACCTTACCAGACTTCAAAGATCCGTTCTCCAACATTGGCTTGTTGAAACTAATTGTAGAAACAAGATCTTTTTGAATTTTTGAAAGTTTATGCTAAAACACACTGAAAATCTTTTTAGTTTTAATCTGTAAATCAAATAAACTATGTACAAACATATTTACAGACACATTTTTGTGAATTCGTGTCTAAGGATCATATCAGTTGATTGAGACATATCACAAGTACCGTTGACCTTTTGATTGACTTTAAGTTCTAAACTCGTTTACCTAGATTGTCGATATGTTTGTCCACTTAAACTTCAACACATTTCTCAATTTTTCCAAGATATCTTAGGTAGAATTATGAAACTTGACTAAACTATGGTTCCCATCTCAGAATATACTCCCGTATCAAGATTCCCTAGATTTCATCTTACAGGTGAGTATAGCGTAATTGATATCTGTATCTGGGTTAATGCAAAGCCTTGAGAGCTCATGTTAATACCACTGTATCGATAAAGAGATGAAGGCTCGACTTTAAGGTGTGTTCCATTTAAGTAATCTTTTAAGCACTGCAATTGATTAGATCTTTCGATTCTTTTCAAGTTTGCATGCAGTTTTAGGGTATTTATTAAAAGCATTATAGAAGTTCTAGGCTATTGCTTCTACAAAATCAGAAGAACTTGTATAATACCTATTTTGTTAAAAATTACCGAAGTAATTAAGTGATCAAATTTAGTTGTGAGGTAGTGTGCTATGTAATTTTGATAAAAATGTGTTGACGTGGTTGAAGATAGAAACATTTTCAGGATATAGTTCTAGGATACAGAACTATATCAATTTGTAAAAACAATGCAAATAATGTAAAGGTTGACACGAGATATATGAGGAAAACCTTTGATCTTTTTTGATCGCCGGCATAAAACCTCGGGAGCTGACAATAGCTAGCTGCCTTGTTCTTCTTATTGATTAGAAAGCAAGATACAATTCCAGCTCTCAGTGTTACAATGATCGAATAGTGTGAGTGAAGTGAGTGTTTTTGGGTGTTGCTGTAATCAGAAAGTGGAAGTGTACGAGATTGTGTCCTATCACTGATCCAGGCCCCCTTTAAATAGTAAACAAAGATAACTAACTATCCTACATTCTAGGGATCCTTCGAATATTCCCTTACGACCGTTCTAGACCATTTCCTCAGGCTTCCAACTCTTTCTTCTAACTGCCATTAACGAGTCTTCAGGAAGACCAAGTCTTGTTAACGTTTGTACCTTGCATACAAAGTAAACCGTTAGCAGCGAGTAGGATACCCCCGTAGGATGTTACAATATCCTGGTTCAGTATCCTGCTTGCTGTGATTAACATGTAAACTCAGGATATATCTCTTTAGGATATGAGTTAGAAAATTCCACCCACAACAATTGTCCCAAAAAATATAGCTGTTGGGATCCTCTGATCCAAACGGATATATTTTTCTTTGTGTTACTCGATGCTCTTAATGAGATTTAGACGTTGAAGTGACATGGTGCAACTTCCCATGCTATTTTCACTCCATGCCTATCTATTTTGCTCCTATATCTTCTCACTTCTTGTTTGATGGTCAGCCATTTCTCTAGAGTTTTCAGGTATACTCTCCTTCCTTCTTTCTTCGTTCTCTGTCTTATTTCTCTCTTTTACCATGGCCAATCGAACCCGTTCTCACACCGGCGATTCCGTCCCGACCTTCATTGAGCAAAATCTGCTCAAAGATCCCGCGAATGAGATCTGTTCCTTCGACAACGCTGACTTTGCCGCTCTAAGAGCCTCCGGCGCCTTCCCTGCCGGAGCGATTATCCGTCCGTTTGATCGGAACCTCCGATCAGACATATCTTCTACTGAGTGGGTCTGTTTCTTGTATTATCCTTTTTCTATTGGACTTAGATACCCCTTTTCGGACTTTATCATGCGTTTCTTCCATCTCACTCGTCTCAGCTTTGCCCAAACCATGCCTATGGTTTGGAGGGTGCTAGCGGTGTTGGACCGGATCAAAACTCATCATGTCCCTGAGTTATGTGTTGTGGATATAGCTATTGCTTACCGTCTGCGATCCCACGGCTCTCGCTGCTTGTTGCTTTTTTCCACCTCCAAACACCCCCTCATTCTCAAGGCAACCAAAAACGAGGATGAGTGGAAACGAAAGTTCATTTTTTGTCAAAAGAGACTCCATCGAGCATGGTGTTGATTTTCTTGACAAATGGCTAACTGCTGGTATGATTTAGGGTTTTGGGAATATCCCCAAATGTATCCTGATCTTACATCATGAAACATCTTTATTTCTTTTTGTTGCAGTGAATCTCAAGGACCAGGCCCCTCCAACCGCAGAATCGGAAGAAAGAATCAACACCATCGACCAGCTACCGGAAAGCAAGAGAAGTTTTTCTGTACTCTCCACAAGTTTAAGCCAACATTCAAGCTCCAACATGTCTGGTAAGAATACCTATATTACATATTCCTTTATATGTTCAATCAATTAAGATATAAGAGTATAGAAGAGTTGAGAGTTCCCCTTTTTGTGCAGACCTAGCCAAAATGCCTCAAGTTTTTTATTCGATGAACTCAACAGTTACTCTGGCCCTGTCCAAGTGAAGAAGGAACCCAGCAAGCCATCCTCTATATCCAAGCCTACAACCAGTTCCAAGGCCACGGCCATGCCTAAGCCTTCCCCTGCCACAAAGCCACGTGCCACCAGCTCTCGAAAGAGAAAAGAAACAGACTCCCCTGCTACCGATGAGGCTTTTCCCTACGAGAACCAGGGATTCCTCGAGTCCAGTGCCTTGATGACTTCTTCTCTTAACCAGGTAATTATCCTTATCCTGTATCTTGTACATATATGCTGAACAGATATCCTAATTATATTATATATATACTAATATCTGTATCTCGGACTGCAGGGTCTCGGCCGCCTGACGCATCTTTACGAGGACGCATGTGGGGTCAACAGGATGCTAGAGGCCAAGCTGAAGGAAGCTCAAGTCATGATCAAGAACCATGAAAAGATTGTTGCCGCCAAATCCACAACATTACGAGGACAAATACAAGGCAATGACTCAGGAAGCTCAGGCTTCTGTCAAGAAGGCTAACCAAGATGCACAGGCCAAGATGGATGATGCCCAATTGCAATATGAGAAGGATATGCACTCATATCGGGAAGGCCTCCAAGGTTCTGTCATAATTTCCCTCCTCCAAGACAAGCTGAAGATGGCGTACGAGGCCAAAGCTGCAGGCTTTGAATGCCTTGCCTGGGACATTACTACCTGGGAGACGAAGCTAAAGGACCTGGGAGGGAAACCTATGGAGTGCCCTGCTAAACCGGTGGTCGAGGAGCCTTCGAAGGCGGTTGAAGCTCCCAAGGATGCTAAGGCTGATGCTGGTGCTGGTGGTCAAGATGCTGATGGTAAGGATATGGTTGATGACGCTACCAAGGATACTGCTGAAGGTGCTGCAACATAATGGCAGTGAAGTGGGTGATGATGGATATTTGATGCCTAGGCCGGAGCCCACTTTTTTAATTTGAATGGTCTGTAATCCTCTAAACAATTTTATTTTTCCTGCACTTGAACAATTTATATTTCCTGTACTTTAAACATTAGTATTTTGTGATGACCTAAGGTGGAGGGATCCTGGGTTTCAGGATGAAGCCTTTGGTCATCATTGTTTATATGCTTTTAGACCTTATCACATTCTTGGTGGATGGGTCTTGGTTTAAGACGAAGCCAAGAATGTGACATTTTGGAATGTTAATAATAAACCAACCTTTTAGCCTTATCCGATGTTGTTATGTTATTATTCTTAAAAAACCTGTTTTGGATATCCTGACCGAATATCCTGGTCAGGATGCTGATGAAATGTTCAACATTTTTGTTACCTTTAATCAAATTGTTAGATAGAAACTCGGTTGAATAATATAAAACTTGGGTTATTTAGACAAGGCTTTCAATCTTTGAAAAATAAAAACCATACCAGAAACACTTGTGCAATAACTTTCAACATCAACCTTTGAATCCTTTGCAATGTCCCTAGCAGTGATGCCCCTGTCCGTGCAGGATATTGCATCAGTGCATGACATACTTGAGTATCCCTTCACTTAATGATCGAATTTTGTAACGTTTCCTCCACGAAAGAATGTGTGTAATCATGGTCACATTTATGAAATCTTTCAAAAACTATAGTTTCAGTGGGCATAAACCCTTAGTATCCTTGGGAAAAACCCTTAGTATCCTGGGGATAAACCCTTAGTATCTTGGGGATAAACCCTTAGTGCCCTAGGGTTAAACCCTAGTTTTCGTGCGCTACAGGCGGGAGTGTATAAACTACAAGACTTAGAAAGGTGAAAACCTTTAAACCTTAGAGAGTATGAGAATACCCTTTCGCGAGAGAGGGTGATCAATCCTCATATACCGTAAGGATCCGGGATATAGTCAACAATAACGAAATTGTCAGCCACTTTTAAATGAACTGGTCCCGCCATCTTGAACTATACCCGGATACTTGCGCTCCAGATGGGGTGTTGAAACCCAATTTGGAAGAAAGGTGAATACCTTTAAACCTGTGAAGGGATCTGAATCCCTTAAACTTGACAGAGGGGGCCAATCCTCTAATCTTTCGATTCATCATGAGCTATATCCTACAAAACACCTTTAAACTAAGGTGGGTGTTAGCTTGGCTAACACCCCTCCGATACTTAAGTCAGTATTGGGTTTCGAAGAAAAATAACTCAAATTTAAAATATATATTTAAAAGATATAGAATTCATACCATCCTGAGTTAGAAATCAAATTCTAAACTCAGTTGAAATAAGCCTTAAGATGTATGGCATTCCAGGATCTTGGTATCATATCTCCCTTCATGGTCTTGAGCCATGCTCCTTTTCCTGATTTTGATTCAATCTCGTATGGTCCTTCCCATTTTGGAGCTAACTTCCCATCAGCATGATTAGCCGTATTCTGAAACGCTTTTCTCAATACCCAATCTCCAACTTGGAATCTCCTAGTTCTTCAATTATTGTTGTATGATTTGGCTATCCTCTGCTGGTATGCTGCCATCCTTAATTTCGCTGCGTCCCTTGCTTCGTCGACTGTATCTAGGTCTTGACATAAGGCTTCAAGATTTACTTCGGGATACCGTGGGCTTGATCTCGCTGTAGGAATCACCATTTCTGTTGGAATCACTGCTTCTACCCCAAACACCAATGAGAATGGAGTTTGTCCAGTAGCATTCTTCACTGTTGTTCTATCTGCCCATAGTGCAAATGGTAATTCTTCTGCCAATTTTCCTTTTTAACACCTAATCTCTTCTTCAAATTATTGACAATTATCTTGTTTGAGGATTCTGCCTGTCCATTAGCTTGAGGGTGCACTGGTCTTGATGTGATCATTTTGATTCCCCAACTTTTGCAAAAATCAGTAGTTCTTTTGCTGATGAATTGAGAGCCATTGTCACAAATTATCTCGGCCAGTATCCCGAACCTTATCAGGATATTCCTTTTGATGAAAGATACCACTTCTTGATCCCTTACTTGGGCAAAGGCTTCCGCTTTAACCCACTTGGAAAAATAATCTGTCATTCCCAGCATGAAAACCTTTCCTCCCGGAGCCTTAGGTAGTTTCCCCACTATATCCATACCCCATTTCATAAATGGCCAAGGGGATATGATAGGATATAATAGTTCAGCGGGCTGATGTAATATATTGTTATGTCTTTGGCATGCATCACATTTTCGAGCATACTCCGCAGCATCCTTTCTCATGGTCTGCCAGTAATATCCAGTTCTTAACACCTTTGAGAATAGTGATCTGCCCCCAGTATGGTTACCACAATCTCCTTCGTGTATATCTTGAAGTACCTCCTTGGTTTCAGGATCTTCCAAGCACCTCAGATATGGACCTGCAAGGGATTTCTAATACAAAACATTATTTATAATAGTAAAACGTGATACCTTCATTTTAAAAGCCTTAGAATTTTCATCCTTTGGGATATCTCCTTTTTCCAGATACTTCACAATTGGAGTCATCCAGGATTCTGGATTCTCCTCAGGATATCCATCAACAGGATCCTGGATAGTTAATACTTCCTTATCCTGAGACTTGAAAAGTTCCATAGCCGGATACAGGATATGTAGTATTGGTATCTGTGTTCCTTCCGGTATCCTGACAGTAGATTCTAAATTTGCAAGAGCGCCAACTTCAGCATTTTCTTCTCTTGGTACCTGTTCAAGTGTAAATTTTCGAAATATCCTGCTAACTTTTTAACAATTTCAAGATATTCAGCTAACTTTTCTAATTTGACTGCATAAGATCCATTGAAATGGTTAGTAATTAACAGGGAATCAACATATACTTGCAAACATTCAATATTCATATTCTTAGCCAATTCTAGTCATGCTATCAGGGCTTCATACTCAGCTTCATTATTAGTAACAGGAAATTCACATCTAATAGCCTGGGGTAATATGTCCCCCTGTGGTGATTTTAGTAGTATCCCTAATCCTACACCTCTTACATTAGATGCACCATCAGTATACAATATCCAACATCCTGAATTCTCGCCTAGATGTCGTACTTCCATATCAGCTTCATTCTGAATATCACTACTACAATCTGTCACAAAGTCTACTAGAGCCTGAGACTTTATAGCATTTCTAGGTTCATACACTAGATCATAGGCACTTAGTTTAAAAGACCATTTAGCCATTCTACCAGACATTTCGGGCTTCCTAAGCATGTTTTTAATAGGATAATTGGTTTTAACATGAATCTTATGTGTTTCAAACTAATGTCTAAACTTAGTTGATGCCATTAATAGAGCTAATATTAGTTTTTCTAAGTGTGAGTATCTGGTTTTAGCATCTAACAAACTTTTACTAACATAATAAACATGATACTACTGACCTTCGTGATCCTTTACCAAAATAGCACTTACTGCATTCCCTGATACTGCAAGATATAGGGATAAGGGTTCGCCATCCTCAGGCTTCATCAACAGGGGTGCACTTGAAAGATATTGCTTCAACTCTTTTAAGGCAACTTCATGTCTTTCACCCCATTCAAACTTTTTGTTTTTCTTCAGGATATCATAGAATTCTTTGCACTTTTCTGAGGATCTTGATATGAACCTGTTTAATGTCGCTACTCTCCCTGTTAGTCTTTGAGCATCCTTCATATTGGATGGTGATTTGAGATCCAGGACAACTTTAATCTGTTCTGGACTTGCTTCTATTCCCCTCTTGGTCACCATATATCCTATAATTTTTCCTGCCCCCACTCCGAAGTCACACTTAGCAGGATTCAACTTCATACTATACTGGTCCAGGATATCGAAAGCACATTCAAGATCCTGGAGATGATCCTCGACTTTCTTGGATTTTACCACCATGTCGTCAATATACACCTCCATTGTGTCCCCAGTTTGTCTTTGAACATCATATTGACCAGCCTCTGGTATATTGCACCTGCATTTTTTAAACCAAAAGGCATTGCAGTATAACAGTATATACCTGTGGGTGTCATGAATGTTGTATCTTCCTGATCAGATTGCTCCATTTTGGATTTGCTGAAATCCCGAGGATGCATCCATAAAGGTCAGCATTTCATGACCGGCAGTTGCATCTACCATCGAATCTATATGAGGTAATGAGAACGGGTCTTTAGGACAGGCTTTATTGAGGTATGTGTAATTGTTATGGGAGAAATCCTGAGCCTATATCCTGAATTATATCCTGACTTAATTATTGCTGTTAACGATCAGGATACCAGACCAGGATATTGGTAACATCCTGAGGCAGTATCCTGGTGATTACTAATTATTCGCATGCAGGACACGGTAGCAAGATCAAAACGTTCACGAAGACTCGTTCACCTGAAGACTCGCTCTAAATGGTTAGAAAAAAGACGTTGAAGCCGCAATACCTGGTCAACAACGTTCACTAGCGAATATTCCAAGGCATCCCATCATTTTGGGAGAGTTCGTTTTTCTTTGTAACTATAAATATCGGATAACCAGATCGATAGGTCACGGCACTGACACTCACTACTTTCGAATTCTAATACTTTCTCTCGCAATTCACACAAACACTCTTCACTAATTTTGTAACACATAGCAACGATCTGGGAATTATCCTGCACTGTATCCTGAGTTTTGAAGTAATAAGAAGAACGAGGCAGCTGCGATTCTCAGCTCCCGAGGTTTTATGCCGGAGATCTAGATTGATCAAGGGCTTTCCTCGTACATCTCCTGTCAACCATTACATTTTCACTCAGTGTTTGATTGTTGATATAGCTCAATATCCCGAGCTGTATCCTGAAAACTGTTTTTACAAACAAGCAAACCAACACATTTTTTCATAAACACTGTAGCACACTACCTCACAAAACTAATTTGATCACTAAATTGCTTCGGTAATTTTTGACCAAAACAATTTGGCGCCCACCGTGGGGCAAGTGGTGCTATTTCTACTAAAAGCTTTGTTAAAATCATTACTTGGCTTTTTGTTTTCAAAACTTTTTTCACAGCTGTTATCGATGGCTTCGAAATCAAACATGAGCTCTTCCTCCACGCCTGCTACAACCTCTGCTACAACTGGTTCAGTGCTTCCACCACCTTCATCCCGGGACACTCTGCTTACTCAGAATGTCTACAGATCTGGTGTTCCAGGGAGAACTCCTGTTATGGCTTCTAATGATGAAATTTTAGCTTTGTTTGGTAATATACAGGATCAGATGAAGCAACAGCAGGAAACTAACCAAACGATAATGAGAGAAATACAACTATTGAAGTCCAACTCCAAGAGACCTGCTGAAGATGTTGTCACTCCCTTGCAACCCAGGAATCTGAACTTTAGTTCAGCGGTGTATATTGAGGCTAATCAGGGCAATGTCGTACCAAGCCGTTCCCGGAGCAATGTTCCTGAGATACCCTCATCAGCCAGGATATCGACTGTAAGGGGCCCAAGATACGCTCCAGGATATTGCCAGAATCAACAGGATGGTAACCTATCTAATAATATTAATACTCTTGCTACTAACAAAGTTGGATCTTCGCAGGATACAAGTTTAACCTCAGCACTCTCCAGAGAGCTTTAGAAACTGAAGGATATGATATCAAGTGTACCTGGGGTAGTGCAGCCTATACCGGAAGTATCCCAGGATAGTCACAACATATCCCGTTTTGCTCGCCATAATTGTGATGCTGAAATCCCAAAGAGATTCCAAACCCCCAACATGAAGCTTTATGATGGGACGACGGATCCTGAAGAGCATATTGCCCAGTATAAGGAGAGGATGGAAGTGAATCCTATTCCACCAGATCTTAAAGAAGCATGTCTTTGCAAGTGCTTCGGCTCTACTCTGACAGGATCAGCCTTGAAGTGGTTCTTAAGCGTTCCACCTCATTCAATTACATCATTTGCTCATTTGGTTAATTTGTTTAACAGTCAATTTTCTTGTAGTAGAAGCTTTGAAAAACTAACAACTGACTTCTACAGGATAACACAAGGGCCTCAAGAATCCCTAAGGGATTATGTGAATAAATTTAGTAGGGAATTGTTAGGGATATAATTTTAATGTTTATGGATCATATATCCTTCTATATGTCTAGATCATGGATCCTCAAGACACGGTGCAGGAAGGCTAAGGATCATTGATCCTCATTATTGTTCTAATTAGCTAACAATTGTTTCCAATGTATTATGGCATGGTTTTGCAGGAGCTTTTCGAATATGACCTACCAACCGAAAATCAAGGGGAATATGCCATTATTCCAGCACGTGCCAAGAGTTCGTGACCGTTGTTGGTGAACGTGGGATATTGCTGTGATTTTCGGATAGTTAGTTAAGGATAGTTTTTAGCTGAATAAAAGGGATATTGAGCTTGAATAAGAAAGGGATTCGAACACACACATCTGTGACCTACACTGCTCTCTGATACGCACCCTAGCAACATTGTAACAAGCTCAATAGTTCTGAAGTTGTAATTATTTTTGCTTAATACCAATTTTGGTGATCGGTATTTCCCATCACCCGAGGTTTTTTGTGCCGGAGATCATCTCTTGATCAAGGGCTTTTTCCTCGTACAAATCATTGTGTTCATTGTCATTGACTTCTGATTTTTTGTTCACACACTTGTTCATATAACCAAGCATCCAACGTCACATTCAAAGTTTGATTACATTATCCTTAGTGTGATTTTTGACCAAAACAGGAATCCTTAGATATCCGACATCTTGATGTTGCTACAGCTGTACAGGCATTCAACATGGGATTACAAAAGGATTCTCCCTTTATCAGGATCTTGTAATGAATCCTTGCAGGAACTTGGATGAAGCTCGAAACAGGGCTCTAAGATATATCAGGCTTGAGGACGATAAGAAAATGCAAGAGAGGATGAATTCATCCTCAACATATGAATCAACTAATAGGAAGTCAGAATCCTCGTACAAGCCATATCGCTCTAAGCCATATGGCAGGCATGACAGCAAAAAAGTGAATGTTGTTGAGGACGAAGATCCTGAGGAGTATCCTGAGTTATCTGAATATTGTTTTTCTGTTAATACTCCTGAATTAATATATGCCATGCAGGGTTTAGGAGATAAAGCAAGGTGGCAAAGGAAGAACCAACAAAAGGCTGATTGGAAGGATAAGTCCAAGTGGTGGGCCTTCCATGAAGATTTTGGACATATGACGGAAGATTGCATAGCCCTGAGAAAGGAGAAAAGCTATCTACTAAGCAAAGGCTACTTAAAAGATCTCATCGGCAGGAAGAAGAATAAGGGCCAGGATATTGACAAGGATCCTGAACGAGCAGCATCGCCTCCCCCCAGACGCCAAGATAATCAATTTCATATCTGGGGGATCTGATATATGCCAAAGAGGCATTCCTCTTGCCAAAGAGTCATGCCAAAGAGAGGGGATAAGCCAATGAGGGTGACAACACTTACAACTAACAAAGTGATAACGTTTGACAGTGAAGACCGGGATAGTATTCAGGATCCTAATCATGATGGTCTGGTAGTCACTTTGTATATTGCTAACCATTTTGTGCACAGGGTATTGGTGGACAATGGTAGCTCGGTCAACACCATTCAACTAGAGACACTGAAGAGGATGAACATCCCATAAATGGATATTACCTCGAAGTCCACTGTGCTTGTAGCGTTCAGCGGATAAGCGAAGAACATGGTTGGAGAGATAAAGCTGCCTGTATACGTTGAAGGAGTGAATTCGATGCAACGATTTTGTGTCATGGACTCGTTATCCTGCTATAATATTATATTAGGCAGGCCATAGATTCATGATATGAAAGTTGTGCCTTCCACCTATCATCAATGTGTCAAGATCCCTACTCCTTGGGGGTAGTCAAAGTGGAAAGCGACCAACAGGAGGCGAAGGAATGCTACTCCTCTTCGATGAAGGCATCAACAAAATCCAGGGCAGGATAGCAATTAAAGATACAAGCCCAGGATATCGTGGAAACTTCGGAGCAGGATGTTAAGAAAGTTGTCCTGGAACAGGATAATCCAGATATCTCGGTGCTTGTAGGAACCAATATCCCTCAGGATATTGAGAGTCAGCTTACTAACTTTTTGAAATGCAGGATGTCCACGATTGCATGGAAACACGTAGACATGACAGGTATATCGAAAGATATTATAACTCACAAACTTGGAATTTACAAATCCTTCAGGCCCATTCAACAAAAGAGAAGGAAATTCGCTCCTGAAAGGAATGCGATTATACAAGAGGAGGTTGAAAGGTTGTTGAAGTCCAAGATGATTAGGGAAGTTAAATTTCCTAAGTGGCTAGCAAACGTGGTGGTGGTCCAGAAGAAGAATGGGAAGTGGAGAGTTTGTGTAGATTATTCAGACCTCAAAAAAGCCTGTCCTAAAGACCCGTTCCCATTACCTCATATAGATTCGATGGTAGATGCAACTACCGGTCATGAAATACTGACCTTTATGGATGCATCCTCAAGATTTCAGCAAATCCAAATGGAGCCATCCGACCAAGAAGACACATCATTCATGACACCAATAGGTATATACTGTTATACTGCCATGCCTTTTGGTTTAAAAAATGCAGGGGCAACATACCAGAGGCTAGTCAATATGATGTTCAAAGACAAACTGGGGGACACGATGGAGGTGTATATTGACGATATGGTGGTAAAATCCAAGAAAGCCGGGGATCATCTTCAGGATCTTGAATGTGCTTTCAATATCCTGGACCAGTATAATATGAAGCTGAATCCTGCTAAGTGTCACTTTGGAGTGGGGGCAGGAAAATTTCTAGGATATATGGTGACCAAGGAGGGAATAGAAGCAAGTCCAGAACAGATTAAAGCTATCTTGGATCTCAAATCACCATCCAACATAAAGGATGTGCAGAGATTAACAGGACGGGTAGCAGCATTGAATAGGTTCATATCAAGATCCTCGGAAAAATGCAAGGAATTTTACGATATCTTGAAGAAGAACAAAAAATTTGAATGGGGAGAAAGACATGAAGTTGCTCTACAAGAACTGAAACAATATCTTTCAAGTGCACCCCTGTTGATGAAGCCCGAGGATGGTGAACCCTTATCCCTATACCTTGCAAAGTGTTGTCCTGGTAAAGGATCATGAAGTCAAAGGTGAAAAGTTAGCTGAATATCTTGAAATTGTTAAAAAAATTAGCAGGATATTTCGAAAATTTTACACTTGAACAGGTACCAAGAGAAGAAAATGCTGAAGCAGAAGCTCTTGCAAATCTAGGATCTACTGTCAGGATACCGGAAGGAACTCAGATACCAATATTACATATCCTGTACCCGGCTATAGAACTTTTCAAGTCTCATGATAAGGAAGTAGTAACTGTGCAGGATCCTGGTGATGGATATCCTGAGAAGAATCCTGAATCCTGGATGACTCCAATTGTGAAGTATCTTGACAAAGGAGATATCCCAAAGGATGAAGTCCCAAGGCTTTCAGAATGAAGGTATCCCGTTTTACTATCATAAATAATGTTTTGTATAAGAAATCCCTTGCAGGTCCATATCTACGGTGCTTGGAAGATCCTGAAACCAAGGAGGTACTTCAGGATATACATGAAGGAAATTGTGGCAACCATACTAGGGGCAGATCTTTATTCTCAAAAGTGTTGAGAACAGGATATTACTGGCCGACCATGAGGAAGGATGCTGCGGAGTATGCTCAAAAATGTTATGCATGCCAAAGACACAGCAATATATTACATCAACCTGCTAAACCATTATATCCCATCATATCCCCTTGGCCATTTATGAAGTGGGGGATGGATATAGTGGGGAAACTACCTAAGGCTCCTGGAGGAAAGGTCTTCATGTTCGCAATGACGGATTATTTTTCCAAGTGGGTTGAAGCAGAAGCCTTTGTCCAAGTAAGGGATCAAGGAGTGGTATCTTTCATCAAGAGGAATATCCTGACAAGATTCGAGATACCGGCCAAGATAATTTGTGACAGTGGCTCTCAATTTATCAGCAAAAGAACCATGGATTTTTGTAAAAATTGGAGAATCAAGATGATCACGTTAACACCGGTGCATCCTCATGCTAACGGACAAGCAGAATCCTCCAACAAGATAGTTGTCAATAGCTTGAAGAAAAGGTTACGTGCCAAGAAAGGACAATGGGCTGAAGAACTACCATTTCTATTGTGGGCAGATAGCACAACAGTGAAGAATGCTACTGGACAAACTCCATTCTCATTGGTATTTGGGGTAGAAGCAGTGATTCCAACAGAGATGGTGATACCTACGGCAAGATCAAGCCTACGAGATCCTGAAGCGAATCCGGAAGTCTTATGTCAAGAACTAGATATTGTTGACGAAACAAGGGATGCAGCAAAACTAAGGATGGTAGCTTATCAACAAAGGATAGCCAAGTCATATAATAAGAATTCAAGGACTAGGAGGTTCCAAGTTGGAGATTGGGTTTTGAGGAAAGCATTTCAAAATACAACCAATCCTGCTGATGGGAAGTTAGCCCCAAAATGGGAAGGACCATATGAAATTGAATCAGAGTCAGGAAAAGGAGCATAGACTCAAGACTATGGAAGGGGATATGTTGCCAAGATCCTGGAATGCCATACATCTTAAAGCTTATTTCAAGTGAGTTTAGGATTTACTTTCTGACTCAGGATGGTATGAATTCTATCTCTTTTAAATATACTTAATTTAATATTCTTTGAAACCCAATACTGACTTAAGCATCGGAGGGGAGTTAGCCAAGCGAACACCCACCTTAGTTTGAAGGTGTCTTGTAGGATATGCTTCAGGATAATGCTCCAGGATATTAACTCAAGATGGATCGAAAGGCTAGAGGATTGGCCCCCTCTCTCACGTTTAAAGGATACAGATCCCTTCATAGGTTTAAAGGTATTCATCTTTCTCCCGAATTGGGTTTAAACACCCCGCCTGGAGCGCAAGTATCCGGGAATAGTTCAAGATATCGAGACCATTTCATGTAACACTGGCTGACAATTTCGTTATTATTAGCTATATCCTGGATCCTTAAGGTATATGAGGATTGATCACCCTCTCTCGCAAAAGGGTATTTTCATACTCTCAAAGGTTTAAAGGTTTTCACCTTTCTAAGTCTTGGAGTTTGTACACTCCCGCCTGTAGTGCACGGATACTAAGAGTTTAACCCCAGGATATCGAGGGTTTATCCCTAGTGAAACTAAAGTTGTTAACAAATTCTAAAGATATATCAGATTAAGATTGTGTTCATACACATTTTTTATGGAGAAAAGGCTACAAAGCTTAGTCACTAAGTGAAGAAACACTCAAGTATGTCATGCACTGATGCAATATCCTGCACAGACAGGGGACATCCATGCTAGGGACATTGCAAACGGTTTGAAGATTGAAGTTGGAAGTTATCGTCTAAGTGTTGCTGGTTCGGTTTTTTATTTTTAGTTTTGAAAGCCTTATCTAAATAATCTAAGTTCTTTCATAAGGTCATATTTAATCGAGTTTTTGTCTAACATTTTGGTTAAAGATGACAAAGGTATTAAACATTTCATCAATATCCTGACCAGGATATTTGATCAGGATATTTAAAACATGTCTTTCAAAACAAAAACATAACATCAACAAATAAGGCTAAAAGATTAGTCTATTATTAGCAATCCAAAATGTCACACTCTTGGCTTCGTCTTAAACCAAGACCCATCCACCATGAGTATGATAAGTTCTAAGCATATAAACATTGATGACCGAAGGCTTCGTCTTGGAACCCAGGATCCCTCCACCATCGGTCATCATAAAGTACTAATATTTAAAGTGCATGAAATATAAAGTGTTCAAGTGCAGGAAAAGTAAATTGTTTAGGGGTTACAGACCATCAAATTTCAAAAAAGTGGGCTCCGGCCTAGGCATCAATATCCATCATCGCCCACTTCACTGCCCTCACGCTGCAGCACCTTCAGCAGCATCCTTGGCAGCATCACCTACCACACCTTCACCATCACCACCAGCCTCGCCACCGGCATCTGCTCCAGCATCACCCTCAGGATCCTTTTCAATCACAACCGTCACCTCAACCGCCTTGGAAGACTCACCAGCTCCGGATTTGACAGCATATGGCACAGGATTGCCGCCGAGATCCTTCAGCTTTGCCTCCCAAGCACTGATGTTCCAAGTAGGGCATTCAAAGCCCGCATCCTTGGCCTCATAAGCCATCTTCAATCTGTCTTGGAGGAGGGAGATGACCATGGATCCTTTAAGGCTCTCACGGTAGGAGACCATATCTTGCTCATGTTGGGCTTGTGCAGCATCCAGTTTGGCCTGAGCGTCCGAAGTAGCTTTCTCGACAGCGGCCTTAGCATCCTGGGAGACCGTTTTCAGTTTGTCCTCATAAAAGCGGGTCCTGGTGGCAGCCGTTTTCCTCAGCTCCTTGACGGTTGTCTCTGCTTTTTTGGTCCTGGCCTCATGAAAAAACGGTTGTCCCATAAGCTTCCTCGTACATAGCCAGCAGACGGTTTAGGCCCTACAAAGCCGGACACAGGTATCAATATATATATGTTCGGTATATATCACTTCAGTATATGCTTGCAGGATACATGATCAGGATATTTACCTGGTTAATCAGACCGCTGGATTCTGCGAACCCAAGGTTCTCATAAACAGAGACTTAGCAGATGTAGCAGGAGAGTCTGTCTCCTTTCTCTTTCAGGAACTAGAAGCCTGGGGCCTTGAGGAGGAGGAAGGCTTAGGAACAACAGTAAGTTTGGAGCTTGAGGAGGGCTTCGATGCAGAGGAAGGCTTGGGGCTTGTCTCTTTCTTCACTGGTGCAGGTTTAGAGTAACTGTCCAACTCATCGAGGTCGAAAACCTCATGGATTTTGGCTGGTCCTGCACGAACCGGGAAGTAATTTTAAACTTAATTAATGAATATCCTGACTAACAGAATATACGCAGGATATTAAACAAGATCCTTACCAGACATGTTCGATCTTGAGTGTTGGGTTGAGGATGATGGAGGCGGAATGAAACTTCTTTCGGAGTCTGGAAGCTGGGAGATGGCTTTGATCCTCTTCTCTGAATTAGCGAGGGGAGGTGCTAGTTTCCTGAAGTCAGTTGCACAAAACATGAGGAAGATATTAGACAAGATATTGAATAGGATATATCTAAGGATAACCCTAAAACCCTAGTTCCTACCCTTGGTTAACCACTTCACCGGATAATCTGCTCCACCAGGAATTGAATCTCTTTTTACAAAAAAAAAAACTTGGATTTCCATTCCTCTTCATTCTGGTGGCCCGGAGTATCAAAGGATCGTTGGAAATGGAGTAAAACAGGAACCGATTAGACCCATGGGATCTTAGCCGGTAAGCAATGGGGAGATCATTGACACAGAGCTCAGGAATGTGCTCATTCTTGATGCGACCAAGAACTCTCTAAAGCGTGGGCATGGTTTGGCTGAAACTAAGGCCAGTGGTGTGAAAGAAATCGGTGATGAAATCAGAAAAGGGAAATCGGAGACCCAAGGTAAATAGATAAGCATTAAAACAGAGCCACTCATCGGACGCCATATCTGACCTGATTTCCCGATCATATGGCCGGAATATCGTCCCTTCCGGGAAGATACCCGAAGTCCTGAGTGCCGACAGGTGTGCATTGTCAAAAGAACAAACTTCTTTCTTGGGATTTTGAAGAAGGTTTTGTGGTGTGAACGAAGGTGCAGAGTCACCGGAGCTTGATCTCGTCTGTCTTGTCATATCTTCGCCGGAATTAGAAAATAGGAAGAAGAAAAGGAATGAAGAAGGGGAGAAATATGTTACCTTTTGATTTCTTGAAAGACAAATGAGGATAGAGATGAAGCAATATAGGGGGATGATGAGTGTTTATAGCCTGAGCGGTTGCAAGTTGTCGCATCAAAGTCTTATCTCGTAATTACCTTGAAGCTCGTGAAAAATGTAAACGTTAGTGCTCCGTATCCTCAAATGGTAACATTTTTGGGGACAATTGTTATGAGAGAAATTCTGAGCCCATATCATGAATTATATCCTAACTTAATTATTGTTGTTAACGATCAGGATACCAGACCAGGATATTGGTAACATCCTGAGGCAGTATCCTGGTGATTACTAGTTATTCGCATGTAGGACATGGCTGCAAGATCACAGCGTTCACGAAGACTCGTTCACCAGAAGACTCGGTCTAAATGGTTAGAAGAAAGACGTTGAAGCCGCAATACCTGGTCAACAACGTTCACTAGCGAATATTCCAAGGCATCCCATCATTTTAGGAGAGTTCGTTTTTCTTTGTACCTATAAATATCGGATAACCAGATCGATAGGTCACGGCACTGACACTCACTACTTTCAAGTTCTAATACTTTCTCTCGCAATTACACACAAACACTCTTCACTAGCAATTTTTGTAACACATAGCAACGACCTGGGAGTTATCCTGCACTGTACCCTGAGTTTTAAAGTAATAAGAAGAACGAGGCAGCTGCGATTGTCAGCTCCCGAGGTTGTATGCCGGAGATCTAGATTGATCAAGGGCTTTCCTCATACATCTCCTGTCAACCTTTACATTTTCGCTCATTGTTTGAATGTTGATATAGCTCAATATCCCGAGCTGTATCCAGAAAACTATTTTTACAAACAAGAAAACCAATACATTTTTCATAAACACTGCTAGCACACTACCTCACAAAACTAATTTGATCACTAAATTGCTTTGGTAATTTTTTACCAAAACAGTAATCTACACAAACTCTCCACTTCCCATTCTTCTTTTGGACCACCACCACGTTTGCTAGCCACTTAGGAAATTTAACTTCCCTAATCATCTTGGACTTCAACAACCTTTCAACCTCCTCTTGTATAATCGTATTCCTTTTAGGAGTAAATTTCCTTCTCTTTTGTTGAATAGGCCTGAAAGATTTATCAATTCCAAGTTTGTGAGTTATAATATCTTTCGATATACCTGTCATGTCTTCGTGTTTCCATGCAAACGTGGACATCCTGCATTTCAAGAAGTTAGTAAGCTGATTCTCAATATCCTGAGGGATATTGGTTCCTACAAGCACTGAGATATCTGGATTATCCTGATCCAGGATAACTTTCTTAACATCCTGCTCTGAGGTTTCCACGATATCCTGGGCTTGTATCTTTAATTGCTATCCTGCCCTAGATTTTGTTGTCGCCTTCAGTGAAGAGGAATAGCATTCCTTTGCTTCTTGCTGGTCGCTTTCCACTATGACTACCCCCAAGGAGTAGGGATCTTGACACATTGATGATAAGTAGAAGGTACGCTTTCATATCATGAATCCATGGCCTGCCTAATATAATATTGTAGCAGGATAATGAATCCATGACACAAAACCGTTGCATAGAATTTACTCCCTCAACATAGACAGGTAGCTTTATCTCTCCAACAGTGTTCTTTGCTTCTCCACTGAACCCTACAAGCACGGTGGATTTCGAGGTAATCTCCATTTCTGGGATGTTCATCCTTTTTAGGTTCTCCAACTGGATGATGTTGACCGAGCTCCCGTTGTCCACCAGTATCCTGCGTACAAAATGGTTAGCGATATACAAGGTAATTAGCAGACCATCAGGGTGAGGATCCTGGATGTTATCCTGGTCGTCACTATCGTATGTTATGACTTTGTCATTCGTAAGCATCGACATCCTCGTTGGCTTATCCCATCTTTCTGCCTTTGCCTCTTTGGTATGCCTTTTAGCGGCAGAACAAGAGGTTCCACATATATCGGATCTTCTGGATCTGAAATTTATTATCTTGGCATCTGGGGGAGGCGATGCTGCTCGTTCAGGATCCTTGTCAGTATCCTGACCCTTATTCTTCTTCCTGCCGATAAGATCTTTCAAGTAGCCTTTGCTTAGCAGATAGCTTATCTCCTTTCTCAAGGCTATGCAATCTTCTGTTACATCAGCCTTTTGTTGGTTCTTCCTAGGCCACCTTATTTTATCTCCTAAACCCTGCATGGCATATATTAGTTCAGAAGTATTAACAGAAAAACAATATTCAGATAACTCAGGATATTCTTCGCCATCTTCATCCTCAACATCATTCACTTTCTTGCTGTCATTATACCAAACGGCCTAGAGCGGCATGGTTTGTATGAGGACTCCGATTTCCTGTTTGTTGATTCGTATGTTGAGGATGAATTCATCCTCTCTTGCATTTTCTTCTCGTCTTCAAGCCTGATATATCTTAGAGCCCTGTTTTGAGCTTCGTCCAGATTCCTGCAAGGATTCTTCACAAGATCCTGATAAAATTAGGAATCCTTCTGTAATCCCATCTTGAATGCTTGCACTGCCGTAGCGACATCAAGGTTCGGGATATCCAGGGATTCCCTACTAAATTTGTTCACGTAATCCCTAAGGGATTTTTGAGGTCCCTACGTTATCCTGTAGAGGTCACTTGTGAGTTTTTCAAAGCTTCTACTACAAGAAAATTGATTTTTAAACAAATTAACCAAATGAGCAAATGATGTAATTGAATGAGGTGGAACGCTTAAGAGCCACTTCAAGGCTGATCCTGTCAGAGTAGAGCCGAAGCCCTTGCAGAGACATGCTTCTTTAAGATCCGGTGGAAGAGGATTCACTTCCATCCTCTCCCTATACTGGGCAATATGCTCTTCAGGATCCGTCGTCCCATCATAAAGCTTCATGTTGGGAGTTTGGAATCTCTTTGGGATTTCAGCATCACAAATGTGGCGAACGAAGCGGGATATGTTGTGACTATCCTGGGAAACTTCCAGTATGGGCTACATTACCCCAGGTACACTTGATATCATATCCTTCAGCTTTGAAGCTCTCTGGAGAGTGCTAAGGTTACACCTGTATCCTGCGAAGATCCAACATTGTTAGTAGCAAGAGTATTAACATTATTAGATAAACTACTAGTCTGTTGATTCTGGCCATATCCTGGAGCGTATCCTGGGCCCCTCACAGTCGATATCCTGGCTAATGAGGGTATTTCAGGAACATTGCTCTGGGAACGGTTTGGTACGACATTGCCCTGATCATCCTCAGTATATACTGCCGAACTAAAGTTCAACATCCTGGGCTGCAAGGGAGTGACAACATCCTCAACAGGTCTCTTGGAGTTGGACTTCAAAAGTTATATTTCTCTCATTATCATCTGATTAGTTTCCTGTTGTTGTTTCATCTGGTCGTTTATACTACCAAACAAAGACAAAATTTCATCATTAGAAGCAAAAGCCGGAGTTCTCCCTGAAACTCCGGATCTGGAGACATTTTGAGCAGCAGTCGTGTCTCTTGGTGTCTGGCTTTCATCCTTCCTTTGGAAAGTTTGGGCTTGTGAAGGTGGGGGAGGCAATGAACCAGTCGTAGCAGAGGTTATAGCAGGCATGGAGGAAGAGCTCATGTTTAATTTCGAAGCCATTGAAAATAGTTGTGAAAAAAGTTTTGAAAGTAAAAATCCAAGTAACGATTTTAACAGAGCTTTTAGTAGAAATAGCACCACTTGCCCCACGGTGGGCGCCAAATTGTTTTGGTCAAAAATTACTGAAGTAATTAAGTGATCAAATTTAGTTTGTGAGGTAGTGTGCTATGTAGTTTTGATAAAAAATGTGTTGACGTGGTTGAAGATATAAACAGTTTCAGGATATAGTTCCAGGATACAGAACTATATCAATTTGTAAAAACAATGCAAATAATGTAAAGGTTGACACGAGATATACGAGGAAATCCCTTGCTCTTTTTAGATCGCCAACATAAAACCTCGGGAGCTGACAATAGCCAGCTGCCTTGTTCTTCTTATTGATTAGAAAGCAAGATACAATTCTGGGATACTCCTTGGATCAACTCTCAGTGTTACAATGATCGAATAGTGTGAGTGCAGTGAGTGTTTTCAGGTGTTGCTGTAATCAGAAAGTGAAAGTGTACGAGATTTCGCGTGTCCTATCACAGATCCAGGCCCCTTTAAATAGTAAACAAAGATAACTAACTATCCTACATTCTAGGGATCCTTCGAATATTCCCTTACGACCGTTGTAGACCATTTCTTCATGCTTCCAACATCTTTCTTCTAACTGCCATGAACGAGTCTTCTTGAAGACCAAGTCTTGTGAATGTTTGTACCTTGCATACAAAGTAAACCGTTAGCAACGAGTAGGATACCCTCCGCAGGATGTTACTAATATCCTGGTTCAGTATGCGGGTCGCTGTGATTAACATGTAAAGTCAGGATATATCTTCAGGATATGAGTTAGAAAATTCCACCCATAACAATACCCCAGATATCAATCATCTATAAAGACCTCGTATTTCAGAATCAGGCAATCTCTCAAACGAAATTTCGGAGTACTAAGTCCATATATCCGAGAGATGTTAAGCCACAAGTTTAAGCAGTTGTAAATTTAGTTTATATCCCGGAAACAATTTACTGAACGTGTAAAGCCTATCGACACATCCACAGTAAGACTTGTTTATACTTTTTAAACTTTACAATTCTGATAGTCCACTGATGTACTATCATTTCCTTTGTGACACAAAATTCTTTTTATCTTTTTCAATGTTTTTGTACTTTTTGATTTTTCATATGTTTTTGTATTTTCTCGTAATATTTCTCCCCCTAAAATCAAAAAACATATTTTTGTATTTTAGTTTTTAAGAAGTACTAATCTAAAAGATAAAACAAACCAATGTGGATCACGTGAACTCGTCGTCCGATCCATATTCAACCTCTGCCTCCGCACCTGTCAACAAATTTTTAATACCGTTAAGCTTCATTAGATATTTAAATCTTGTTAAAGGAAAAGCTTTGGTATGAAAATCAGATTTTTGTTCATCGGTGTGGATTTTTTCTATTCGCACCAACTTCTTTTTGTAACAGTGACGAATGAAGTGGTAACGAATTTCTATGTGTTTAGTTCGAGAGTGGTGAACTGGATTTTTAGTTATGTCGATTGCTGCCTTATTGTCTACATATAAAGGCGTATCAAGAAATTGCAATCCAAAGTCCCTCATCTGTTGTTGAATCCATAGGATTTGTGAACAACAGCTGGAAGCAGAAATGTATTCTGCCTCACAAGTAGAGAGAGAGACCGCTATTTGTTTCTTGCATTGCCACGTTACTAATCGAGTTCCAAAGAACTGGCAACCAGCCGTCGTAGACTTTGAATTTAGCTTGTCCACCCCAAAGTCAGAATCAGCATAACCCATCAGATCAAAGTTATCATTCTTTGGATACCACAAGCCGGTGCTTGGACATCCCTTCAGGTAACAAAATATTCTCTTCACTATCTGCATGTGAGATACTCTGGGACTGGACTGATATCTTGCACAAAGACAGGTAGGATACATTATATCTGGGCGAGATGCCGTCAAATACATAAGAGATCCTATCATTGACCAATAGGGCGTATCATCCACTTTGGTTCCTGTTTCGTCGATGCAAATTCCGTGATTCAGCGCCAGAGGAGTCGAAAGCGGCTTCGAGCTATCCATTTCAAACGTCTTCAGAATATCATGAACATATTTTGTTTGATGAATGAATATGCCGTCTGGTAACTGATCAACTTGTAACCCGAGGAAGAATTTCATTTCGCCCATGGAAGACATCTCGAACTTCTTTTTCATTATCTTCTCGAATTCTTTGCAAAGACTATCATCTGTTGAACCAAAGATGATATCATCCACATAGATTTGTACGATGATTAGATGACTTCCGACTTCTTTGGTAAACAATGTACTATCCAATGTGCCTCTTGTAAAGCCGTTACCAACGAGATGTTGAGATAACGTCTCGTACCAAGCTCTCGGGGCTTGGTGTAAACTGTATAAGGCTTTGTCTAGGAGATAAGCTTTGTTCTTGTTCAGCGGATCGACGAACCCCGGTGGTTGGCCGACGTACACTTGCTCGCATAGCTTACCATAAAGAAATGCGGATTTCACATCTTACTGGTACACTTTAAAACCTTTCCAAGCAGCGAATGCAAGGAAAATGCGGATTGACTCTAAACGTGCAACCGGTGCATAGACTTCCGTATAGTCTGTTCCTTCTTGCTGGTGGAAACCTTTGACAACCAACCGAGCTTTGTTTCTAACGATCACACCTCGATCATCTCTCTTACACTTGAAGACCCACTTCGTATCTATCGCTTTTTGCTTTGGTGGTAAGTCTACAAGTCTCCAGACTCCCAGTTTCTCAAATTGTAACAACTCTTCCTGCATCGCAATTACCAGTTCTCATCACCCAAAGCTTTCATTCACAGTCTTCGGCTCTATTTGAGATATAAAACATGAATAATAGCAATAATCTTGAGTCGGAGCCACTCGAGTATAGAAACAACTTAAAGCTTTGTTGATCTGGCTTCTTGTTCTCACACTAGTCTGTAACTCTCCAATTATGTTGTTCGAAGGGTGATATGAATAAGATCACGGAATCTCCTCACTAGGAACATCAACTGTACTATTCTGATTTGAAATGTTCAGATTAACTATCAAATCAACTTCAGGAGTACTAGATGTTGCTTCTTTTTTATTGCTAGGGCCAGCTGATTGGTTTAACATATTGGATATCAGCTCGGATTCTTCATCAGAGGAAGATTCTCCGTTATCATCGAAAGTTGGAGCTTCATCAGAGTCGGAATTCTAATTTTGAGAAAGAATGGGCTCTGTAGAAGTATTTCCTGGTTCAGTGGAAACATTTGCTGGAGTTGTAGTGGGTGTTACTTCTGCTTCAGAAACTTGTTCAAGTGGAACACCACTATTACTCGGACCTGCACCGATGTACCAACAGTAGGTTGATTAACCACTATTGGCCTTAAAATTTGTTCTTGATTAGCCGACTGTTGAATATAATAAAGAGCTGCAAGATCTTCCTCAGACGGCTCTTCTGGCAAGTCGAATTACTTCCACAAATCTTGATAATTGAACAACCATGTGTTGCCTTTTCTTTGAATAGGAGTTGTGTACCGAAAGCAATCTACGTGTTGTGCTTCGACCACTCTTCTCAAAGTAGGAATGTAAACTCTCCTGAGCGGGCTAGCATAACCGACAAAGAAACTTTCCAGCGTTTTAGCACCAAATTTTCCGAATCAATCACTGTGCAAGGTGCACCAAACGGTTCTAGATATTTGAGATTTGGTTTCCTTCGGTTAATCATCTCGAACCAAGTCTTCTTGGTTGGTTTGACTGTTAAGACCCTGTTTAAAGTGTAGCATGCCGTTGCAACCGCCTCACTCCAGAAGCTAACAGGAAGTTTGGAATCTGCAAGCATTGGTTCTTGCTGTTTCAATTAAAGTTCTATTCTTCCTCTCAGCAATTCCATTTTGTTGTGGAGTGTAAGGTACACTGAATTCGTGCAGAATTCCTTTGGCGTTGCAAAAATATTTCATCTTGGTATTTTTGAACTCCGTACCATTATCACTTCGAATCCGTCTAACAGGGAGATGATATAGATTTTCAAGCTTCTTGAAGAGAATCACAAGATTATCGAACGTTTCATCTTTAGACTCCTGAAAGAAAACCTATGAATATCGAGAATAATCATCTGTGACGACCAAACAATACAGATCTCCTGATATACTACGGACATTCACCGGACCGAAAAGATCCATATGTAGACGTTCAAGCGGCAGCTTTATAGAGTTAAGAATCTTCTTAGGATGTGACTTCTTAATCTGCTTCCCTTTCTTGGATTCAAGACAATGATCCGTCATATGGAAGCTTCGAAGATTTACTCCTTCGACATTATGAACAAGAAAATTCATTTTCCTCAAATGTATATGCCCCATCTTCCTGTGCCATAGAATCGAATCCTTCTCTGTGGCTTTTGAAACAAAACATTGAGCTGACTTTGACGATGTTGTAGCAACACTCATGTCTAGAACGTAGAGATCATTTTCGCGTGGAGCGCACATTAGAATCCATTCATCCAGAATCTTGAAGCTTGGCTTAAGAATCATGCACTCCTTATCATTGAAATGAACAGTGAACTGCTTATTGCAAATCTGTGAGATACTGAGAAGATTGTTCTCTAGCTCGGCGATATAGTTAACACGGTCAAAAGACACCACAACATTCGAAAGCTTTCCTTAAGCAACAATCCTACCTCCTTGATTTCCAGCGAAGCCTACATACCCTCCGTTAATTGCTTTAAGATCAAAGAGTAGTGCTTTCATCCCGGTCATGTGCCTCGAAGCTCCGCTATCCAGAATCCACTTCGATAATATGGATCTTTGGAGCCCCTGCACACATTAACAACTCAGTGAAAAAGTGCAACCCAAGCCTTTTTGATCTTGCGTTTGGGATAATAATCTTCATAAACATCCTCATAAGCCCTATGATATTCGAAATCATCATCTAAGACCTCATTGACATTTACGTTTTCAAACTTAACTTTCTTCTTTTCTTTTGAAATTTTAGGAAAAACTTTGTCAATTTCAGTTTTACCCTTTGATTCAGACACCTTGTCTTTATCAATCTTAACTGACTCAGATTTTGCAACTTCAGATGTTGTTGTTTTTTTTGCAACCCAGGATTGTGATTTATCTCTTGCTTTCTTAATATAGAATCTTTAATCTTTGTTTTCGTTAGATTTGGAAGTTTCACCTTTCTTAAAAGTTGAATTTTCAAATTTTGATTCAGTTTTAGGTTTCACTTCATTTTTAGATTCATTGTTTCATTTTAAGATTGTGATGGCTTTTACAACCTCTGGTTGCTTAAGTTTCTCAACATCTGAAACTGTCTTTCTTCGTTGATACACAGGCTTTGAATTCGGACACTTACGTGCAATGTGACCAACTTCATTGCATTTGAAGCAAGTCCGAGTATCATTAGAATGTCCACTAGTGGGTTTTACTCCATTTGCGGATTTAGCCTTATCCCGAAGTTCCTTCTCCTTTTTAAACTCATCATTTGATTGCTTTTCAATCAAATTCTCTTCCTGAACAGTACTAGTCCCATACACAAATGCCATATTCTTATTTTTATATTCGCGAAATGGTGACTTTTTCTTTTTCGGTTCTTCTTCTTCTTCCAAACCCAAACCCGCTCTCCTATTTTCAGGAAAGTCACCACCATTTCTCTGGCAGTTGTTATATCCTCTTTTAGGTTTAGAATAAAACTTTTTCTCATTTCTCTCCAAATCTTCTGATGATACTTCGACAAGTTTGAAAATTTTATCAAGTTAATCTTCTTTAACATTCCGAATCGGAAAGTTATCATCGAAATATAGTTTATTAGATTCCTTAACTTTGTACATGACAACGTTAGGATCATCACTTAGGTATCTTCCAATGATGTATCGTCATCTTCGGATTGTGAATCAGAACTATTCAAACTCGCATTGGCGCTCTCAAAGCTGCCATCATCAGATTCACTCAAAACATTTTCAACAACATTTTTCACCACTACTTCGCTATCATCGTTTGTGTACAGGCAGCTCATTTTTCTTTTCAGTCAAAAGTTCAACATTAAGCGCTTTTTCCATCCCATCAACTTTCTTGCGACAATATTTTTCGCACAAGGGAGGTGGAATATTGCTATAATCCCCACGTTTCTTGCATTTTGCTTTATTATCATTTTCTTCTGACGGAATCGTTAGAAGAATATGATCGATGACGTAAGCATTCGTGGTATAGCTTTTCAAAAGTTATCTCGCCCTTTCGCTTTCAATTTTCATATCTTGAAGCTCTTGTTTTATTTCAGCAATGGTATTTATGTAAATATTAATGGCTTTTTGTTTTTCCATTACCGTTGCTTTTAACATTTTTACTGTATTATGTTGTTCAATGTTGTTTTTATCAAGCCTGCAATAATCGCCTTTCATTTTATCATAAGCTTCCTTCATTGTGCGATAATCATATTTAAAATTATTGTTATGCACATTGAGTTCACTTATGATTTGAGATTTTTCGGCGCATTTCACACAAGGCTCAGTACATTTCGTACAAGGTTTTCCAACTTCAACGATTTGCATTTTTACCACCTCTTTTTCTACAACTTTTACCTTTGGACCTACCTTTGTTAAATTTGCCGTTATTGCTTTGTTGGCGATCTCCGTGAGATTTTCCTCATTCATCTCCTTAGTCACGTTGATCACTTCCTCAACTTCTAATTTCGTTTCTTCAACAGTATGCTCAGAAGATGCTGCATCACCAAAGCAACCTGCAAAACTAGAAATCATGTTAGGAGAAAGAACACTCTGCATCCTTGTATGATGATAGATCCCCTCTACTTCTGTTTGTTGCAAATATTCTTCTAGCATTGCGTTCTCCATAGCCGCATCCTCAGCAGATGTATCTTGTTCTTCAATGATTTCGGCCATTAGAGCAACCCCAGTCTTCTTGGCAATATATGAGTTCCAATCAAATCCATCATCTTCATTAGAAGCAACCATAGCTTTTTCTGCATTGTTGGATGGTTTCTCTTGAACTTCGATTTGAGTTTTCTTCGGAAATGGCTTATTTTGCAACGCCTTCTTGTAGTAATCACTGCCGCCTCCGAAAGGACTTTGATTGCCACTTGCTTCTGGATTCTTGCACTCTCGTTTGAAATGCCCCTTTTGTCGGCATCTGAAGCAAGTAACTTTCATCTTGTCAAAACCCAATTTGTTGCTCGAGTTTCCGATGTCTCTTCTAGTTAGAGCAACGAACTTGGTAACTCTCCATATAATCGAAGCTAAGGACCATTTGATGTCCACCAACTCAAGCTCCTCCTCATCCACTTGATCATAATCCTCAGTAGTCATTTCTAAATTACCAATCTTCCCGGCCACTAAACTCTCATAAGATTCCAACATTGTTGCAAGTAGTGCCATATGTTGTTTGGCTACTTATTTGGAAACGACGTTATTTAGGTTGACTTCAATTTTGCATATAAACACATTTAGATCAGAATTTGATTGATGATTCTGATTTGTCTGTTTCTGAAATGGTGAGTTAGAACTTGTGCTTGAATATGATACATTATGAGGACTCTGATCATAGTTAGGATATGATTGAGTTTGGCTCTGTGGCGAATGATTCGAGGAATTCATATTCGTACTGAAAGCAGTTTGGATCTTTGGGCTTGAAATATTCTCTTGAGCTCCACTCTTGTAATAAATCCCTACATCTTGAGCAATGTTCGAATTCTTTGACTTGGCAATCACCCTCCAACTTATCGATAAAAGTGGATAGCTTGAAAATTCTCAGCTTGGACTTTCTTTAAGCACCATGAGATATGTTGTCCATTCACCTTCTAGTAAAGCATCAGCCAATTTGTCAATGTATTCTTCTTCAGTCTTCTCAAGACCATGCCTTCTCATTATCACCTTCAAATGACAGAATTGGTTTATCATCTGTTTCATCGACTCGCCTTTAATCATAGTAAAGATGTCAAATTCTTTCATGATTAGAGCCTTTTTGCTCTTTACCATCTCTGCACTCCCCTGATATTTCGCCTTTAGAGACTTCCATAAATCTTGTGCAGTTTTGTATTCTAGTAATAGCACTAAGATGTCTTCCTTTACGGACTGCAGAATCAGACTGATCATTTTCTTCTCAGCAACATACGCATCCTTCTGTTGAGTAGAAAACTTTCTCATCTCAATAACATTATCATGTTCATCTTTTGGCCATGTGTAACCTGTTTCAACCGCAACCCAAATGTGAAAGAAAGTAGCCTGAACCCTATTCATAAACTTTTCCTTCCACCCCTCGTATTCATCCATGCTCATAAGTTTCGGTGGCTTCACTGACGTACCCATCTCGTTATTCAGATTAACTTGATTCACCATGTTGGCATTCGATGTTGAAGCTCCGGCTGTTATATACGCATTATGGATATCTTCCATTGTGGAAAACATACGAGTATCGCTGAAAACACGTTCACAAACTTGAAAACTTGATTAGTATACTGAACTTGTGCAGCAAAACAAATCAGATACAATTTCAAACAAGTTCGGGCAAACTTGTGTTGAAATCTTTGAAAAATTTCACCCTGAATGAGCTCGAGCGAACTTGTAAAAGATTTCAAGAGAAATAACAAGTTCGGGCGAACTTGTAATAAATTTTCATCAGACTTTGATCAAGTTCGGGCTAACTTGATGAAATTTAGAGAAATATTTAGCAAGTTCGAGCGAACTTGGTTAAAATCTATGAAAAATCAATCAAGTTCGGGCGGGCTTGATAAAAAAAATCACTGAAAAAGTGAATTTTTCAATCAAGTTCGAGCGGACTTGATGTCAAGTTCGTTCAAATCAATTTTGCAAATCATGATTTTTTTTTCAACTTTTCAACATCAATTCGTTTGAATTAGGATTTGAAACTTTCAGGGGTTTATCTTTAGTGGATTTTACGTGACGTATTCAAAATTCAGCAGATTTTATCCGTAGGTTCATTGTTTTTCATGAAAAAGTTAAGAAAAATGGTAGAAATGAGTAGAAATAGAGTAGTTCTTGTGATGATTTCACCAAATCAGGTATCCGTGGCTCTGATACCACTTGTTAGATCGCTCTGAAATAGCTCGGGAACCTAGATTGGTTTATATTTTCCATATACGCGGAATTTATATGACAAGTTAATCAAATATGCAAGAATTACTCGTTAATGTCTGTTTATTGATCACAAATTCATTTACATTTGAGTTCCAGATCCGACAGAGCTTTGCCTCTAAGTGTGAAAAGGTTAAAATGAGAAACCATGAGGCACCTATTTATAGAGAGTCAAGTTCGCTTGGGAGGAAACAAGTTCGGGCGAACTTGTTGAACAAGTTCGGCCGAACTTGTTCACACATCAACATTCCTGGCGAACTTGATCTCTTAATTACATAAATACTTCATTTTCTAACGTAAACTCATCTATTCTAAACAGACTCGATACAAGACTAAGACATAGACATACTGTACTAACAGTTTCTCAAGCCTGTGGAGATCACGTGATCGAGATGAGCGGCTAATTTCCTAGTGGTTTCCTCCGAATGGAGGATTCTTGTAGGTGAACTAGGTTTATGTGTTTGAACTCTTGTTAGAATCTGGTAATCTAAGCATTCGAAGATTTTTACCAGTTTATTTGATTTGATTGATTGTAAATAATTGTTCTTGCTTTAATTCTTAATTCGAACTCATTCAGTTCCCGAGATTTCTAGTAATTGGGATACATTTGATAAGGGTTAGGGTTAGTAATTACAATTGGTGTTCATGTGATAACCTTTCATTGTTTTACAATCAAAGTAAGTAGTCTTTGAATATCACAATCAGTTAATCAAATTATACAATTATGTCTATGTGATTGTAAACAATCAAACACGTAACTGAAGTTTGCAATGAATCTAAAATCCGGAGGAGCCATTGTTTCCTCCAACTGTTTACAAACTTGTTTTCTTATTAATTCTTAGTTAATCAAACAACCAAACACCTCGATTTTATACTTTTGCAATTAGTTAATCAGTACTTAATCCATAACGCTTTCCACAACACTCCTCTGGTTCGATACTCTTCTTACCCTAGCTATCTAGGTTACTTAGGTTTTTGATTGACACTCACGAAAGTCATCAAAATGGCGTCGTTGCCGGAGAGTTGTGCGCAAAGTGTTTAGTGTTAAGTAATTTTAGAAAATAATTAAAAACCCAAAAACAGTGTTATTTCGTTTTGTTCAATATTACGCGTGGTTCTTGTCTGTGTTGTGCAGGTGAATTCACAGGTGTGTACATCATACGAGAAGGTCTAGGAAGTCTTCACCACTGCTTTTTGATCCAGAGATCGAAAAGATCGATCGTAAAGATCGTGTGCTTCATCGAGCAAACCGTGTACAACATTCTCCAGTGAAATCCATGGCAGGTTTAGATAACATGGATCCACAAGTTACACAAGCCGAAACCATGTCGGCGGCCGCTCACTTTTCACCATCACCCAATAATCCATCACCAAATACCTCTCGAGCATCCGACCCACCACCTACTCCAAGTGCTACTACTCAATTGCCCCCCATTCCACCGCCACCGTTTACGAACCCGAACCCAAATCCATCATTTACTGAACCGGCAACTAGTCAATACTTCTCCCCCTATGTAAGAATCGTCTCCAAGGAGACTAGCATCTCTGCTAGTCAAAGCCAACCTATAAACCAAATTCAACCTATTAACTCTTCCACCACATCTCCCGTAACATACAATCTTCCCCAAAATCAACCGAATTAGCAACAACGAGCTTATCGAGCATCGATGTACGATCAAGGGAATAGTTCAAGAGATTATGGAGATGGATACGATGAGTTCGATTATACGGGGAATCAGGGGATTCAACAAGTGGTTCAGGTGGGTAACTATGATGGGTTTCCAATTACCGGACACAGGAAATCATGATGCAACCGGGTATCGACAACAACATCAGATACCAGACCCGGTTCATTACCAGCCAGGATATGTTTAACCAATAAACATCACAATGCCACCACCGGTTCAGCAAATGCCGGTACCACAAGGACCTACTCCGCAAAGACCACTTCCATGAAACTTAGTTCTATCGGGAAATCAACTTGAGGGTATACCGAGAAGATACAATCGAGGACTGGTGCGAGGCATTGAAAGTCATTTAAACCCGCCACAGCTAACTACCCTTCACCGGTAGTTATACCTCAACTACGAGGTCGGTCATTTGAAATGCGAGCACAGTCTACCTCTAGCTTACCAAAATATCATGGGTTGGCACATGAAGAACCGTATCTTCACATTGCTGCGTATGATGCCCGTTGCAACACTATCGGGGGCCAAGGATTTACACCGGATGATGTGAAATTGGTACTTTCCCAGTTCACACTTGAAGACAAGGCACAACAGTGGTTCCATTCTTTACCATCTACTTCGATCTTTACATGGCTCGAGATGCAGCAACTCTTCTTGGATGAGTTCTACACGCCACATCGGACTAATAACGCTAGGAAAGACATTCGGAATTTCCAAAAGCAATCCGGTGAGCTTTTCCATGAGGCGGTTAATCGGTTCAAAATGATGCTAAAGAATTGCCCACATCATGGTATACAATTGTGGGAGTTGCTTAATGCCTTCCATGAGGGGTTAACAGATGAGGATGCGAGAGATCTTAGCTCGATATCGAATGGTACATTTGGTAACAAACTATGAGCATGTGGATTGGGATTACCTAGAGAAGAACGCGAGTACCTCTAAAAGGAAAGCACAATCGTCGAGAAGAGGTCGGCAATCAGGGGTAACGGCAGTTGAGCACACATCTGAGGTCGGGGTACAATACCCGGTGTGTGGCCATTGTGGAAAGCTAGGGCACATAGCTGATTAGTGCCCTAGTATTATAGGTGTACAGGAGGAGGTGAATATGTTACAGGGTAATGGGAACAGGTATTCGGGTTTCCAAGGCACTAACCAAAACTACCAGCCCCGTAATCATATTAATTATCAAGGGGCAACAGTTTTGGAAAATACCAGCCCCGTAATCAGATTAATTATCAAGGGGGCAACAGTTTTGGTTATCAAAGAAGCTATGAACAAGGTACTGGTCAGGGCAAAAATGAGATTATAGAAATGTTGAAAGCCATGAAGTAGGAGATGCAAAAGAGAGGTCAATTAGATGATGTACGGGCTCAGAAAGATGATATTTGGGACAAGGCCATTCAGTCATTGACCACTCAGATGGGACAGTTAGCTAGCGAGGTAGCTAATCTGAAGCAGCTATATGGGAAGCTGCCAAGTGATACTTGATGTGTGAAAATGTGTATATATTAAATTCGAACAAGTTTTAAAAGGGAATCACAACCTAAACCACACACAATCGGCAAGTGCACCAATCGCAGTGTAATGTAGATGGCAAGACCGGATATCAATCCGTGGACACTATATGCAAACTCTATATACTGAACCTCTATCGAATACAAAGTCAATTTTAAGTTGATTTTTGGTGTTTAACTAATAACCTAATTGATTAAGAAAATAGCAACAAGACAAGCAACACGACACAAACACGAACTCGTAGAGAAAAATGTGATCAAATATATGATGAGAAAGGACTACCTAGGTGTCGAATCCCTAGAATCATGCAATACTATCCTGACTGTGACAATAGCTAAATATCCTACTCTACCCGAATAACCTCCCGTATAACCTCCCGTCTAGGGATGATCAAACGAAAGATAAGGACGAAATGCGAAATGCTAGAACGAACCGGCTCGATCTATAGATACCAAATCCTACGAGAATCAAGCAATGAAAGTAACTCTACCCCCAAAACCCTCTAATCGCAAAGCAAACCAAACCTTGAGAATTGAAATCCTAGGAAACCTTAACCGCGATGTAATAAACGAGCCCAAGCTATCAGTCACCCAATCTACCCACCAACGATTAGCTAATAACCTAGCTCACCTAAATCGTCTTTCGAGTCACTAAATGAAGATACAAGTTTTAATATCTTGATTTTAATTATTAATTGAATTGGTTTATTTCTAAACTCAATATTCAAACCACAAACTCTAAGATCAATGATTCGAATTAAACTCTAAGTCTAGGGGATATTTCTATGTGCCTAAACCGCTGAATTCATCAACTAATAAACAACCAAAACACACTAACATGCAATATCAAGATCAATCACAAGGCAAAGTTATGTAAATCGCATCAAATAGCCAAAATCATGTCAAAATAGCATTACAATCATCAAGTTCATCTAACCTAAGTAGTTTATAACGTTTAGCTACTCATGATCAAGAACCAAACAAAAATAATATTAAAGCAACTGGATTCAGGAAACATGTCCATAATATTCAGGTTCAAATAAAACCGAAAAAATATATAAACAAAAATCTAACCGAAAGCAATAACTTTTAATTAAATTCGTCGCTTTCTCTCAATGAATTCTACTCCCAAAAGTTCGTCCCTTTTTGCTTCTGTTCCTAGCAGCCGTAGGGTTGTCTTTTTTCTCCTCTCCTCCTCTTTTAGCCGTTGGGTGATCTCTTCTTTTTATAGTGGAACCCTCGAATCCCCTCCGTTTTCTCCATATCTGTGCGACAATTAATGGTCCTTCATATGGGGCGTCAGTTTATTCCTCACATTCAGCCTTATCCAAAATAATTACATTTCAATTTAAAGCCCATCTCGTGACCTCCTTTTTTTTCAAGTTCACCAGCCTCCAATGTGTTCTTCTAATTAGTTAGCCTCACAATATGCAATCCCAGCTCTCTTGAAGTCCATTGGCCCACTTGCACCCTATTAAGTAATCCATATAAAACCACATAATTGTAACCATCTTTATTTTGTTAACTTACGGAAGAATGGAAGACAAAAGAATAAATAAATGCCTCGTTAGTGTGTCAATTTATTTTGCTTAAATGATTGTTATCTTTAAGTACACATTTGAACACAACTAATTAATTAACATTGATTACATATAATATTCTTTTGAGGTGAATTATAACGTTTTAGTTCGTGGTGAATAAAATAATAAAACTTTAGATGCGAAGCAAGATACGAGTAGAATCTAATAAAAACGATCACAATTTTACTCAAAAGTGTAGGAATATTTATATAAAAATATGTATGTTTTAGAGCACATCAATACTCAAACAAACCCCAAGAAGCAAAGAATATACTGATTAGTGGGGTAAATCTCGTTCCTAAAAGTAAATGTTATGATAACTGTTTGCCTGCTTCTCATGTGATTGTAGGAGTGCGTGAAGCAACCGAAGAGGAAAGTGGAGTTGATTCAGGGGAACCAGTTGTTCCAATCCGAGTTGGAAAGTTCAAGATCAACCGAGCATTACTTGATTATGGAGCTAGTATGAGTGTCTTCCCAGGCAGCTTGTATGACCAATACGACTTTGGTCCTCTGCAAGCATGTGATAGCGTGGCAATGTTCACAGACGTGAGTTGGAGGCAACCCCGAGGAGTTTTGAAGAATGTAATGATACAGCTTAGCGAATTTTACTACCCATTAGATTTCATGGTTATAGACTATGCACCATCAAGCACATACGAGCAGCCACGGGTAGTTTTGGGTTGCCCATTCTTGTCTACAGCGAACGCCCAAATCGATTGTAGAAACGAAATGGTCACCATGAGCTACAAGAATCGTAAGTTGTACTTTAATGTGTTTTTAAAATCAATTTCTTACGATCTTGTTGATGACTCGAGTCACACAGTTGCTACTAACGAACACGTTTCAAGTGTTACTACAGTCAGATCAAATGCGGTTGGTGTTGAGTTGTATAGAACTGAGTTGAAGAATGGTGGAAATCAGGCGAAGAAGGCAGGTATGAGTAGGAGAGCGGGTGAAGGAAAACCACGGGACTAAATGGGGTAATGAACCTGATTTTGACCCCAACTGGCATAAAGCTGCGAACCTCCCACCAAACTGGATGGAGTTGTATGTGGAGAAGTGGGGAGGCAAGCAAGCATCAGAACCACCATGAGTACAACAGGTACGGTTTGGCTGAAGACCTTTAAACTTAGTGCTCTCGGGAAGCAGCCCGAGGATGTAGAGTTTGTAGTATTTGGTTTTGTTTTGGTTGTGTTTGCATGTGTTCTTGCAGGTTAATACATTCCATCCTCACGGATGCAATGATTCAAGTGTGGGGATGTTTGGCAACATCCCCGGTGAGTTATCAAAGAGTCTATGAGATGCGTATGTTCCGGTTAGATCCCAGCAGCCGCACTACTACAGACACTCACTGATTTTCTGCTTGGGTGCATGTACCTAAATTTATTGGCGAACACAAAGCGGTGAACAACAACCACTAAAACGGAAACGCAGAGAAAGGATGACAGTCCATCGGTAACGTAAACTGAAAAGAAAAGTAATTCAACATATATAAAAGCCATAAACCACAACACACTAAGAATTAAACCCATGAACAAATTGATACCCCCAAACCTTGAAAGGAAGCACCAAATCCATGGGTTAAAAAGAAACAAAAGACGAAGTGGTGATGAAACCTAATCAGAAACATGCATAATAAATTTCAAGAGAATTAAACTTAGTGCTCTCGGGAAGCAGCCCGAGGATGTAGAGTTTGTAGTATTTGGTTTTGTTTTGGTTGTGTTTGCATGTGTTCTTGCAGGTTAATACATTCCATCCTCACGGATGCAATGATTCAAGTGTGGGGATGTTTGGCAACATCCCCGGTGAGTTATCAAAGAGTCTATGAGATGCGTATGTTCCGGTTAGATCCCAGCAGCCGCACTACTACAGACACTCACTGATTTTCTGCTTGGGTGCATGTACCTAAATTTATTGGCGAACACAAAGCGGTGAACAACAACCACTAAAACGGAAACGCAGAGAAAAGATGACAGTCCATCGGTAACGTAAACTGAAAAGAAAAGTAATTCAACATATATAAAAGCCATAAACCACAACACACTAAGAATTAAACCCATGAACAAATTGATACCCCCAAACCTTGAAAGGAAGCACCAAATCCATGGGTTAAAAAGAAACAAAAGACGAAGTGGTGATGAAACCTAATCAGAAACATGCATAATAAATTTCAAGAGAATTAAACATATAAAGAAAGTGTCACTAAGTAGAGACGAAGGATCAAGCGATAACATGCGGCAATAAAATAGTTTTAAGAAGAAAACACCCCAAAAAAAACCGGCGATGACGCTATTCATGATGCTTCTCTAATCATATAGATATATATAAGCGATGGCACTATTCATGATGCTTCTCTAATTATATAGATATATGATAGATATATAATGGCCTCGTCATAATACAGAAATTCATACAAAACTGTGATGCAATTACTCGTTGTCTGCACATTTTCTTTAGTTCAGCCTCTTTGCAACATACTTACATATATATATATATATATATATATATATATATATATATATATAAGAAATGTTAGTTATTAAATAAATAAATCTGTTGAGTTCAATCATATCAGTTCATTCCTCTTTTGATCAATTTCTTTTTAACTTTCAACATTACAACCTCAAAACATACACAACAGTTATATTTCATCAAGATATTATGAGTTAGCCCCAATGTATCCTTTATCATTCCTAAAAATAACAATGCCCTTGATTTTGATCCAGAAGATTCAAATATTTGTCACAATTTAGATGTTTGAAAAGTTATTCCTAACTCATCTATTCACCGGAATCAAGCCATTCGTCGCCGGAAAACCAAGCACATAACCGGAGTAGTCGCGAGGCACTACAACAGAACCCAAATGTCCTTGACTTTACCGATCTAAACGAAAATTTGATATTGAAACTGATAAAAGCTTACCTAAGTACTCACCGGAACCCTTTCCTTGATCGGAATCTGATTTGTCGCAGCAGTATGGTGTTATGTACAGACTAAATGCACACGATCCAAATTTTGTTTAGTAGTTTAAATCTATTTTTTACGCATGTTTTCCATAATTTCATATCATTCTCATTCTTAGCCAATATTTAGTAATTTAAATCTATTTTTTGTGCAGGTTTTCCATAATTTCATATCATTCTCATTCTTAGCCAATAATTATGTGTTGAATATTGAATCATGTATAGGGTGAGAATATATTAGGAAGATAGTTTTTAGAAAGGTTAGAAACCAATCATATCCATTAAATCTAAGATAAATGATTAAGATTAAATGGTGGAATTAAACAAAAAAAGGAGGGATGTGGATTTATTAAAGGTATTCTAGTTCATCCAAACAAATAGTTTCTCTCTCCTCAAATTCTTCTTTTCCTCGTTTTTAAAACTTTAATAACTCTTTCATATGTCGTTATTTTTTTTATAAAAATTGCATCATAAAAATGAACATTTTTTATCTTTAAAACGAGTATACTATTGCTATATTTTTGAAAAAAAATTCGAAACCCAGTTTAGTATAACGCAATGAATAAAAAACACAAAAAAACAAAGGACTAAAAACACAAAAGAAATTGTTCTTTCTAAAATGAATGGACAAAAAACACAAAATAAAATATTTTATTCTAAAACGCAATGCATTAAAAACACAAAACAAAGTGTTCTTTCTAAAACGTAATGAACTAACAACACAAAAGACAATGTTCTTTCTAAAACGCAATGAATTAAAAACACAAAAAAAGTATTTCTGCTAAAACGCAACGGATAAAAAAAATACAAAAGGAAATGTTTATTCTAAAATGCAATTGACCAAAAACAAAAAAAAATGTGTTTTCCTAAAAATGAAATAGACAAAAAAAACACAAAAATGTGTTTTTCCTAAAACGCAATGGACCAAAAACACAAAAAAAAATGTTTTCCCTGAAACGCAATAAACAAAAAAAAACCCAAAAAAATGTGTTTTTCCTAAAACGCAATAGACCAAAACACAAAAAAAATTGTTTTCTAAATGCAATGGATAAAAAAAACACAAAATATGTGTTTTTCCTAAAACACAATGAAATAAATACATAAAAATAAAAAAATATATTATTTTCTAAAACACAATAAACTAAAAACACAAAAAATGTGTATTTTTCTAAAACGAGATGGGCAAAAAACACAAAAAAAATGTGTTTCACCTAAAAAGCAATGGTCCAAAAAAAATGTTTTTTTTTCTAAAACGAAATGCAATAAAAACACAAAAAATGTGTTTTTCTAAAACCCAGATTTTAAAATAGCAATGATTGACAAAATTATTCAGATTTCTTACATAGATTTGCATCGATTTCTTAGGATTTCTTCAACGATTGATGAAATTTGAATGATGGAAACACTGATCAAAGATCGAAAAGAACAAATCGAGTGATTCGCTTCAAAATCACGAAAAAAGGATGAGAAATTGCATAAAATTAAACTGGGTTTCTTCAAAAAAAAAATTAAAGAACACGTTGATTTAATGGTTGAATCATTGAGAGAACCTAAGAAGTGTGTAGGAGAAGTTTGGAGAGGTTCCAAGTGATTGTGTTTATATAGTGATTGCTTAAACAATTAGGCCAATCATTTAAACTGCTTAACTCACATCCCCAAATGATTGAGTCTTACTCACTTACCCTTAAGCCTTACGTAACATGTGAAACACCTAGCCTAGTAATCTAACTCTATATAAATCACTTCTTGACTACTAAAACGCGTATAAAAGAGGTCTTCAAGTTGTTGACACAATTTATGCACCAACAGACTCCCCATTTGCAACAACTAGAGATCTTCTATCTTCAGTCTTGATTTGTCTTAATCTCACCTCTTCACTTTGGAACATCAGCTTCAAGGATGTAGTGACAAGTCGGTATCACTATCAGTTGATCCTGGATTTAAATGTATTAACAATTCTAATGCTTCTAAATCTTGTGTAGAAATAGTAGACTTTGAGGATTGGGACAATGAAGAAGATGAGTGTGATAAAAATATTGATTGCAAATTAAAAACTATTATGTTTCTTTAAAATAATTTTATGATGTTAAAAATGATTCATCTGTGAACCCTGTTTTTAAGGGGAAAATTGTGTGAATGAATGTGCTGAAACTTTAAATTTAAAATTTGAAAAATGTTACGTCCTCTAATGCTACATGTGGTGATTTGAAAACCGATTCTTCTATAACCTTTGTTAAACCTACTGCCAATGGCAATTGTGAGAAATATGCTTTAAAATCCTGAAAGGAGAATCGTACAAGTTAAATATGACCAACAAACAGGTTGTTAGGCAAGGCAAAAAGTTTGAAAAGCATTCAAGCACAACATGCAACAAATCAGAAAATTCACATTCATCATCATCAGCTAGATCTAGATCTGACAACTCAAGATGTGCTACTTATGCAAGGAGGTAGACATGCTACAATTGTGGCAATGCTAGTTACATTGCTAGAAATCACATTCATCATCCTTATGTCCCCTGTTACAAGCAAAATCAAATGGTTACACCAAAGGATAAATACCAATCTAAATTCGTGAAGGTTTCGGTATGTAGACAATGAAGAACGTGAGTCCTAAGGTAAAACTAACTGATGGTGATTATTATGCTGCTAAGAACAATCATAAGTTTGTTCAGGAACAAAAATCTATTTCTTAAATTAGAAAAGCAGAAATAGCAAAAGCTACTCAAACAAAAGTAACTAATACGTTTGTTAAACCAAAACAAGTGTGGAAAGCAAAACTAAAAGAAACAGTATCTCCAATTTTTTGAATATGAAAATGACATGTGTTTGCAGAAGTATCTTACATTGATGCTTTACGATTGCACCTACCCACTCTGGCTTAGGTACCTAACTAACCTCCTTATACGTGGATGAACAACTAAAAAGGATTATCAACAATAGTTGGCATGTTCATAGTGGTTTTTCCATGCATATGATGGGTGAAATATCTATGTTACACAATGTTGAAGCTTTTAACAGATGATATGTTTCCTTTGAAGGATATCAGAGAGGTAAGATCAACAAGAAATGTACATTAAAAGTAAATTTTAAAAATGATTGGTTTTAAATTTGAGAATGGTTAAAGAAAATAACATAAATATTTTTCTTAGTTTAAATGTGTACACATGGTTTTTATATTATTAGGTAGAATTTTTTTACTTATGCACAAATTTAAGGGGAGAAATCATAAATACATATATATATATATATATATATGTGTGTGTGTGTGTGTGTGTGTGTATAGGGTAAGGTTCATGCGAGAACCACCTTTATTATGAGAACCGTGAGAGCCACTAAAGTAACCTACTAATCACCACCCAAAACCTAAAAAAACCTAACCCCCACACCCCCTCCCTCCCTCCCCCCCCTCCACAAAAAAAACCTAACCCCCTCCCCCACCCAAGCTAAATGCTAATAACTACACCCCAAAAAAACCTTTAAAAAAATCTATTAACCACTCAAACTTTTTTTAACATTTTTTAACAAAAAATCACTACTTTTCGTCAAAAAAAATTATGACGAAAAGTAGCGATTTTTTTTGTAAAAATGTTAAAAAGAATGGGTGGTTTTTAAATTTTTTAGGTATTTTTTGTTGTGTTACATTGGTTCTCGCGGTTCTCGCAATATAGGGTGGTTCCTAACGGATCCTTCTCCTATATATATTATATATATAACACAAAGATTTTCATTAGTTTTTTTATGTATTATTTAGAGAGAAAAATAAATAAGTACAAAATATAATGCATTGCATCATATGAGAAATGATATAAACTAGTCTTAAGTCTCCTCGTTGCGGAGCAGGGCGTAAAATCATAACCGTTTCCCCGGGGGTTTATCGTGAAGCTAATCCGAAATCATGAAAGCAAATAATGATACCGGTTCTAATAATATCAATACTGAATCCTTGAACCGGTAAAAAAACCTAAACGACTGAGATTATAAAAATTCAAAAGTTTGTTACAAAATTCATAAACCTAAAGTTTAGTATGCTTATGAAAAAAAATGGAAAAAAAATACACAAGAAGACAATTTAGGCACTATTCATCCAAATGTTAGAAATTAATATATATGAACAATTTTTGTTTGTGGGTGAGACTAACACATGTAATGTTATATATATATATATACGAGCCGTATAACCTTATACGATCCGTATACAAGTTTTTATAGCAAAAATCTTCTCAAAACTCAAAATCTATATCCACCTGGTCGTCTAACGTTATATTGCTTGTATACCTTTGTATATGGGCCGTATAACATTATACGGCCCGTATACAAGAAAACAAAATAACATTCCACTCCTGACATCACTGTGTAACGATATTCTATACGGGCCGTATAAGGTAGAGGATGTAAAAATACAATCTAGGGGGTGTGTGAATAAAACAACCCCTTAAAAAATTGATGATGATAAAAGATAATAAAATGACAATATGAAAACAAAAAGATTGAATTGTATTAATGTAAAACTTGAGGGAAGGATGATATATATTCAGTAAAATAAGGAAAATGAAATTACATTTTAGTATCCCTTTATAAAAACACAAGCTATAGGTGAATACTTCATAAAAATCTACAATATCTACACAAATCCACCTCAACTCCTTCCTTACAATCCCTCTAACGCGCCCATTATACCCATCCAAGATTTTCTTTTATTAACTTTTGATTGTGTTAATTTTTAAAAGTTTAGTGTGCCACAACGCGTTGGTTTACTATTAGTCATAAACAAATTACAACTATGAGGATGAATCATTAGAAAACTCATCTTCATGAGAAAATTAAAAAAACTCCATCAAAACCACTAAGAAGTAAGGAAAAAGGACTTTAATAAAGGAGGGGTAAAATTGGAAATATATATATATATATATATATATATATATATTAAACATTTCTAATTTTTCTATGCGTTATCTTCTTTTTTTAAATGATACCATAAGATCACAATTTTTTATTACCTAAACCCACACCCCACACCCAAAAAGCAATATAGTATACTGAATTTCAAGATTTATTTTTTAAAAGTAAAAACAGATACATAAGATATTCTGGTTATGCATTAAGATGCATACCACGGTTATTAAAAGTAAAAGGTTGCCATTACAACATATTGTATAGATATCTAGTTAGGATGCGCCTTCAACAACGAATCGCTTGACTGCAAAGCTCTGCAAAATTTAAAGCAACGAATCACTTGACTGCAAAGCTCTGCAAAATTTAAATGATATCAAAATAAAATTTTACAACTAAAATCTTACAGAAAAGAAATAAATATATAAAATATTTTTTTCCTTAGTAATCACATGCATTGACTACCAAAGGGCCTTTCGGCCTAGCGTACCAAAATGTTGGATAAAAGCTTTTTTTAATGGTGATGGATCAAACTCGGTCGAGGACAAATACGTGTAGTTTAGTTCTAGAATCATAATGTGTATGGGTTACCGTTTAAAAGAACCACATACGTTTATGCACTTCACTTAATGCAAGGTTTATGTTCAATACAAGTATTTGGGTGGAGAGGGGGCCATGTGGGTAAGGGGTTTAGAGTACTTACCCTAAGCGGTACATTGCCGCCACCCCTTAGGGTACTTTGGACGGGTTGGGATTGAAGGTTGTGAAACCCGCGGAGGAAAACAATGTGGATAGTTGGTTGGGTGGAGCAAATGGATGGGACCTTCAGTTTTACCAGTATTTAGAGGTTTTTAGATAGTTTAAAGTAAAAAATGACCTAACAAAAAAAGATTAGATGAGGCTAAGGTACGTGAGAGGGCGCCCCTCCACCCTTAGCTTATTTATAGTCTTGAAAATATACAAGTATATAATGTTAGGAACAAAATACACTAATTAATCTATGTGGTATGTCCAAAGTCCAAATCTTGGTTTTTTAAATTGTTTGAGAAAATAGACGCTTAGACCAAAAATATATACGGAGGTAACATGTTTGGCTCCTGATATAGATGAAACTTAAATTATTCAAGTGGGGTGAAATGACCAGAATACTCTTAGCATTACAAAAAATTTAAAGATATGTGGCCACCCCAATTTTATTATATGCGTGGGTGTGTGTGTGACGGATCCAGAATTTTTGTGGGTGAGGGGAGACAAATTAGTTGATTAAAACAAGTCGGGTAACGATGGATCGGGTAATCAATTCATACCTATCCATTTAATGATATTGTAAAACCATTCATACTTATTTATAAAATAATAAGATAAATTTGATAACAAATTTAGATTAACTCAAACGTGTATATAAACCATAAATAAGAAAACGAAAACATTTGCAAATCAGAAAAGCACTTATAAATTAATCCGCTAATCGAACAATAAAACACATTTTTTAACAGCATAAAACACATTTATTTATTCACTCAATTTAACTAGTTATTATTAATAGCCATTACGAAATGTTTAACTCAAGGTTATTTAAATTTCAAACCGAACTAAGAGTTCTAGTTTATAACTTAATTGAAGTAAAGGGGGGTTATTATGAATATGATTTCCAATATTAAAAATCCATATATGATACCACTACCAGATAACAAACAAATTTTACTCTCGCTTTTGATCAATAGATGTGGAGGGTGCCTCCGAAATTTGGGAAGACGACACATGTGTACGCAAATGAAGTTTAACAGTTCTAAACCGCTTTTAGGATGTGAGGTATGGAGCGCTATGCCCATGTCACCTCAGCCAAAACGCCACAATAGCGCCCACCCCCTTACCATACCCGGCATGCTATTAGGGGGCGTTATTGAGGGGATGTGAACACAATGGCGAGCAAATAGCGACATGTCTGTGTGAGAGAGGGGGCGCCATTAATGAGAAGGGGCTTTATTTATCCCATACCCTCTAAGTTAAAGGGCGACGGTATTGATGAGGTGGAGCTGAGGTGGCACAATAAAGCCCCTAGGGGCCCCATTCCGTAGCCTTATCCTATAGCGTAATCAATTACACGACGCCCCTGTTAACCTCCACATCTTCACCACAAAACCTCTTCACAAGAAAACCCAGTTTTCTTTTCTCACTTCGTTCACCTCCATTTTCTTTGTTCTTGTTTACATTTATAATAGTAAATAACATAACTTCGAGGTTTTGCTAAATTTTTTTCCCAAAATACTCAAACTAGCATAAAGTTTTGATTCATCGGAGCGCCAATGAATCCCCCCACCACAGATGGTACAGTGGCACGGGCCCACGTCCCCATAAGGTAAATTCGTTGTGCGTATAGAGAGAAAGAGAGAGAGGAGAGAGATAGATATATAAAGAGAGTGTGTGTGTGTGAGAGAGAGAAAGAGAGAATGAATGAGGTTTTTAGTATGAGAAAAGCAATTAGAGTTTGTGAAAGTGTTTTACAATATATATGATAGAAGGGTGTCATCAAACTATGACATGATGCACTTTGATCACACTATGATATGACATGATGCACCTTAATTCATTATTGAAATGAGTCAATGCTATATATGAGTTATGACTTTTGTGCCCAAGAATGTCTTGTAGCTACTATATGATTATATGTGTGGTAAAACCCGCAAGTTAGAAAAAAAAATGATACTAATCTTTCCTTTTATAAAAACCGAAAATTAATTGGGTTCATTGAAGTACTTGCCTGTTTTTGGCGTTGAATATTATTAGGGAAGCCGGTTGCTGAGGTGAAAGGTAAGATAATTCCAATACCAGATATGCGCATAGAGCAACACTGTAATAGAGTGGTAAGAAAAATTGATAAATCATTTGGTAGATATTTAGTAATCTCTAGCATGCCTAATTGCCTCATATATACTCAATATGTTTGACAAAAACATCCATGGTGACTTTTATTGCTTACCCCCTGAAACATACAAGTAAAATGATCCAAAACAAAGCACTCCCCCAACTTGATTCCTTATATGCTATCCACACCTGATAAACCAATCAATAATACAAACAAGAGATGAAGAGATCAGATCCACATACAGTAACTATTAAGAATTAATCCAAAGCTGTTACTGTGTATTTAAAATCTTAAAACGTCCACATGAGGGGTGGCTTGTGACACAGACCAACCTTCCTTTATTATATTGTTGGTAATGTTGTTAAAAAATATATGACTGGGACATGGTTTTTAAGAAGGCAAACGGACTTTATCACACATCTTATGTAATTATTATATAGAGGCCATTTTTTTATTAACTAACTGAACATCCGTTCCAATGAAGATATATTGTGTGATTTTGGAAACAAAACGAGTTAGCTCATCTGATAGAACCTATTGCCTTTTAGTAGGAGGTACGTCTTGGGTTCAATCTCAAGAAAGATAATGATTTGATATAATGTAACAGTGATTGAGAGTTGTGTATCATTAGCCGTTCATCAAAAGGAAAAAAAGACGGGTTTTATAACCCTAAAATAGCGCCTAATGAAAATTTTAAAATATGCAATTATCAACCGATGCGGCTAAACGTACCCGCTCTCTCTTTATTTTTATTAAACGTACCCCTCCCCTGAAGTTTCAAATTAAAACTATTCAAACATTTTTAGTTTTTCTTTTGTCATATTGTTATCCTTAATTTATTTTTAGGAAACACTTTTTCTCTTTATTTTTTAAAAAACGTTTTGTAAACTTTTTTTAAACATCGTTTTAATATTTTTAAATAACTTTTTTCTTATTAAGCCTTTTTATATAAAAGTTGTCTTTAAGATTTTTTCAGAAAGTGATATTGTTTGTTAAGCTATCATTTTCTCTTGATACTATATAGAACACAAATTAGTAAATAAATTAAAAGGTTTTAGAAATAATAGAAATCAATTTATCGAATATGTATGTATAATGTATAAAGAAATTTCGTAAATAAAAACTAATGCTTTCTAATTGCCATGATCATTCTTTGTGTTTTAAAAACTTTTAGTGTGATTTTTTAAGGAAAAGATTGGGATGCCTTTTAGCGTAACTTTTATAAACTAACAACCCGACTCAAAACATTAATAGTAATTATTAGTTAAGATATGAAGAATTTTATAGCTGCGTCTGTCTTCGCTATAAGGTAAGATATGCAGGTTGAGGACGCCCGTCCTCACTATAGAGTCGTCGGTATATGGTAACATTTTTGCAGTGACATACCGAAAAAGTCACAACGTAGATATTCATGTCAATGGCAGTTGTTATGAAGCACCTATCAACAATTTCTCTCTATTAGTGCAAACTTTATAGCAAACTATATTCTATTTTACTTTCAAACGAAAAGGAAGAATGTTTACGATGCGAAATATTTGATATAGGATGGAGAAAACTCAAGAATAAGTGTATAGATCAAAACTCCCAACACCAAGCAACCTAAAACTGAAAAGAGCACCCTTGCAGCTGCAACAGAACTTCCTCCACTTACATCCCTAAGCAAAATATTTGAATCAAATTAGATCTAAATGTCTTAACGCATGAAAGAATGAAATATAATACGTTTACACTCCAAAAGACAAACAAGTTTAGTGGATCTTTTGTTATTTCTTGTCTTTTTTACGTCTTGCTAACACAAAATATAATGGATCTTTCACATATTCTTCATGTGACAACTTGTAGAACTGTGTAAGGATATATCCAAGGCTAACGAGACTACACACGGGGAAACATCCACAATAATTAGTATGTACAAACTATAAATACTGAAAAATCCATAATAGATAGAAGAGTACCTTCCAAATAAATACATTATACTCACTAAAACAACCACAACAATCCAACTTGATTCCTTGTAAGAAATCCATGCCTAATTAAGGGAACCAATATAAAATGACATATTAGGGTATAGTTGAATAAAAAATGTTTAAATATAGTATTAATAAGAGTTAATTACATAGTTAGTCTCTGTGGTTTGCACAAAATAACATACTTCGGTAATAATAGTTTAAAATCACATTCTAGGGTATTAACTTTTCATTTTGTAACGTTTGGAGGTATTAACGTTAATTGTTTGTTAAACTATTAGTACCTAAGTATGTTATTTTGTGCAAACCACAGAGACTAACTATGTTAATACTCTAGAAGTTAATATCTCCAAATGTTACAAATGAAGGTACTTAGGCTATAGCCTAGTGGTCAAAAGGAATTATCTCTTGTGAGAGACCAAATTCAATCCTTGGGAGGTGTAAGTATTTAAGGGGAAAAACTTTAATAATTTACGCTACTACCTTTAAACTTTAAAGCTTACTATATAGTCGTCAAGATTTAATAAAGTACTAACCTTAGACAACTAAACTTACCATATAGTCTTCAAGATTTAATAAAGCTTTTTATTCTGTTTTCCCTTTGGGTTTTTTTACATTCTCCAAACTTAATTTTTTTTATTTACCGTAGTGAACCGAATCGGTAATTCAAAATACAAAAATTTCAGTTTTTCTTGGTCAATGAAGATAGTGTTTTGTTTTAGTTGGTTGACTTAGTGTAGTTTTATTCATGTCATGTCTGACATTCGCTCATTGGTCCTGGCAAATTACAAATTTTTCCCCAGTTCAAATTTACAGTGTTGTCATTGTATTGGTTTTTGTAGCAAAACTATGATAGTGTTTTTTTAATTGGTTTACTCGATGTAATTTTTATTGAGATCGGGTTATGAGTAGTATGTAAGAGTAACCGAACAAAAGCGAATATGTTATGAAAGTGGGAAATATTCGGCTTAGTGCCCCGCAACGCGGGCGGGGCAAAAACTAGTGTATATATATTTGGCAATTATTGAAAGAAACCCCATATTAGATAAGAAAACTAAGAAACCTAAATGAATTGATCTTTTTTTGTCACGTGTTACACATTTTTGCAGACGTTTAACGTAACAACTTTTACTTTAAAAAAAACTGAAAGTCTGCAAAAGCTGTTACACGTAACACGTGGCAGCCTCTGGTTGTTATACATAACATAGTCTGCAAAAAGGTGTAACACGTTGCAAAATTAGGTCCATTCATTTTGTTTTCTTACTTTTCTTAACTAATATAGGTTTTCTTTCTATCCCACCTTTATATATATATATAGGGTCATGCTTTGGAGAAAACTCCTAAAAGTATGCAAACGATGAAAACGATTTTGGTGTTTACATGTGGCGTTGTTGCTAACTTACACTAAAGGTAATATTGTTAAAAAGTCCGTGCACATGCCTCACATGCCAAAGACCATGCACATGTGAGTCACATGCATCTCACGCCACTTTTTTAAACCACGGTAAATTTTTTATACGTGATTATTTTTCTAAAAACAATTAAACCATAAAATTGAGTGTTTTATTATATTTCCAACGAGTATACTATTGTTATACTTTAAAAAAAATGAAATGAACTGGGTGTTCGTGAAAAGGGGTATTTTTATGGAGTTTTCGGAAAACACCATAAAAAATCCAAAATAATACGCCATAAACACACATAGTTCACAAAACGCAATGAAAACGCCAAGAAATGCACAATTGAAAATGCCATAAATCACCTAGTTTAGAAAAACACCATGAAAAAACCAGTTGAAAATGCCATAAAACAACAAAGTTGAAAACGCCATAAAAACTCAGTTTATTTTTTCTCGAAAAGTACATCAATAGTATACTCGTTGGAAAAATAAAAAAACGTGGTGTAATTTCTTTTTAAAAATAATCACGTATAAAAAAGTTATGGTCGTTTAAATATGATGAGGGAAATGACATGTGATTACCATGTGCACCCTTGTTTTGATCTTCCTATTTTACCCCTCCGGGTAGTTTTAAAGTTCCCAGTATTTACAAAAATGTCACCTCATCAATCTCAGCCATAAATCAAAAGGATCTTGCGGCTGAGAATACCATTTTCATTCTTTAGAGCGTTTTTTTCCGGAACCTGTTATATATAGTGAAAGTATCTCGTACAATATGCCTTAACATACATTGGTACGCTGGGGTGAATTCGCACGTTATAATGATGAATTCGCATGGATAAAAACGAATTCGCACCTATATTTCGCATGGGGTGTTCAAAATGATGAATTCGCATGTTGAAAAAAAACAGCGTACATAATGTACGTTAAGCACAATTGTACGTTAACCACCCCTATATATATATATATATATATATATATAATATATATATATATATATATGGTGGGGTTCGGCTACAAGGTCCATTTTTCCTACAAAGTGTACAAAGTCTAAAACACAACAATTTCAGCCATAGAACACACTCAAAACTCACAAATAACAAAGTGAATATCATTAAAACACAATATCCAAACCTTATCAGTCCATAAAGACATCAAACATACCATCATAGAACTACGAATATAAAACACAAAATGATAATCAACATAAAACACACGAATGTTAGTCATTCGGTAATCAAAGCCTTATAATCTAAAACACAACACCAAACCCACATATATGGCGTTTTAGTAATCTTCACTTTGTTATTTTTTGGTTTTGAGTGTGTTTTATGGTTGACATCATAGTGTTTTATGACTTTTTACACTTTGTAGGAAAAATGGACTTTGTAGCGAACTCCCACCCTATATATATATATATATAGATATAAATATATATATATATATCTGATTACGAGCAACAGAAACCTTCTTAATTGTTTATTTATTAAATAAAATTTGGTATAGTTATCCAAAACTCTCAAATTCTTAATCGTAAATAATCAAAACTTTCATCAAAACTTAAATCTTTTTAATTTTTATTATAAAATCATTAATGATTATGTAACGCCTCGCTTTTTCATACTTTCCACGTTTAGAAAGCTAGTCTTGTATTTCTATTTTTGGAAATCATTGTATCTCGTATTCGTATTTTCATTGTAACCTTTGTAATCAAGACTTGAATCATAATGGAATATATATTTTTATCTCTATACTTGTTATACATAATCATACATACTTATGCATGATGCTCATACTCGAAAACGTGACATACTTGCAATTTCGTGACACTTATAATTCATACATGCGTTATACTCGATGTGTATACTCGATCTCGTTCATTACATACATACATATACTTTGTGACATGATACGTATACTTATGATGCTTTATTTATTCATAAAATACATTAGAATAACACTTAAAACCCGTCCCAATTGACAAAACAACAAAAAAATAAAAATGTAGCCCGGACCCGGTCCGTAAGGGGCGCTGGGCGGGCAGCAGATTTGAAAATTCGCTGTTTAAGCACGAATCCACACACACAAGGCTCCCCCAATGGCCTTAAACCTCATTTAAAACACTCCTAACCACCTCCCAACTTCTCCACTATAAAAACCAAGCTCTTCCACACATTTTACACTTTCTAATCTCCATCTAAACACTCTCAAATTGTTCCAAATTCTTGCAACATTAGAATTTTCGAGCAGATTCATACCCTCTTACAAAAGTGAGCATAACTTGCTTAAAGCTCAACGAAATCTCTTGATTATTCTTTCTATTTACTTGGATAATCTTTAGGTTTGAATCCACGGATTCTCTGTGGAGAATCCAGACCTGAAAATGCACCTAAAGTGTCCAAAACTTTCTGTTGTGTTTTAAACTCTTTCAAAACTTGTTTAAACTTATCAAACTTGAGTCTAACTCACCTCAAACCTATGTCCTAATGCTTACAACCTCTCTTATGGTTGGTTAGGCTTAAAAACAAGGTTGAGACATTCAAACTAGAGGATTTATCCTCACAAATATTATGTTTTCATAGAGCTTTAAGCTCATAAGTGATGCAAGGTCTTGAACTTGTTCATGTGTGTCCACCTTGGTTAGCTTGGGCTATCTTAACTATGAGACCACACATCACTTGATGATTTTTATCATTATCCCAAGTTAGTTTGCTAGCTTGAAAGTGTCACAACCCTGTCTAGCCTTCGACGTGTGTCGACGCCGGCTCACCGGGTTGTATTTCACTTGGTTACTTGGTATAGTGACCCCATTTACATTCTTGTCATATTACTTGTTCTTGACCCTCCTTGTTGTATATGACGACTTGTGAAGCGGTGAACATCATATGAGGTTCCTAAATGGATGGTTCTACCTCCTACCTCCTCCATGACTTATATGAAACCTTTGTTAGTTGTAGTTTATTATTATGTATATATATAACTAACTATGGACTATAATATAATCCTTAAACCGAACTCTTGGTAATGAATAACTAATCACTTGTCAAGATAATAAGTTTATCACTTAAGTGTGTAATTCCTCATTTACGATTCTAATAGGTTTCAAAACCTATGAAATCACATCAAACCCATATGGGTTAACATCGTGTCAAGAAATGAGTGTTATGCCTTAGTGACTATTTTTGTATTCTTATACTTTATACTTTAAATCCTTATACATGTGCTCAAATAATCCGAATCTCCCGTTAAACTCGCACTTATACCTATGTTCTTCTTGTAGAAGGATAAGGTGTCAAACCCTAATCTACAAACAAGCTCGCGGATTTCTCTAAGTGGAACACTTTAAGCAAAATCGTGAGTACACTCGACCCATTTACCGCTTTCTTACTTTTGGGTTGTAACATGTTTACTTATCAAAATACACTTATCAGAAATTCATGCTTTTACATACTCAATCCTTGATACATGGTACTTGTTATGCTTAGATACATGCTAGAATTATACATGCTCCATTATTAACTTAGCTAGCCCAACTTATCATATATAGCGCTATAAAGTAGCACACCAGCCATCGGGGTTATGTTAAGATTCTCATACTCATTTTAGTCTCGTCGCTTTGCGGCGAGGGAAGCTCGATCTCGTAAACTTTTGTGAAAACTCGGGGTTTGATCTAGTATTGCATGATTAGCATTTACCTTACATAACGATTAACATGTGGATTCGAGTTATACCTTTATACTTATGTTATGTATCATAAAACTTGTGTACTCACCTTTGCTTTTGTATTGAACTCTATTTTAAAACATGTTACAAGTTTAAGAAGATGATGCCATGAAATCAAAGTAGTGATGATGACTAGATACACACATAGACGTTAGGTTTATTATTGTTGTGTCAAACTTTGTCTTTTGTTATCATTGAATTTGAATTTCTCTTGTATTGTATGTCACACCCCGACCCGCAGCGGAAAATAAGAATCGGGGCATAATTGGGTTATCACCAAAGCACATGACATTTACTATTATGTTTCATAATTAAATGAAGTCAAAGTTACATTTCTCAAACATTCAAACATGTTCATTCATTACAAAGGAAAATAACCAAACATAATAATCCAAATACTAAATCGTTTTATTTCTTCTAATCCAGGTCCTACGTGTTCCTACCTGCTGCTGGTTCACCTGTATCATGTGTAAAATGGGAGGTTTTTGGGTCAACATAAGTTGGCGAGTGAACCTTATAGATAAACATTTATTAATGATTTTCTGGTTAGTTTATCAATAAAATATTGTGCATAATCATAAAAGAGCATATGTATGAAATCAAGCAATGGCAACATCAGTTACAATTATAACATACATTAACAATCGATAGCATACATGAACATACCAACATCATATGATAATTAACATAAATGAACTGTGAGATCAAGGCTCAATCAAACGGAGCCGATCGTATTGCATGTACTGAAAATGTAAATTGAACTGTGCGCTCAAGGCTCAATCAAACGGAGCCGAGCGTATTGCATGTATTGAAATGTAAATAAAATGACCGATCAAGGCTCAATCAAACGAAGCCGATCGTGCGGGCACGCCCTGATCAACCGCATAATAAAATGGGGATCAAACTCAACCTCGAGGGATGGGGAGCTACGGCCTCAGCAATTGCATGTACTGAAATAATAATTTGCAAACAATAATAACTACTTATCAGCAACAACTAACACACATGTCATGATATGATATATGCACAATAACTTAGTTATAATAAGTAAATGAACAAGACACATGATACACCCCAAAAACGTGATTAAAACGGGGAATTTGAAGGGTTCACTCACATTGGGTGCGTTGGATTTGAGTTGGTGAGATGCGCACGATTTAGACGAAGCGAGTCAACGAGGAAATCACTGACCTAAATAATAATGGGAAAAATATATTAAATGGATGGATTTTATTAAAGATTGTAATGGGATTTTTAGATATATTTTTGTGAGTTTATGGCTATTTTCTAACCTTAAAAATGTTATTTTTAAGTATTTTTAATTGATTTTTAATTTAAATTAAACAAATAAATATTTAAAAAAATAATTTTTTTTTTTACTGTTTGACCGTTGACCGTTGACCGTTGACCGGTTCGGTCAGCGGTAATACTTGCGCCGAGCGGGATTCGAACCGGTGACCTTCCGTTCACGCGCACGTAGCTCTACCAACTGAGCCACGTGACTAACCCGTTAGAAATCCAGTTTTAATTATATTTATACACTTATTCGAATTTACCGAAAATTCCTTTATTTTGCAAAACGTTTTAATCTCATTGAACCGGTGTTTGTGACGGGACTCGATCGCGCGACGTGTAGTTTGTTTTGCACACAGTCCACCGCTGGACTGTGTGTCTAACCCGGTTATATTCTTGATTTATATTATACTTAACAACTACTCGTTTCAACCCGGTTAGCTCATGAATAAAAAGGAATGTTTATTACGCAGAGTGTGTGTAGTAAGGATCGAACTCGGGTCTCGTATATAAACTTTGCACACAGTCCACCGCTGGACTGTGTGTCTAACCCGTTAAATATCCGAATTATAATTACTCTTATATTCTGAAACAAGTTCATCTTCTTCATCGGATTAAACTGTCAGCGTATTTCAACTGGTTAAGATTGATTTTGTGACTTTCAAAGATCTTAAACACTAATAGTAATTCAATAGTAAGGAAAGGAAAGAGTTTAAAGAACAGGATTTACCGATTGGAGATAAACACAGAAATCCGGCGAAAGTTTTGTCGGTACAGAAATTGAGCTCCGACTGTGGAAACAATTATCAGTGTGGGTCGATTATTTATAGAACTAAATCATCTAAACAAAGTTTAAATGAAGTGTAGGATGCCTTACCCCTTTCACAGTGAAATTCCGGTAATTTCAGAAACTTTCCGGCGAGGATGGGATTTCCGATAAATGTTGGCTAAGATTGATTCTGATGATGGAATTGTGTTAGAGATTGACTAATCACATGTTTTAAACAAAAAGAGTCGAAGAATTTACCGTGAAAATGCAAGTCCTGGTTTTCCGGTGAGTTGCAGAAAATTTCCGGCGGTCGAAATCAGAGGGTCTTACAGTTCAGATTCTTGACGAAAATGAAATTGAGTGTTATTGTGATAGTTATGAATCGCACAAATGATCAGGACATGGATTTAATTAGAGTTTGGTGTATTTTCGGTTTCAAATACCGGAAGTGATGAGGACTTCAAGTTCAATCAATTAGGACTTAATTAGAAACCGATATTCATCGGTTATGAGCTAATCAAACGAAGTCGAAAAGATTCAGCGTTCAGTTTGCCGATTTCCGTTATTCAGATATCACTATCCGTTAATTCGTGTTTGTGTATAAAACTCAATTGTTTTCCTAATGTCAACAGAAAACAATTGGTGGCGGAGTGGTTTGAAGACGGAAAGATAAGTTGTTGAAGTGATTCAGCTGACCCGAGTTCGAGTCCAGTCAGCTGCAAATTTTTTTTTTATTTTATTTAACTTTTTATCCAATTAATTTTATTATTAGTTTATATATATTATGTAACGTTTAAACTCAAAATACTCATAAATACTTAATGTAATTTCATAACTTGGTATTTGATTACAAAACGGAGCGGGTTTTGGAGACCCGATTTATACAAATGTTACATTGTATGACAATTTACGCATGAAATGAAATCCGGTTTAATTAATTATTGTCGCAATTAGTTTTATGAGCAATGAGCAATCTCTTTCGTCCCGCCTCGATGTTTCCGCCATCGGTTGGGGTGTGACAGATTACTTACCATTAACAAATGTTTATTTGTTTTATAGAAATCGATTTATTTAAAATTACATATTTAACACCAAGTTTTCGTATCTAAATGTAACTAGGTTTGAACCTCGTGTACTACACGGGTTGCATAAATGTAATTTTATATAATAAATAATTAAAAAATATTTATAAAAAACTCGTGTATTGCATGTGTTGAATAAAATATAATGTCATATGTTAACACATACAGTCATCAAGATTTATCTTTTAAAATAAACTTTGATATACTATTTATATATTATAACATTTTAATTTGTTTTTTTAATTTATTATTAGGTAAAAAAACACATGTGTTACATGGGGGATGAATCCCACTTTTATTATACATTCAAATTGTGAGATACAATGATTTTAGTTAGTTTTATACATCTTCATTCTTATTCGTTTATTTTATTCATAAAACACTCGTCTCAAATTTGTATTCAAGAGAGTTTACGGTATTTCATAATTTTTATATATTTCATAATTTTTTATGAATTATACCGTAAAATCGAGAATTAAATTCTCTTTTAATGGAGTATAGAATTGTTATATTTAAAAATTGTGTTCTTTCTAAATGATGATGCAATGTACGATAAATGATGGGCTTAAACCAAGTATAACAATACGCCTACATTAAAAGGTGAAATTAAGTTGTCTAGATTTGACACTTGAAAGAATCGTGCGACTATAATGGTGAGTTCAAACCATTATAGTGATGTATCTAAGAGCACGTATAATTTGATAGAATCATATCTCCCGGACCTAGAATAATCATTTATTCTAGTGAAAAAAACTATCATACAATTATTAACTATATATCACACGGAAACCTTTGATTCCTAATTTATCACAACTTCAATCACCGAATTGCAAATTATATATATCTACTCATAATACTAGGGATATAACCTTATGATTATATAAAAAAACAAACGTTTATCCTTATCTAAATTTTTGTTTAAAATTATTTATAAAAAAACAATATTTATTCTTATCTAATTTTTGTTTAAAATGATAAATAGGAAAATAAGGTGAGAAAGCACCAGAAAGTGACATGTGTTTAAAAAAAGATTTTCATTTATTAGTATAGTAAGATTTGATGCGATAAAATAAAATAAAAAGATTAAACTGTTAAGCGTTTTGTTAGAATGATAATAAACGAAATTGCGTCAAATGTCGGATGTTACACAACTAGGGTAGTGTTTGGTATAAAGAAATGAGAGGCGAAAGGGAATGTATCATTACAAGGGAATGAAGAAAAAGGTGTTTGATTGGTTAATGGAATGGAATCACTCATTCCATAAGGCATTTCATTCCTTCAGAATCATTTCATCCCCCCCCCCCCATGTTCTTTTTTCATTCCATCCCCTCTTGCACCATTCATTAACAACACCACAACCCACCATCTTCGCCACCACCCACCACCGACGTCATCGCCGTCTCCACCCGCAACCCGTAACCGCCTCCGCCGCCGCCCCGACAGCCACCACCCCACCACCACCATCAACGCCACAACCATTGCCACCACCAACCACTGTCTCCGTCACCCGCCACCACCACCAACCACCACCGACGGTCACCGCTGCATCCCCGTCACCATCACCCGTTGTCTCCGCCTCCACCGCCACTCACCGTCGTCGCGACCACCCACAACTGCCACTTATAACCACCCACAATCACTACCAACGACCACCACCACTCACCACCGTTTTTATTCCTTCGTTTTTCTTGCCTACCAAACAATACACAATAATAACTCATTTCATTCTCATATGGTAATCAAACAAGACATGGAATGGTAATGATCTAATGTATTACCTCGTCCATTCCATTCCCTCATCCATTCCATTACCTCATACCAAACAGACCCTAACATTTATGACAATGCCATCCTACAACACCGGTCATAATATTGCGTGCAACACTCGCATGTGATAAAACTAGTTATTCTTTAAATATATTTTTAAGTTCTTATTAGGTTTTAAACGCTATTTTTCACGGTTTAACGTACCACAACAATATCATTTGACGTAATTCATTTTTTGTGGTTTTTGATCGATGTAAAACACATGTCGAAATCCCCTAATTAGGCGTATTTCTTTCGATGCTCGCTCGAGTGCGAGTGCCATACGAAAGCGAACCTATACTGATTGATACCCCACTGCGTAGCGCATGTATCTTTACCAGTTACATCTAAAAACAACTTTAAAAAAGTTGTCTTATTTTATTCATTATTCAAATTCAAATACACGATTAAATCTGATGGATGTGAGTAGTAATACATATTTAACTTATTTAGTTTTTATTTAATTTTTTCTCGATGTTAAAGCATAAATTTTGTTGAAACCAAGTTGTATTCAATGTAGACTACCTTTTTTGGTAACGTAACCGGAACCCCTACTATAATGAACCGAATCGATACTTGTATTGGATATTATCGGACGTCAATATTCTTTTAAACATACCACGACTCTTTTAATCTATTTTTGTTCTCTTTTTCGATATACCGATTGCTTGCTGGTACCGGTATCGTACGTGACAAACCATGATAGAAACCAAATTCCCACCGCATCGTGCGAGGCATCCCACTAGGATCTCTTTTAACTTGCCGGCCCAGCAAAGCCGATGACCCTATCACATATTCATCCTTTATTTTTAAATTGTTCATCGTTTTTACCTTTATTGTACTTAATTGACTTGACTTATTTTCGTTCAAAACAAAATAGACTTGATTTATGTTTGTAACCATCCGCTTATATATCCTGTTATATATTCATCGTCTAAATCACAAAAAACATAACTAAGGTCAACCCTTCTCCACACATAAACGCCCCTGCGATAATGGCGGCAACAACATCCATTGGTGTCTTAGTTAAGACGTTGTTTATCTTCTTGTTTTGTGTGATGGTAGCTGCGTTTGCTTACTTGTTCGTTTTCGGTGACTTCTTTTCTTGTTTTGACATTCATGCGAGGTAACGTACATATCAGATCAAATACTGTTTTCGTATTCACTACTAGAAAACTGCTATTATTCTCACGTCAATTTCCATGGGAAATCCGTGGGTAACTGCACTTACCCGCAGATTTCCCACGAAAACGAGTTGTAGAAATTTTTCCAACACTTTTCCTATACAGACCAATTTGTCTTTTTTTTTGTCACAAAACTAAGACCCTCTCTTGTTCGTCAGAATTTTGTAGGAAAAGTCGTCATTTTTGTTCGTAGAAAATGTGCAGGAAATTTTAATAGGAATAGTAGCAGTTACCTAGCCGTGATTTAGTATATGCTACATATCAATGAGTGAACACAAACCGTTGATCTTTAGTAAAGCAAAGTATATATTGTAGATTTAGTTGTTGTTCTTCGTTAGTTTTGAGTCTCACAAATACACGTTTTCTATCTCGTCTTTAAAATTAAGGGTTTAATCAGTCCATATATGATACAGGTGGTACAAAATAATGATGGCAGACTTTACAACATGTGCTGTTTTTATAGGGGTAATTGTTCTTGCTTGTTTGATATCTTCATCTGAAAGTAATCTCAAATCTAAAAATGGAATAGTTTAAACACATGTATAGTGAGATTTGGTACAAATAGTATTTATACGCTATTCATAAATAAATAGTAATTATTATTATTCTAATTAGATTGTAAGAACATTCACATCTCATATTTTCTTATCCTTATTTATATAATTTTAAAAAACATCGTTATTCTATAAATTTATCTTTCGTTTCTTAAAACCCTCTCACATACATCCCACTTCTTATCCATAAAAATGTTTTTTTTTAATTTTCCACAAATATAAGAACTCAATTTAGATTTCCTTATAAATATATGCATAAGATATAAGGATAAGAAATGGGATGAAGTGGTGTTTTTAGATAGTTTTCTTAAATTTTATAGGTTAAATCGGTATAAGGAATAGGATGTGAATGCTCTAATAATATTAATATTGTAGTTCAAATAAAAATGATTTTATTTGTAATTTTATATATAGTGGATAAATATGAAGGTTACATAACGATTTACCCAACTAAACTATCTCATTACTCATTAATTAGCGCAGTACATACAAATGTTTTTTTTAAGTTACCATAGTTTTCAAAATAAAACTAGTTTTGAAAAGAATGTGTTAATACATACATACACTACCAGTCACTGATTACTATTTTTGTTGTATTTTAAAGTTCTTAAGTTAACAATAGACTTATATTTCCTTTTACATTGGTATTCTTTAGGTATGGATTGCCTACAAGGAATCAAGTTGGATTATTGCACTTGTTGTAATAGTCGCGATGAATTTTATAGGAAGGTAATAATCTATCTATTTATTAGTAGTTAAACTGCTTTAGAATCATTTTTTTCTCATTCACTTGTGGGTACTTATCATTGTTGGTAAATACTAATTATAGTTGATTTTTCTTACCATCTATATAGTTTTATTAGCCTTGGATACATCCTTGCACAATTCTACAAGCTATCACATGAAGAATATTTGAAAGATCCATTATATTTTGTGTTAGCAAGACCTAAAAATAGGTAAGAAATAACACAAGATATTGGTATTGCAATGGTATTGGGATTTCTGATTTAGAATGTAAACCTATCACCATGGCATTATAGCCTAGTGACATCTTGAGGGTGGGGTAAGGCTTAGAGACCATTAGGTCATGAGTTCGATTCCCATAAGGGGTTTTCCGAGATCTATTGGGTTTCCTCCTGAATTGTTGTATAGACATTATTGTCTAGTGAAGATGGATATGATCGGGTGGTTCCACTGGTGGCACGATGATACTCCAGTGATCCAAAATTTGTCGTTTAAAACAAGAAAAAAGAATGTAAACCTATATATAATGACAATATCATATTTGATGTCTTTGTTTATGCATGTAATATTTTGTTTGATGTCTTTCAATCTTGCATGAGTTAACATCTAATTTTGATTTAATTATTTGGTTTAGGGATATAAATGGAGGATCTTTTGTTGTAGTTGCAAGAGTGCTATTTTCAGTATTAGGCTGTCTGGTGCTGGGAACTCTGATTTATACAATTATTCAAGAGATAACTCCATCCTATACCAAACATTTCAATTCGTAAATATTCTTTCTTTCTATTTGAAAGTAAAACTGAATATCGTTCATTAAAAAGTTGCCGTTAACAAACACATATGAATCGTTTACAGGTGCTTTGTAACATTTGAAATTGACGTATATATCCATGTTGCGATTTTTGCGGTATGTGTTCATTCGCTAATGTGAGTCTTATCATAACCCATTGTTACATGCAGGTGAATATCACCAGTTTATATTAACAAATATACCTCGAAAACAATAGGAATCTCTATGAAAAGTTATTAGTGAAATATATCTGGATAAAAAACTTCAGTGGAAGAATATTACTTATAAGTATACCATAATGGGCACTCACTACACACCACAATATTAGTGTTTGGAAATAAATTATATTTTTTACATAAAGCATAAAAATGTACGTTGTGCTAGTACTAGTACACATAAAAAACTATACATTAACCAAATGATGGTAATACAAGTATTAGGAATCATAATATACCAATGTTTGGAGAAAGGACTTTCCTGAATGATACATGCATAGAAAAATGAACAAAAATACTTGTCTGTTGCTTAATTAATATGTAGTATAGTTTGAATTAGGATCAGATACAAAGTCGTAAGAAGGGTATCAAACGAACTCCGATTGACCTCATTCAAATGACATTGAAACCGTCTCATCAAACCCTAAGATATCAGGTTTTACATTTTTGGGTTTTTAACTTGTATATATTAGAATTTTTGTTTAGATCATTGTGTCTTTTTATTAGTATTGTGTCTTTTTCTATATTTGCGTTATTGTGTGTTTTTTACGACTCATTGCGTATTTTTTCTTCGGCATTGCATTATATTTCTCGGCATTTTGCGATCTTGTACCTTATTATTTTTAAGAGGATTGTAGAATAACTTTACATGTATAGTCTAAAGACTGCTTGCTAAAAACATGTCTTTATTATATATAAACAAAAAAGTAATTCTAAAAAATGTAATACTCATTACGTTTTGTTTGGTTTATCAGGTATGGATAGCATATAAGGAATCAAGTTGGAAGACAGCTTTCCTTTGGATTGTTTTACTTGTATGTTTTAGAGGGTAAGATACAAAAGTCACGACTGATATTTTATTCAGACACATGACTACTTGAGCATGAGACATGAAGTTTAAAAAAAAATTTGGACATATTATTAGTGTTGTAGGAATTGCTAGACGCTAGTCGTGCAGTGGGGTACCGACTAGCTATTAATCTGGATTAATCGGAATTAATAGGATTGAGATTTTTATGTGTATTTTTTAGTTATAAATATACACACGCATTTTTATATGTAGTTTTTAAAAATAGACATGTTAACCCCTTACTGGCTCATTTTTAAGTAACTGGTAGGAATATATAAGGTTTGGTCGAAATTTGGCCGGGATCTGGACAAAATTTGGCCGACCGCCATTGACCGACTAGCGATTAATCGGCCATTAATCAGTGAACCTCTGATTAGTTATTAATCGGCGACTAATCATATACTAGTCGGGATTTTTACAACCATGCATATTACACATATGATGTATTTTAACACGAATAAAAATATGTATATAATATCTCCTCACATCATATAAATTATTAACGATAACTCTGTTACAGTGTTACTATATGTGTATACATAGTGCGACAATTGTACGACCTCTTACCTCAGCAACCCGCTTCCCTAATATTGTTCAACAACACCAACAGGTAAGTACTACAATGAACCCATAATTTTCAGTCTTATCTTATGGCATATATATACATGTATGCTTATTTAGTTATATATTGATTCACTCATTTGAATTTCTTATATAATTTCATCTACATAAAACTACTTCAAATAAAGTCATTTAGAGCATTCACATCCAGCTCCCTAAAAATATACATACATTCCACTAAAAAACAACTACTATATCAATATATTTTCACTAAAAACAAATACTTTTTCTCTCCCCTTTTCAATTAAATAATATTTTTATACATTTATCATTATATTTTCTCTCTTCTTCACTCACAACCACTTTCAATATATATTAAAAAGTATAGGGGGTGAACAATGTCCCTCCTAAATATAAAGATGAACAGTAACATTTTCTCTTTCCTCCACTCACAACCACTTTTTTTACTTTTTATATTTTAAAAAACCTCACACACAAATTTTGATTCCCATGATGTGAATACAGGTCCATTCACACCAGCATGCTAGAATAACCTATTTACACACAACACCAATTTTACTAAGGTATTTCATTAACCAAAACACATAACTAACCACACATAAAATGTCCACACACTTGATTAACACACCATACAAAAACACATAACTAACCACACATAAAATGTCCACACACTTGATTAACACATCACACACAAATCATTAACCATGCACTTAACACATTTTAACATTACACTAATGGGTTCATAACATAAACAAATCTCATACCCAAACCACACTGAACACTTTTTTTTTTCTTTTTCACCATGCACTTAACAAGTTTTTTTTATTTTAAAATGCTAGATTTACTGCCAAAAGATTTTGGAGTGTTTTTTAAGTTTTTTTAAGAGTTCCCGAGTTCTCGCAATAAAAAGAGTTTTCGCTTAAACCCTCCCCTATATATGCGGGATCAGGTATAGATAGGATTTAGTGTGTGAAGTGTCAAACGACCATGTAATTATGTTGCACAAATTTGAACAAGCGTGATAATAATTACGCTACCGTTTCGTACACTTCTTATGCTAAAACAATTTGTACTTGATCCTATCTTGTAAAGATATACAGTCAAGTAAGTTAACATACTTTTTTTCTTGATATCATATTTTGCAGAGATATACAGTCAAGTGATCCAGGGTTGATGGAGCATCTCAATTATGCATAATTACGATATGTTGTATGGTTTGTTTTTAACTTTTAATAACGGTGGTATGCATCTTAGTATCTAACCACCATATATATATATATGTTAATGGTCTTGATTTTACTTTTAATGGTTTTAAATTGTCAGTAGACAAAGCACTATGTTGTAATATTTTGTTCTTACCTTGAATAATTTTTGTTTTAATTATCTTTTTCATTTTTGTTTGTGTTTGTATCTATGATTTTTAATTGTAAAATGGATCCTGTAACGCTTAAACGTAGTGAAAGTTACATCCGTTTAAAGTTGGGTCATTTTCTTACCCAGATGCTTCTATTTAGTTGTTTCAAATATAAGTCCGATAGCCTTTTGATTAGCCCCTTATCATTTCTTGCAATGTCACATTATCCGGTTGGCTCAGACAATTGTTATCATATGTGATTATGAAACTCCATAATGTCTAATTAGTAATTTCAAGTTTTACGTTCATTTGTATTATGTAAAAGAACGAGTTAACGTCAACTCACACGTTATGACGGGATGTTGATTATGACTGTATTTAGTATTACTGTATTAGATTCAAAGAATTTTAAATTCATGCGATATATTCTTTTTATTTTACCTAACCCCCTACCTACAACATCATAATAAACAATGAGATTATATTTTATCGCTTTTATTTCTCAAACATATTAATATTTATTATGTTTAATTGAAAATGGGTGATCGTAGTTTATTTTATTAACTTAGTAGATGTTAAAAAATTAACAAACCAGTATGAAGTCTCCCACGTTGCGGTATGGGTGTAAAACCATGACAAAAAGATATAAGAAGAGCTCGTCTTCTTCGCTCAATTTCTAGGTGGCCGAAATAGTGACTTTGACCAACTCGATTAGTATTAACATGTTAAGGTGTATAGGAAATAAATCGGTACCTTAATTAGACCTTCGGGTCGAGCCGCAAATCTAACTATGACACCAAAGTGGTGACTCGATTACAATGGCCTGGAGATTAGCAACGTTTCGAACTTTGTTTGGCGCTTCTACTGATACGGAGATGCAGACTTATGATTTCGTTTGATCAATGGGTGACTTTTTATGGGGTGTCAAAGTTTTTCAGAGAAGTTGTCGTAAAATAAGACTTTCTTCTTTTTTTTTGAACGGCCAACAAATCAATTCCGAGTACTCTCGGGGCACCCACTGGACAAACGGAGTACTCCGAGAGTAACCCGAGTCATCCACCACCACTTCCGGGGAAACCCGTTAACCCACCCGCCCGTAGGCACGACGGTGAAATTACCGTTAAAACCCGTTTAGCTCGGAAATCGAACTCAGGTTTCCCTGGGTCTCCAATCATTGCCCACCAATGTCTCACTCTTTTTTGCACCAAGTGGGAATCAAACTTGAGTCTTCACAGAAGAACTCAAATCCTTCTACCAGTTGAGCTGTAGCAAGACTTTCTAATATAATAAAAGGAACTCTTCAAACTTTAATTTAGTTAAAAAAGTACACCTGTTAGTTAAATACCTGTAGTCTCTATCTTTCTTTAATATATTGTTATAATATGAATAAGTCAGATTAATCTAACATTTGTAGTCTCTATCTTACTATAATATATTGTTATAATATCAATAAGTCAGATTAATCTATCATTTGTTTGAACATTATATTAGTTGCCAAATTTGAACTATAGATATTAGAACGAAATATATAAATATATTTAACTTAAAAGGTTGAAACAATAATAAAAATGAATACCCACCATCATTAATCAGACGTAGTTCCTTGCTTCTTCTCTGTTCTTCAACCTCTTTGCTGCTTTCTGGTAATCTAATATGTTTTCATAGTTTGTTTTCATAATTTGTTTGGAAATGTAACGATGATTAGTAGCAACTTACATCAGATAATAATCGGTTCCCGTTGATGGTCAATGTTCATGCAACTTTTCATGAGTCATGCAATGTAGATTTGAAGCAACTTCCAAGTTGTGCCACCCCATATAGACTAGGGGTGTGAATTTCTGACACGACCCGAAAACACGACACGAAATTTGCGGGTTTAGGTTTAGTCCAAATGGCTTCGGGTCATTTTCAGGTTGAACCCGCGAACCCGTTTAACTAAACGGGTCGGGTTGACCCGTTTAACCCATTTATATTATATTTTATTTTTTTACAATATGTTTTATGTCATAAATTAATTTGGTGTGTATTTTATACATAATTATAACTTGAAAAAGAGATTGACATAAAGTTTTATAATTAAAATGCAATTGTATTATATACATTTGACTTTTATTTTAATATATTAATTTGCAAAAGAAAAATTAAAAAATTTGAAAATTCGGGTTGAACGGGTCGTGTTCAGGTCAACCCGCTAATATTCGGGTTCAAATGTATGACAAGATTTTCGGGTTCGTATAAAATTTTTGGGTTCGCAAACCCGACCCGTTAGCATCCCTAATATAGACCCCCTCGAGGTCCTAGGTTCCGGATATTAGAATGCTCTTGTACAAGTACAAGTGTGTACTCCACGTCTCCTAACTCGTAACAGTTTAGTGTTTTTAGTCTTAATGTAAATCCAGTTATACTAAAATGATCTTGACGACTCTCAAATCACCAGCATACGAATTATTTGGTATTTGGAAGTTATTTCAATAATATTTGTTTATTGGTCAATCACAGAAATGAATTCTTGTGCTAATGAAGGTGTATATCCTCTGCATCGCTCTAAAACCATTCATCTGGTATGTTTTTTTTTTTTAAGTTTCCAATCCTATAAGTTTCTTGATATATGTTGACGGTTTATGGTACTAGGTGAGGCATGCTCAAGGAGTTCACAATTTATTAGGAGAGAATGACTCCAGTGCACATATGTCTGGGGAGCTGCTTGATCCACATCTTACACCTTTTGGTTGGGAACAGGTTAGATCACCTTAGTATACGTTGAAACTAACGGCTTCTGTTTGGGTTGGCCTTCGTCGTCCAAAATTTGTTAAAATCATTAAATCGTGTTTAATGGTTAGTTAATTACATAACAATATTCTTAATAGTGATAATATACTATTTAAGATAAAAATGATTAAGCTACAAAGGTAACCTTTCATAGACTTTTAATCTGTTTGACTCGTTTTCCCTTTCGTTAAATTCTTGTATTTGAACCGTTTAAGTTTAAACTTTCCTGATCAACCATGTAGAAGTAAACAGGTCAAAATTTGGTTACGCTTCATCTGTGAAACCTCCATATTGACTTTGATATGTCTAACAGGTAGATGATCTTCGGAAGCATGTTCATGCGTCTGGACTTTTCGAAAGTATTGAATTGGTTGTAGTTTCACCTTTGCTTAGGTACTTTCTCCTTTTTATTATTTATATAACATGCAATTTGCTGTATTTGTATTAATTTACTGTGCTTATAGGACCATGCAGACAGCAGTTGGTGCTTTTGGAGGTGAAGCTTCCACTGATGGGGTTGATATGCCTCCACTAATGGCAGAAAATACTGGCAATAGTAATCGTCCTGCAATTTCAAGCCGAAATTGCCCTCCGTTCATTGCTATGGAGCTTTGCCGAGAGCAACTGGTTTGCGACTTATAATTTCTAGCACACAAATATAAAAAAAAGTACATGTTTTGAGCCGTTAACCAACCCTTTTACCTACCCACTATTCCACCTACACAAATTGTCAATCTAGTGAGCTTCAATGTGATTTATATGTTTTTGAACTCATATTATTGCAATTCGCGTAGGGTGTTGATCTTTACAATAAGAGGAGAAGTATAAGTGAATACAAACACATGTTCCCAGCAATTGATTTTTCATTGGTATGTTACTCAAATATAATTTGCATTTACTCTAGGAATATGCCTGCTAAAAGTATATTGTTTGTTTGTTTGTTTCATTGTATTCAGATAGAAACTGACCGCGATGTTTGGTGGAGCCCGGATACTAGAGAAAAGAAGGAAGATGTTGCAGCCCGGGGGGAGAAGTTTATGAAATGGTGACTTGTTATTCTACATTTTTAAACTTATTATATAAGCTATTATGAGAATATGAAAATAATCACCCCATTGACTCTCACATATTTTGTTTTCGCCTACAACTTATGTAGGTTGTTGAGACGCAAAGAGAAGGTGATTTTGGTTGTTTCTCACGCTGTATTCCTTCATCGCGCACTTGGTGCATATGGAGACGACTGCCATCCCACAATCAAGAAAGAAATGTCCATACCGTAAGTTGATTAATTTTATAAGTAATTACAAACTTCAAAATTCCATTTGATTATAAATGCTCTATTTTGGGGATATTTTGGTTATAAATTTGACATACTCTCGTTTTGATTATAACCAGAGATGAAAACTATAAGGTTAATGGGTTGGGTTGGGTTGGGTTAACCCAAATGGTTTTGTATTAAAGAAAATCATGACTGTAGCCAATTTTTTTCACTTCTGGGTGTTATACCTACCTCTATGGTCATGTAAGAACCATTTCTAGCATATAGCCATGAGAGACTAGGGATCTTTGGTAGTGTATCTACTTTTACTAGTCAAACCTTTCAATACTTTCATTATATACACGAATAATAATATATATACGAATCTATAATCGGATAAAAATTAATACGTGATGCTACACCCGATATGGTGTCACATATCACATTAGTTTAATATGGATACATGATTGTTTTGTTTTTAACATGGTTATGTGCGGCATAACACACCCAAGAAAATCTTGTTGTCTCGTGATTTTCTCTTTGTTTAAATAGTTAGTGTGTCTAATATTTTCACTAATTCTCTAATTATTTGAATAAAATGATATTTTCACTCATTTTCTTTTTATCTAATTTTTTCCTCGTTAGCGATAAACCATAACTCCATTTTTTTGCAATTGTGTTGTACTCAGATTCGACAATTGTGCGCTCCGTTCAATGGTCATTATTGATCGAAGGTAATCTAAATTACACAAGAATATCTTTTTTTCAAATTCTTTCTGTTAGATGATAAACTGGCTCACCGATCATCTTGTATTCTGTAGCATGATCGGATCAGACACTTCAAAGACCGACTTTCCTGGGAAAATTCCTAGCAGCGCTGATGTCGCGAGTAATATTGTTTAGTAGAGAATCATATCCACATTCACATTCGACATTTGGCTATCTTGGATTATAAATCATCAATAAACTTAATAAAAAAAACATACATCCATGACAATTGATGTCATGTCAAGTTGTTGCCGATTAGGTTATATGTTTAATGTTTAGAAATTAAATTTTGGGAAAATAGCTAAAATGGTCAAGAATTGGTCAACATTTCGAAAATAGCCAACGGAAACGTCTGGCTTGGGATGACATGTGGCGGAATTGGGGTTCAGACCGAGGGGTGGGGGGGATACCAACAATTTTATTTAGAATAAACAATTTTTTTTTATATTTTGCCCAACGGCTAGCCTAACAGCTACTATCAGCCAACCAATGAAATCATGCCACCTCCGCTGCCCAACCCGCCCCACGCCAGGCCAATATCCCACGCCAGCAGGGCAACGCCGCTGGCCACGCTGGCTTGGTGTGGCTTCAACGACGTTGCTTGGCTAGCCACGCCCCAAACCGCCGCCCACACCCAGCAGTCTAAGTCTAATGTTGATGTTGTTCCCAACTCTTATCAAGACTTGATAATTAGACAATACATCTATAAGTTTTTAAAATTATTTATTGAACTTATAACACGATAAAGTGTTGGTTTGCGGAATAAGCAACCGGTTGAACATAACTAACACATTACTTGTGGATTAAAAATAAATCATAGAACTCACTAGGAGTTAAATATTATTTATTACTCTTTTTATAAATTTATAGTACGTTTGAAATGCATTGAACTCTCCTAAGAATCTCAATAATAGAGACTTGTTTATATATAGTGAAGTTTTATAAATGTCGAATATCACACGGTTATATGAACTATCAATATAGCGTGTGCTTTTACAAACTTCTTTTTCTTAATTTTTATTGAATATTACATGACTACGTAGATGAAACTCACGTAGTCGTATGCTTTCGCCCATCCTGAAACTCAAGACTACGTAGAAGTTTTTTCAACTTAAACACACATACTCTAGCTATAAAAAAGTCTTTTTAATACTTTTTCCCTAGTACCTTCTTATATCAATATATCTATTGTTCGATTAAATTAATATAAGATGTATAATAATTAAATTTTCATGATGTTAGAATTAGTGAGCCTTTGATATCTATAATTGTGACACCTTACCTCTGATGGTATAAATTCAAACTTTGAACATAAAAGTTGGATATCTGCTTATATGGTAATTCACTATAATACAATTAGCAAACTTTGTGAACAATGTCTTCACTTTTTTTATCTTTTTTGTCTTTTTTTTTTTTTATGTTTCTTTTATATTTTTACCACTAAACTTTCGTCATTAACACTTATAACCCCTTAATCTTTGTAATCAAGTTTTACGTATCTATATTTATGTATGTGTCAGTATTATTTTAAGTTGATTTACTTTTTGACGTAAAATTTTCTTGAAAATGAGCTGAGTCAAATATAATATGTTCTTATGCTTATTATTGTGTACGTTTTCAGATGGTATTCGTTTTAACGTAATTTTTGTTAGGAAACGACTTTGGTCAAATATAATACGTTTTCATTAAACAATATAAATTCGAGTCACTTTATGTTTCGACACCACCACAACGCGCCGTACCATTCTTTAACTTAAAAAAAACAATATTTTCTTATATGCTTATTTTTATGCACGTGTTGGTATAAATTCAAGTTGGTTTACATTTAGACGTAAATTTCATTAACTTATATTTAAGATCATGTTTACGTTTCCATTTACAAGTAACTTAAAATCAAACCCCACCATGTCCAATTTAAATTTATTGTTTAGGTTAGTGTTCAGTTGTGTTTGTAATCCTTTTTAAAGGAATCCTTTTTCCATTAGTGGATATCGAAAAAAAATTGAATCAAGAATCCTTTCTAGTTTCTTTCTATTTTCTTTAGGCCAACGGAACCGTTGGAACCACATCAATCGTCAAAGTAGAACAATATGTGCGTACTGAAATAACACGCAAAGTAGAGAATAAACTTGGTATCGAACATATTATTCTAAAAACACTATTTACATCTTCTCTATTTTGGTCTCTTTTTCTCTTTTTTTCTTTTCTTTTTTCTTAAAGCTGAGTATTAGCATGTTACTCCTCATTAAAGAATATAGTACGTGTTTAATTTAATTTTTACAATTCTAATACTCCCACTAAGGGTATGCGGGGTGTATACGGGGATGGGGTTTACCACGCAGGCACACTGCCGTCGTCCTCCAAAGATGTGCAGTGAACAATTGATTTCAGTGGGTGTTGCCCGCGTGCAACATATTATTTTTTCGTCCGTTTGACCACTTTAAATGAACTACTCCCCACAAGGGGAGCACTCTTTATGTTAGAGTGCAAAATAAAGAGTGAAGAAAAAAGTGACATGACATGTTGTGATTAGCTGTGATAGAAAGATTATCACTCCACACAGATTACACCCTAAGTTTATAGGTAGCGTTTGAAATTCAAACTTCAAATATATTTACCATCAAATTCATAATCTAACTTATAATAAAAGCTACAAAAAATGACATATGACATTCTCTCCTTCACCCTCATAGATTTTATTGATATTTATTCAACCTCATAGATTTTATTAATATTTATTTAATATTAGTATTAATAACTAATATATATCACTTATTTTTATTCTTATCTTTATCTAAAATTAATAATTAACTTTAACTTTACAATTTAGACCCTTTGTTTTTTACTTTTAACCCAAGTTTTTTATCTTTTGCAATTTAATCCAAACTCATTTTTATTTTCAGTTTTGGTCCACTACGCTTTACATCTTTCTCAAGTTTTTCGTTTCGTTCTAAATTTTGTGAGTTAACGCACCGCAACGTGCGTGTGGGGTTTAATATATTTTCGTATATTTGTTCCCGTTTGACTGACCAGTCGCAACACATTTATTTTTCTTCGTTTGACAAGTTCGTCCGACGCGCGGTCCTGGATTGACTTAGTCATTTTTTATATTTTACATTTTGGTTTAATTTATTTGCAACGAGCGTTGGTGATTCAAAGATTTTACGTCTCCTTTTCACTCGGCGTTATTTTTTTTGTTTTTTTATTTATTTTTTACGAGCTTTTCCGGTGTTAGTGGTTGTTAACACTGGTATAGCATTGATACTATTTGACACAATTTTACGACAACCGCTGTAACACATGAGCTTAACACTAGTCTTTAATAAGAGTCTAAATTATCCACGTGTATAAACAATGGCCACAACATTAAAAAATGATGCGTAAGCAAGTCATTGATGCACAATTTATCAAATTAGTCTAGCAACATGAAATATAACACAAAAACAAAGAAATAAAAGTAGAATTGCCAATATTATTCTTTGTATTATAAACTAATATTATATAAAACTTAATTTTTCTCGCACGGACCATAAGTAGAGCTAATTCAAGAAAATAAAACAAAAAACACGACTTTAAGATATAATAACTTCCAATTAAAAACTATTATTTCATTAAAATAATCTAACCTATAAATCGAAAATTAAAAAACTATTGTTTCATTAAAAAATCTAGCCCATAAATCTAAAGAAAAAAACATTCTTTAATAGAATTCCAAATATTCGATTTGACACCAGTTTACACACGTTTGAAGAATATGCCAGTTCCCAAACGACGTCGTCGGATCAACCAATCAACAAAAAACAGAATATCCCTGGTACAAAACGACGCCGTATCAACTATCAACTTGCAGTTAATCACTTAATCGCCAACTAATAGCAAGTTAGCAACATGGGGGAACACATAATATCCGGCGCACGTCAGCATCAGTATAATTTGCAAACTAACGGTTGTACGTTACGCTATTTACTTGTACACCATGTTCCTGCATAATAATAAGGGGGTGTAGGAGGACAAATCGCACACGGCGCACGCAAGCAAGTTGCAGAAGCAAATGGCGTATTTAGTAATAAATTATTATTAAATTGATTTCAAATTTTAGTTTTTTAATTAAATATTAATAAAATAAATACATCTCTAAATAACGAAAACAATAACAGTTTTCGACCTTGAATATCGGACAAGTACGTGTACGTCTATCTACACCACCACCCTCGATACGACGTCGTTCCGAGCGGTTACTCTGTTCTTCATCCTCCAAACCTTCTGGTAATCTGATCTGTTTTTCGAAAATTGATTCAATATTTAGTTTCGAAATGTATGTGTGTTTGTATATTTAAACAATATTATGTGGAATGATATGTTTATTGATGTGTATGAACTTCTAATCTGAGTATTTTTGGAATCGAAATGTCTATTGTTTATGTTTTGTGATTTTAGTGTTGAATGATGTGTTTATATCTTCGTATGAACTTCTAATCTGACTATTTTTTGAACTTTCTATGTGTTTTTGTTTGATGAAATTGCGATTTTAGTGATTATATGATTGTTATTTGTGGAGTTCAAGTAACTGGATGTATGGTGGATGTGTTTTGGTTATAGTTTTGTTGTTTGATGTGAATTAGTGATGTCTATTTCATGAACAGAAGTAGTTGTAGAATATTCTAATCTGTTAATAAGTTTTTTTTAGTAATTTCGTTGTTTGATGTGAATCGGTGACGTATTTCATGAAGAGAAGTGTTTGTAGAATATTTTTATCTGCTGATAAGCTATTTTATTGATCATGTGGTTGTTATATGTGGATTTTCGAGTAACTGGATGGATATTGGATGTGTTTTTGTTCTAGTTTGTTGTTTGATGTGAATCAGTGACATATTTTTCATAAACGGAAGTATTTGTAGAATATTTTGATGTGTTAATAAGTTATTTTATTGATGTTGTGGTTGTTATTTGTGGATTTCGAGTAACTGGATGGATAGTGGATGTGTTTTGGTTCTAGTTTCGTTGTTTGATGTGAATCGGTGACGTATTTCATGAATAGAAGTATTTGTAGAATGTTCTATTTTACTGATTAAATTGTTGATTTTTGTTGATTTTAAGTAACTGGATGGATGGTGAATGTGTTTTGGGCATTGTGGTGCTAGTTTCGTTGTTTGATGTGAATTAGGGATGTATTTCATGAACAGAAGTATTTGTAGAATATTTTAATAAGCTATTTTATTGATTATATATTTGATATCTGTAGATTTTAAGTAACTGGATGGATAGTGGATATGTTTTGGTTCTAGTTTTGTTGTTTGATGTGAATCGGTGACCTAATTTATTATTAGACGTATTTGTAGAATGTTTTAATCTGTTAATAAGTCATTTTGAAAGATTTTAGGGGTTTTGGTTGGCTGCAAATGAGTGGTTTGATGTACACTGAAGAGAGTTCTTTGCTTGCTATATATATTCTAGTCCTTTGATTAAAATATTGTTTTGACATCTTTTCGTGTGTATAATTGTTAGATCTCCTTTTACTTTGGTTTTAAAAAGCGTCCCTAGTGCACGAAAACACATCAGGACAATGAAGGCGTGTGTCATGTAGTTTTAGGTCAAAATTGGTCAGATTTAGGGGGTTTTCATGTATAAACAGTCGTAGGGGTGCATAAATTATGAAAGGTTTGTTTTATAAAACATATGAGAGATGCAGTTTCTGGCTGTTAATAAAGCTTATTTGGTTGTACATAGATGCGCGCCTCACACAGAGCCACGGTTTTGGGACCAAAACGCTGCACCTTGCGCTTTTTTAAACTGAGTTTAGATCATAGGTGGTTGCTATATGGTCAATAAAAGAATGATTATTTTATGATTTTAGTTTATCTATGAATTGCAGAAATGACTTCCAGTGCCAATGAAGGTTTATATCCTCTGCATCGCTCGAAAACAATTCATCTGGTATGTTTTCATTCTTTTATATCTTCCCAAAATCCCCTGTCTTCCATGATGTATTTTAATGGATCTGGTTATAAATTTTGTGGTGTTATCGGTTAATGGTACTAGGTGAGGCATGCTCAAGGAGTTCACAATGTAGCAGGAGAGAAGGACCATAGTGTATATATGTCTGAGGAACTGTTTGATGCACATCTTACCCCTCTTGGTTGGAAACAGGTTCAAGCACCTTGATATGTATCTTACTTTTGTGTAGGTGATTACTAGTGGTGGCATGATGACTGGTTGGGTCAATTAGCACCCGTCGAAACTAACCACTTCCAATTAGGTGGACCTGCACACACTTGTTCAAAGTTTTGAAAATCATCAAGCCGTTTTTATGGTTACAAAACAAAGGATCTAGGATGCTGTATGCTATAAAATTAGACTTTAAAGGAGTTTCAATCTGTTTGACTGGTTTCTCTTACAGCTAAATTTTTATATTTGACCCGTTTTAGATTCAAAAATAAAATAAAATAAAAAAGCAATCCCCTCCAGTCGACCAGTTATAAGTAAATGGGTCAAAATTGTCAACTCTAGACTGTTAATTAAAAAGGGTTAAAGCCAACTGAGGCTTTAAAGCGAGTCAGGACGTATGCTCTATGCTGCAAGGTGGATATATAGGGGGTGACATTAATATTTAATTAGTTATTTAAACAAGAACCAGAGAATTATAATGAAATGTGACACAACTTGCTAACCTTTTTTAAAGGTCCCGATCTTATAAACAACTTTAAGTTATTCATAATATGTGGAACACGATTTTTTTCATTTACAATTTTATTATGTTCTGATCCATGCAGTTTCATCTGTAAAACCTCCATATTGACGGAAGTTATTCATATATATGTGCAATTTTATTATGTCCAACAGGTAGATAATCTACGGAAGCACGTTCATGCATCTGGACTTTCCAAAAAAATTGAATTGGTTGTAGTTTCACCTTTGCTCAGGTACTTTCTCCCTATCATTTCACATGAATAAGAATGAGGTTATTGTTTATTATTCAAGGCATTTCAATATTATTTTTCTTAGGAGGAAGTTTTAGCGCTATTACTTGTGATGGGCTTAATTTGGGTTGCATTTTATCTCAAACGGGTCAAACTAAAATCTTTACCTAAAAGGAAAGAAGTCAAACGCGATTAGCGTCACCTAAAAATCCATTTATATGGCTTATAGAACCTCCTATATGGCTATATTTATATTGAAGGGTTTAGATTATTATTATTATCATAAAACTGTTTCTGTAAAACAATTAATGCATTAATTATAAATTAAAGTTTTAAAAATTGAGCAAAATGTAACTAAAAGTTACCTGTGATCCCATTTTGACCCTTTCTCTAAGATTAATTAACTGTATAAATTGAAGTAGAAGATAACTATAACATGTTCTGAAAGGCTAGAAGCACTAACTGTTGTGCTTGTAGGACCATGCAAACAGCAGTTGGTGCTTTTGGAGGTGAAGCGTCTGCTAATGGGATTGACGCGCCTCTGCTAATGGCAGAAAATACGGGCAGTAGTAATCGTCCTGCAATTTCAAGCCTAAGTTGTCCTCCCTTCATTGCTATGGAGCTTTGTCGAGAGCATCTGGTACACGGCTTAAAATTTCTAGCACACAAATTGTCAGTCTTGTGAGCTTCAAAGTTATTTATATGTGTCTGAACACATATTATTGCATTTCACGTAGGGTGTTCATCCTTGCGATAGGAGGAGAAGTATAAGTGAATACAAACCCATGTTCCCAGCAATTGATTTTTCTTTGGTAAGTTACTCAAGTATAAAATGCATTATCTCTTCATATATAATCTTATCCATTCCAAAATACTATATTTTGCCTGCTAAAAGTAATATTGGTTTATGTTTCATGTTTTATTCAGATAGAAAATGATGGCGATGTTTTGTGGACCAAGGATATTAGAGAAAAAGATGAAGACCTTGCAGCCAGGGGTGTGAAGTTTATGCAATGGTGACTTCTTATTCTACTTTTTTAAACCTATTTAAGATATTATGATAATTTGAAACCTATTTAATATGTTTGGACATGCTTTTTTAAAGTTTGAAGTTGGAATGGTCTGATCATTCTTAAAAGGTTCGGTAATATTGTTTTACTATTTTATAACCAGTTTTGTTGTGGTTAGTAAGAAACCGGTTATTTGACACCCTAAATGAACTAAAAGCTGATTAAATTTGGATTATTCAAACATTTAGTTATTTTTAAATGACTTCAAATCGGTCACCCCATTGCCCTATCTCTCACACATTTTGTTTTCACCTAAAACCTATGCAGTTAATATCAGTGATATAATGGTTATCGGTCCCCATGTAAAATATTGGCCAGAATTTGGTACCGATATTCCCGATATCAATACCTTTCTTCTTAGTTCTACCATTCGACTTTCTTCTTATTGCTGCTATTATTCATTTAAGTCTTAATTAGTTCCTGCTTGCTACAATTGTTAGTGTTTTGCAAGTTGCAAAAGGTTAAATTGTTAGCATACTAAATTGTTAGTGTTAAATTGCTATATATATAAATTCTGCATGATATGAAAAGTACCGATATCCTATATCTCAAATATCGGACCTTGACCGATATCCGAAATTTTACCGTATTGATAGCTTAGCCTAAAACTTATGCAGGCTGTTGACACGGGAAGAGAAGGAGATTGCGGTTGTTACTCACAGTGGTTTTCTGTATCATATGCTTGGTGCATATGGAGATGATTGCCATCCCACACTAAAGAAAGAAATGTCTAAACAGTAAGTTGATTATTTAATATTTTATCAGTTATTGCACACTAGAAAATTTGCAATTTGATTATAAATGTTCTGTTCTTGGGGTGAAATTTTGGAAATTGTGAATGTAGGACCACTTATGTATTTTGGTTGCTAAAATTGAAACATTCTCTCTTTTGGCTATAATAAGAGGTGCAAAATATACGGGAAGGGTCATAACGGATATTTTTTGTACCAGCCGAAATGGGTTGGGTTGGGTTGACCCAAAATGGATTTGTTTAAGAGAAAATCACAAAAGTAGTCATTTTTCCGAGTGTGTTATACTACTATAATTTAGGAGGTTTTATGCATTTCAAAACGTGGGCGACTTTCGACCCGCTTGACCCATCTGACTCATATTCTTTTAATATAATCTTTTTATCGACCCGTTAGAGATAAAATTGCCATTTGGTTGTACGCAGCTTCAGCAACTGTGAGCTTCGTTCAATGGTCATTGTTGATCGAAGGTAATCTAAATTACACGAGAATATCTTTTTTTTTTATAATTTCATTTTTTTTAAATAAAGCCCGCGTCACCAATCATCTTGTATTTGCAGCATGATCGGATCAGACACTTCAAAGACTAACTTTCCCGGGAAAATTCCAAGTGGTGCTGATGTCCCGAGTGACGCTGTTTAGTAGAGAATCATATCTCGACACTATGCCTTTCTACTGCATTTTTATTGAAGTAGTTTGCATTTGCATTCGACATACGACATTCCTTTTTAAATTTCCAGAAGGAAAATAGACAATCAGATTTTACACAAGCCTCTATAATGGATTATAAATCATCAATAAACGTAATGAATACCTACAACTATGACACATGATGTGTCAAGTTGTGTGGATATATGTTTACTCTTTCGAAATTTAATTCAATATATCATGTATTAGACTTCAGCAATATTGTTATTTTTTTTTCATATCAAATCAAACCAATTCTGAATTAATGAGAACCACATCGAAATAGAAGGTAAACGGACAATAACTTTCACCATATGAACATAGATCACTTTAAGGTAAGCTGAGAACATCCACCACGCACCGATCGCAGCCCGCCACCTCAACTACCTGCACATCACCACCTGATAACCCCTCCTACCGGTAGTGTTACCTGCCTACCATACCTGTCACCTCTCTCTTGTGCATCTCTCTTCTCTGTGTCTCTCTCTCTCCTCTGCACAGATGCCTCCTTTTTTCTTAGGTTACTTGGGTGGTAAAAGTTTATCTTTTTTGCCCATGGCTTTATTGCCTAGTGGCATCTTAGTGGTGGGATAAGATTTTGGGACCAATAGATCCTGGGTTTGATTCCTACAAGGGGGGTTTTTCCCATATTTATTGGGTTTCCTCCTGAATTGATGTAAAAGCATTATGCCTAGTGGAGATGCATATGATCGAGTGATTCCGCTGGTGGCACGATGATACCCAAATAGTCCGTCAGTGATCCAAATTTGCCGTTAAAAAAAAGTTTATCTTTTCAATTTTTACATTAGATCATTTCTTTAAATAATTGGTATATGCCATGTACTTCCTGTACTTGATACCTTTTTATACCTTTTTTTTCTGCTTTTCACCTTCATGTCTCTTTCTTTTGTTTTTATTTGATGGCCTACCCAACATCCTTCTCTCTAATATAAACAACAATACTTTACAAAAAGGGAGATCCAACATAGTCATGTAATTGGAAGACTTAGTGATCTTTCTTATAAGAATTGATCACTAGTCACTATCAAAAGTTTTCAAATATGCAAAAAAATTAACTATAAAGAAATGTATGAAGAATTATTATTATTATTTTTTTTTTTTTTTTTGAGACAGACACCTTTCACACACATGCTTTATTTGAATTAAGGTCTCATACCAATCCTAAATGCCAGCTTAAATAGCAACGCGATGAGGGGGTGACTATGCTCGGACGGTTGTGATATTCTCACTTGTAGCTAATGGAGTATATACATCGTACTATCGGCCTTAGGACATAGAATGCTCTTGCATGTACTTTCATTAGGCTTTGGGCTGACATCGAAAGAATTTTTCTAATGCAAATGTTGATTGTTTGTATTTATTATTTTCTAGTGGTTTGAGTCTCTCGACTTTTTCTTTAAGGACTCTGAACTTTCTTTTACGTTCTCTTCTGAAGTTTGTCATGCTTAAGTTTTTTTTCTCTATACTTCAAATATCACAATACAAAAGAGTAAGGCCTAACAAATATTTATACGGACCACTAGAAAATTATATTTTATGTGAAATTCCCTAAATTCATGCTTAAGTTTTTTTCTCAATGCTTCAAATATTACAATACAAAAGAGTGAGGCCTAACAATTATTTATACTGACCACAAGAAAATTTTATTTATGTGAAAATCCCTAAATAGTTAATGGCCAAAGCAAATGATATAATGCAATACAAAAAGGTAGAGGTATCCGGTTTGGACGGTTTTTTGGTCAAACCGTGAACCAAACCGTTAGTCATGGTTTTTGATAATTGAAAACCGAAACCGAACCGTTGAATTCTTAAACCAAGCCGAAACCGTTAGTAATGGTTTGGTTCCGGTTTAGTTTTATGGTTTGAGCTATTGAGGCTTATGTGCTAAAAATGAAAAATAAAACAAAAAAGAATTGAAAAAACAAGTTGTGAATGTCAAATTAGTTTCTGATAGTTAAGAAAAATTGGATTTTGAAAGTTCTAATATAGGCTAACATGTATTCTGTTAGAAATTTTGAAATTAAAAATTCATATATGAGCCCATATTTAGTTTACATTATTAATTGCTAAGTTATATGTTAAATTTAGATTTAAATTTATTTATGTATATATATAATATATGAAATATTAAAAAATAATAAAATAAAATCTTACGGTCCGTTCGATTTATTACGGTTGGTTTTTGCTATAAACCGTAACCAAACCGTTATCTACGGTTTGAAAATATTGAAACCGATCAACCGAAAGATAACTAAAAGAACCGACCATAAAACCAAACCGATGACCAGTTTGAACGGTTTCACAGTTTGAAACCGAACCGTAAATACCCCTTATCGACAAGACATGTGTTGACATGTGTTCTATTAAACTAACAAATCCTGACATGAGTTAACTCGAAAATAAGTCACTTGATAAGTGGACTATTAAATTATTATTAAACTCCAGAGTTGGTTAGGTTAGGTGCATCTTGTCAATAAAAAATACAAGCACATAAGCATTATTGTTAATTATATTTAGTGTCCAGGTACATCCAATCCAATTGGCGTGAACAAAATACATTATCTACTAAAATCTTTTTAAGATCCTGTATAATTTTAGTTTGAGATGGGGAAAAAATTCTTTTTAAGATGTTTTGTGAAGCATTATAGACCACTGAGTACATTATTTTAATATTAACATTGAGATGGGGAAAATGGTTTTGTGAAGCATTATAGACCACTGAGTACTCTTTTTATTTGAAATATTATATTTTAATAATCCTAACTATTCGTTGTCAGCCGCCAACAGTCTTAATTTAAAAAATAACCATTGGCAGTTCCAACTATTAACATATTGACCTCCAATGGACCCTTACTAACAGAACCTTAACGCCGTTAGTCTCTGGTCGCTGGAAAAACGTTTTTTTGGTCGAAAAACTCATTTTTGGCCTGAAAACTCAACATTGTTGTCCCAAACCTCTTTCTAACCTTATTACAGACCTTTAGGAATCTTTTTCTAGTAAAAGCCCCAATTATTTAAGTCGCTGGAAAACTCATTTTTTTCGCCGGAAAACTTGTTTTGGCTGGAAAACTCAACGTTTTGGCCGGAAAACTTAACATTCCCGTCCCAAATCTCTTTGTAACCTTAGATTGGATTTTTAGAAACATTTTTCTGGCTAAAAACGGATTTCCGGCGATCGGATACTAACGGCGTTAGGGTTCTGTTAGTCAGGGTCCATTGGTGACCAATATGTCAATAATTGGGACTGCATGTGATTATTTTTGAAATTGAGACTGTTGGCAGTCAACAACGACTAGCTGTGATTATTAAAATTCAATATTCATTTTTATTTTAATATAAACATTGAGATGGGGAAAATAGTAACTGACAGCAAGATATAATTGAATGATAAAAAGAAAAAAAAATCACTGATCCCATTCTTGATTTATCTTATTTAAATCTAGTTTAAACTTTTTATTGTTTCTGAATCAAATATATTTAGAATATTTATTATTTAAAAATACTATAAAATCAATAATTTTAATTATTAGCTTTAATTTGATTATCTTATTGATGATTTATATTTTATAGATAAACAACATTTTACAAAACTGTAATAAAATTGTTATTATGTATCAAATTTTTAACATTATAACGGTGTATTCGTATTGCCCTGGACTTGTGTACAGACAAGTGTATAACTCATGACAAGAGTGCGTCTAAACTATTTGTTAGGGGTGAGCAAAAGGGTCGGACCCACCAGAACCATGTCGGACCCGACCCGATCCGCGAACCGTTTAGAGCATATCTTAAGAACCGGAACCGACCCCTTTTAGTACAGGGTCGGTTCGGTTCCAAAAGGTTCCGAAAGGGTCGTTTCTCAGATAAGACCCGCATAATCGTTTTTGTAACTTTTTTTTAGCTTAGGCCATATATTATCTGAGACAAACCGAGGCCCCAATCAATCATCATTCACAATGCAACGCTTCTATAAGAACATTGATTTGAATTTACTTGACTATTGAATGAAGATTTATACATTGCATAAATTATTATTAAAAGTCAAATATTGAATTTTATAAATTGATTCATACATGCATAAATACATTAAAAAACTAAAGCAAATTAAATAAGATAATAAATAGTGATGTATATAAAGTATGAGTTTCCAAAAACAAAAACTATTCGATACGAAAAAAACGTATGTAAACAGTGGGATTATCAAACCAAAAAAATCCATATTTGACTAAAAAAAAACTATTCCATATGCCAGGTATAAAAACCAAAACAATCCCATAATTCAGAATCATCTTCATTCAATCGCCATCAACCTGCCGAACATCCATAAATCTTCATTTGATTTTCATCTTTTCGATCTTCTCAAAACAATCTAAATCAAACTAAGGGTTAGAAAAATAGAATAAAAGCAAACGAATTTGATTAACAAAATAATAATGCTTACCTTTTGCGAACTCATCGAATTTCTCATATTCTTCCTCTTCGTTTATATCTTTTCTCCCATGTCGAATCCAGTCGTGTGTGCAAATTAACGCCTCAACAATGGGGGATAAAGAACTTCTATAGGACTCTACTACTCGTCCGCCTGTGCTGAAAGCAGACTCGGAAGCTACGGTTGAAACCGGAATTGCCAACATATCTAAAAAACAAAAAGAATTAGGTGAATTTAAATTTACAATTTACATTTACAAAGTATATTTAATAAAATAACAGTTATTAGTTATTACCTTTTGCCATCCTTGCAAGGGTAGGAGATCTTGTTGAATTTATCTTCCACCAAAGCAAGATATCGAACTCGTCGTTCATTAATTCAAGATCTTCTAGGATATATCTATCAAATTCCGTCCTATTACTAGAGGACTGCCCAACACCACCCCGAAACTGTTCAAGTTTACCCATCCATGATCTTTTACCTCGACCTTGTTCAGCTCTACCCTTGACTATTTGAAATGCTTGAACTAGTTGATTTCAAATTCTCGTATTCTCGTAGAAGTTTTTGAATCTCTTTTTTCACCCCATCAACCATTTCCTTAACTTTTTCTTCAAAATTTTCATTCGCCTTCAACAAACCCGAGTTCTTCATCAACTCACAAGTTTTTGCAAAACTATACTGTATCATTGTAAGTTTTACCCACGGATCCAAGACAGTCACAAACTCAAAAAACTTATTACTTTTATCACCATCATCCTCATAGTATTTTTCAAAATTGTGTTTCATCTTTGAAATCATCTCTAAAAATTCAAAATGTTGGTCCTTTTCACCAAACATCTGAGTAAGGTTATCACCTATATCTAAAACCTCTTAAACCTCATGTGCTATCACATAATTTGAGCAAGACAAATCAACTGTTTTCTGTTTAAACAATTCTAGTATTTTCCTCATTTTTTTGCAAAATCCCATTGACTACGACTTGGAACATCATTACGAAAACTACTTTCCTTACGACCATACAAATCAATAGCCTTTTCTAGTTGAATAGCCCTCTCTAACATATCATAGGTGCTATTCCATCTAGTGCTAACATCTTAAGACAACAAACCTTTCGTCTCTACTTTTGAAGCAGCAACACATGTTTTAAACGTGTCAAGCCTAGATGGTGATGCTCTTATATGTTTAACAGCGTTACGTATACACTCAATGGTGCTACTTTCTACTTTTAAGCCATCCTGAACTATCAGATTAATGATATGGGCCACACATCTAACGTGAAAATACTCACCTTTATTGATCAAATTTGATGATGCATTATCTATGGTAATGGTCATAACCCGTTGTATCCCCCATTCCTTAAAACACTCTTGAAGGGCCCCCGCAATATCATCACCCTTATGACTATATATTGGCTTAAAGTTTATAATTCTCTTATGATATTGTCAATTTTCATCAATGAAGTGTGCAGTCAAACACATATAATTAATACGTTGGACTGATGTCCATGTATCCGTAGTAAAAGATACCCTTTGCTTATTTTTAACAAAAAAATTTATTAGTTTCTTTTTCTCATCCAGGTATAAGTCAAGAATGTCACGGGCTACCGTGAAACGTGAGGAGACGTTGAAACTAGGACATAATGTTTCCATAAACTCCCTAAACCCTTCCCGTTCAACAAAACAAAAAGGAAGCTCGTCGACAATAATCATTTTAATCAGTAACTTTCTAACCTTAATAGGATCGAACTTCCACGTTTTTAACGTACCTTGTGCGTCTTCATTTTTGTTAATCACTAACTCTTGTTGATCTTTTGCCTGATTTTCCGGATTTTCTTTACAGTTTCTAACATGCTTATTTAAGGACGAGGTTCCGTTTGGTCCGGAATCCGCACACAACTCCGCAGAAACAGTAGTTGCACCTACCTTTTCTTCTACCATCCTCGTCAAAGAATTCCGTCAAATGGCTCCAACAAAACCGTGTAAGCCTCCTTTTTCTTGTACTCGCTTTTTGTTTCCCGGTTTTTGCTCTTTTAGCTTTTTCTTCATTCTCGTCATTCGAAACATTATGCGGATCCATCCTGTTTGAAACATATACAATATTGTTAAGTATAAAAAAGAGTCAAATTACACTATCTTACGTTATATATGTCACTAACGGTTCTGGTTTATCAATCTTGAAATATTGAAATTAACAAATGTCACACAAGTTAACTTGGTAAACTTGACGTCTTAAACTATTTGATATAAAAAGTTATATCATTCTTTTAGTTATATCATTCTTGTGATAAGGTAATGTATTATATATATTTAATTAATTAAATATCTTAATTATAAATTAATAAAATAGGCTGAATGGTTTATATCACACTTCCAACTAAAAGGAAAAAGGATACAGTTACTTTGCTTTTTATCTTTTAAATTCAAAAAGTTAAAAAGATCATATTATCACACAAATTAACTTCATACGAACAACATATATGCATGCGATCTTATTAATTAAATAAACATTATATGATGAAAACATAGTGCAATATTTTGAAAATTTACAGAGAAGATAATATCAATACATGCATATATATAAATTAAAAGGTTTAATTCAGATTTTACATACATGAACACAATATACAGGGTCGGAAACGGAACTTGGTTTTCAGTTACACTGACAGAGCTTGGTTCTTCAATTACAAGACTTTTATTAAGTAAAAAAACATTAAAGCAAGTTGTAACATCACCAAAAAAATAAAGATGAGTTGGATGAAGATGTATTGTAGGTTATTCAAACATGAAGAAGATGATAAACTAGGGGCAGTATATATGTCGAAGATGAACATAGACAAATATTTGCAGTTTTTACATAAATTAACAGACATAAACATACAATAATGATTTGCATACATACATACATGTGCCTATAATATAACCTCCTGAAGAAAACTTGGACGAAGATGAGAAGTCGTCTTTGATTCTTGATCACCTTGACCAAAATCGAACACGTACATATATTTGTATGAATAAGGGCTGATTTGTAGCATAGTAATTTGATAAGGATTGGATTTCCTTTGTCGACATCTCTTTCCTTTCAATAAGGGATCCTTATCAGTGTTTTTTTAATAAATGATCCTTATCAAGTTAAAAAACTTCTTTTGATCGGGTTAATTTAAAGCGGTTCCAATGGTTCTCGATCGGGTCTTTGACGGGTTTACCCGGAACCGAGAAAACGGCAAATCCAAGAACCGGGACCCGAACCTTAATATACATATACGGGTAATATGGGTCGGTTCTAAATGGGTATCATGGGTTTCGCGGTTCCGACCCGTTTAATGCTCACCCCTACTATTTGTGATTTAATGGATACGTATATCTTCGTCTTAAAATAGACGTGTGATATTCTTAAGTTTTTGTATGTTATGTGTGCTAAGTTTCCCTTTCATCATCCCAACCCTATATACACCATATATATGTGTGTGTACACATTGTCTGGATAAGCACCATATATTAAAATTCATTATATTCACTGTAATTATAATTATAATTATAATTATAACTATAATTATAAGTATAGTTATAATTATAATTATAGTTATAATTATAACTATAATTATAATTATAATATTCGTAACTGCCTTGTAGTCTTCATAAGTTTGGGAGTTTGCATGCAATGATCCAACCTATATTGTTTAATCTCGACCTCATTGAAGTGTTTGAAATAATTGTTAGATCACTTCGGTTAGTATGTAATGAAAAACATGTAACTAATACATGTTATAATATCTAGGCCAGTAAATGATTCAGTGATTGTTGCAGACATCGATATGGACATGATAGTCAGCTTGATCTGGTTCCCGTTTAGGATGTATATGATTGATGGTAGTTCCGAGTTCTAAGGTTGAAGCTTATGATTATGGAGAGAGAAAAGGTCGAGATTGTGTGATGTTATTATGAGAGTCTAACCTAAAACTCTCTCTAGTCATCTCCTTAAATACACCCATAGGGAAGCCATATTAGTTAATAATCGTAAATTGGTCTATCAACAATTACCAACTAATATATTATAAGGTATAATTATATTTTGATCTATATAATATAAATGAATATAATGGCTACACGATTAAATACTGATAATTATATATTTAATCTTACATTCTCCCACTTAGTTGAGTAATCATTTATTATGAGTATTAGATAAGTCTGATCAGACGTTAATACTCATTTTAGCTTTAAACCAAGAACCGTAGCAGAGAAATACAGCCGTTGCGTCATCATTCAACTCAGGACCCCCATTAGTCATACTACAACCTCAATTTAAAACCTAACAGTTATGATCAAAATATGCAAGCCATTAAAACGTTTGATTTGTATTTATATTTGTATATATGTCATTATACCGGTAGAACATATATTAGAGACTTACACAATCAAAACTAAGGAAGTTTCATTATTTAAAACATAAGTAATTACAATATGCAATTAAATATGGTCTTTATTAAATCTCATATTCCAAACATGTTCTTCGAAAACTTTAGGTGGGAGACATTTAGTTATCGGATCTGCAAGCATATTTTTAGTACTTATATACTCAATAAAAAGATTATTTTCCTCAACTAGTTCACATATGAACAAGTACTTTGTTTTAAGATATAAACCAGCTCCAGTCGAACTGTTACTATTCGAGAAACTAACGCCAGCTGAGTTATCACAATAAAGCTTCAATGGTTTAGAAATGGATTTAACGATTTTGAGTCCAATGATCAGATTCTTAAGTAACATCCCATGACAGTTTGCGTCATAAACAACAATGTATTATGTCATCATTGTGGAAGTTGTGGTTGACTGTTGTTTATGACTCTTCAATGAAATAGATCCGCCTGCTAACATAGAGATATAGCCTGAAGTGGATTTCTTATCATCTTTGCATTTGGAAAAGTCAGAATCAGAATAGCCTACCACTTCTAAATGATCACTTCTTCTATAAGTCAATTAATAGTCTTTCGTCCCTTGTAGATATCGAAGTACTTTCTTAGCTGTTTTCCAGTGATCTAAGCCAGGATTGGTTGTAATAACAGCCTAACATTCCAGCAATATAAGCAATATCGGGGCGAGTGCAGACTTGAGCATACATTAGGCTCCCGACTACCGACGCATAAGGTATCTGGCTCATCTACTCCTTGTCAACCTCTGTTGTCGGACATTGGAATAAACCAAAAACATATACCTTAACTACTTGAGCGACTAAAGGTTTGCATTGTTGCATGTTGTAGCGCATAAAAACACGATCTGTGTAGGCCCTTTGAGATAATCCTAAGATCCCTTTATGTTTTTCTTGGTGAATTTCGATGTCAATGATGTAAGAAGCATCTCCGAGATTTTTCATGTCGAAGTTATGCGAGAGTAACTGCTTCGACTCATGCAAAATGTCTGCAACATCCCGTAGATTTATATCGAAATATAAAGTGACACGTGTCCAAACTCTCCGTATGATTCCGATTAATGGAAGGAGATAGACCAAAATCGTCAAAATGGAGAACTAAACAAAGTCCAAGGACTGAAGGTGAAAGAGTTCAAAAAGTTCCATTTCTGGAGGCCCCTTACGAACCGCAATGGGTAACCCTTACGGAATGTAAAGGATTTCAAATTCGTAAGGCAGTGGAACTCCTTATGGACCGTAAGGCACCTCTTACGGTCCGTAACAGGTGCGCTGACAGCAAGTTCATGCTGGCAGCCTCCCAACCTGCATTTTTGCCATATATCCGCAAAATTTTCCACTCTTCTTCTCATGTGGACACCTAGTATGACACTAATCCTCTTCCTAAAGCTTCAGGACACACTTGTCATGATTTGGGTGTTCTTGGATTAGTATAAATAGGTGGTCATTGTGATCACACTTTCACTTTTACTCATAAACACTCTCTTGGAGCTTCTATGCAGATTAGGAGCTGCTCTCAAGTATTCTCTGTAGTCTACAAGTCTAGTAAGTCCTTTCCCTTTGCTCAATTTCAATTATTTAGTTAGTATTTAACTGAAAGTCAAACAGTTTGACTTTTTATTTGACTTTCAGTTCTGACCACTTTGGTCAAGTCAAAGTCCAAATCGAACTTTTCTATGTGCTCGTAATAATGAAGGTATGAATCCCTTGTGATCATACCCTCCGACAATCACGCTAAGTAGGCGAAATAACGAGTGAAGCATGTTATGTATAAAAGACAAAACTAAAAAATATGTGTTTTGCGATAAGTGAACTTCTAAGTATCTAAACCATATATTTTGACATTATAATAGTTTGTATAAACTTATATAACACTTATTTTGACATGCCTAACTCGTCAATTTCAGTTTAGCACTCATTCTTATATCGGAAGTCAATAAATTTGACTTTAGATTCTAACCCGTTTGATCTACTTTGAAACCCAATCAAGGCATGTTATGTGACCATAATATTATAAGGAATAACCATCCGAGGTTGTACCTTTTGTTCATATCATTTGAAGGGTTATTTGACGAGTCAACCATATATACTTTTAAAACTTTCAAAAATGCCATTTTGGCATAAAAATGGTTTTAAAACCTAAGAGGCATATAATTTAACCTCGGAACTGACCGTACAGTGTTTTAATATGTAAGTTCACATGACGAACTCGTCGTAGACCTATTCGACCAGCCTCCAGATTATAAGGAATCCTTGAGTAGAATTGGTCATATGAACCATAGTACCAAAATCAAACAACCAAGAATTAGCAGGAACATTTAAATTATAGGAGTCAAGTATCATGAAAAAGATGATTACCTTTCTTAGCCATCCACTCCTTAAAGTCAGGTCACTCATACCTCTTATGTCCTATCTTTTTACAAAACTTGTAATAAGGCTTGCCTTAGGAGGTCTTAGAGTTGGAAGGTGCACTTGGATTAGCCTTTTGAACTTTATAAGCTTCCTTACTTGAATGATTGTTGTCACGACCCCCGACCCCACCCTGGGCGGGAGCCATGGGCAGATACAACATTGGTACCGGTGTCTATTAAATTTGCAGTGGAAAATTTCATCAGGACCGTAGTTAGAAAAATTTCAGAGTTGTAAAACACCAGAGATTTAATATTAAACAGTTGGGATAAAACCCATATTACAACAAAAGTTTTTTTTGTAAGGATAAACCCTATTTTTACAAAAACACATTTTATTTTCTTTATTATGGTAACATAGCCACTTTATTTAAGCCTTCAGTGCTTCGTAGCATATTCCTTTACTTTCATAGTAAGTAACCTGAAACGTGTTTAACAATATTTTCTTAGCAAAAAATGCTGGTGAGATCATTCATTTTGTACAAAAGACACATTATTGCAATCACATCATTAAGAGTTTTTATTTTTGTTTATATTTTTCAATTACCCATAGTACTCGTCACTCGGTGGCAGTTCCTGTGACTGTGGTCATATCACTATTGGCTAACCCTTTGTCCAATAGTAAAGATTATCAAGTAATGTATACAAAACCCCACATACCGACTGTAATTTCAGAATACAAAGACTTAATCACTGTAAATACAATTTGGAAAACATTTAGGGTTTTGAAAGCATTTGAGAAAAAGAGAATGACTCACTTTCAGAATTAGGGTTTTTAGTTATCGCCTCCTGGTTAAGTCTTGGGTTCCTAAATAATACACAATGTAACACGTTTAGTGTATTAACCCAATCCAGCTTTAACGATAATTACGAGATCAAAATCTCAACGTAGTTAACAAAGTATAGCCTTTTTCCAGACAAGACTTTGGCAACCGTTAATTGGTTTCAAATCAATTGGACAGGATATTGTACCAGTGATTAGGGCTAGCACACTTTATATGGAGCAGGGTTTCGAGATTCATAATAACATAATGAGAGATCGAGAGAAAGAGAGAGAAATGGAAGTTGTTCGGATGAATTGCTCCTGAGCTGCTCAATTTATAGCAGAAATTGAAGGTCGTCGCATCACGCGACCGACTTCATAATTCATCATCACGTCGGGCGGCGGGGTGGTCTAGGGCATAGGTTTTCTCGTTTCTCGTGCTGGTTTTCGTCGTACGTCTTTGGGATTTTGAATATGAATTGTTATGGGGTCTTTTTGAGGGTTGTTACAATTGTTCTTCCTCTTCTTTGAGTTGACAGTGGAAAGATAAGCAACGCCAGCAGTTCTGTCCATCTTCTTACGCTCTTCCTCCTGCACGCACATGGGGATCAACTCACTCATCGTCCATTGTCCCTCTGAGTGTTGTAATTTATCTTAAATGCTTCATAGGATGATGGAAGAGATGTCATTATGAAGTGTATGAGAAAACCATCACTGATCTCCATGTCTAATCCTTTAAGCTTATAGGCCATATCAATCATCATGATGTGCTCACGTATGTCGCTCCTCCCATCATACTTAGTAGTCACCATCTTGAGAATTAAAGTGCTAGCATGCGCCTTAGACGTCCCTTTGAATTGCTCCTCCGCTGAAGCCAAGTAGGTTTTAGCACCATTAGAATCTGGAATGGCTCATCTAAATGCAGTGCTAATGGAACTCTTCATAAACATAACAGACATGCGATTGCACCTAGTCTACTTTTAAAAAACTGTCTGTTCATGAGGTTTGGATGTAGGAGTAAGTGCTGCATGGTTGTTCCCTAGTTAGAGCATAGTCGAAGTCTAGCAGAGCAAGAGTAAGCATGAGTTTGTCCTTCCAGGCAGCAAAGTTATCACTAGTCAATGGTGGAATCCCGTAATTGGGAGCCGAGAGTGGAAATTTTATATGATAGAATTAAGATACTAATCTAGAAGTCTTAATGTAATCTAAGAGCATGTTACACTAAGGCGAGCATAGGTAATGACCATTTTAATTATGAAGTTATGATATGTCTATTGCTAACATCAAAATAATAGACTAAACTTATTTGAAAATTCTAACTAAATGAAGAAAAATCACCTTTAGGCAGAAGTGAAATCATTTAAGCATGTGTGCAAAGTAATTGTAACAGATCACCTCTGGCAGAAGTGTGACAATTACCTTAGTTACACACGGTTAGATATCAAAGACATGAATGAATCAAATCACCTTTCGGCAGAAATGAGACATTCATGTTTGTAAGGCATAAATAACATAACTTATCACTATACTTAAACAATATGATAGATGTATCAAATCACATTTGGGCAAAACTGAAACATCAAAAACTCATTCAAGTTAAGCTATTTGGTTTAGTAAAATTATTTAATTTCATTTAAGTGTTTACACAACCATTGAGTTCGCCAGTGGGTGTGGGGTAGCGCCCTCGCAGGGGGCCTGGGGCGAAGCCCCGACCTAAATTTTAGTTCACATTAATAGTTCACGAGATAATAAGTTTTCAAGGAGTAACGAGTTTTCGAGAAGTGATGAGTTTTCGAGAAAATTGAGTTTTTGAGAATTTATGCGATTTCGACTTCTCTAATGAAAACTCGAGTTTAAGTGAGATTTCAAGTAGCTATAAAATATATAAAATGTAAATATATTATAATATTAATCTTATTGTTATTTTTTCTGTATTTTATATCATAGAAATACAAATAACGGCCATAAAAATATATACTCAAAAAACAAAAGTTTATACTAAACACTAGTTATGGGAATATACAAAGAAAAGTTAAAAATTTTCGAGTATATGTTTTGGGTATATTGTTATGGTAAACGAGTATATGGTTTCAGGTAATCGTGTCGAGTGTCACCTATTCCCATAACCATCTGGATGCTTTGATTTTCAGGTATACCAGTTGGTTATCGAGTATACCCGTTCCGGATGCTTTGATTTTCAGATATATCCGTTGGACTTGTAGCTTTTGCCATCCTTAAGTATATAAAGAACTAGGTAAAATATCTTAAGTGCCACTTACTTGACATTAAAATTTGGATGAGGGTTAATGAAATTGATGGAATTATAAACCTTCAGAGTCAAAAGAATATTAATAATAAACATGAAACTAACAAAAGTCACAAAATCTCATGAATTAAAATAATAGTTGACTTAACATATTTTTAGTTGAAGGTATGTTACAAATTCAAAACCTCATGTCTAAAAGTAAAATATGAAACTCTTTTAAAGTTACGCAATGTGTTAGTTTTCTAATTTAAATGAACTATTTATTAGCTTATTTCTAATTTAGAACTATTTATTAGCTTAACTATACTTAAATGAACTATTTATTAGCTTAACTATACAATCTTAAATCCTAACACCAATAACAATAATTTAAAATTGACTTACGCTGGAGGGTGTGGGATGGAGCCCCTAGGGGCTTTATCAGGACACGTCAGCATGGGGGCTCTACAACCCCCTCATTTAACTTGCAGGGTGTGAGATAAAACCCCGTCATCATTAATTAATTATTATTTTTTAAATAATAAAAAAATGCCATGATTGAAATAATATATAAAATGCCATAATTAAAAAAAACAATACAACTTCATAACTAAAAAAAAAGACACTCGGATTCTTCGTCGTCACCTACATATATTTCGCCCGATTTTGTGCCTTACGAGCCTTCAAAATGACTCGATCCTCCTCCGCTAGATGTGAGAAATCTCTCGCGAGAAAATACATGTCTTTCTGGATTTATTTCTCCATTTTCATTTGTTGCTCTTTTTCTTTAAGCGGGATTATTTTGTTGAGACTAGCCTCGAAGTCGCTCATCTTTGACGGGCCATCCGATGGTGTTGTAGAAGACTTTCCTCGTGCCGCTGCCTTACTTTTATCCCTACCCTTTGGTCGAGGCAGCTCTTCTGGTTCTTCAAATTCTTTAACACCGTCGTTCAGATTAATTGTTGTACGAGCATCGGACCCGGATGGTTCGGAGGTGGATGTCGATTTGGACCGTTTAGACCTTGGTCGCGTTGGGTCGAATGGTGGTACAAGATGCCACTTGGGAGATTTGCGAAGAAGCTCCCATACTTGTATCATCGTAAAGTAAGTGATGGCCATGGTACAATCTATAGTCGTTGTGGGCTTGGGTCATGACGTCCACATCGCTTGAACCACTTTTTCTTCGACTATTATTCACTAGATTAGTATATATATTGTTGAAGTTGCTAACCTTCGTCCTCATACCGCCCCACTTTCCCGAAAAAGAGTCGTGCTTTCGATATTCGCCACGACCCATTGCGGTGAAAAACTTGTCACGTATACGAGCCCAAAATACTTTTATGTCTTGGTCGCTTCCTATAAAAAATACTTACAAAAGTACATGATTATAAAAGTATGTGAATAAAAATATGGAGATAATTTTTACCAACGATCTCGTCTTCCGAAATGTCAAGCCATGCTTTTGCCAACTCGAATTCTTCCTTAGGCGTCCAAAATTCGACCTTTTTTGTAGCACTTTTTCGGATTCATCCTTTTTCGATGACTTCGCTTTTTTGAGGAAGTTGGTTCGGTTTGGGTTTCGGGTACGGATTCGGTTTGGGTTTCGGCTAAGGATTCGGCTTGGGTTTGTGTACAGATTCGGTTTGGGTTTGGCGTATGTTTTGGGTTTGGCGTATGTTTCTAGGTATGTTTTGGGATAAAAATGTGGGTGGAGGATAATACCCGGAAAAACCGGGCATCGGTTGGGTGGAAGGATGAGGCCAAGTTGGGTTGCTAGGTGGCATCAGGTAATATCCAAGCTCACCCTTACGCGGGTCTCGACGATAACGATCCTCTTGCTCGTTGTTTTGTAGATTTTGCCAAAACGTATTGCTCGGATCCCATTGGTTTTGGTTGTTGGGAAACAATTTTGAGAAATTATAAAGGTATAGAGAAGGTTTGTAGAGATGGTATAAAAATTGTGGAAAAGGTATAAAAATTGGGTGAAGAATGTAGGGTATTTAAAGGTTAAATTTAGAAATTGATTTTTTTTAAATCTAACCAATAATCAACGGTTATATATATTTACTTTTCTCGATCCACCCAAAATTCTCCCGTTAGCATGGTGGTGAGCTTACTATAGCGCCCCCTTTTAATTTGGTGGGGGTGGAGATGTGGCGCTATAGAGGCGCTATAGGCGATGATGTTACATTATAGGGCTCCCACACCCTCCAGTCTTAGAGCCCATTAACACTTAAAAATATAGATATCATACTACTTTTAACTACTCCTACTCTTGAAACAAACTATAAGAAATGACATAATAATTCTCAATTTGAATAATTTACTAGTTAATAAAAATAAAAAAAATTACATAAATATTTATAAAATTATTAAGTTAAATTATAAAAAAATAAAATAACCAATTTCTCTTTAAATTTAAATTGTTCTTTCAATATTTGAAAGATCGTTACTTAATATATATTTTCCCCCACTACATGCCAACTCCCCAACTACTTTCGCCGGCTCTTTTTCCGGCGAACTCCCCGGCTTTCCGTTGCGGCTAACGTACGCCAGTGTACATCATACACCCCCTCTCTCTCCAATTTCTTTACATTATCTCACTCTCCGTGTCTAACTCATCATCTATATTATATCAAACTCTAAATCACACGCATTCATTCTCCTTCTTCACACTTCCACCTACCTCAGGTCTGTTGTTCTATCAATTGTCCTTTCGATTGTTCATATTTTGATCCAGATCGTTGAGATTATGGTGGCCGATTGATCCGATTTGATTATGTTCACTCTTTTGCGGTTTGATTCGAAATGTTTTTGTTGAAAACTGAATCGGATGTGATTTGTTTACGAATTGATTATGTTCGGTTTGTTTTTACGGTTTGATTCGAAGGTTTTGGCGAAAAACTGAATCGGAAGGTTAGTTTCTGGAGAATTAGAAGTTAAATCGTGTTGTATTTGTGATTTGTTGACGAATTGTTGACAAATTGTTGTGGATATTGAGGTTTGATTGTGATTTGAGAGATTAGATTGATTTAGATCTAGTCAAAATGCGTTCATTGCTTAGATTTATTAAGTCGACTACGCGGAAAAGCTGCTTAGTAAGTATGATGATTTTTCGTTTACTAGCGTTGCTAATTTCCGAACGAGACAATATGCATTGTACCAGATCTAGGTAAGATTAGAGGTTTGTTGTTTTTGCTGCTGCTGCTGTTGTTGTTATTGTTGTTGTTTGAGGATGCCGCATCGAGGAGCGTACTTTTTTTCCGAGGGATTTTGGAGGTGTGATCTCGAAATCGGGAGATTTTGAGAAGGTATTAGGAGAGGTTTCTGGATCTCTCATGAATGATGATAGGACAAAAGATGGAGATCGGTGTTTTGGTGAGGGAAGTGGTGAAAGCGATGCAAGTGATAGGAAGAAGAAGAAGAAAAAGAAGGAGGTGAGTGGATGGGTCATGTGAGGTTCAGCAAGCTTGATGATCATGATGATTTGATGGAGGATATGATAGATGATGATGATGATGAGGATGATGATGATGATGATCATCAATTTGCGCAGGAGAAAAGGGTTGATGTTATGGTTGGTGGTACGGGAGATGATAGTCGATGGAGCCAGGTGCGAGAGTGGTGTAAGACCTATTACTTGCAGCTCAATCTAGCGAAACGTCTTACGCAACAAGGTACCATTAGTGAAGAGCCTGCTCTTGTTCAAGACAGTGGGCATGGTGTGGTTAGTTATGATGCAGTGTCAGTTTCATACCGTCTTTGGGTACGATTTCTTGCTTGTTTTACCTTATTAATCCTTGATATTAGATCTAGATATGCCATATGCATACCATTAAGTGCGCAGCACTGTAGCTAATAAGTATATTGTGGGCACTCATGATTCTACTTATTTAGAACTTACAAGTAGTTTCTATGATGCTGCTGGCAGAAAATTAATCCACATAAGATCTTAATTACAAAGGTGTTCATCATGCATTACAACTACACATTAGCCATGCTAGTGATCACGAACAGACTCCATGTCATCTGAAAATTCAAATATGATATAACTGATGTGACAAAGGTATATTATCATATCCCTGTATGCATATTAAAATTAGCCATACACAACATTGTATCACGTTTAAAATAAGGGGGGAAAAGCTACACTAGGCTTGAAGTTGAACCAGATTTTTGAAACGTTTTTACATTTCTAATATGTTTTCAGGTTAATGGTACGTTATCTTATGGCGATAAGATATCAGATGGTTTCTACGACATCCTTGGAATGGATCCATATATGTGGATGATGTGTAATGACTCGGTGGAGGGTAAACGTTTGCCATCTTTGTTGGAACTTAAAGCAGTTGAGGCCGCTACTTCATCCATGGAAGTGATTCTTGTTAATAGATACAAGGATTCACGGCTAAGAGACCTGGAGGATATAGTACAGGAGCTATACTTTTCAGCAGAAAATGCTCTCATGTTAGCTGAAAAGCTTGCAAAACTTGTTGCTGCAAGTATGGGGTATGCTTCATTTACTAGTGTTTACTGCATCAACCTCTTCTTTATGATATTTTGAATATTTTCAGTTTTTCTTCATTTAAGGGGATCGTATCCAGTTGAGCAAGGGGATCTCCATGCGCAATGGGAGTCTACTAGCAAGAGAATAAAGGAACTTCAGAATAACATTTTGGTTCCCATTGGCAGCCTGTCTACCAGACTTTGTAGACACCGAGCAATACTCTTTAAGGTTATTATCAACATTCAACCTCAACTTCATTACAGACCACAATGCTTTCTTATTAATCGGTGTTGATTTGTTTAGTATGCGTGCCATTGTGAAGGTTTCTTTGTGTACTTCTAGCTTATTTTGATGGAGGATGAAACTTTTTATTTGCAGAAACTGGCTGACTATGTTGGATTGCCTTGTCGGATAGCAAGAGGCTGCAGGTATTGTGATGAAGAGCATAGGTCCACGTGTTTTATCAGAATTAAAGACGATAAGTTGACAAGGTCCAGCCTTAAACTCTTTACTTCCTAAGATATCATGTTTATTTACTGCCAATTAGTTGTACATTGTTTATATATTAAATTTTCTGATGAGAAAATGCCTTCATGGCATTTAATATGGTTTGAACAAGGAACGTTTATCATAGGAGATTTTAGATATATATGTACACACTCATATCATACTTCTCACTTTCTCATCATGTTAATACATAATCTTTTGAAATGTGACGCGTTTGAACTCTGCTTATATCAGGGAGTACGTGGTTGATCTAATTGGGCAACCGGGAAATTTCTACAATCCAGATTCCTCTATAAATGGAGATATACTTTCTCATCTAAAAGATGTTCAACAAGTTTAAATGGGACACACATCCATTTCTGAAGAAAAGAGTACGCATGTTCCTACTGGAAGAACTTCATACTCAGGTATGCTATCTTTTGCTGATGTTAGACATCAATGGTCAATTTCCATTTAGAAAATATTTTGGAAAATATAAATATGATGGGAAGTGTACACTGCAACCATAAACTAACAAAAATATATGTTGGGAAGACTCACTTATTCAGTCTGTTTGCACCCCGCAAAACTGCTATGCGTGCACTGTATTTACTAATCAGTAATCACTAGTGTGCAAGACAAACACTCAACCGTGCCATCGTGGTTGTAGACAATACAAAACAAGTAATATGAAATCACATAAAGGTCCTCCATCTCTCCTCTCGAAACATGATAATTATATTAATCGTCGTAGATGCAACAGCGTTCATCGATCAAATAAGTTCAATGCACTAACAAAGTAACAAGAACCAAGGGTTTCATTTCTCATATCAACCTGATGGGAAATATGCCACAATGGTAAAAACTAACATAAGCGGAAGTGACCTTCGTTTGAAAAAACTTAACCGACTCGTATGAAGATTTGAAGACGCAAACAAATAGGATATCCTTAATATATTAAGATCAGCCATGAAAAAAAAACAAAAAAAAACAAAAAAAAAACAAAAAAAACAAAAAAAAAACAAAAAAAAAACGGAAGAATAATCAAACACAAACAAGATATAAAACTTTAAGCGTCTAAGCCTTCTCAAGAATAAAAACCACTGGACCGTTAGGCTGCTATCAATTCACTACAAGAAGATTGCAATACATCAAGTCTCCTCTAGATATACTAGAAGCATATAATAGTCATAATACTCTTAACTGAACCAATATCTTTCACACCGCAAAAACTACTATGGTTTCATGACAAACAAATGGCTCGGCTAGTAGTGATTAACTCCATATCAACTAGATTTGTAGTACTTATTTATATCAATGTAAAAATATACAAATAAAATTTTATGGTCAATCAGATGCGGAAGTTAAGAGTGATGGAGAAAATAGAGGAAACTTTCATGCAACTATTCCAAGATACCAGACGCTCGAGCCTTCTCTTACAATGGACTGGCTTGAGATAGCTTGGGATGAATTGCATATCAAGGAGCGTATCGGTTCGGGTACCTATTTCTTATCCTAACTTATTAGTGTTTATTTTACACAAAAATAAAACTTCAATGTGATGACAATGCTTTTTGATCTTCAGGTTCATTCGGGACTGTGTATCGTGCAGAGTGGCATGGTTCGGTTAGTACTGCATAATGCACACAGTGTTTTACTGTGATTGGTCATTTCTATATATTTTATACAAAGAGTAAAATGCCATTTCCGTCCCTGAGGTTTAGCCAGTTTTGGGACTTTCGTAAAATGGCATTTTACTCTTCTGTAAGTATAGATTTATTAACAAAGTGAATTTTTTTATTGCAGGTTGTTGCTGTTAAGGTGTTGACAGTCCAAGACCTCCATGATAATCAATTGAAAGAATTTCTGAGGGAGGTATATAATATATTATCTTTAGAATACAAAATTCATCTTTGACTTCTGCCTTTTTTTCTTTCTTTTTTGTTTTGTGAAACCATCGTTTGATATGCATGTGTTTGACTTGTCTTGTAAGGTTTCAATCATGAGACGTGTGCGCCATCCTAATCTAGTTCTTTTCATGGGCGCTGTTACAATGCACCCACGTTTTTCAATTGTGACCGAGTATCTTCCTAGGTGAGGCTTTTCTTGCATTTCAGTGAAATCAATCTTCTAAGTCTTGTTCTTATATTGCGGCATTCTCAATTATCTCACGTTTTTGTAACAGGGGTAGTCTGTTTCGCCTTCTACACCACCCGGCCTCCGGAGAAATAATGAACATGAAGAGACGGATGCACATGGCTTTGGATGCGGTGTGTACAATGTTTTTCTGTAATTATTAATTTTTTCTATCTTCAAAGTCGATATGTTTTTTCTTTTTATGTTGAACCGGGATACGAAACACAAGAACATTCTAATATGTTTAACATGCAGGCAAAGGGTATCAATTATCTCCATTGTCTCAGTCCTCCTATTGTTCACTGGGATCTTAAATCTCCAAACTTATTGGTTGACAAAAACTGGACTGTAAAGGTTTGTGATTTCGGGTTATCAAGATTCAAAACGGATACCTCTTCCTCATCCTTTGGTCATACATTATGCATGCAATGTTCATTTCTTGTCCTGAATATCATTTTCTTTACGTTACGGTTTCAGCCTGAGTGGATGGCTCCAGAAGTCCTTCGAGGGGAACCTGCAGACGAAAAATCTGATGTATACAGTTTTGGCGTGATTCTATGGGAACTCGTGACCATGCAACAACCCTGGAAAGGCTTAATGCGGCTCAGGTTTGTTCAACTACAAACATATTCATTTTATTTAAAAAAAAGGCCAAACTCTGTTTGATGCGGGTCAATTTTGGTTATGTTTTATCTTTATAAAAAGATTACCAGTATGGAAACAGGTCAAACTATATAATCATGTTTCGTACTAGATATGTAAAGAAAAAGTAATATTATTTATCTAATCACAGGTCAACTTGCTCAATTGATGATCGGTCATCATTGCAGCAAATAGACGAAGAAAACCTATTTACAATCACAAACACATCTCCGAATTCTCTTTAGACATTTTCAAATAACAGACAAAACCGTATTCATCTGTAATGACCAATCAAGTAGTGTGAAATCAAATAAGTATCTCAAGCGGTTTGAGACACAATTGATATGATATTGAAGACTTAAAAAACAACAGTACATAAATCAAAATATTTTTAAACCTTTTTTATATATTTTTTAAATACTTGTACCCACAGGTGGGTCCATTTTGACCAGTTATGCAACCCGCCCAATCGGCCCATTTGGTCACGTCTACTTGCAGCCATTAATGTTGACTTTATATGGATGGAAATTTCAGGTGGTTGGAGCTGTGGCATTCCAGAAGAGGAAACTTACAATACCTTCAAATGCACCTCCTGCACTAACTTCACTGATGGAATCTTGTTGGGCCGAGTAAGAAACTTCTATCTTTTAGTTTAGAGCGGGATATATGGAATTGCCCGTTTATAAATTATAACGCCCTGCGTTTTGTGTCAATAGTGACCCGGTGCAGCGTCCAAGCTTTAAGAGCATAGTGATCACTTTAAAGAAGTTACTCAAGTCTACTCAAAAGTCAAAATAATGGCGGTCAATGCCGAAATCTACTTGCTTATAACTCTTGAAACAACCTCTTTCTATAAAAATTGCACGTTTGTTTTACTTTATGAGATATTGAACTTTATGGAATAATCAAAGTCTAGACTCTTTACATAAATTTCGGGTGGTTATAAATTGTTGTAACCTACTGAACCATCCAAACCGAAGCAAATCGGCCGGTTGGAGTTTCTACTGTTCATCTCACTGTTTAAGGTTTGAAATACTGTGTTTAACGGTTTGGAAAAGATATATCTCTTTGAACCACCCAGCAATTTTAGTAAAATATCTTGGGAAAAAAATATCCTAAACCGTTAAACATTTGAATTGCTGTCTTTTTCAACCGAACAGTTTTTTAAGTTTGGGTTGCTGTTTTTTGAAACCATAGTTATTTCGCTCATAAATCAGTTAAAAATTGGATGTAACATGGCCCAGAAACCCCCACCACAAATGTTTGACATGACTTATCCGCCACCTCAATTCCCAAAAAATAACGTAGCAAGCCCAAATCCTTCATAGTAGCCGGTGAGCCAAATCACGTTTCAGTGACTCAATGCCAACATAATCATCACCTGTAATAACTATATCATCCACATATAAAGATAAAATATGCATCCTGCACTCGTTCATTGAACAAATAATGCTGAATCGTGATTATTAGGCAGAAAACCAAGAGAAGTAATCACTTTAGAGAATTTCTCAAACCAAGCACGAGGGGCTTGTTTGAGGCCATATAACGCTTTCCGAAGCCGAAAAACTTCACCAGGTTTATGAGCAATACCAGGGGGAGGAGTCATGTATACCTCCTCATGGAGATCACCATTCAGAAAGGCATTCTTGACATCCATTTGACAAATTTTCTACTAGCGAACAGATGCAACAACTATGAGAGTACGAACTGTAGTCATTTTTTGCCACTTGAGCAAATGTTTCCTCATAATCATACCATACTTTTGTGAGTATCCTTTCGCTACAAGTCTGGCCTTATATCGCTCTATAGACCCATCACACTTCGCTTTTATCTTATATATCCAACGACAACCAATTGCATATTTACCAGGTGGTAATGAAACCAAATCCCATGTCTGTGTCTGACGAAGAGGCAGTAAGCTCTTCAGCCATAGCATTTTGCCAAAGAGGATTAGAAGCAGCCTATCTATACGATTCAGGTTTAGATAGATGATGTATATTTGCGATAAAGGAATCAAACGAAGCCGAGTGAGTAGAGTAGGATAAAACTGGCAATTTAGTGGACTTACATTCACGAGTAGACCTCCTCAGAGGTGGAGCTGTCTCAACAGGAGCTGTCTCGGGCATAGCCGGACCTGAAGTTGTGTCTGACAAAGTATGGGTGTCTTGAACTAACCCATCGGGTTCTACAGGTCCATTAGGTTCAGTAGATGAGGTTGGAACATCAGATGATATTGATCCATCAGTGTCATAAGTAAAAGGATCAATATTCAGGAGATCTGCCTTTATTACATTGTGCGATTTCGATGAATCGAATCAAAAGGAATATGCTCGAGAAAGATAACATGCCTTGAAACGTATAACTTCTTACTTACATGATCAAAACAATGATATCCTTTTTGTCCAGTGCCATAACCTTTTGGAACATTGGCATAACCCAAGAACACACACAAGGCTGACTTATTCGACAATCTGTCTCGTTCAAAATGAGGACGGAGAACAAAGCAAGTGCATCCAAAAACCCTTAATTCATCTTAATGTGGGAGTTCACCATATAGTTTTTCACATGGAGACATTCCAAAATTATGAGCATTAGGGATCTGATTAATCACATGTTGTGCAGTTAAGAGTGCCCCCCCCCCCCCAGAAAACACTCGGATCATCAGCGGATAGAAGAAACTAGCGAGCGGTCTCCATAAGATGATGGTGTTTCCTTTCAGCAACACTGTTCTGCTAAGGGGCATCGGTACAAGATGCCTGGTGGATTGTACCATCGGATGCAAGTAACTGGGTAAAATCATTTGAGGTGTATTCACCCCCTAAGTCACATCTGAAACATTTTATCACAGTCGAATGTTAAGTCTTAACATAGGCTCTAAAGTTTTTATAAATGCCAAAGAACCCAGATCTACGTTTCATAAGATACACCCATGTTTAACGAGTATAATCATCTATAAGATACACAACTTATTAATGGATATAATCCTTTTGGTATGAATAGTTTATCCGTCTGGGCATGGATATTTTTATTTGGACATCTTGTTTGGGCTACTGGATTTATGTTTTTAATTTCCTGGCGTGGATATTGGCAGGAATTGATTGAAACTTTAGCATGGGCTCATGAACGCACACCTTTGGCCAATTTGATTCGTTCTGGTGGGTATCCTTAATTCTCTCATCTCTTGAACCTATTGTCCTAGATCCAAAACCGAAATGGCCCTCTGAATTATTCTTACACATTCACATTCAATATAAGTCCCCAAAATCAAAATAAATAGAAGAAAAAATGACTAGTAATTAGTTAACACTTTTTCTTTTGGGGTAGGGGTAGAAGGCAAAGAGGGGAAGGATAGAATATGACGACTAACTAATAAATCGACCCACCCTTAGTGGAGACTGGTGATGGACCCCATACATCAGAATGCACAATGTCAAAAGGAGCAACAGGACGAGGGATACTTTTCTTAAAAAGCAAAGCAGAAAATTTAGCAAGTTTTCAACCACTACAATCAGAAATATCACAAATGTTCTGTCCAATAACTTTAACCGTGACGCTGACACATGTCCCAAACAAGAATACTACCGATAAAAATCAGAATATGAATGACTTAAGTGAAAGGAAGACAAGTCATCACTAAAGGCAACAACATCAATTTCTTTAAGATCATCCAAAACATAAAGTTCACCTACCTTACGACGGTCCTAATCACCCTCATAGAACGTGAATCCAATAACATAATTAGAAAAGAACACCCAATTTCCTGATTTACACAACTGACTAATTGAAACAAGGTTTAAAGCTAGATTTGGAATATAATAGACATCGGTGAGAGAAATATGAGGGGTAACAATAGACCACCTTCTAATGGCATTGATGTAGCACTGGCAGACATAACAGATGCAAATGAACAAGATGTCAATGATACAAAAAATGACAAGGCGGCATATGATGAGATGCACCAGAATCCAAGATCCAAAGAGATGGAGTAAAACCTTGTGGCTGCCAAATCAAATCATCGAAAAGAACAAGAGTCTTCTCAAATAATTAAACATGGATCGAATAGGACTCTGATACTATTTTAATCGATAAACATGGATAGAGGAAAAAAACAGCTAGGGTTTTATTATGATAAAAGTGAATACATAAAACTAAGAGAAGCAAGACTATAAATAAAGAAACAATCTAATGTTACTAGCTAAATAGGCTAAATAATAAACCCAATACAAAAAGAGCCCACTAACTTTATTATGCTAAACAAAATTTGTGATAAACAAAAATATGACTTGCGCTATGCAGCGGGACCGTTAAGGCAAACAAAAAGTAAATGTAAAAATGATGAATCACGCACGCACGTACGAGGTGTTAACTCATAAAAATTAGACATAAAAAGTAGAACATAGAAAAGAATAACTAAGTCATAAAAATTAGACCGAAAAAGCAAAACATAAAAAAGAATAACTAAGTCGGCTTAGGACCCGCGAGTTTCGAGGGAGGCGGTAAACTGTTAAAGAAATAGATGTAAAAACGTTGAACCACACGCGCGCGTTGCAACGTGGTAAGTCCCAAAATCTATGACCAATCGTAAAACGACAAATTTGTAAAAATGTAAAGTACAGGTGACCAAAGTTGAAAGTGGAAAAGGGTTGGGGTTAAAAATAGAAAATGTTTGTGACAAATATGTAAAAGATGAAAACTATAAGGTTAAAAGCGTAAAAGATGAAAATTTGTTAAGGGTTATGTAAAAGATGAAAATGGCTAAAAGTGTAAAAGATAAAAAGTAAAAGGTTTAAAAGAAAAAAAAAGAATAGTGTTTTTGTGATGGAAGAAATTTTTATAAATTAATATAGGGTAAATTTCACAACTTTAATAATATTTTGAGACGGTTTAAAACATAAAATATATTTGTTTCACTTAAATGTTAAATCCTTCCAACTCATCCGCCTAAACACTCACAAGCTATGATGAAAAATGCTGATATGAATCGAGTGTTAATTTCTGGGTCAAAGAGTCCGATGCAATACCATGTATGGTAAGGGTGAAGGGAGTGGGGACAAAGATGGTCGGCAAACTAGTTTGTCGAGCGGTAACACCACCGCCAACACTAGTTTGCCGAACGGTTTCATTGTCGAGCATAAAAAATAAAAAAGTTTGCCACTTTCAAGTGTTTAACCATTGTCAATACTTTTCACAATAGTTTAAACCTCTGATTGGTTGATTTTAAAGTTTGTCACTTTCAAGTATTTAACCACCCCCTTCACCCTAAGATCCAATAGAAATAGTTTTTTTTATGTTTGAAGTGTGTAGCACCAATATGATTAACACTCTACTCAGCGTAATTATTGTTCCTACTTAAAAGCTCTAGAGTAATATTAATTATTCTGGTTCAATTTTTTAATAGCGTGATTACACTATTTACAAAATAGTAATTATGTATTTCTTTTCTTTCTTTTACACAGAACAAATTGTTTGTATATGATTATAACACTATTAAACCCAATGTTTGAAAACCGGTTCAAACCAGCCGGGTGTACTGGTTGAACCGTCCGGTAGAACCGGTTAAACCGCCCGGTGCACCCGGTTGAACCACCCGATATACCCGGTTAAACTATTTCTCAGCCAAATTCAATATGTTATAAAAACCGGATTTTAAAACATTGATTAAACCATGGGGGCGTCCCATCTAAGCTAATTGATTTCCCAAAACGTTGTTAACACTTAAACTTATAGACTCATTCTTAAAGAAGTAGGGACTCTTATCCTTACCAATGTTGGTATATATTTGTTTTCTTTTGTTCGGAACTCACTGAAAGATCATACACTTTTTAGGAAAGTAAATTTAATTCATGTGTCAATGTGTATAATTAGTTAGATTATCTGTAATGGTTAATGTCTTTTAAGAGACATTTTTTAACATATCAGTATTGTAACGCTCTTTAAACATGTGTGATAGTTAACGCCCCATAACATTATTTCAATCAATACTTTATGTTTTGTCTTCTTTTCATTGTGCATCATACTAAAAATGTACATCTATCTTCATGCCCCTGTAATGCCCAATGACGCAATATTGGGGCGTTATCAAACCCTTCACACCTCTGTAATGCCCCATTATGCATGACACTAGATTTATATTACTTATAAATATTATGCATCTTTTAACCCATTTAATTTAATTAATTTGATTTTTATCAAAATTATTTGTTTTTATTAAAATTATTTGTATTTGATTAATTTAATTAATTTGATCTTGACTGGACCAAACTATTTATGCAAGACAACACTATCGATCACGGTATGGTCTATAACTTACCACACCCGATGCAATAATTTGGATAAGTTGTAAGGGACAAAATCAATAAAAGTTATATTGTTTTCCTTTGTGTGAATCATTTTAATATACAAGTAATTATACAACTTATTTTATTTACATTATGAGCTTCACATTTAGTAATCATACAACTTATTTTATTTACATTATGAGCTTCACACTTTTTAAATTTTGTAGATGTACATTGGCATGATTCATACACTATAAACCATACCATACCACCATAATTTAAATTAAAAACAAAATATTTGACATTGTCAAAGCTTTTTTTTGGCCTTTCCCATTTGCCCTCAAGTATCCTATAAGGTCATAACTATATCTTATAAGCCGCTCCCTTGTACGAATGGAGGGGTTCCACACAAAGGCTTTTTGTTTTTAAGCAATCCCATTTTATTTGTATCATAAACTTTTTAGTTAAATTAATATTGTCACTAACATGTACCCAAAGGGTAAATAAAAGTTTAGACATATGTCAAAATAAATAACTTTTAAGCAATGATATCTAACCAAACATGTCAAAAAAAATTTAAGATGTTACATTTTAAAAGTAGGTCGTGTGACAAAACTCTTTGAGCATTTTCATACAATTCTACTCCACCCAGTCGTAAGGACTCTTATATTTCGTACGTCTATAATAAATAGGTATTTAATATTTTATACGATGACAAATGTATATCATATCATATTTATATTATATTTATATTACACTACAAAAGGTATGTGAGGGAATAATGGCAGTGGGGGACAGTGACGGATCTAGAAAATCCGTCAAGCCGTAACGTTTTATAAAAAAAACCGTAACGAAATCAGAAAACGTCAAAATTTTCCAAAAGTTACACTAGTTTTACACTATTGCCGAAGCGCCAAGCCGTAGCGGGGGTTACCCCTTCGTATAAGCTAGGTCCGCCCCTGGTGGGGGAATAATGTCAGGCTCCTGCCTGCCTGGTACTTTCCCATTGGCCCGAACAAATTCCGATTTTACCTCAAGTTAAAATTTACGAATTTACCCTAGTTCAAAATTACAATTTTGTCCCCGGTTAAAATTACAGTATTTTCATCGTTTCAGCTTTTGACAAATTATGATTTTACCCCAGTTCAATATTACAATTTTGCCCTAGTTCAAATTAGTCTTGCCATCATTTTGGCAAAACTATGGAAATGTTTTGTTTTAATTGATTGACTCGATTTAATTTTTATTCGTCCTAGACATCTGTCTAACACTCGCTCATTGACCCTAACAAATTACAGTTTTACCCCAGCTTAAAATTACAGTTTTACCTTATTTTAATTTTTTTTTTAGCAAAACTACGATATCATTTTGTTTAATTGATTGAAAAATATTCAGTCTTACACCCTAAGACACGTTCGACACATAAAAATAGTTCTTAAATATAATTCTTTCTAGAAAATGTATGACCCTTAAATATTAAAATACACGCGTTCTGATAACCAAAATACAAAATAATTAGAGTAAATACTAAAGGGGGTTGTGGCACAGTTTCTTCTTTAGTAAGATTGGTTTTGTAATTCAAAAGGGGTTGCGGCGCAGTTTGTTGCCCGTTTACCTGCCACTTTTTGTAATTTGATATTTTAATATGAAGGGACCAAAGAGATCTATTTCAAAAAAAAATAATAATAATTGTCACATTCGTGAATATTAAATCACCAGTGTTCTAGTGGTGGCCACAAGTATTTAAGTTCTACCTATGATGGCCTCGGGTGAGTTTTTCCCTCTAAATCTCAAGTTCGCGTTTGAATGATAGAGGTTTCTTATTAAGAAGTTTAAATTGGATATCTATTGTGCGAGAAGACTCTCTGACACAAACCCGATTAAAACAACGTATACTAAACATCACGACTTTCGTGAATTCTTTCAAAAAAAATTGTCACATTCAAATCCAATGAACTTATGTTGACAAAATTACAAACCGACTTATACGCCGGTCAAGCAATAAATAGACACTAAAACGTACAACCATCGATGCACAACGTACAACTATCACAACACACATTCAACAATACAACCATTCATGCACAACGTACAACCACTCACATAGGCTCATTACAACCTCCAATATACATCTCTCTTCTCATATCAAACCCTCAAAAAAACTTCAAAAAAACTTAAAAAATCACACAAATTCCGATCAAATCAATGCCGATCATCCTCATACCAATCATCCTGATCACAATCATCATCTTCATATACCTTCTGATCACCAAAAACCTCATCAAAACCTTCCGATACAAACACCTACCGTGTTACGACGCAAAGCACCACTTCATCAACGGCGCACAGTTCTTATCCAAATCCAGATCCACTCCCGACCGTACGATCGCCATCAAGTTCGCAAAACAAGCCGCCGATGAAGCCGATCGATCAATCTTACTGGATCCAAACGACGCAGCATCGCATATGTTAAAAGCGTTAGCTCTCGACGCACAGGGTTACACGACGTCAGCGTTAACGGCGCTTGACGTGGCGTTATCTCCGTTAACGGCGAAGTCGTTGAGTGATGTGGAGAGAGGAGAGGCGTTGTTTAAACGAGCGGAGATTAGGAAAGTGAGTTGTAAGGAGCAGCGAGTTGACTTGGTGGTTGAGGATTTGGTGGAATCGGTTAAGTTGTATGGGGATAATGCGACGGCGTTTTGGATGCTTGGAGAGTGCTATGCGAAGATGGGGAGGAGAGAGGAGGCGGTTCGAGCGTGTGAGAAGGCGGTTCGGATTGATCCGGCTTTGTGTGGGGCGAGAGAGGCGTTGGAACGGTTGTGTTCGGGTTTGGTTTTGGATATAGAAACACAAACACCACCGGCTAGCAAATAACCAACGACATGACTTGTTACAGAGTTTTTTTTTTACTTTTTAGTTAAAAGTTATTATTGTACCTGATTGTAAAATCGTGTTTTTTGCTCGTCAGGTACCTACCTGGTACGCGGCGCTGAATGGTCAGGGCCTATTGGAGACTGGTGTATGAGTTTAAAATTTTACGTGATTAAAAATTGCTCGTTGAGATGTCTTTTATTATTATTTTAAACGGGGATAATATTTCTTTTAGTATCACTATCCTATGTGTGTGTTCCCGAGTATAATAAACGAAAGGAAAAGAAGAGAAAATGAACTAAGGAGAGAAAAGAAAAGAAAATAAGTATAATGGAAAAATTTAATTAACTATCGTGTTCTCCGGTTTAAAGGAAATGAAAAGAAAAGTAAGGATTTTATATATTAAAAACTAGAATAACCACCACGCCGCAATCGGCGGGGATTCGTTAGTTATATATCATATGTTAGATGAAAGACAAATGTTTCTCACATGGCCACGAGCCTGTGTGTAAAACCGAGAAAAAAATAACTAAGTCGATCTCTGACTCGCGCGTTGCGACAAACTTATCAAACGGAGAAAAATAGATGCGTTGCGACGGACTTGTCAAACGGGAAAAAAAACGTTGAACCTCACACGCACGTTGCGGCGTGTGAATTCGGAAATTTAGAATGACATGTTAAACGGAGAACTTGTAAAAGATAAAATGTATAAGGGACCAAAGTTGAAAGTAAAAAATGTGTTGAGATTAAATTGCAAAAAATGAAAAGCTTTGGGTTGAAAGTAAAAAAAATTAATGAGGTTAAATTATAAAAGATGAAAACTTTTAAATAATAAATGAAAAATCAAATGATTCAAAGGGGTGGAAATACCAAATATTGAAATTTCAGACTTAAATTGCCAAATATTAAAATTTTAAAGTTAAAAAAGAAACAATTTCAGATGATGAAAATAAAAGAGATAAATAGATTTAGTTAAATTTATGTTTAATATTATCATTGTTATTTAATAGAAAAGATAAATAGAAAAATAAGGATGAGAAATAACGACACGTGTTCAAAAAGGATTTTTATTTATTAAGATAGGAAGATGTTTTCCTTTTAAATCTCTCTGATATGGAAAGATTTTAAATAAAGGAAAAGAACATAAGTTTTCATTCCATTAATCTCCATTTATTTTCTTAAAAAAAAACTCTAGAACACTTTTTTAACATTATTTCAAATTCTTTCTTTGTCTTCTTTAAATGAAACTTGGGAACACAACGTAAATGTTTATTATTTGACACTCAATCTTTGATCCGTTATAATAGCCGATGTATAATTTTAGTAATTTCAAGTTACGAGAAGAAAAAAGATGGAAAATAAGGCGCTTGATGCTTTGGAACGGGTGGTTTTGATGGACCCGTGTTGGGTTAGGTTGGGTTGTAAGTGGTTAGGATTGTATCGTGTTAGGTTGGGTTGTGGCTTGGTACATGTTGAAGGGTTGGGTTCGACTTCAACACAATGAGACTGACAAGGTGCAGGAAGTATAGATATTTTAATGTGTAATTTTTTTTTCTGGTAATTATTAATTAGGAATTAAATATACGCGTTTATAGGACTTGTTAACACAACTTGTTTGACATGTTACAAGTTTACTTTTTGAAAAGATAGGTCTACCTTTCCAAACTTTCCGTATCAATAAATTGGAATATGTATGTGTAAGAGTTTGACTATTCAAAGGGCAATTTGTTTAACGGCCAACTAAATAACTGGATAAGCATCTTGTTATGCCTTCAATTGAGAAAATGCATACTTTTCTCTATAACGGTCAGACTTGGATTCATACCCGAGTCACCAAGCCATTAGTTTCAGGGAAAACACGCCCGCCCAAAGGCCCATTACGGTAAAACATGGTTCGGCTCGGTTTCGAACTGGCGACCACCAGAGAAGCCTAGTTCTAAACTTTATTGCCACCACCAATGTTCTTCAAAGTGATATTAGTGGGAGTTGAACTTAGAATCTCAAGGAGAGAAACCAATTTACTAACCACTAAACTAACTTGTCATGACTATCAAATCATGATAGATGCTTTCTCCGGCACCTTGCGGACCGAATCAATAACACTACATACTGCACTGACAAACTGTACATAATAATAATAATAATAATAATAATAATAATAATAATAATAATATTAACATCATATTTTTGAAAATAAAGAAAACAAAACAATAAAGACATATAATAATAACTACAACAACTTGAAAATAAAAGGACATTGATATTCACACACCCAAAAAATTATTTTCACACCTCAAAACACCACGCTTTGGCCAAAGCGGGACATTTAGGGTTCTTTTCCAGACAAAAGGTGATGTGAGGTGATCTGACTGTTGATACGAGGTTTTATGCGGTACGATGTTGTTAGCAGTCACGCACAAGCCCTAAACGCCGCGCTTTGGGCAAAGCGCGGCGCTTCGATCCCCTTTTTTTGCTTCTTTAAGTAGCAGACGTTGCATGATTCGTTTAGGTCATTCGTTTATTCAAATTTCAAAAGTTTTAAATCGTTTATCAAAAAGACCCGTGTTTTGTTGTTTTAGTGGCATTTCTTCAAAATACGATGTCGTGGTTTAGCAACTACCTTTTCGGTGAATACTCTGACGAGACTGTGGTTCCAGATTCTTACAAGGGGACCGCTATTTCTGACTCGTACGGGAAACCTGTCACGTCCAACATGAGGGAGGACGAGGTTGTCTCTGGCATTCGTTATCGTGACAATACAGTGCAGCTGGACTTGAATGTCCTTGTGGAAAACTCGTACGGGGTGCAGTTGGACTTGAATGTCCCTGTCGAAGACTCGTACGTGGTGCCGTTGTACTTGAATGAAAATGTGGAAGAATCGTACACTCCTATATTTGAAAATCCGTATGGTCAGCCAAACTATCCAGGCCACGGTTATGTTGGTGAGCAGAGCTATGTACAACAAGACTATTCGAACTACGGTTACGGTGGTGAGCAGATTTTTGTCAAGCAAGACTATCCTGACCAGGGAGAGTGGTGAACAGAACTTTGCAACGCAAGACAACACGGACCATGGACACGGTGATGAGCAGGAAGATCTGTTAGTCGATGAGGATGGCTGTTACCCAGTTATATTTTCTTTTGATACAAACCTTAAGTTTTCGTCACGTGATGAGTTGGTAGATTGGGTACAGAAGATGGGAAAGGACAATGGCTACATTATTGTGATTAAAAGGTCGAATAAAAGTGGAAGTAATTTCAAGGTATGGTTTCAATGCAGTCTCGGAGGGGATTATAAGAGTGTAGCTATAGTGAGGAAAACAGGTAGCAAGAAAATAGGTTGCCCGTTTGAGTTGATAGGGTTTACGGAATCAAAGGGAAGTGTTTGGAAGATAGAGGTGATGGAGCCGAAGCACAACCACACTCCTATTGAAAACTTAGAGGGGGGGGGGGGACACGCGTATGCGAGAAGACTTTCTTCAGAGGATAAAAGACTGATTGAGCAGCTGGCAGAGCAAGAAATTCAAAACCATAGCATCTGGCGAACGTTGACGAAAAAGAACCCGGCTAAAAAGATTATTTCGAAAGACGTACACAATGCTGTTAAGAAGATCAATGCCTGAAAGAGCGTCGGGGAATCTCCAATGCAAAAACTTGAAAACCTTCTTGTTGAAAAAGATTTCACTTATTACATACGCGAAAATGAGATCACAAACGCAGTTGAAGATATCTTCTTTGTCCACAAACTTTCATTCACTATGTGGTGTGCATTTCCGCATGTGTTAATGATTGACGCCACATACAAAACAAACTTGTACAACCTTCTGTTTGTGCAGATTGTAGGCATGACGTCCACAAACCAGTCATTTGCGGCTGCTCATGCGTTAATTTCTGCAGAGAAGGTAGAAAACTACATATGGGTGTTGGGTAGGGTCAAGTCTATGTTGGTGGACTGTATGGAGCCGCGTGTCATCATTACAGACAGGGACTTGGCGCTAATGAACGCGTGTGATAAAGTTTTCCCAAAAGCGAACAAGTATCTTTGTCGGTTCCATATTCAACAAAATATCAACAAGAACATCAAAGAGAAATTTACCGAGCAGGAGTGGAAAGAATTTGTTCGTTCGTTTTCGACGTTGTGTGAGTCTTCCACAGAGGAAATATACAAGTATAGTTTGGCAAACATCGAAGCACAGCTGAAAGAAGTTGGTCATGGACGTGATTATCTATTAAATAATTAATTACATACCAGTTTTTACATACATACGTACTTAACAAGTTTTGGTTATATTCTTAGAGGTGTTTGAGTATATGAAGAAATCCTGGTTGGACCCGTACCGTGAAAAGTTTGTAGCTGCATGGACTTACAGGACACTTAACTTTCACCAAACTACAACCAACAGAGTTGAGGGCATGCATGCGTTACTAAAAAGTCACTTTCCAAGTCATCGCAACACGCTGGTTAAACTTGTGGGGTTTGTTGATCATGTGGTTGAGAAACAATATACGGAGATTAGAAGAGGATTTGAGACAAGTCTTCGGAAAGTAATGACCACCACAAGGCTCACCCCATGCTTGGAAATATACTTCGAAAGGTTTCAATATGGTGCAACTTGTGGTTGCCAGCTTTTCACTAGTTGTGGTTTGCCGTGTGCTTGTCGTCTGGAAACGTTAGAAAAAAACGATATGTTTACCTTTTAATTGTTGGCTTTTATGTATTTACGAACTAATTCTCTACCATATGTTTTTTAAACTATAGGTCAGCAAATCCGAATAAATTCCATAGACGTGTTCTGGAAGAAGCTTGACTTAAAGCCGGCAAGGAGTAAGGTAGAAGATATCGACGTAGACGCGAAATTTGAGAAACTAAAACAACAAATCAATCCAACACCTCTGCAAGTCAAAAAGAGCTACTTTGAAAAGTTTAAACAAATCCTCAAGCCAGGAAACAATACAAAAAAGCCTCCTTTGGTTCAAATGAACACACGTGGTCATCCAACAAAGAAGACGCAAGAACAACGCACGGCAGAATTTGCCTGGAAAAGCTGTCATATACCGTCTGCACAATGTGATGTCGACTTCTCGGCGATCCGCCTCGTTATAGCTCGTACGAATCATCTCAATACTCTCACAGACAAATAAAACAGCAACCCCCTAAAGTTCACCCCAATTTCCCAATGATAATGTTGGACCCTAATGTAGCTATTGGGAACTATGGATGGCAAATTCCAAAAGTGTTTCACCCATACATCTCGAAAATAAAGGACGTGAAACCATATGGTCATTGTGAGTTTCGATCGGTAGTTGTGGGGTTAGGACATAAACAAACAAAGTATTTGGCTATCCGGCAACAACTGCTAAACGAGTTGCGTATGAACGAGGGTATTTGGAGGCAAGTTTTCGATCCAGAAAACGTTGGACATTATGATGCCTTGTTTAGTAGGATATAATTTCATGGAGTGGGTAGATCTGAGCGCAATAATTGGATGGTGATGCCTGAGACGGGATTTCTTATTGCTAAAAAAGATGGTGCCATTGTACACACGATCGACACTCGTTGCGACGACACAATTTTCCCACTGTTGGGAAGTTTGGACGATGCTGAGAGACCTCATCAGGTGGTTACTGTTGTGTTTGTCGATGGTGGACATTTCATCCACATAAAGCTTGAAGAACCCTATCCCCCTCCCCCGAACTTTCTGTGGACTATGAATAGAACAGAGAGTGCAACGGGCTGGTATGACTTATACAAGGACCGAATCAACGCATATCGAAGCATAATGCACACACAAGCAGACCATAATGTGTTCCCGTATGTTCAAGATGTAGGATAAGTAAGATTATTGATTTGTTATTATATAAAAGTGTGTTTGTGACTGTTACTACTCAAAATGTCATAATATCGAATGTCACCGACAAAAACCGAATGTCACCGACACGAACCGTACGACCAAGATACGCGATATAGCCGAACAATAAGGATAGTAAATGTCATTATACATCTTTTAATGAAAAAGTACGATAAGAACTAATCCAGTTTGGCACCCATACATGCATTACCGCACGTTCGACTACAAGTGAAATCAAAAGACAAACACTCGAAATCACGAAATACAGGACCAATGATGACCGAAGTTATCCGGAATGTGACGTATAGGCCATAAACTACCTAAAATGAAACGCAAAGGAAAAATACGTCACGTTACGGCATGTATAAGCACGTTTTTTAATAAAAGACAAATAAAAGAAAAAAAAGGACGCCCCGCTATGGTCTAAACCAAGCGTTTTGGTTTAAAAATTTTTATTTTTAACCCAAACGATTTTGGGTTAAAAATGATTTTTTTTAAAAGCAAAACGCCCCGCTTTGGCCAAAGCAAGGCATTTTGCACCTGGTTAAAGGGTGAAGCGGACCAGCTTCACCTCAAACGCACCATACTACCAAAAACACACACAAAATGGGCGATTTACACACACTAGGCTTGTTCTACGTCGATTTGTTAGATCGCTCCTGAATAGCTCGGGAACCTAATTTGTATCTAAATGTCCAAATAGGCGGAAACTAAGTGACATGTTAACCATATAACAAGAATTACTCATTAATTGTCTGTTTATTGATCACAGATTCATGTACATTCAAGTTCCAGATTCGACAGAGCTTCGCCTCTAAGTGTGCCAAAGTTACAAATGAGAAACCATGAGACACCTATTTATAGTGTGTCAAGTTCGCTTGGGGAGGACACAAGTTCGGGCGAACTTGTTGAACAAGTTCGGCCGAACTTGTTCACTCATTACTTAACGGGCGAACTTGATCACCTATTTACATAAATACTTCATTTTCTAACATAATCTCATCTATTCTAAACAGAATCGATACAAGACTAAGACATAGACATACTGTACTAACAGACTCCCCCTTGGATATTGTCTTCGTCTTGATTAGTCTTCAAAAGCTCTATCTTCAAATCTTCTATCTGCAACACCCATAGAAGTTCTTATACAGTTTCTTTCTTCTCTATTGAGCAGGAATCGGCGTTTGATCAGTAGGAGGCACCTTTGTCATAAACTGAAAACGTCTGAGTCTTGCCTCTCTACTCTTTTCATGTAAACGTTCAATACGCCTTTCTTCTTTCAAAAACTCTTCACGTTCTAGCTCTCTCCAGCTTGATTCCCACATCTTTCCAGAATTTACGCCGTGAGCATAGCAAACATTAACGATCCCTTGATACTGCTTTGCTTGTACCTCTTCACGCTTCTCGTAACAAATCTTGTTAAAGAATAAACATCGAATATCCTCATTTGAACAGTTCACTAGCCACATGGGGGAAGGGTAAATGCACGGTACCCCTGACCGCGGGAGGGTTCTCCCTCCCCAAGCTAGCTTAGCCCCATAGCTGCCTGGCGGTTACTACCCAGCAGGATTATTCGGTCCGAGCTGGACTCGAACCCGCATCCTTCCGTTTGGAATGGGTGAGGCTGGCCACTGGGCTGACACCCCGTGGTTCGTTCACTAGCCACATCGTGTCTAATATGCGCATCGTTCTCTATAACCCCCAAAATCCTTCTTTTTGAAGTACTTCAGTTGATCTTTCTTTAGTAATATCCAAATGTTCTTCAAACTTCAAGACTATAACAGCCTCACACGTCGTTGGATCAACTTGCCACCACTTGAACAAAGGATAGAAATCTTGTTTGATCGGCATTAGTGGCATGTTCTTCATGGCACGCGGATGTTTCATTATCAACGTTATATCTTTCTCACCCGTCTGCTTGTTAGTCTTGATTTTGCGTTTAGGTATAAACGGCTTCCAGTATTTGAATCCTTGAGTCGCTTCGAACTTTATCATCTTCCACAACAATTGATCAATAAACTTCATATGGTAACTTACATTCCCTGTTTGCACTAATTCCTCCACATCCCAATAAGGTAGCGTACTGAAATCTTCCATGTATTGAAAGTATTGTACCCCGAATTCACGTTTGATGGCGTAGACATTCAACTCTTTTAACCACCCCCAACTTAGGATATCACCTAATGACTTGTCGGCGTCTCTGGTAAAGAATGCTAACGGTCGACAAAACTTTCTTTCTTTAGGCATCTCTTTAAACCAGGATTTCTTTGCTTCAACAATCTCAGCTTTAGTCATTTGCTTCGGAACTTTGCCTCCACGAACAGATTCAACAATCTTTTTTTCAACAAATCTTCATTCAACTGTTCGTACATTTCCTCAAACGTAGGAAAACTATCATTATTCAAACCAACATACATCTCTGCTTCATCCTTTTCATCATCTGATCTATCTTCAACAATGACTCTGTCATAATCATCAGCATCAGATCTTCGTTTGTAACAGTACTTGTTAGGTTCAAACGTGTCTATATTCACAACTTCCTCCTCAAAATCAAAATTAAAATCAAATGATTCAGCATCAACGTTCAGCAGATCTGCAAGATCTTCTTTTGACATATTGTGAACAAACTCTCCTTCTTCAACATTGTGCTCTAACATTAATACCAACGGTTTTGCAGGCATTGCAACAATCGCATCAGTCATATCTTCATCTGTTTCCCTTACTTGCCCTGATGTCTCCCCCTTACTTTGATCTTATATCATATTCACATCATCGTTCAGTAGGGAAGTAAAATCAAACTCATTAGTCACTTTCGCATCAATAACTTTCAAACCAACTCCACCCTAACCATCATTATTACCATCATCATTGTCAGAATCATCTTTTGGATTATCTTCAGGTTCATCATCCTTATCTTCGTCCTCAGCTTCCTCATCGTCCTTCTGTTCTGTTTCTTTCTCTGGAATAATTACGGACTCGGAAGCTTTTGGAATATCAACATTTTCAGTCACAATCTCTTCTGTTGTCTTGGGCAAACCCTCAATCACATGCTTTCCTTTACCTTGTGCAGCAAGTTATTTCTCAGCCTTTTCTTTCGCTTCTTGCACATCTAATCGTTCATATTCTTCTTTGAAATCAATCCCCAGACTGTTAGATAGCACCTTCTGCAGTCTTGAAAACCTTCTATCATTCATTTCTCTTTCAGATCGTAACTCAACAATCTCTTTCTGCAAACTTTCATTTGCATCCTACAGACTTTCAATCAACGCTTTTAAGTATCCACGACCTCCTTCTAAGAACTTCACTTTGTCGTTCAGAATTTTCTTTTCAACTTCGCTTTGATTCATTTTCTGTTCTAGAGCCACCTTTTCAGCTTCGTTCTTCATCAATCTTTCTTATAGAACTTTGACTCTTTTCTCTAATTCATCGACATTAGAGTCTGGAAAGAAATCATTCAAATCTTCAAGATTAACAGGTTCATCAGGAATATTTCCAAATAGCTTTGGCCTCGGAGTTGTCTTTGGTGTAGACTTTGGTGTACTCTTTGGTGTGTGCGGTGAAGTATGAACTCGAACCACTTTCAGAATAGAACTTTCAGACTGTGATGTTGTTGGAGGTTCTTGAGACTCAATAATAGGAATTTCTAGCAAATCAGACTCAGGAGGTTCTTGTGTGGCTCCTGGTTGCTCAATAGTCTCTTGCACAGAAGAAATTCGAACTGTTTCAGCCGTAGGAGGTTCTTGTGTAGCTCCTATTTCTTCAGCACCAAAAGGTTCTTATGTAACTTCTTTGTGCTTCTTTTGGCTTATATAACATCGGCTTTGCGGCTTTTGAACTGCTTTTCTTCCTTTGGTACTTGGAGAACCTGTAGTCTTCAAAGTAGCATTTTTCGCTTATCAGATTTTACATATTAGCTCTCAGCCCGTTGTCAATTAGATTTCCACCAGTTTAGCACCCTACTAGACTTCGAAGATCCGTTCTCCAACATTGGCTTGTAGAAAATTATGTAGAAACAAAATCTTTTTGTATTTTTTGAAAGTTTATGCTAAAACACACTGAAAATCTTTTTGATTTTAATCTGTAAAGCAAGTAAACTATGTACAAACATATTTACAGACATATTTTTGTGAATTCGTGTCTAAGGATCATATCAGTTATTTGAGACATATCACCAGTACCGTTGACCTTTTGATGACTTTAAGTTTTAAACTCGTTTACCTAGATTATCGATATGTTTATCCATTTAAACTTTGACACATTTCTCAATTGTTCCAAGATATCTTAGGTATGAAACTTGACTTAACTATGGTTCCCATCTCAGAATATACTCCCGTATTAAGATTCCCTAGATTTCATACAGGTGAGTATAGCGAAATTGATATCTGTATCTGGGTTAATGCGAAGCCTTCAGAGCTCAGGTTAATACCAATCGATAAAGAGATGAAGGCTCGACTTTAAGGTGTGTTCCAATTAAGGAATCTTTTAAGCAATGCAATTGATTAAATCTTTCGATTCTTTTCAAGTTTGCATGCAGTTTTAGGGTTTTTAGCAAAAGTATTATAGAAGTTCTAGGCTATTGCTTCCACAAAATCAGAAGAACTTGTATAATACCCCAGATATCAATCATCTAAAGACCTCGTATCTCAGAATCAGGCAATCTCTCAAACGAAATTTCGGAGTACTAAGTCCATATATCCGAGAGATGTTAATCCACAAGTTTAAGCAGCTGTAAAATTTAGTTTATATCCCGGGAACAATTTACTGAACGTGTAAAGCCTATCGACACATCCATAGTAAGACTCGTTTATCACTTTTTAAACTTTACAATTCTTTAGCATACTGTGATAGTCCATTGATGTACTATCATTTCCTTTGTGACACAAAATTCTTTTTATCTTTTTTATGTTTTTGTACTTTTTTGTTTTTCATATGTTTTTGTATTTTCTTGTAATATTTCTCCCCCTAAAATCAAAAACATATTTTTGTATTTTAGTTTTTAAGAAATACTAATCTAAAAGATAAAACAAACCAATGTGGATCACGTGAACTCGTCGTCTGATCCATATTCAACCTCTGCCTCCGCACCTGTCAACAAATTTTTAATACCGTTAAGCCTCATTGGATATTTAAATCTTGTTAAAGGAAAAGCTTTGGTATAAAAATCAGCTTCTTGTTCATCGGTGTGGATTTTTTCTATTCGTACTAACTTCTTTTCGTAACAGTCACGAATGAAGTGATAACGAATATCTATGTGTTTAGTTCGAGAGTGATGAACTGGGTTTTTAGTTATGTTGATTGCTGCCTTATTGTCTACATATAAAGGCGTATCAAGAAATTGCAATCCAAAGTCCCTCATATGTTGTTGAATGCATAGGATTTGTGAACAACAGCTGGAAGCAGAAATATATTCTGCTTCACAAGTAGAGAGAGAGACCGTGGTTTGTTTCTTGCATTGTCACGTTACTAATCGAGTTCTGAAGAACTGGCAACCAGCCGTCGTAGACTTTGAATTCAGTTTGTCCACCCCAAAGTCAGAATCAGCATATCCCGTCAGATCGAAGTTGTCGTTCTTTGGATACCACAAGCCGGTGCTTGGATATCCCTTCAGGTAGCGGAATATTTTCTTCACAATCTGCATATGAGATACTCTGGGACTGGACTGATATCTTGCACAAAGACAGGTAGGATACATGATATTTGGGTGAGATGCCATCAGATACATAAGTGATCCTATCATCGACCTATAGAGCGTATCATCTATTTTGGTTCATGTTTTGTCGATGCAAATTCCGTGATTCAGTGCCAGAGGAGTCGAAAGCGTCTTCTAGCTATCCATTTCAAACTTCTTCAGAATATCATGAACATATTTTGTTTGATGAATGAATATGCCGTCTGGTAACTGATCAACTTGTAACCCGAGGAAGAATTTCATTTCGCCCATGGAAGACATCTCGAACTTCTTCTTCATTATCTTCTCGAATTCTTTGCAAAGACTATCATCTGTTGAATCAAAGATGATATCATCCACATAGATTTGTACAACAATTAGATGACTTCCGACTTCTTTGGTAAACAATGTACTATCCACTGTGCCTCTTGTAAAGCCGTTTCCAACCAGATGTTGAGATAACGTCTCGTACCAAGCTTTCGGGGCTTGGTGTAATCCGTATAAGGCTTTGTCCAGGAGATAAGCTTTGTTCTTGTTCAGCGGATCGACGAACCCCGGTGGTTGGCCGACGTACAGTTGCTCGCGTTGCTTACCATAAAGAAATACGGATTTCACATCTAACTGATACACTTTAAAACCTTTCCAAGCAGCGAATGCAAGGAAAATGCGGATTGACCCTAAACGTGCAACCGGTGCATCATCATCGAAAGTCGGAGCTTCATCAGAGTCGAAATTCTGATTTTGAGGAATATTGGGCTCTGTAGTAGCATTTCCTGGTTCAGTGGAAACATTTGCTGGAGTTGTAGTAGGTGTTGCTTCTGCTTCAGAAACTTGTTCAACCGGAACACCACTATTACTCGGACCTGCACCAGAAGATGATGTACCAACAGTAGGTTGATTAACCACTATTGGCCTTAGAATCTATTTTTGATTTGCCGACTGTTCTAGACAATAAAGCGCTGCAAGTTCTTCTTCAGACGGCTCTTCTGGCAAGTCGAATGACTTCCACAAATCTTGAGAATTGAACAGCCACGCATCGTCTTTTCATTGAATAGGAGTTGTGTACCGAAAGCAATCTACGTGTTGTGCTTTGACCACTCTTCTCAAAGCAGGAATGTAAACTCTCCTGAACGGACTAGCGTAACCAACAAAGAAACCTTCCAGCGGTTTGGCACCGAACTTTCCATCTGAATCAATCACTGTGCAAGGTGCGCCAAACGGTTCTAGATACTTTAGATTTGGTTTCCTTCGGTTAATCATCTCGAAGCAAGTCTTCTTGGTCGGTTTGACTGTTACGACCCTGTTTAAAGTGTAGCATGCCGCTGCAACCGCCTCACTCCAGAAGCTAACAGGAAGTTTGGAATCGGCAAGCATAGTTCTTACTGTTTCAATAAGAGTTCTTCTTCCTCTCAGCTACGCCATTTTGTTGTGGAGTGTAAGGTGCACTGAATTCGTGCAAAATTCCTTTGGCGTTGCAAAAATCTTTCATCTTTGTATTTTTGAACTCCGTACCATTATCACTTCGAATTCGTCTAACAGGGAGATGATATAAATTTTCAAGTTTCTTGAAGAGAATCACAAGATTATCGAACGTTTCATCTTTAGTCTCTTGAAAGAAAACCCATAAATATCGAGAATAATCATCTGTGACGACTAAACAGTACAGATCTCCGGTTATACTTCAAACATTCACCGGACCGAAAAGATCCATATGTAGCCGTTCAAGCGGCAGCTTTATTGAGTTTAGAATCTTCTTAGGAGTTCTTAATCTGCTTCCCTTTCTTGCATTCAAGACAATGATCCGTCATGTGGAAGCTTCGAAGATTTACTCCTTCGACCAAGTTATTGTGAACCCGAAAATTCATTTTCCTCAGATGTATATGCCCCATCTTTCTGTGCCATAGAATCGAATCCTTCTCTCTGGCTTTTGTAACAAAACATTGAGCCGACTTTAGCGATGTTGTAGCAACACTCATGTCTAGCATGTAGAGATCATTTTCGCGTGGAGCGCGCATTAGAATCCAATCATCCGAAATCTTGAAGCCCGGCTTAAGTATCACGCACTCTTTATCATTGAAATGAATAGTAAACTGCTTATCGCAAATCTGTGAAATACTGAGAAGATTGTTCTCTAGCTCGGCGATATAGTTAACACGATCAAAAGACACCATACCATTCGAAAGCTTTCCTTCAGCTACGATCCGACCTCCATGATTTCCAGCGAAGACTACATACCCTCCATTAATCTCTTTGATATCAAATAGTAGTGCTTTCATCCCGGTCATGTGTCGCGAAGCTCCGCTATCCAGAATCCACTTCGATAATATGGATCTTTGCCCCTGCACATGTTAACAACTCAGTGAAAAAGTGCAACCCAAGCCTTTTTGGTGTTTGGTTTGGGATAAAAAAAACTTCATAAACATCCTCATAAGCCCTCTGATATTCAAAATCATCATCTAAGACTTCATTAACATTTACGTTTTAAAACTTGACTTTTTTCTTATCTTTTGAAAGTTTTGGAACTTTGTCAGTTTCAGTTTTACCCTTTGAATTAGACACCTTGTCGACTTTAATTTCAACTGACTCAGATTTTGCAACTTCAAATGTTGTTGTTTTCTTCTTTGCAACCCAAGATTGTGATTTAATTCTTGCTTTCTTAATGTAGAATCTTGAATCTTTGTTTTCATTTAATTTGAAAGTTTCACCTTTCTCAAAAGTTGAATTTTCAATCTTTAATTCAGTTTTAGGTTTCACTTCGATTTTAGATTCATTGTTTCGTTTTAAAATTGTGATTGGTTTTACAATCTCTGGTTGCTTAAGTTTCTCAACATCTGAATTTGTCTTTCTTCGATGATATACATGCTTTGATTTCGGACACTTGCGAGCAATGTGACCAACTTCATTACATTTGAAACAAGTCCGAGTATCATGAGAATGTCCACTAGTGGGTTTTACTCCACTTGCGGATTTAGCCTTATCCCGAAGTTCCTTTTCTTTCTTAAACTCATCATTTGATTGTTTTCCAATCAAATTCTCTTCCTGAACCGTACTAGTCCCATACACGAATGCCATGTTCTTATTTTTATTTTCGCGAAATGGTGACTGTTTCTTTTTCGGTTCATCTTCTTCTTCCAAACCCAAACCCAAACCTAAACCGCTCTCCTCTGTTCAGGAAAGTCACCACCATTTCTTCGGTAGTTGTTATAATTTCTTTTAGGTTTAGAATAAAACTTCTTCTCATTTCTCTCCAAATCCTCTGATGATGCTTCGACAAGTTTGAACAATTTATCAAGTTGATCTTCTTTTACATTCCAAATCGGAAAGCTGTCATCGAAATATAGTCTATCAGATTCCTTAACTTTGTACATGACAACGTTAGGATCATCACTTAGGCTATCTTCCAATGATGTATCGTCATCTTCGGATTGTGATTCAGAACTGTTCAAACTTTCATTGGCGCTCTCAAAGCTGCCATAATCAGATTCACTCAACACATTCTCAACAACATTCTTTACCACTGCTTCACTATCATCGTTTGTGTAGGTTATGTCAATGTTCTCAGGCAGCTCATTTTTCTTTTCGGTCAAAAGTTCAACATTAAGCGCCTTTTCCATCCTATCAACTTCTTGCGACAATATTTTTCACATAAGGGAGGTGGAACATTGCTATAATCCCCACGTTTCTTACGTTTTGATTTCTGATCATTTTCTTCCGACGGAATCGTTGGAAGAATATGATCGGTGCATAAGCATTTGTGGTATAGCTTTTCAAAAGCTGTCTTACCCTTTCGGTTTCAATTTTCATATCTTGAAGTTCTTGTTTATTTCAGCAATGGTATTTATGTAAATGTTAATGGCTTTTTGTTTTTCCATTACCGTTGCTTTTAACATTCTTACTGTATCATGTTGTTCAATGTTGTTTTTATCAAGCCTACCGTATCGCCTTTCATTTTATCATAAGCTTCCTTCATTGTGCGATAATCATATTTAAAATTGTTGTTATGCACATTGAGTTCACTTATGATTTGAGATTTTTCGGCGCATTGCACACAAGGCTCAGTACACTTCGTGCAAGGTTTTTCAACCTCAACGATTTGCACTTGTACAACCTCTTTTTCTACAACTTTTACCTCTGGACCTACCTTTGTCAAATTTACCATCATCGCTTTGTTTGTGATTTCCATGAGGTTCTCCTCATTCATCTCCTTAGTCACATTGATGACTTCCTCAACTTCCGGTTTTTCTTCAACGACATGCTCAGAAGATGATGCCTCACCAAAACAACCTGCAAAACTATAAGTAATGTTAGAAGAAAGAACACTCCGCATGCTTGTATGATGATAGATCTCCTCTTCTTCTGTTTGTTACAAGTATTCTTCTAGCATTCTCCAGAGCTGCATCCTCAGCAGATGTATCTTGTTCTTCCACGATTTCAGCCATTAGAGCAACTCCTGTTCTTGGCAAAGTATGAGTTCCAATCAAAACCGTCATGTTCATTAGAAGCAACCATAGCTTTCTCTGCATTGTTGGATGATTTCACTTGAACTTCGATTTGAGTTTTCTTCGAAAATGGCTTATAGTGCAACGACTTCTTGTAGTAATCACTGCCGCCTCCGAAAGGACTTTGATTGCCACTTGCTTCTGGATTTTTGCACTCTCGTTTGAAGTGCCCTTTTTGTCGGCATCTGAAGCAAGTAACTTTCGTCTTGTCGAATCCCAATTTGTTGCTCGAGTTTCCGATGTCTCTTCCAGTTAGAGCAACAAATTTGGTAACTCTTTGAATAATCGAAGCTAAGGACCATTTTATGTCCATCAACTCAAGCTCCTCCTCATCCACTTGATCATAATCCTCGACAGTCATTTATGGATTACCAATCTTCCCGGCCACTAAACTCTCATAAGATTCCAACACAGTGGCAAGTAGTGCCATATGTTGTTTGGCCACTTGTGCAGAAACGACGTTGTTTAGGTTGACTGCAATGTTGCATCTAAACACATTTGGATCAGAATTTGGTTGATTATTCTGATTTGTCTGATTCTGAAATGGTGAGTTAGAACTCGTGCTCGAATATGATGCATTCTGAGGACTCTGATCATAGTTAGGATATGATTGAGTTTGGCTCTGTGGCGAATGATTCGAGGAATTCATATTCGCACTGAAAGCAGTTTGGATCTTCGGGCTTGAAATATTCTCTTGAGCTCCACTCTTGTAATAAAGCCATACATCTTGAGCAACATTCGAATTCTTTGACTTGGAAATCTTCAACAAATCCATCTCGTGCCCCTCCAACTTATCGATAAAAGTGGATAACTTGAAAAATTCCCAGCTTGGACTTTCTTTAAGCACCATTAGATACGTTGTCCATTCACCTTCCGGCAAAGCATCAGCCAATTTGTCAATATATTCTTCTTCTGTCTTCTCAGACCATGCCTTCTCATTATCGCCTTCATATGACAGAATCGTTCTATCATTTGTTTCATTGACTCGCCTTTGTGCATTGTGAAGATGTCAAATTCTTTCATGATTAGAGTTTTTTTTGCTCTTTACCATCTCTGCACTCCCTGATATTTAGTCTTTAGAGATTTCCATAACTCTTGTGCTGTTTTGTATTCTGGCAATAGCACCAAGATATCTTCCTTCACGGACTGCTGAATCAGCCTGATCATTTTCTTTTCAGCAACGTACGCATCCTTCTATGAAGTAGAGAATTTGCTCATCTGAATAACATTATCATGTTCATCTCTTGGCCAAGTGTAACCTGTTTCAACAGCAACCCAGCTGTGAAAGAAAGTAGACTGAACCCAGTTCGTAAACTTCTCCTTCCACCCCTCGTATTCATCCATGCTCATAAGTTTCGGTGGCTTCACTGACGTACCCATCTCGTTATCCAGATTAACTTGATTCACCATGTGGGCATTCGATGTTGGAGCCCCAGCTGTCATATACGCATTATGGACATCTTCCATGCGGAAAACAAACGAGTATAGCTGAAAACACGTTCACAAACTTGAAACTTGATTAGTGTACTGACAAGTTCAGGCGAACTTGTGCAGCAAAGCAAATCAGATTCAATTTCAAACAAGTTCGGGCGAACTTCTTGAAATGTTTTAAAAATTTTCACCCTGAGTAAGTTCGATCGAACTTGTAAAGATTTCAACAAAATTTGATCAAGTTCGGGCGAACTTGATAAAATTTGAAGAAAAACTTAGTAGTTCGAGCGGACTTGATTAAAATCTATGAAAAATCAATCAAGTTCGGGCGGACTTGATGAAAAAACACTCAAAAAGTGAATTTTTCAATCAAGTTCGAGTGGACTTGATGTCAAGTTTGTTCAAACCAGTTTTGAAAATCATGATTTTTTTCAACTTTTCGACATCAATTCGTTTGAATTAGGCCTTGAAACTTTCAGGGGTTTATCTTTAATGGATTTTACGTGACATATTCAAAATTTAGCAGATTTTATCCATAGGTTCATTGTTTTTTTATGAAAAGTTAAGAAAAATGGTAGAAATGAGTAGTTCTTGTGATGATTTCACCAAATCAGGTATCCGTGGCTCTGATACCACTTGTTAGATCGCTCCTGAATAGCTCGGGAACCTAATTTGTATCTAAATGTCCAAATAGGCGGAAACTAAGTGACATGTTAACCATATAACAAGAATTACTCATTAATTGTCTGTTTATTGATCACAAATTCATCTACATTCAAGTTCTAGATCCGACAGAGCTTCGCCTATAAGTGTACAAAAGTTACCAATGAGAAACCATGAGCACCTATTTATAGTGTGTCAAGTTCGCTTGGGGAGGACACAAGTTCGGGCGAACTTGTTGAACAAGTTCGGCCGAACTTGCTCACTCATTACTTTACCGGGCGAACTTGATCACCTATTTACATAAATACTTCATTTTCTAACCTAATCTCATCTATTCTAAACAGACTCGATACAAGAATAAGATATAGACATACTGTACTAACACGATTCAAGACCATTTCCGGCGATTGAACTCTTATTAGGTACATCTACTTGTTCCCTTTACACGTGTTCCATCAATTGCTAGTTTATATTGCGATTTGTTTAGTTTTGGACCGATTGGATCCGACTGATGTCGGCTGTTTCAAAAACTAACCAGGCGAAGCGCCCCGCATTGCCCAAAGCGAGGCGCTTCGCTTTTGATTTTTTTATTTTTTAATTGTTTATTAATAATTGTTTTATATTTGTTTATTAGTTATCGTTAATATTTTTTAAGTTAATAGTTATCGTTTATTAGTTATTGTTAATATTTTTTAAAGTTAATAGTTATCGTTTATTAGTTATTGTTATATTTTTTAAGTTAATAGTTATCGTTTATTAGTTATTGTTAATATTTTTTAAAGTTAATAAAGATCGTTTATTAGCTATTGTTAATTTTTTTAAGTTAATAAATATCGTTTATTAGTTATTGTTAATATATTTTCAAGTTAATAGTTATTGTTAATATTTTTTTAAGTTAGTAATGATCGTTTATTAGTTATTGTTAATATTTGTTTTTTTAACACGCAGATACCGATATGGATGATTTGGATTTCGACATGGATGCGGGTTTGGAGGATCAGGTCGCATTCGATCCAACACCAAACCATGTATATCTCGCGTTCCCGGTGGGATCAGATAGGGAGGAGAGATGCGCGAAGTTGCGCACCATGAAGATAGGGGCGCATGTGGGGATTGATTGGGACCTCTTGGAGACAGTCGAGGAGGCCCCTAGGGCGAGGGATATTATTGGGTTAGATTCTCCATGGCGTGTTTGTTCCAGACTGCGTTGGAGGACTCGTATCGTGAGCTCACGGTCGAGTTTATCTCGACATTTTTATTCGTGCCGCACCCGACGGATTACGTGGAGGACCCGACCCATCCTGTGCACGAGATTACCTTCCGCCTGGCCAACCAGGAGTTTGAGATGAGTCTGTGGCAGTTTGCTGTCCACTCAGGTTTGTATACCCAGGCCGAGCTTGATACAGATCTTTATACACAGGGGGTTAGAGCCATGGACAAGCAGACCCTTATTAGTTTCTAGAGGGCTATTGCGAGGGTTCCCTTTGGGAAATCCTCGCAAAAGGCCTCGGCCATCAGAGACCCCCTGTACAGATACCTTCACTGCATTATTATGTCATTGATCGTGCCCAGTATCACAGTCGGGACAGGTCAACACGGGTGACCTTGTTTTCTTGTACTGCCTGTTGCGGCCACATCCCTGCGCGCTTGCTCGGGGCCCGGCGGAGTACTTTGAGGCTGCTTTTCATAAGCAGGAGTGCAGTAGGCTGTTCGGCGGGTCCTACGTTACCGCGATCGCGCGCTCTTTAGGGATCGTGCCGGAGAGTGACCCGCTTCTGTCCCCGCCCATTCTGTCGACTACATTAGGCCGAGCATCAGTGGCGAGCATGGGTTTGACGCACCAGTTTGATGTTGGTCTCCGCTTTCGGACTCGCGACTACCAGATTTGGATGCCAGAGGTGTTGCCGGCAGTGATCCCCGTCGTTATTGAGATCAGGGATGGAGTACTGGCGCCTCCGGATGTTCAGGCTGCAGCTCAGCAGGCTCAGCTTGAGGCCCTGGGTCTGGCACAGCCTCAGGATGACCCTCAGGATCAGACTCAACAGCCTGATCACGTCATCCAGGATGATTTTCCGCCACCACCGCCGCCACCACCGCCACACCCGCGTAGCACCCACAGCACGTCTTGGCAGACTTGCCACCGGCTGCGCAGGCGGTGGCCCGGGACTTCGATAGGCGACTCCGACGTATTGAGCGACAGCATGCGTGGATTATTCAGACGCTCACGGCTATCAGTGCTCATTTGGGATTGCCGGAGATTCCACTGCCACCGTCTCCACCGCCTGAGAATCAGTAGATTTTGTTTGTATTGTTTTTTTTTTTGGTATTAGACATTTGGTTTCGTTTTGTACGTACGAACTGACTGTTTATATATTAATGCAGTGGATCTTTTATATATGCTTGTGTGTATTGTTTGCGCTTATTTCATACGTCTCTTTCGCGACATATCGTACGATGGTTTGGTTAAACATGTTCGTGTAAATTATTAAAATTAAACCGGATAACATTTATAAAAACAACTTTAAATTATACACGTTTTATAGAACTAAAACAAAACTCGACAATTTTTCTAAATATAAAAAAACACAACCAAATACCACAAACCATTTTCTCTACCATAACCTATCCTTTTTCAACCAAATAGAACAAACCAACAACCCATTTTCTCTACCAAACCTATCCTTTTTCAACCAATATAAAACAGTCACACAAAAACGTCCCGCTTGCCCAAAGCAAGGCGTTTTAGTGTGTGTGAATAGACAATCTGCGTGTGAATAGCCCAAACCTAAAAGAAAACAAAACAATAAAGACACATGAGGAGAAAGTTTATGTAATATTCAAAACAATAAAGACACGTGAGTAGAAAATGTTTATGTAATATTTAAAAGGAGAAACGAGGAAACTAACATTATCCATTACATTTATGTTTGATATGAAGCTTTTAGAAGTTTTTAAGAGCTTTTAACTTTAAGTTTTTAAAGTTGACTTCTATTTAATAAAAAGCCTTGTTTGGTTGAAGGAGCTTGAAGCTTTTAGGTTAGAAGCTTGAAGCTTTTGGTTAAACGCTCCTACTAGTAGCGTTTAGAAGGAGTTACAAGCTTTTAGAAAAAATGACTATTTTAACCTCTAAAAATAATAAACTTTTTAATTTACCAACTTTTTAATGTCCATTTTGATTATTTTATATATTTTATTAAAAGATTCAGTTACTCTGCCAAACAACTGAATATTCTAAAAAGCTAAAACTAACGGCTTCAGCCTCCAACATTCGGTCACCAGCCTCTAGCCACCAGCTATTTTTACCAAAGATACCCTTAAAAATCTTTCTAGATATATAACTATATCCTTATCTTTAAATCTAGTTGAAGAATAACATCATCCATAACATTATTTCGCTAAAATTTTTCATTTCCTTTTACTTTTCTATTAAACTTTATATATATTTTGATCCTATATAATTACTTTTCTATTAAACTTTATATATATTTTGATCCTATATAATAAAAAGTATTGCTTGACTTTTTACTTTTTGTGTATTCTTTGATGAGGAATGTATTGTTAGACTTGTCTATGTCATAAATGATGTTAACGACCAACTTTTGTTTGTTCAAAATATAATTAAAATGATAACTTGTTTGACCCTTTATTTGGTTCACGTCTAGATACATATTTTTTTTATATATATTTATACTCGAATGTACCTTCGATTAAGGTAATTTTAAGCTTAAGCTCTCAAATATTGTTAGAAGCACAAATGCTACGAAATAATTTGAAAATGGTATTTTTGAAAAATAACAAAGTATTAATTAAAATACGGATCAGTTGTGATACAATTTTTGGTTTGGCCTTTATATCTATAGCATCTTCAATGGATAACAACCCGAATATAGGATGTGTTTGTCTTGGTTTTAACATGTGCTTAGAAAATGATTTTAAGGGTTTAATCATGTGAAATCAGTCTTCTTTGATAATTGTTCGATTTGCAGGTGCTGCTTTTGGGAGCTAAACGAAAGTTTGGAAGCATGTGGATGACAAGGGATTTTAACATACGAAGAAACGGAAGAAGTTTGGGTTGGAGTGCACATTACGCTCCCAAGGATGCAATGTGCGCCCTCAACAACTCAAATAGGTCGCACATAGGGGCGGATATCAGGGGGTTTCAGGAAGAATTCATGAGACTGGGTGCAATGTGTGCCCGTATGCTAGTCAATTACGCGAGTTTAGGGTTTCATACCCTATTCAAACCACAAGCCTCTCAAACGAAATTTATTCATCCCCTGTAAGTTTTTAGGCATCCAAAGGCAATTTTGAGGCGTTTTAACAACTCTCAAGCACACCACTTTATGAATTCAAGATTTCTAACAACAACCAGCGAAGATTCAAACATGCCGATGATAAACCACCTGTGATCTCCTCCACGTGTAGGGTTTGTAATTGATACTTTTGATTCAAGTTTTAACCTAGGTTTGGAGATTGAATTTGTTAACCTCTTAAGTTTTGATCAGATTCAATTTTGGTTTTACATATAAATGAGTTGGTTTTGTTGAAATTAAATTGATGAGCTTGATTTTAATTTGTATATTGGTTTATGTCTCACAATTATTGGGTTGATGCTTGTGTGAATGGAACCTGTTAAGTTCGGTTCCATATCCATTACCTGCTTAACCATACACATAGTCACCACCCTTAATGACTTCCCTTAGATTAACTAAATAAACCGTGTTTTACCAAACCTGAAACCCGAACTAGATTAACTTCTCTCATAATTGTTTACAACCAATTAATGAAAATCGTTTTCACAATCATTCTTGCAATCATATCAAAAGGACAATAGCTTAAAATTAGTTAATCAATGAAACACATGAACTTTGTTACTTTCTGTCACACCCCAACTGATGGCGGAATCATCAGAGTGAGACGGAATAGATTGCTCATCACACATAACACTAATTGCGACAAAAATTAATTCAAAAAACCGATTTCATTGCATATCATAAATCGTCAAGTAAGTTACAAGGAAATTCAAATTACAACAATAAAAAAAAGACAAGTACAATAAATTCAACCAAACAAAATATCCAAATCTAGTATTTCTTGTTCGTTTCTATGTCGTCCCTACTAGATTCGTCATAAATATCATCACCAACCTGTAACATGTTAAAAATATGGTTCAACGCAAGAGCATTGGCGAGTACACAAGTTTTAAATTACATAGCATACGTATAGAAAGAATTTACTCGAATCCACATGGAAATTGTATAAAAGGTAAACTAGTATGCAATACTAAATGTTAAACCCCAAGTGTCCACAAGAATTAAGTGTCCCTCGCCACAAAAGTAACGAGACTATTTATGAATAAAAAGCTTAACAATACGCCGACGGGCGGCGTGCTACTCCTATAGCGCTATATATGTTAACTTGGGCTAGCCAAGTTAATGACAAAAGCATGTATGTATCTAGCATGAACCTAAGCATAACAATAAGCATGTATAAAGGATTGAGTGTATAAAGTATGTTGTGTGTATTTTTGTATTTTGTAAGTTAACATATTACAATCCAAATTGTGTAAAAATGAAAATGGGTCAAGTGTACTCACGGTTTTGCAAGCTTCCACTTGGTAATTCCGTGAAGAGTTGGTTGTTTAGAGATGGAACACCGAGTTATCCTACACGAGGAAACGCTGGTGTATGAGTAATTTGGATGACAACGGAGGATTTGGATTAGAAGTTTTAAAGTAAAAAGTATGTATTCACGAAAATAATTATCTAGACGTTAACATTCGTTTTTGACACTATAAATCTCGTAAGGGAGATTGTGATTTCATGGGTCATGATGCCCACTAGAATCGTAACGAGAAGGTTAAGTCTTAGAAAATATAACCTAATGTTATGACAAGTAACCGTATGATTATTATCAAGAGTTTGGTTATGTGTGTATATATATATATATATATTTATATATATATATATATTATGTAGTACATAATAAGTCCAACATATATATCATAGAATTTGAACATCCATTTAACCTATTTATATGATTCACCAAATACACAAATTGTCACAAGGATAATTCGGATGGTCATGAATGAAGTAAAGAAATATACAACTTCTTACTATACTAAGTGGCCAAGTAAGCATCAACCCAAGTTTCCATTTCCGACCTGGAAAGAATCAACTAAGTGTCGACGGTTAAACATGGCTAAGTTACCTTTAGGTCTAGCAAACCACTCAGTATAGCAAGGTGAAATCATCAAGTGGGGTGGTGGATTGAAGGTAGGATAGTCAAGGCTTCCAAGTAATCACACTCATAACAAAGCACAAGTCTTTTGCAAGAACAAGCTTGGATGGTTTCAATACTTGTGGGTTAATAACCCTTAGCAAAATAGAAACTTTGGAGGCAATTTAAACCTCTGAATTTGTGTGGAACAATCTTGGCTAAGCTCACTAATCTTAGACTTGATTAGAGGCATAAGTAGCATAATCTTGTATGAGAAAACATAAGTTTAATGAAAGTTACAACCAAAATCTTCCAAAACAAAAGGTTTGGTCCTCAAAATGGTGATGTTCCACCTTGGTTTTCCATGGAAAACATGTGGAAACAATCCTAGAGGTAATCCAAGCTTTGTAGAGGGAGATTTGGTGAAGAAAAGATGAAGAAGATGAAGTATAGTGCTCACTTTGGCACTTAGAACAATCTGAGTTTTCTGATGTTGCAATTGATTTGAGAGTGTTTTGGAGGTATAGAGGAGTTTGGAAAGTGAAAATGAGGTGATGGAGTCTTGGTTCTATAATGGAGGATTAGGGTTTTAGGTTTTAATGGAGGTTTAAGTTGATTGGGTATGAAGAGAGGTGAGAAAGATGACCAATATAGGAGTTGGTAGCAACTTTCTGCGGATCAGGGGGCTAGACTCCCCGTGACGCCTAATTGGCTTAGGCGTCGCGTAGTGCCACGCCCTATTTTGGGCAGATTTGCATTTTTGTCCCCGAAATTTGGTTTTTCCTTCATTTTAAGCTAAAACTTGGTATTTTAAGGTGTTTTTGGCATGATTTAAGTATACAACACGTATGTAAGTACAATTTAAGTATCGAGAGTGTATGTATAAATGTATGCACGTATAATAAGTATCAATTTCATATAAAAGTTGAATTGTAAGCATAACAAGTGTGTATCAAAAGGCGAGTTTCATTACGATCAAAGTCGCAGATTACAAAGTTGAAATTGAAAGACGTACACGATACTAGATACAAGTTTCCATAAATAGAATTACGGATACACTTTCTAAATAAGGAAAGTACAAAATACGAGGCGTTAGAGTCTCCCATAATTGAGGAAATTTCGTCTCGAAATTTATTCAAGAGGAGGACTCAACGAAAAGATGTGGATACTTCGTCTTCATATCATTCTCAAGTTCCCAAGTAAATTCAGCGCCACGTTGACCTTCCCATCGAACTTTGACTATGGGAATTCGACTACGCCTCAATTGTTTGACACCTTGGTCCAAGATTTCGACAGGTTTCTCCACGAAGTGCAAAGTCTCGTTCATTTGGAGATCTTTGAGTGGAACCTGAAGTCCTTCTTCAGCTAGACATTTCTTCAAGCTTGAAATGTGGAAGACAGGATGAACGTTGTTGAGTTCTTCAGGTAGGTCCAGTCGATATACAACCTTGCCAATCCTTTCGAGAATCTTGTAAGGACCTACATAGCGAGGTGCTAGTTTCCCTTTCTTACCAAAACGAACCACGCCATTCCAAAGGGATACCTTGAGAAGCACAAAGTCACCTACTTCGAATTCCAAAGGTTTGCGACGCTTGGTAGCGTAACTCTTTTTTCAGCTTCTGGCTTTCAACAAGTGGTCTCGAACCTGTAAATCTTGTCTGTCGTCTCTTGTATAAGCTCGGGACCGGTGACTTGAGCTTCTCTGATCTCGTGCCAACAAATAGACGAACGACACTTACGACCATACAATGCCTTGAAGGGTGCCATTTGAATACTCGCGTGATACCTGTTGTTGTACGAGAATTCGATCAAAGGCAAGTGCTTATCCTAGTTGCCACCAAAATCGATTACGCATGAACGAAGCATATCCTCTAGAGTTTGAATAGCGGTTTGTCCATCAGACTGAGGATGAAAAGCGATGCTAAGGTTAAGTAGAGTGCTCATAGCAGATTGGAATGTTTGCCAAAGACGAGACGTGAAACGACCATCACGATCAGAGATGATGTCAATGGGGATACCATGACGACAGATGATTTCATCTGTGTAGATATGAGCCAATTTCTCGACCTTGTAATCTTCACGAATGGGAAGAAAGTGCGCGGATTTGGTCAATCGATCAATGATAACCCAGATGCTATCATGACCTGAAGAAGTACGAGGGAGGTTAGTGATAAAGTCCATCGCAATGCCCTCCCATTTCCAGACAGGAATTTCTGGTTGTTCGAGCAAGCCAGAGGGACGTTGATGTTCAGCTTTAACCTTCGAACAAGTGGGGCATTTCGAAACGAAGGTGGTGATATCTTTCTTCACTCCAGGCCACCAATAGGACGTACGCATGTCGTGATACATCTTATCAGCACCAGGGTGAATAGAATACCTCAATTTGTGTGCATCCTTCATCAGAAAGGCTCGAAGGTTATCACGATTAGGAATCCAGATGCGATTGAGATGATAAAAATACCATCGGATTTAGACACAAGACTCTCTTAGCACCACATTGCATCTCGTTGTAGAGGTTACCCTCGTTAACGGACGCGTATTGAGCTTCACGAATGCGGTTTTGAAGATCGTTAACAAGTTGGAGACAACGAATACCCTTAACATGAGTTTTACGACTAAGTGCGTCGGCCACTACAGTCGCCTTACCTGGATGGTAGCGAATTTCGCAGTCATAGTCGTTTAACAATTCTACCCAACGACGTTGACGCATGTTCAGTTCCTTTTGGTTGAAGATGTGCTGAAGGCTCTTATGGTCGGTGAAGACCACACACTTAGTACCATATCTAGTGTCACCATATCTTCAAGGCAAAAACAACTGCACCAAGTTCAAGGTCGTGCGTAGTGTAGTTTTTCTCGTGTATTTTGAGTTGTCTCGACGCGTAGCGATAACCTTGTCTCGTTGCATAAGGACACAACCAAGACCAAGGTTTGAAGCATCGCAATACACGATGAAGTCACCGTTACCATCGGGAGGAGCAAGGATAGGAGCATTGCAAAGCATGTCCTTGAGTGTTTGGAAGGACTCCTCTTGTTCAGGACACCAAACAAAAGGTTTTTCTTTTTAAGTCAATGAGGTAAGAGGAACTGCGATTTTCGAGAAGTTGGAAATGAAGCGACGATAATAACAAGCTAGACCAAGAAACGAACGAATTTCAAACGAAGATTTAGGTGCAATCCAGTTCTTCATAGCTTCAATCTTTGCAGGGTCAACGTGATTACCAAGTTCGTTGACAGTGTGATCAAGGAATTGAACCTCTTTAGCCAGAATTCACATTTGGATATTTTTGCGTAAAGACGCTCAGTGTGTAAAAGCTGAAAGATAAGGTGCAAGTGTCACTCGTGTTCTTCTTGCGTCTTAGAATATATGAGAATAGCGTCAATAAAGACGATCATGAAACGGTCGAGATAAGGCTTGCACATACGGTTCATCAAGTCATGAAGACCGCAAGTGTGTTGGTCAAGCCGAAAGGCATGACCACGAACTCGTTATGACCATAATGTGTACGAAAAACGGTTTTGGGTATATCTTCTTTGAGAACTCAAAGTTGATGATAACCAGAATGGAGATCGTTCTTGGAAAAACACATCGCGCCTTGCAATTGATCAAAGAGATCGTCGATGCGAGGAAGAGGATATCGGTTTGTTACTGTAAGCTTGTTGAGCTCACGATAGTCGATGCACATTCGAAAGGATCCATCTTTCTTTTTGACGAACATAATCGGAGCGCGACAAGGAGAAGTACTAGAGCGTATAAAGCCTTTATCAAGAAGCTCTTGAAGTTGGCTCGAAAGCCCTTGCATCTCAGAGTGTGCTAGACGATAAGGAGACTTAGCCACAGACGTAGCGCCAGACACTAAATCGATAGGAAAATTGACAGAACGAGCAAGAGGCGGACCAGGAGGATTACGGGAAATCATCAGGAAAGTCACTTATGCTTGGGCCTTTGTCCTTCTTTTCCACAATGTGGGCGAGAAAGGCGACGGTACCCTTGTGCAAGCACTTGTTCGCCCGAGTACACAACATAAGCTTGAGACCTTGAGAAGGTTTCTCGCCATAGACGTGTAGAGAATCATCATTGGGAAGAGGAAAACGAATGAACTTGTCGGAACAAACAACTTCAGCACGAACTCGCCTAAGCCAATCCATACCTACTATGACGTCAAAACTACCCATTTGCATAGGTATGAGATCAATTTGAAACGTATGATCGTTGAGGTTCAAGGAACACTTAGAAAGGATGAAATCGACAGTGACGAATTTACCATTTGCGACTTCGACATCGAATGATCTTGGTAACTTAGTGCGTTTACACTTAAGCATGGGTTCGAATTCAACAGATACAAAACTTTTATCTGCGCCAGTATCAAAAAGACAAGAAGCATAGACATGGTTGATAAGAGACGTACCAGTTATGACGTCATTGGCAATCTGCGCCTGAGCGACGGTGATAACGAAAGCTCCGCCTCGAGCTTGTTGAGGCTGCTGCTGGTTGTTGTTGTTGCGTTGAGGGCAGACGTTGGCGAGGTGATTAGGATCGCTACACTTGAAGCATGTTCGAACATTAGCGGCATGGGTTGAGCTTGGTTAGGGGCAGGGTTTGCAACAATAGCTTGGTCTTGGGTAGGCTTTAGAAACCCGAACTTGACTACATCGTACCTTAAGTGTGGTTGTTTCTTACTAAACGAGGAGCATCTTCCGACTCGTTAGTAAGATACACTAGAGTATGAAATGGAAGTTTTCCATCAAGATGTGTATATAACTCCTAACTTGATGGTGTAACTTCGTGAAAAATCGAATACGCGAAATGAGGGATTTCACCCAAAATTGTGGGCCATTGGGCCTATCTTGGTGCAAATCGTCTCGTTGGTAAAGTATGAGTGTCTTCACGTCTTAAAGTGTATATTGTGTAAGTGTCGTAGGAAAGACACATTGTATAATTAAGATAAAAGAAGAGGTAGGAGCAAGATAGGAAGAAATAACATTTTAAACAAGAATCGAGAATGATCAAAGTTTGGTTCCTACTATAGACTAGGTCGAACATGGCAATTCTATGTAATTCCCTATAGTTATGGCTTTGATACCAATATGTCATACCTCAACCGATGGCGGAATCATCGGAGTGAGACGAAGTAGATTGCTCATCACACATAACACTAATTGCGACAATAATTAATTCAAACCAATTTCATTATATATCATAAATTGTCAAGTACGTTACAAGGAAATTCGAATTACAACAATAAAAATAGACAACTACAATAAGTTCAACCAAACAAAATATCCAAATCTAGTATTTCTTGTGCGTTTCTATGTCGTCCCTACTAGATTCGTCATAAACATCATCATCAACCTGTAACATGTTAAAAATATGGTTCAACACAAGAGCATTGACGAGTACACAAGTTTTAAATTACATAGCATAAGTATAAAAGAATTTACTTGAATCCACATGGCAATTGTATACAAGGTAAACTAGCATGTAATACTAAATGTCAAACCCCAAGTGTCCACAAGAATTAAGTGTCCTTCGCCACAAAAATAACGAGACTATTTATGAATAAAAAGTTTAACAGTACCCCGTCGGGCGGCGTGCTACTCCTATAGCACTATATATGTTAAGTTGGGCTAGCCAAGTTAATGACAAAAACATGTATGTATCTAGTATTAACCTAAGCATAACAATAAGCATGTATAACGAACTAAGTGTATAAAGCATGTTGTGTGTATTTGTGTATTTTGTAAGTTAACGTAGGTGTGTGAGTAATTTGGATGATAACGGAGGATTCGAATTAGAAATTTTAAAGTAAAAGTATGTATTCACGAAAATAATTATCTAGACGTTAACATTCGTTATTGACACTATAAATCCCGTAAGGGGGGTTGTGATTTAATGGGTCATGATGCCCATTAGAATCGTAACGAGAAGGTTAAGTCTTAGATAATATAACCTAATGTCATGACAAGTAACCATATGATTATTATCAGTTCGATTATGTATAAGTGTGTGTGTGTATATATATATTATGTAGTACATAATAAGTCCAACATATATATCATGGAATTTCATAGAAGTCATGCATGGAGGTAGGACGATGAACATCCATTTAACCTCCTTATATGATTCACCAATACACAAATTGTCACAAGGACAATTCGGATGGTCATGAATGAAGTAAAGAAATATACAACTTCTTACCATACTAAGTGGCCAAATAATCATCAACCGGGTTTCCATTTACGACATGGAAAGAATCAACTAAGTGTCGGCGGTTAAACAGGGCTAAGTTACTTTTAGGTCTAGCAAACCACTCAGGATAGCAAGGTGAAATCATTAAGTGAGGTGGTGGATTGAAGGTAGGATAGCCAAGGCTTCCAAGTAATCACACTCATAACAAAGCACAAGTGTTGTTGCAAGAACAAACTTGGATGGTTTCAACACTTGTGGGTTAACAACCCTTAGCAAAACAGAAACTTTGGAGGCAATTTACACCTCCAAATTTGTGTGGAACAATCTCGGCTAAGCTCACTAATCATAGACTTCATTAGAGGCATAAGTAGCATAAGCTTGTATGAGAAAACATAAGTTTAATGAAAGTTACAACCAAAATCTTCAAAAAAAAGTTTGGTCCTCAAAATGGTGATGTTCCACCTTGGTTTTCCATGGAAAACCTGTAGAAACAATCCTAGAGGTAATCCAAGCTTTGTGGAGGGAGATTTGGTGAAGAAAAGATGAAGAAGATGAAGTATAGTGCTCACTTTGGCACTTAGAACAATCTGAGTTTTCTGATGTTGCAACTAATTTGAGAGTGTTTTGGAGGTATAAGGAGTTTGGAAAGTGAAAATGAGGTTATGGAGGCCTGGTTTTTATAATGGATGATTAAGATTTTGGGTTTTAATGGAGGTTTAAGTTGATTGGGTAAGAAGAGAGGTGAGAAAGATGACCAATATAGGAGCTGGTAGCAACTTTCTGCGGATCAGGGGGATAGACGCCCCGCGACGCCTAATTGAGTTAGGCGTCGCGTAGTGCCATGCCTAGGGCTGTTTAAAAAGCCCGTGGCTTGAGGCTCGCTCGAAAAAGCTCGGCTCGAAGTCAGCTCGGTTTTAAACGAGCTGCCTCGGCTCGACTCGGTTTGTTACCGTCACCGGAATAATCTCGTAATCTCACATGTAATTATGTGTTGTATTGAAAATGTTAAAAACTGTTTGAAGGTTCCATTGCAAGTAGTAGCACCACTTACCTACAAACGGTTGAACGGGGTAAAACTAAGTCTATCCGGTGATCACCATCTTCTGAGCTGGCCTTGCTGTTTCTCTTTGTAAAAGCTGATTCAATGCTAAAGGAGAATGGTAAAAGCTCTTCAAAAGTGTGAGTTCTAATGGGTCATATAAAGAATTACAGACAGGTCAAACGGATCGAATACGCCCGAAAGCTGCCCAAGTGTGTTTTTCATGTATAAAACCTCCTAATATTGTTTTCTTACAATAAGTTGGATTCTTCACAAAATAATATGATTTATTATTAACCGTATTTGACACTAATTATTGATAAAAAAAAAGTTTGACACCTAAAATGCAATCTCTAGGAGACGATACAAATGCTAATACATCCGTATGGAAGTTACTGGTCCCACCTCGAGTAACCAGCAACAAGGCAACTTTTGTATTAATTTATGGAGAATTGCATTACATGATGCTTTCAAAATACTCTGCCCTGTTCGTGCCGGTGGTCATGACTGTTGAAGCCTTGTTCCTATCTTGGTTTAAAAAAGCGGGAAGCGCACAAAAGCGATGAGGTCTAAAACCGATTTTTAAAAAGCGAAGCGCAAAAGCGGTGAGCTTTTCGTACGCAAAGCCGCAAAGTGATTATATAATTTATTTTATATATCACATGTGTTTAGCATCTAATACCTATTATTTAGCTATAATTAAGCTTTATATATGTTTTAAAATGAAAAAAACATAAATGTACAGCATAAAAAGCCTGTTGTACAACACTCGGCTGCATAGAAACACCCCATGTACAAAAAGCGTGCGCCTTAGCTGCGCCTTAGGTCGATTTTTACCCTAAAAAGTGCGCCTCAGCTGCGCTTTTTGTACACCCTGCGCCTTGTGTCACACAAGGCGATTTGGTTTACGCCTAGATGCGCTTTGCGCTTAATCGCCCTTAAGGCGCACTTTTTTAAACCAAGCTTCCTATGTTGGCAAGAATGGTATGTCATTTGATTTTTTCAAAAGTAGAAATAATGCTAAATAAAAGAGGTGGCACTTTTGAACCATTTGATTGAATCGACCTATCTTTTATCTCAAGAGGATAAACTTAAAAAGACTTAGCTAAAAGAGGAATAGGTCAAATGGGTTGAACGGCTAGAGTATTTTTTTTTTCTTTATTTTTATCTTCTTAAAAGTTTGAGATCTCATTTGTATCAGTATAAATTTCAAAATATTGTACCATTCAAAACATTAAATCATCATATTTTCCCATTTAATAGTAAGAAAATTGCAACTTAAGAGCTATATCAGCATATTTTATTAAATACACGAAGAGAACATTACATGCCTAGATAATTCATTATAATAACATTGTATAAATATTTGTTTATTTGGGGGACAAATTAGAAACATAAATATTTTTGGATTTGATTGGACAAATTAGAAACACAAATTAGAAGTTAAAGAATCTGAAGAGAGAGCTCATCCCTAAGCTGAATTTTACATTTTTTCGTTTTGTACATAATCACACCAAAAGTGCACTTATTTCTATTTTTTTTTATACTTTAGTCTCTTTTTATGTTTATCACTTTCAATAGTTACTTTACGTAGAAATGAATAGTCTACAACTGAGTCGAGAAATCTACATAGAAATGAATAGTCTACAACTTGAAAGTTAGAGTCTTAAAGGGCTTGCAAATCTGTGGTTGGAGCTGAGAATGAAATTAGTCAAAAATAATTTTATTTTATTGACTTCTTTAATTCAAAAGCTTCGTGATTACAATTTTACCCTCTCCTCTTATAATATAACTTGTGACATAGGAAATTGTGTACTCCGCCACAACTCCGCCATAACGCGCGGGTTTTTTCACTAGTATTCTAATGTATCTAAGCAATGTTGTTTAATTAGTAATAGGATTACTTTTTTTATTAAAATAAATAGATTGTTAAGCTATAGTTTTAATTATTAATATTGATTTAAAAGATATAGATTAAGGTTAGTAACAATAAATCGTTTCTTGTTCATTTTATAGTTCGCCCAAAATTACTATTTGTTTAAAAATTTCGTGGCTCGAGGCTCGCTCGAAGTTTGCTCGAAAAAATCTCGAAAGTGAGCTCGGTTTTAAATGAGCCGGCTCGGCTCGATTCGATTTTTAAACGAGCCGAGCCTGAGCCCACCCTGGTTCGGCTTGGCTCGTTTACAGCCCTAGCCACGCCCTATTTTGGGCATATTTGCATTTTAGTCCCTGAACTTTGGTTTTCCTTCATTTTAAGCTAAAACTTGGTATTTTAAGGTGTTTTTGGCATGTTTTAAGTATATAACATGTCTGTGAGTACAATTTAAGTATCAGGAGTGTATGTATGAATGTATGCACGTATAATAAGTATCAGTTTCATATAAAAGTTGAATTGTAAGCATAACAGGTGTGTATAAAAAGGCGAGTTTCATTACGATCAAAGTCTCGGATTACAAAGTTGAAATTGAAAGACGTACACTATACTAGATACAAGTTTCCATAAATAGAATTACGGTTATACTTTCTAAATGAGGAAAGTAAAAAATACGAGGCGTTCAGTTTCTAATTTCCCGCGGTTCAACACCCTATTTACCCTTACTAGTAACGGTAGCAAGGAACTGATTTTAACTTTATTTGTTATCAACCTTTCAACATCGATTAACCCTCCTCGATCAAGGAAACGACCTTCTCAATATTGTTAAAAAGCATAAATGTTATGAAATTATTTGACAACGGTCTTTCTGAAATACATTAAACTACGAGTTAAAATCTAGGTTAGTTGTAAAGTTGTAATAAAGTTTTTGGTCTAGTGTTTATGTTTAGAGCATCTGCAACGGAGAGCTCATGAACCCTCATCCCCCTTCTCTCGTCCACTTCGATCATAGGAACCACCTCACAGACCCTTAGAAAGTCTTCACTCTCACATAGAAAACCCAGCTCTCCTCCAAGGGTATCAGTAGAGAGAGGCATTTGCCTTGGAAATCGGGGACGTCTTTGGCCTTTTCATGCAAGGCATCATCCATGTATGCTCAAAAACATTGGAATTTGATCATTGAAGGCCTTAGAAATATAGTTTAATTGTGTTTGAAGTTTACATACTACTATTGATATGAATAGATTATAATTACTTATTTACATCAACATGTAGTTGAGTGTGAAAGGGAAGAGAATCAAGCAAGTGGTGAACGAGAATCAAACGCAGGATGTACTGTGAATTTTGAGTTTTAAATTAATAGTTTTTTGGATTTTCTCATTTAAAACCCTTGAGAATTTAAAACCTGATAATTCAACTTAGCAAGATAAGCCCCCATTCTTAAGATAATTATCAAAGTTATAAAAAAAGTTATATATATTTAATATTTCATATTTTCATTCATCTCTTATGTCCTTCAAATAAAATGTTGAAAGTCCTAGATTTTTTTTACCAACTAACAATATAACCACCAATCCTTTCATTTGTGGTCTAGTTGTAGAAGACTTGGATTTTCTGATGAAGACTCAACTTCAGTTCTCACTTATGTCATATTGGGGTGGATATAACACTGGGCCTATAGCTCAATGGTTGGGCAATGATGGTACAAACCCACCGAGGGGGGTTTGATACTGAGCCGCACTCCGGTTTTCACTCGGCCATTACTTTAGCGAGGCAACTCGTGTCGAGGCAGTACGGTTTCCGAGGGAACGCCGTAACCAAGTCTGAACAACTCAGCGGGGCCCGGTTAAGAGAACGTAATTTGGACAGATCTTGGCTAGGGCCGTCGTTTAGACGGTGTGACATTGGGTCACTAAAAAAGAAAGTCACCTTTCAAAAAAATAATAATAATATAACCACCAATTCTTAAGATAATTATCAAAGTAACAAACTTCTATCTCTACCCCTAAAATTTTCAATACCCTCCCAAGTCTCTCTCAAAATATAATTGTTAATTGATTTAAGTCTATCTAAAACCCAGTTTAAACCCCAAATCCTAAATATAAATACCCCTCCCTTCAACTCTTTTCTTCACAATTTAAATCAAATTTCATTTTCAAATCTCCACCAAAAATCTTGTCCCTTTAGTTGTAAAAGTTTTGCTGTCTAGTAAGTCTCATCATAATTCGTTTATATTCTTTTTCGTACAATTCTTCATTGTTTTTGCACTTTTTTGGTTTCTTTTTGCACTTTAATTCTTTATTTATCATTCTAACATATAGTAATACATATTTATAATAAAAAACATAAATATTTATAATAAAAAAACATAAAAATATGTTGTATATTTTATTTATGCATTAAAACCCTAAAAACAATCAACGGAAACACATAAGTGTTTTTTTCTCGTTTTGGACAAATTTTTCGAGTTTGACTTTGAGCGACTATAACTTGGTCAAAACTTATTCAAAGCAAGTAAAATCTTGTTTTTACAATTAATTAATACACTAAAATATGGTTATAGCGATATAAAGAATACCTAAAACACTTCCGTTTGAACCCCCAAACATTGAAAACAAAATTGATTCTCGAAACCGAACAGTCTGTAAAGATCCATGGTTTTGACCATTTTTCGGGTTTCAAACATAAAAACTTTCTAATTAAAAGTTGTAGCACACATTCTAATTTAGTAGACTATAAATTTTCATAATTTGTCGTCGACGTTTACTAAAAAGTAATCAATTTGCTATTAGTCTATGATTTTTTTAAAATTAGTTAACCAAACATCATCATCGTAACATACTTAAATCCTAATTATCCGTCCTTAATTATATCAGGGTCCACCTCTGTTGGGATTGACCCCTACAAAAGAACAGATGATAAAATCCCAAAACAGGTCTGTACAAAATGATCCAAGACAAACAGTGTTTTGACTCACAACTTCCCTCAATGACAAGGCATCTAACATCTGATAGCTCTAACATCTGCTCAGTGCTAAGCTCTGCTGGTTTGTCAAGACTGTAGAAGATCAAACCTCTGTTGAAGTCAAAAGTCTGCTGGAAGTCAAAGGTCTGATCACCCTTTGAAGAACATATGATAAAGCTTCATCAGTGGTTAGCATCTTATTTGGGTAGCAATAAGTGTTTTGTAAATGTATCAGAGGATAACATTAACAGTGGTTAGAGTTTGTTAGGTTTGTTAGATGTCATTGTCTTGGTGATGTCAGCAAAGATGCCACAGAGGTTAGGATTTGTACTATGAATAGACAGTGCATGTATTGTTCTATTCAGCTCACACAGACACACACTTATCTTGTACTATCTAATCTGTGTGAGCTCGGGCTGAGGGGGAGTTAGTGATTCATGCATGTAATTACTTGTAATCATTTCAATCTTTTGAGTAATGAAAACATTGTCTGATGAAAGCTAATCTCTCACATGATTGTGTTACAAAGTTTAAATCATATTCCGCTGCAAGGTATTATATGTTTTATCTTATTTATGATCAATTTGTTTAAAACAACACAATCAGGTCAAACTCATATCCTAACAATTGGTATCATAGCTTGGTCAGTCGAATTCGATCTAACAATCGATTTGACATAAAAAGATCAGCTCAATTTTGTGATGCTGTGTTGTTCATACTTATGAGAAAACAGAGTAAGAGCCTAATCACGTTATATACGTTTTAGTGTGTGTTGGATTTTGTGATGATTCCATGATTGACGGTTGCTAAGAATTCATCTAGTGTCTTCAAAAGATTGAGGTGAACCTAAACCTTAGGAACAAGATCTACATGAGGAACAAAAGTAACAAAAAATTTTAAAAGGATAAAATCCTATAATGGTTATGGGTTGATATTTAGAAAAAAGATCAAAAGTAATGTGAAATTTTAACAAAACATTTTGCAAAAATGACTAAGGTTCTCAAAACATTACTATAAATGTTTCTGGATTGATTATTCTTTCCTTAAAAGTCTTTTAGTGAATGATACGACATCTGCCTATGGAAAGGTTAAAAGGGGAATAGAAGAAAAATCACAAAACTCAAAAGTGTGTTTATCTCAAAACTTTTAATAACAAAAGAAAAGAGTATAAACATAAAACACCTGAGAGTTCACAGGCTAGTACTACAAAAGGAAAACCTAACCATGAATTTTCGTCTCTGCTAAAACATCTGTTACCAAACAAGCTGAGTGCAACCATTGTTTAAAGGTAGGTTCAGGTAACTGATGTATCTCAAAGTAGCAATTGTTTTGAAGAGAACTTGGAACATCTATAAGGTGAATTTGATTCATTTATCAAGAAATTTTTACTAAATTTTAAGTAAAAATTTCATGTTTCTATCAGGACATGTGTAAATCTTTTCTGTTTTTTTTTTTTTGAAAAGTAATACATGATGAGTTTTTGCTTGTTTTTGATAGTTAAAGCTCAAATACCTGCCAGGAAGTAAAACCTTTCTATTTTTAGAGAGAAAGGAGTTACTTTTCCTTGATAATAGATCAAAAGAAATCTGTATGATGTCAGGGTCAAATTATGAATGTATGAAAATTATAAATGTATATGAGATGGTTTTTGGTCAAGACTAAACTTGCAGGTAACACAATCTTCATCAAAATTCTATCCAGAGAAAGGGCTTCCAAAAGAATACACTGGCATCAGACATCACTTTGTGAGGGATTCCTATGAAAAAGGTTTAATTTCTTTATAACATGTCCATACCAAGGAGCAACTGGCAGATGTGTTGACAAAAGCACTTGACGCTCACACTTTTGACAGTTTGATATCTAGGTTTGGAATGCTAAACATGGATTAAAAACAAAATTTCTTTGTAATCCATGTGTAAATAGCAATAAAATGTTTTTAGAAAAATCAATTTCATCCTTAAAAATAGTTTAAAATTCAATTTCTCAATAAATCCTCAAAGTCTGTTCAAAGCACTGATAGCACAATAACACTGTTCTCCTTAGAAAAATCTATCCACTGCTATGTATCCTCTGATAATGTTAGAATTGGTCACAACCACTGGTAGTTTACTCTAACAGTGGTTAGCCAAACAACTGTCTTTCATTGTCAATCAGCGGGTACACATGGACATATGTTATTTGACAGTCGTTGCATCAGATGCCACGTCATCATCACTTTTTGGAAAACCCTATAAAACGTTGTTTCTATCCCCAAACAGAGGTTTCATTTTCACTGTGCAATTTCAAAAATTTCTAAACCATTCTCTCAAGATCATGGCTCCCAAAGAAAAATCAAAGAAGAAATCATCACAGGACCACCAAAACACATTCTTATCATCAAACATCCACACAATTACCTCTGTACGTGCGAAAGGACGAAGAAAAACACAGATTTTCACTATATCATCGATATCTTGTCTTCATCCAAGTATAAAACTTTGCTCTCTTGTAATGCTCCAATCTATCAAGACACCCTACGAGATTTCTAGGCTAATGCTGAACTCGAAATTCAAAATAAAAAGCCTTGGGCAATCTCATCTAAAGTAGGAGGCATCATTGTCACACCCCGACCCGCAGCGGAAAAGGTGATCGGGGCATGATTGGGTTATCATCAAAGCTCATGACATTTATTAAGCGTTTCATATTTATTAATACAAATTAAATGGAAATTTACAATAAATGTTACAACATGATCTAACTAACAATCTAAACTTCTTTGTTCTCTTCTAAGGCATATCCTATGTTTTCCTTGCTTCAACCTGTTCACCTGTATCATGTGTAAAAGGGTTTTTGGATCAACATAATGTTGGCGAGTGAATCCTATGGAAAACATTTGAACAAATTTATTTAAATTGATTATGAAATAGGTGCACAACCAAACATGAGTAAAGTTAGATGTAACTTAATCAACAATCATAAGATATTAAATGAAACACTCATGAACAATAATGGAACAATTAGAGGCACGCGATGCTCAACTCGTCTCTCACGAGGAACTGAGGGGCCTGATGAATAAATTGCATAAACATGATAATATGAATGACACAACTACAAACAATATAAACTCAATGATACACACATGAACAATAATGAATTTGATTTGAAGCACGCGATGTTCTACTCGTCTCCCACGAGGAACTGATGGGCTTAATGTAGGAGTTTCATATAATTTGACAAAAGGAAATAAGTAAATCACAACAATAAAAACAATCTAAGTTTAGGTCATGATGTGGTATGGCACAAGTTTAAATAAATAAATTAATTATTTTCATAACACATGACACACCCCAAAACGTGTAATTTAAAAGGGGGAGTTGTAAGATTCACTCACAGTGGGTGCGTTCGGTTGATGATGTTGAATGTACGCGAAGTGGTTTTAACCACGAGTGAGATTAACCTAGATAAATCGCATTATGGTTTGATAAATAGACGGATTTTATTAATCTATTTTAGTAGGATTGTTGGGTGTATTTTTGTGAGTTTGAGGCTATTTTCTAACCTTAAAAATGTTATTTTAAGTATTTTTAATAAAAATAATTAAATAAAAATAAATAAAAAAATTTATTTTTCTGACCGTTGACCGTTGACCTGACCGTTGACTGGTTCGAATGCGGAACACAAGTGCGCTGAGTGAGGCTCGAACTCGAGACCTCCCGTACGCGTGCACACAGCTCTACCAACTGAGCTACGTGTCTAACCCGTTATAAATCTGATTTTAATTATATATATATATTAATTAGTTTAAACCGAAAATCATTTTATTTTAAAAACAGTTTTAAGCGAACCGGACGTGCACTCCACAGGTCTCGAACCCGGGACCTGTGGTTAATCTAACACACAGTCCACCGCTGGACTGTGTGTTTAACATGTTATATAATTTGATTTTTGTTATACTTAAATACAATTTAGTTATTTCCTTTTCTGCCTTATTAAAAAGAATGGATAATTGTTCGAGTCGGTGCAGTAGACCGGACTCGAACTGGTGACCTGTGATATAAACAAACACACAGTCCACCGCTGGACTGTGTGTCTAACTTGGTTATTATTCCGATTATTAATATACTTAACATATAACTGTGGCGACTCCGGTTCAGTTTAACAAAAAAAATGATTTTTATTAAGGCAGCGTGTGTGAAACGGGATTCGAACTCGAGACCTTTGCGTTATGTGTGCACACAGTCCACCGCTGGACTGTGTGTCTAACCCGAGTAATATCCTGATTTATATTATACATATATGATCCGGATACATCGTCTTCTTCATCAAGTGTGAACCAGATATAAGGTCTGACTGGTTCGAGTTTTTATTCAAGTTTCATTAGTGTTTTACAGTCCATTAAGGTAAGATAAGGGTGAAAAGATAAAGAAAATAAGCGAAGAGGTATACCGACTGGACCCTCTGTTTTCCGGCAGAACTCCGGCGACAGCAATTCCTTCCGGCGACGAGTTCCTTGTAGCAGCGAGTCTCCAGGAAGCTTACAAAGGGTGTGGGTATCTCCGGTATAAGCTCAGAGGCTCAGTGAGGTTCAGAAATAAGAAAATCGGTTTTCCGGCGACGAACAGAAAAGTTCCGGCGAGGGAGTTTTCGCCGAGAAAGAGTGTGGTTTTGAGCGAAAAGGTTTTCAATGGGTTGAGGGTGAATTTATAGGGGAAAATCGAGATGCACTTGGTCTGATTTCCGACTGTATTCGTAAATCATAAAAACTCCGGCGGCTATGGTTTGGTCGCGGACTTCAAACATCGGTTATAACCGATGTTCTAATAATAATTTACGTTATAACTGAAAATGGTGTTAAAAACTCGCGAGATTTCCGGGATTCCGACGACTGAACTAATGGGCGCCGATTTTGAATTCGTAACGTTATTATATCAATTAAATGATTTCAATAAATAACAAACAAAACAAGTGGCGCAGTGGTTTGTGTGTTGTGTGTTAAGACTGATGGCTGGTTCGGTACTGAACCGGGTTCGAAACCCGGCAGAAGTATTTTATTTTTATTTTGCGATATTCAACAGTTTTTCAAAAACTAAATATATATTCCCGTATAATAATCGATTACGTATCGCTTAAAAATATTTTGGGCATTTAATTCGCAACGAAATTTTTGACTGACTGTTCGGTTGATAAACGGAGCGGGTTTGGTAAATCCGTTTTTGACGGATGTTACAATCATGGTTGCAATAACTCCACAAACCATCTCAGAAGTATTTCAGATGGACGATCTTGTAGGTAAAATTTCTTTCCCTAAGGATGAGTATCAAATTGATTTGATGGAAAGAGGGTATACTGGACAGTTAACAAAAGCCACTATGGAAAAAGGATATTTTCCACCTCCTATGAAATTCATGTTTCATGCCCTGCTCACTTGTGTTTCAAGTAAAACAATTGGATTTAACGAAATACCTTTGAAAATTCAATACTTGGGATATGCTATTATGGCTAAAACTGATTACAATTACTCCCAAGCATTGTTTAAAGATCAGGTAACAAATTTGGAAAATGTGAAAAACAATAAAGCAAATGTTTTCTTGTTATTTCCAAGATATTTAAATTATTATTTACAAAAGAAAATTCCAAAAGAGAATGCACAAGCCATTTCTCAAGGTATATCTTTTCAAATAAAACAGTTTAACGTCTGAAACATTTACTCGTCTTATGACCAAAGAGTCAATAGTTTCTGAAACACAAGCAGGGGAGTTTGAGCAAAATTTGGATGAGTCCACATCTACTCCTCAGATTCCAGCTGCTAAGCCCACTGCTCTTGGTGACCACAGCAGTTTAACCACTGCTGTGTAACCCACACCAAAAATCACCAGAAGAACAAAAAATAAATCCAACAAATACCTGATGAGTAATACATGATGAGTTTTTGCTTGTTTTTGATAGTTAAAGCTCAAATACCTGCCAGGAAGTTAAACCTTTCTATTTTTTAGAGAGAAGGGAGTTACTTTTCCTTGATAATAGATCAAAAGTAATCTATATGATGTCAGGGTCAAATTATGAATGTATGAAAATTATAAATGTATATGAGATGGTTTTTGGTCAAGACTAAACTTGCAGGTAACACAATCTTCATCAAAATTCTATCTAGAGAAAGGGCTTCCAAAAGTTTACACTGACATCAGACATCACTTTGTGAGGGATTGCTATGAAAAAGGTTTAATTTCTTTATAACATGTCCATACCAAGGAGCAACTGGCAGATGTGTTGACAAAAGCACTTGATGCTCACACTTTTGACAGTTTGATATCTAGGCTTGGAATGCTAAAAATGGATTAAAAACAAAATTTCTTTGTAATCCATGTGTAAATAGCAATAAAATTTTTTAGAAAATCAATTCCATCCTTAAAAATAGTTTAAAATTCAATTTCTCAATAAATCCTCAAAGTCTGTTCAAAGCACTGATAGCATAATAACACTGTTCGCCTTAGAAAAATCTATCCACTGTTATGTATCCGCTGATAATGTTAAAATTGGTCACAACCACTGGTAGTTTACTCTAACAGTGGTTAGCCAAACAATTGTCTTTCATTGTCAATCAGCGGGTACACATGGACAGATGTTATTTGACAGTCGTTGCATCAGATGCCACGTCATCATCACTTTCTGGAAAACCTATAAAACGTTGTTTCTATCCCCAAACAGAGGTTTCATTTTCACTGTGCAATTTCAAAAATTTCTATACCATTCTCTCAAGATCATGGCTCCCAAAGCAAAATCAAAGAAGAAATCATCACAGGAAACACCAAAACACATTCTTATCAACATCCACACAATTACCTCTGTACGTGCGAAAGGATGAAGAAAAACACAGATTTTCACTATATCATCAATATCTTGTCCTCTTGTAATGCTCCAATCTATCAAGACACCCTACGAGATTTCTAGGCAAATGCTGAACTCGAAATTCAAAATAAAAAGCCTTGGGCAATCTCATCTAAAGTAGGGGGCATCATGGTTGCAAAAACTCCACAAACCATCTCAGTAGTATTTCAGATGGATGATCTTGTAGGTAAAATTTCTTTCCCTAAGGATGAGTATCAAATTGATTTGATGGAAAGAGGGTATACAGGACAGTTAACAAAAGCCACTATGGAAAAAGGAAATTTTCCACCTCCTAAGAAATTCATGTTTCATGCCCTGCTCACTTGTGTTTCAAGTAAAACAACTGGTTTTAACGAAATACCTTTGAAAATTCAATACTTGGGATATGCTATTATGACTAAAACTAATTACAATTACTCCCAAGCATTGTTTAAAGATCCGGTAACAAATTTAGAAAATGTGAAAAACAATAAAGAAAATGTTTTCTTGTTATTTCCAAGATTTTTAAATTATTATTTACAAAAGAAAATTCCAAAAGAGAATGCACAAGCCATTTCTCAAGGTATATCTTTTCAAATAAAACAGTTTAACGTCTGAAACATTTACTCGCCTTATGACCAAAGAGTCAATAGTTTCTGAAACACAAGCAGGGGAGTTTGAGCAAAATTTGGATGAGTCCACATCTACTCCTCAGATTCCAGCTGCTAAGCCCTGGTGACCACAGTAGTTTAACCACTGCTGTGCAACCCACACCAAAAATCACCAAAAGAACCAAAAATAAATCCAACAAATACCTGATGAGTAATACATGATGAGTTTTTGCTTGTTTTTTATAGTTAAAGCTCAAATACCTGCCAGGAAGTAAAACCTTTCTATTTTTAGAGAGAAAGGAGTTACTTTTCCTTGATAATAGATCAAAAGAAATCTGTATGATGTCAGGGTCAAATTATGAATGTATGAAAATTATAAATGTATATGAGATGGTTTTTGGTCAAGACTAAACTTGCAGGTAACACAATCTTCATCAAAATTCTATCCAGAGAAAGGGCTTCCAAAAGTATACACTGGCATCAGACATCACTTTGTGAGGGATTCCTATGAAAAAGGTTTAATTTCTTTATAACATGTCCGTACCAAGGAGCAACTGGCAGATGTGTTGACAAAAGCACTTGACGCTCACACTTTTAACAGTTTGATATCTAGGCTTGGAATGCTAAACATGGATTAAAAACAAAATTTCTTTGTAATCCATGTGTAAATAGCAATAAAATGTTTTTAGAAAAATCAATTCCATCCTTAAAAATAGTTTAAAATTCAATTTCTCAATAAATCCTCAAAGTCTGTTCAAAGCACTTATAGCACAATAACACTGTTCTCCTTAGAAAAATCTATCCACTGCTATGTATCCTCTGATAATGTTAAAATTGGTCACAACCACTGGTAGTTTACTCTAACAGTGGTTAGCCAAACAACTGTCTTTCATTGTCAATCAGCGGGTACACATGGACAGATGTTATTTGACAGTCGTTGCATCAGATGCCACGTCATCATCACTTTTTGGAAAACCCTATAAAACGTTGTTTCTATCCCCAAACAGAGGTTTCATTTTCACTGTGCAATTTCAAAAATTTCTAAACCATTCTCTCAAGATCATGGCTCCCAAAGAAAACACAAAGAAGAAATCATCACAGGACCACCAAAACATATTCTTATCATCAAACATCCACACAATTACCTCTGTACGTGCGAAAGGACGAAGAAAAACACAGATTTTCACTATATCATCGATATCTTGTCTTCATCCAAGTATAAAACTTTGCTCTCTTGTAATGCTCCAATCTATCAAGACACCCTACGAGATTTCTAGGCTAATGCTGAACTCGAAATTCAAAATAAAAAGCCTTGGGCAATCTCATCTAAAGTAGGAGGCATCATGGTTGCAATAACTCCACAAACCATCTCAGAAGTATTTCAGATGGACGATCTTGTAGGTAAAATTTCTTTCCCTAAGGATGAGTATCAAATTGATTTGATGGAAAGAGGGTATACAGGACAGTTAACAAAAGCCACTATGGAAAAAGAAAATTTTCCACATCCTAAGAAATTCATGTTTCATGCCCTGCTCACTTGTGTTTCAAGTAAAACAACTGGTTTTAACGAAATACCTTTGAAAATTCAATACTTGGGATATGCTATTATGGCTAAAACTGATTACAATTACTCCCAAGCATTGTTTAAAGATCTGGTAACAAATTTGGAAAATGTGAAAAACACTAAAGCAAATGTTTTCTTGTTATTTCCAAGATATTTAAATTATTATTTACAAAAGAAAATTCAAAAGAGAATGCACAAGCCATTGCTCAAGGTATATCTTTTCAAATAAAACAGTTTAACGTCTGAAACATTTACTCGCCTTATGACCAAAGAGTCAATAGTTTCTGAAACACAAGCAGGGGAGTTTGAGCAAAATTTGTATGAGTCCACATCTACTCCTCAGATTCCAGCTGCTAAGCCCACTGCTCTTGGTGACCACAGTAGTTTAACCACTGGTGTGCAACCCACACCAAAAATCACCAAAAGAAAAAAAAATAAATCCAACAAATACCTAATGAGTAATACATGATGAGTTTTTGCTTGTTTTTGATAGTTAAAGCTCAAATACCTGCCAGGAAGTAAAACCTTTCTATTTTTAGAGAGAAGGGAGTTACTTTTCCTTGATAATAAATCAAAAGTAATCTGTATGATGTCAGGGTCAAATTATGAATGTATGAAAATTATAAATGTATATGAGATGGTTTTTGGTCAAGACTAAACTTGCAGGTAACACAATCTTCATCAAAATTCTATCCAGAGAAAGGGCTTCCAAAAGTTTACACTGACATCAGACATCACTTTGTGAGGGATTCCTATGAAAAAGGTTTAATTTCTTTATAACATGTCCATACCAAGGAGCAACTGGCAGATGTGTTGACAAAAGCACTTGATGCTCACACTTTTGACAGTTTGATATCTAGGTTTGGAATGCTAAACATGGATTAAAAACAAAATTTCTTTGTGATCGATGTGTAAATAGCAATAAAATGTTTTTAGAAAATCAATTCCATCCTTAAAAATAGTTTAAAATTCAATTTCTCAATAAATCCTCAAAGTCTGTTCAAAGCACTGATAGCACAAAAACACTGTTCACCTTAGAAAAATCTATCCACTGTTATGTATCCTCTGATAATGTTAAAATTGGTCACAACCACTGGTAGTTTACTCTAACAGTGGTTAGCCAAACAACTGTCTTTCATTGTCAATCAGCGGGTACACATGGACAGATGTTATTTGACAGTCGTTGCATCAGATGCCACGTCATCATCAATTTTTGGAAAACCGTATAAAACGTTGTTTCTATCCCCAAACAGAGGTTTCATTTTCACTGTGCAATTTCAAAAATTTCTAAACCATTCTCTCAAGATCATGGCTCCCAAAGCAAAATCAAAGAAGAAATCATCACAGGAACCACCAAAACACATTCTTATCATCAAACATCCACACAATTACCTCTGTACGTGCGAAAGGACGAAGAAAAACACAGATTTTCACTATATCATCGATATCTTGTCTTCATCCAAGTATAAAACTTTGCTCTCTTGTAATGCTCCAATCTATCAAGACACCCTATGAGATTTCTAGGCTAATGCTGAACTCAAAATTCAAAATAAAAAGCCTTGGGCAATCTCATCTAAAGTAGGAGGCATCATGGTTGCAAAAACTCCACAAACCATCTCAGTAGTATTTCAGATGGATGATCTTGTAGGTAAAATTTCTTTCCCAAAGGATGAGTATCAAATTGATTTGATGGAAAGAGGGTATACAGGACAGTTAACAAAAGCCACTATGGAAAAAGGAAATTTTCCACCTCCTAAGAAATTCATGTTTCATGCCCTGCTCACTTGTGTTTCAAGTAAAACAACTGGTTTTAACGAAATACCTTTGAAAATTCAATACTTGGGATATGCTATTATGACTAAAATTGATTACAATTACTCCCAAGCATTGTTTAAAGATCTGGTAACAAATTTGGAAAATGTGAAAAACAATAAAGAAAATGTTTTCTTGTTATTTCCAAGATTTTTAAATTATTATTTACAAAAGAAAATTCCAAAAGAGAATGCACAAGCCATTTCTCAAGGTATATCTTTTCAAATAAAACAGTTTAACGTCTGAAACATTTACTCGCCTTATGACCAAAGAGTCAATAGTTTCTAAAACACAAGCAGGGGAGTATGAGCAAAATTTGGATGAGTCCACATCTACTCCTCAGATTCCAGCTGCTAAGCCCACTGCTCTTGGTGACCACAGTAGTTTAACCACTGCTGTGCAACCCACACCAAAAATCACCAAAAGAACCAAAAATAAATCCAACAAATACCTGATGAGTTTTTGCTTGTTTTTGATAGTTCAAGCTCAAATACCTGCCAGGAAGTAAAACCTTTCTATTTTAGAGAGAATGGAGTTACTTTTCCTTGATAATAGATCAAAAGAAATCTGTATGATGTCAGGGTCAAATTATGAATGTATGAAAATTATAAATGTATATGAGATGGTTTTTGGTCAAGACTAAACTTGCAGGTGTAACATTCGTCGAAAAACGGGTTTCCAAACCCGCTTCGTTTATTAATCAAATATTCAGTTATAATTTTTCGTTGCGTATTTATTGCTTAAATAAATTTTAAACAATACATAATTAAGAAATATATTAGAATATAAAAACCATAATTTATAATTACTAATAAATAATGAATAAAAAAAATAAAAGGAGACACCGGGTTTCGAACCCGGGTCACCCACAAACCCAAACACACAACACACCACTCCGCCACACACTTTCTTTGTGATAAACACTAAAACAAATAACACATATAATGAAACTGAAAATCAAAACCAGACATCCGCGCGCTCAGAACGCGGAATCTCCGGAGTAAGACCAAAACTCCGCAAATGTGGCCTTTCCTTTTGACTAAAACGCGATAACCGACTACGGCATCAATTATAACCGATGTTTAACCGTCAAATTCTGCCAAAACCGCCGGAAAATCTTCAATCGCGAATCAAGACTCAAAGGCGGACACAATTCATCCAGTTCTTCACTATAAATACCCACTCAATCTTCTGGAAATCCTTTCGCTCAGAACCGTGCACTTTTTTCGAAGCTTTAGCTCGTCGCCGGAGAATTTTAATTTCGCCAAAACTTCGCCGAAATCGATCGTCAGAAAACCGTATTCATTCATCAGTCGATATAACTGTCTAAACTTCTCTGCTATCTCTTAATTTATACTTTAATCGTTCAAATCCATAATCAAAACTGTTAAAACAGTTCATACCGCCGGAAAGTCCGTTCACCGTCGGAAAACACTTGTGGGTTAATATTTCGGGTTAGACACGTAGCTCAGTTGGTAGAGCTGCGTGCACGTATACGAGAGGTCCCGAGTTCGAACCTCACTCAGCGCATATAAAAAACAGTCCGACTGGTCAACGGTCAAAAAAAGTCAATTTTTTTATTTATTTATTTAATTAGAAAATTATTTAAAAATACTTAAAAATAAGATTTTTAAAGTTAGAAAATTTCCTTAAACTCACAAAAATAAATCTAAAAATCCCATTAAGATTATGAATTAAAAGTATTAATCTCAAATAAAATCCATTTATTTACCGAATCATTTCGTTATTATTTTAGGTTAGTTTTTCCCTCGTTGATCAAATCCTAAAATTCGTGCGCATCCAACGTCATCAAAGAACGCACCCAATGTGAGTGAATCTCTATCAATTCCCCGTTTTAATCATGTTTTGGGGTGTATCATGTGTCGTTTAATTCTTTATTATATTTAAACACTTGTGCATACATCATATCCGTGATCAAATGTGTATCAATTGTTGTGTGGATTATATGTAGTTTGGATTTATCATTTTCAGTGCACTCATTTCATTAGGCCCATCAGTTCCCCGTTGGAGACGGGTTGAGCATCAGGTGCCTCATAAGATCGGCTCCGTTTGATTGAGCCTTGATCTCACATTCATCATCATTCATATCATATACTCATCCAAAGTGGTTTGTGTTTGTTTACTTATATATGTTGGCTCACATGTGATTATTGCACAAATTTTCCATATTAAATAAAACAAGAAAATTAATAACAATGTTTTATCAAGGTTCACTCGCCAACTTTTGTTGACCCAAAATATCCCCCGTTTTACACATGATACAAGTGATCCAACTGAGTCAAGAAACACATAGGAAGGCCTAGAAGAATAAACCAGTTTAAGCTTTGGATTATTTATATAGTTTCATTTCCTTGTAATTGTATGAATTTTGATTTGGATATTTAAGTTGTAATTTGAATTTAATAAATATGAAACATTTTAGTAAACATCATGAGCTTTGGTGATAACCCAATTATGCCCCCACTTTTATTCCGCTGCGGGTCGGGGTGTGACAGATTGGTATCAGAGCCATGGCTATAGGGATATAGGATAGGTTATTAGACCCTTAGAGCCTATACTATATTTGATTAAAATTTTAAATTGCTTATGCGTTACATACAAAATTCATGATGTTTATATGCTTTATGTTTATTGTTACACTCAATGTTATGCAAGCATGCTCACAAATACAAGTTATTATACAATGCTCATCATAAATCATATCCTCATAACATATCATATCCATGAGAGCACACACCTCACAATTCCCATGATTTTTGCAATGATTTTTGTATTTTCAAATCACATCAAAGTGAGTTCTCATGACGGGCATGTAGTAACTGGAAGGGTACGAGTACCGGTAGTCGGAACGTCCTGTCTAGGCTTGGCATTCGTATAAATCCAAAATAAAGGACCAGTTTGCCTACTTGGGGATTAACGATGAGAGTACGAAGGACCTATTAGGCCAAAGCATGCTATACCAAACGTCGTGTGAGCTAACCCCACTTTGAGTTGTCATTGTGTCTACACCTGGACACCCTCCTACCACACATCTCGCAATCATATTTTACGGTTTTCATTCGGGTGATGCGAGTGTTAATCCGCCAACACCAATGTGAATCCTACCAAGCCCAATAGTCATGGGGCCCCACATGACTACACAGGCGATGGTATGGGGGACATTGGAGGCCCAAACATGAGCAAACCCAAGACATCCTATGGATGTAGTTGCATTATTGTTAGTTATGTTATTTTTGTTCTTTTAACGACACATGACACCTAGAAACTTCTTAAACTCACAATCTTCCTATGTATGTTCCTGTAGATGTCGACTAGGCAACTACGTGGAGGTAGAAAGTCAGGAAGACCCAATGAACGCTTGGCCACACAAATTGCTAAACAAATGGCTGCAATGCTTCCTGACATCGTAATTCAAGTTCAACAAGCTCTCACCGCAAATCCCATCAACCCTCTCAATCAAGAAGACCAGAGAATCGCCAACCCTCCCTCCAATAAGTGCTCCTACAAACACTTCAAATCTTGCGATCCCCCAAAGTATGAAGGGACCGTAGGTGTTACCGCCCTCCTTCACTGGTTTGAAGAAATGGAAAACACTTTCCTCAATTGCGATTGTCCCGAGGATCGCAAGGTACGTTATGCAACTGGAAGACTATTTGGGGTAGCCCTTACCTGGTGGAACACAGAAAAGGGTAAACGAGGAATTGAAGACGCCATGGCCTTAACATGGGAAGAGTTAAGGGAACTCATGACAAGACGCTTCTGTCCAAGAAGCGAAATCAAAAAGTTAGAAGATGAATTCCACGCGCTAAAACAAAAGGAAGGCGATCACACTTCCTATAACAAGAGATTTCTCGAACTAAACCAGATGATCCCTAATCTGTTCACCCCCGTGTACTGCTTGGTTGAACATTACATTCGAGGTCTTCCCTCGAAAATTCAAGACTCAGTTTTAAGCACTTCGCCTGCAACACTTGAAGCCGCGATGGAGTTAGCTACAGAACTCACTGAAAATTGCATTCGAAACGGCAAGTTCAAAGATGAAAAGAAGAAAGCACCCATAGAAACCTCAACTACCAACCACTCAGTCTCCTCCTCAAAGTTTGCTGGTAAGAGGAAACGAAACAGCAAGAATTTTGCTGTCACTCAAACCAACCCTCCTATCACCGCTGCACCAATCACCCAAATTGCTCCTTCGACTGCACCATTTAAAAAGCCATACACCGGCCCACACCCAAAATGCAACCGTTGTCAATACCATCACCCTCCCGAAACTCTTTGCCAACATTGCACCAGCTGTGGCCGTGCGGGTCACACCATTCAAACTTGTCGCACTCTGCAACGAATGAACCACAATCAACCCCCAACCCAAACCCACCATTAGATAGTGGGTCAAGCCCAACAACCCTTACTTCTACCATCTACACAACACATAGCCCAATCCCACTACCAACCCAAATACCCCATGATGCAACCCATGCGAGCTTGTTACAACTGTGGAGACCCAAACCACTTCAGAAACACTTGTCCACGCTTAGTGAACATCATCCATACTCAAGCCCAAGCGAACCCAGTAAACCAAGCTAACCAAGCTCCTCCACCTGCCAGAGGAAGAGCTTTCAACATCAATGCCAACCAAGCTAGGGCTGACAACAACGTGGTTAGCGGTACGTTTCTCATCAATGGTAGTTATGCATCCATGTTATTCGATACTGGCGCGGATAAGAGTTTTGTGTCCTTAGAATTTGAACCTATCCTCAACCAAACTCGTGTTAATCTCATGGAATCTCTAACGGTGGAAGTTGCTGACGGAAAGCCCGTTTTATTATATTCTATTATACGCGATTGTACCCTCACTCTAAACGATCACAATTTTCCAGTTGACTTCATTCCTATGAAGTTGGGAAGTTTCGATGTTATAATCGGTATGGACTGGCTCAGCCAGTATCACGCTGAAGCAGTGTGCCGCGAGAAGTTCATTCGCATTCCTTTTGCCGACGGTCAGACTCTACGTATTTTTGGAGAAACCCCTTCGAAAGGACTCAAACTAATGTCCTGCCTTCAAGCCCGAAGATATCTCCGCAAGAACTATGTCGCATTCCTAACTCACGTCGTCAAAAAGGGAAACAAGGAAAGGAAACTCGAAGATATCCCAGTTGTGAAAGAATTTTCACAAGTCTTTCCCGACGACATTTCAGGACTTCCTCCTGTGAGAGAAGTCGAATTCCGCATCGATCTTGTACCTGGCGCTACACCAGTCGCAAAATCTCCTTATAGGTTAGCCCCATCCGAAATGCAAAAGCTGGCCAGTCAACTGCAAGAGCTGACTGACAAAGGATTCATACGTCCTAGCTCCTCGCCTTGTGGTGCACCTGTTCTTTTTGTGAAGAAGAAAGATGGAACGTTTCGCATGTGCACTGATTATAGAGAACTCAACAAGCTAACGGTTAAAAATCGTTATCCACTACCTCGCATCGATGACCTCCTAGACCAACTTCAAGGCGCCACCTGTTTTTCAAAAATCGACCTTCGTTCTGGTTATCATCAACTCAGAGTACATGAAGAAGATATCCCAAAGACCGCTTTCCGGACTCGTTATGGTCATTACGAATTCATGGTCATGCCATTCGGTTTAACCAACGCCCCCGCTGTCTTCCTGGATCTAATGAATAGGGTATGCAAACCCTACCTCGACCGTTTCGTCATAGTCTTCATCGATGATATTCTTATCTACTCCAAGTCTAAATCTGATCATGAGCGACACCTTCGACTCATCCTTACACTTTTAAGGACTGAAAAGCTCTACGCTAAGTTCTCAAAATGAGAATTCTGGTTAAGAGAAGTACAATTCCTTGGACATGTCGTCAATGACAAGGGAATACATGTCGATCCCTCAAAAATCAAGGCAGTGCAAGAATGGCAAGCGCCACGTACCCTACCGAAGTAAGGTCATTTCTTGGTTTGGCTGGTTACTATCGCCGCTTCATTGCCAATTTTTCCCGTATTGCTGTACCACTCACGGCTTTGACTCATAAAGGAAAACCCTTCATATGGGGACCTAAACAAGAAGAAGCCTTCCAAACTCTAAAACAAAAACTTTGTGACGCACCTAACCTCACACTCCCAGAAGGTTGCGATGACTTTGTAGTATATTGCGACGCATCAGGGCAAGGGCTAGGCTGTGTATTAATGCAAAGAGGAAAAGTGATAGCCTATGCTTCTAGGCAACTCAAAGTTCATGAGAAGAATTACACCACCCACGACCTGGAACTTGGAGCCGTTGTGTTCGCTCTCAAGATATGGAGACATTACCTCTATGGTACCAAGTGCGAAATATACACTGACACAAAAGTCTCCAACATATCTTCAACCAAAAGGAGTTGAATATGAGGCAACGAAGATGGGTCGAACTTCTCAACGACTACGACTGTGAAATTCGGTATCATCCTGGCAAGGCAGACGTAGTGGCCGATGCGCTCAGTTGAATATGCGAACTCCATTCGTCTTCTCTGTTCGCAAATCATAACCGACATCAAAGATCGAATCCGAGCAGCTCAACATGTTTCTGTAACAGAAAACGACGTACGCGATGAGCTGTCATGTGGAGCTGAACTCAAATCGAAACCAAATCCGACGGTATTCTATACTATTTAAATCGCATATGGATCCTCGATCGCGATAACCTTCGTGATTTCCTCATGAATGGGGCGCACAAAACACGATACTCTGTACACCCAGGAGACGACAAGATGTATCAAGACCTACGATACACCTATTGGTGGCCGGGCATGAAAAAGGATATCGTTGTTTTTGTTTCCAAGTGCCTTACCTGTTCCAAAGTAAAAGCTGAACATCAAAGACCTTCAGGACTTCTAGTCCAACCTGAAATACCTGTATGGAACTGGGAAAACATAACCATGGACTTCATTACCGGGTTACCTCACACCTCCAGTGGGTATGACACCATATGGGTAATCATTGATCGTCTTACAAAATCAGCTCACTTCATACCGATTCGCGAGGACTTCAAGAACGAGAAGTTAGCTCGTATCTACATCAGCGAGATCGTAAGCCGTCATGGTGTACCTCTAAGCATCATTTCAGACCGTGATGGTCGTTTCACTTCACGAACATGGCGAGCCGTACAAACCGCCTTGGGAACACGATTAGACCTCAGTACCGCTTTTCATCCTCAAACTGATAGACAATCTGAATGCACCATCCAAACTCTTGAAGACATGCTTCGAGCATGTGTCATAGACTTCAAAGGGAATTGGGACGCTCATCTACCATTAGTTGAATTTTCGTACAACAATAGCTATCATTCAAGTATCGGCATGGCTCCTTTCGAAGCTTTATATGGTCGTAAGTGCCGATCTCCAGTATGTTGGCACGAAATTGGGGAATCACAAATCACCGGTCCAGAGTTAATTCAAGAAACAACCGACAAGGTCATTCAAATTCGAAACAATCTTCTAGCGGCTCAAAGTCGTCAAAAGAGTTATGCAGACAAACGACGAAAGCCCTTGGAGTTTGACATTGGGGATCAAGTACTTTTAAAAGTATCACCGTGGAAGGGAGTGGTTCGTTTTGGCCAGAAGGGCAAGCTAGCACCATGCTACGTAGGACCTTTCAAGATACTCGAAAGAGTAGGTCCTGTAGCATACAAGCTTGACCTACCAGAAGAGCTCAACAGAATTCACCCCACATTCCTCGTATCAAACTTGAAGAAGTGCCTCGCCGATGAAAACCTCCATATTCCTCTAGAAGACATTCAGATCGATGAATCTATGCACTTCATTGAAAGACCAGTAGAAATCATGGACTTCGGAGAGAAGCGTTTAAGACGAAGTCGTATTCCAATTGTCAGGGTGCGTTGGGAGTCAAAACGAGGACCTGAGTTTACTTGGGAACGTGAAGACTCAATGCGCGAGAAATACCCGACATCTTTTTCCTGTTACCACTACTACTTAAATTTCGGGACGAAATTTCTAAAAGTAGGGGATACTTTAACATTCGTCGAAAAACGGGTTTCCAAACCCGCTTCGTTTATAAATCAAATATTCAGTTATAATTTTTCGTTGCGTATTTATTGCTTAAATAAATTTTAAACAATACATAATTAATAAATATATTAGAATATAAAAACCATAAGTTATAATTAGTAATAAATAATGAATAAAAAAAGGAGACGCCGGGTTTCGAACCCGGGTCACCCACAAACCCAAACACACAACACACCGCTCCGCCACACACTGTCTTTGTGATAAACACTAAAACAAATAACACATATAATGAAACTGAAAATCAAAACCAGACATCCGCGCGCTCAGAACGCGGAATCGCCGGAGTAAGACCAAAACTTGCAAATGTGGCCTTTCCTTTTGACTAAAACGCGATAACCGACTACGGCATCAATTATAACCGATGTTTAACCGTCAAATTCGGCCATAACCGCCAGAAAATCTTCAATCGCGAATCAAGACTCAAAAGCGGACACAATTCATCCAGTTCTTCACTATAAATACCCATTCAATCTTCTGGAAATCCTTTCGCTCAGAACCGTGCACTTTTTTTCGAAGCTTTAGCTCGTCGCCGGAGAATTTCAATTTCGCCGGAACTTCGCCGGAATCGATCGTCAGAAAACCGTATTCATTCATCAGTCGGTATAACTGTCTAAACTTCTCTGCTATCTCTTAATTTATACTTTAATCGTTCAAATCCATAATCAAAACTGTTAAAACAGTTCATACCGCCGGAAAGTCCGTTCACCGTCGGAAGTTCGATCGGAGATAGGAATCTTTCTTCAAATCGGTAAAACTACCTTAGATCTTTCTTTGTTATGCTTTTACTATGTTAATATTCTAACACAGTTAACCAAAATGGCATAACTTGGTTAGCAGTTGGGGATCGGGTTTTGGGTAATTTATGCGAAGAAGATGAAGTTATTGTCAGTACATATGAGTAATTAAAAACGGATATTTCATCGGGTTAGACACACAGTCCAGTGGTGGACTGTGTGCAATTATAACATTCAAGTCCCGAGTTCGAAACGCACACGTACCAATTTTCAGAAATAAAACCAACATTTTTAAAACTTAATAAGATCAAGTCACAGAATGTTTATAAGTGTAATATAATCCATAAGTTAAACAGATTTGACACACAGCCCAACTGGTTGGGCTGTGCGCACTCGAACTGAAGGACCCGAGTTCGACTCCGTGTCCCTGCAACCGGTTCGGCCATATAAATCATTTTTATATAAAAATCAAATAAGTTTAAAATTAATTAGTATATAAATATAATTAAAACAGATAATATTTCGGGTTAGACACGTAGCTCAGTTGGTAGAGCTGCGTGCACGTATACGAGAGGTCCCGAGTTCGAACCTCACTCAGCGCATATAAAAACACAGTCCGACTGGTCAACAGTCAAAAAAAGTCAATTTTTTATTATAAATTATTTAAAAATACTTAAAAATAAGATTTTTAAAGTTAGAAAATTTTCTTAAACTCACAAAAATAAATCTAAAAATCCCATTAAGATTATGAATTAAAAGTATTAATCTCAAATAAAATCCATTTATTTACCGAATCATTTCGTTATTATTTTAGGTTAGTTTTTCCTCGTCGATCAAATCCTAAAATTCGTGCGCATCCAACGTCATCAAAGAACGCACCCAATGTGAGTGAATCTCTATCAATTCCCGTTTTAATCATGTTTTGGGGTGTATCATGTGTCGTTTAATTCTTTATTATATTTAAACACTTGTGCATACATCATATCCGTGATCAAATGTGTATCAATTGTTATGTGGATTATATGTAGTTTGGATTTATCATTTTCAGTGCACTCATTTAATTAGGCCCATCAGTTCCCCGTTGGAGACGGGTTGAGCATCAGGTGCCTCATAAGATCGGCTCCGTTTGATTGAGCCTTGATCTCACATTCATCATCATTCATATCATATACTCATCCAAAGTGGTTTGTGTTTGTTTACTTATATATGTTTGCTCACATGTGATTATTGCACAAATTTTCCATATTAAATAAAACAAGAAAATTAATAACAATGTTTTATCAAGGTTCACTCGCCAACTTTTGTTGGCCGAAAATATCCCCCGTTTTACACATGATACAGGTGATCCAGCTGAGGCAAGAAACACATAGGAAGGCCTAGAAGAATAAACCAGTTTAAGCTTTGGATTATTTATAAAGTTTCATTTCCTTGTAATTGTATGAATTTTGATTTGGATATTTAAGTTGTAATTTGAATTTAATAAATATGAAACATTTTAGTAAACATCATGAGCTTTGGTGATAACCCAATTATGCCCCGACTTTATTCCGCTGCAGGTCAGGGTGTGACAACAGGTAACACAATCTTCATCAAAATTCTATCCAGAGAAAGGGCTTCCAAAAGTTTACACTGACATCAGACATCACTTTGTGAGGAATTGCTATGAAAAAGGTTTAATTTCTTTATAACATGTCCATACCAAGGAGCAACTGGCAGATGTGTTGACAAAAGCACTTGACGCTCACACTTTTGACAGTTTGATATCTAGGCTTGGAATGCTAAACATGGATTAAAAACAAAATTTCTTTGTAATCCATGTGTAAATAGCAATAAAATGTTTTTAGAAAATCAAAATCCATCCTTAAAAATAGTTTAAAATTCAATTTCTCAATAAATCCTCAAAGTCTGTTCAAAGCACTGATAGCACAAAAACATTGTTCGGTTAGAAACATCTATCCACTGTTATGTATCCTCTGATAATGTTAAAATTGGTCACAACCACTGGTAGTTTACTCTAACAGTGGTTAGCCAAACAACTGTGTTTCATTGTCAATCAGCGGTACACATGGACAGATGTTATTTGACAGTCGTTGCATCAGATGCCACGTCATCATCACTTTTTGGAAAACCCTATAAAACGTTGTTTCTATCCCCAAACAGAGGTTTCATTTTCACTGTGCAATTTCAAAAATTTCTATACCATTCTCTCAAGATCATGGCTCCCAAAGAAAAATCAAAGAAGAAATCATCACAGGAACCACCAAAACACATTCTTATCATCAAACATCCACACAATTACCTCTGTACGTTCGAAAGGATGAAGAAAAACACAGATTTTCACTATATCATCGATATCTTATCTCCATCCAAGTATAAAACTTTGCTCTCTTGTAATGCTCCAATCTATCAAGACACCCTACGAGATTTCTGGGCTAATGCTGAACTCGAAATTCAAAATAAAAAGCCTTGGGCAATCTCATCTAAAGTAGGAGGCATCATGGTTGCAACAACTCCACAAACCATCTCAGAAGTATTTCAGATGGACGATCTTGTAGGTAAAATTTCTTTCCCTAAGGATGAGTATCAAATTGATTTGATGGAAAGAGGGTATACTGGACAGTTAACAAAAGCCACTATGGAAAAAGGAAATTTTCCACCTCCTATGAAATTCATGTTTCATGCCCTGCTCACTTGTGTTTCAAGTAAAACAACTGGTTTTAACGAAATACCTTTGAAAATTCAATACTTGGGATATGCAATTATGGTTAAAACTGATTACAATTACTCCAAAGCATTGTTTAAAGATCTAGTAACAAATTTAGAAAATGTGAAAAACAATAAAGCAAATGCTTTCTTGTTATTTCCAAGATTTTTAAATTATTATTTACAAAAGAAAATTCCAAAAGAGAATGCACAAGCCATTGCTCAAGGTATATCTTTTCAAATAAAATAGTTTAACGTCTGAAACATTTACTCGCCTTATGACCAAAGAGTCAATAGTTTCTGAAACACAAGCAGGGGAGTTTGAGCAAAATTTGGATGAGTCCACATCTACTCCTCAGATTCCAGCTGCTAAGCCCACTGCTCTTGGTGACCACAGTAGTTTAACCACTGCTGTGCAACCCACACCAAAAATACCAAAAGAACCAAAAATAAATCCAACAAACCCACCAAACCTATCAAAAAAGGTATTCTGGAAGATGAGATCCCAGAAGTTAACCCTGTGACAACACAAAGGTCACAAGAAACCACTATTGCTACTTCCTCACAACAGTTGGAAAGATCTTCACCCAAAACCACAACTCCTCATGATTCCTCACAAAAGGAACATGTTGTAAGCATAGGGACACCACAACTTGAAACATTATCCTCATTTGAGAGTATGTTGAACTGTCCTTCTCCCATGGCAAATTCTCTTTCTACATCACTCCCCACATCCCAAATTACATCAACCCTGCTCTCTTTGTTTGAGGTCATTAAAAGTCAGACACAAAACAGCTTCTCTCATTAACACATAACTGACAATACAACTTCCACAATGGCTGTGTCTGATAAAATTTATTGACTAACCCACAAATAGTTGAGGAGGTTACACCACTTGAATTTCATGAAATTCTTGTTGGTAGTTCAAGTGGAGAAGCTACTACAGATGTTGAATCTACTGATTTACATCTGGACAGTAGTTTCATATATAAGTTTCCCTTGAAGGCAATTTCTACTGAGGCTACCATGGCAACCACCGCTGGTATTAAAACCACTGTTGAGTTTGTTAGGGAAACCTCTGATGTAGAACAAAGTCCCCAGTACCAAGAAAAATGGGCATCTGTGTTTGAAATAGGGGTTGGAACCTCTGTTCATGATAATATAGATATAAGTACCACTTCTGGTAGGAGTTCAGATGATCCTATTAAGTTAGGTGATGATCTAAAATCTATAGATTTGACGGAGAGAGTTGCAAAAATTGAGACATCAGTGGCAGATATCAAAAATATGTTACAACAGATGTTAGAATCTTCAATGTCTCAAAACACTGCTCAATCACATGCTCTTCAAACCGCTGATATAATCAATCAGGTATATCATCTTTTTCAACAACAACGCTAACATGCTAACCACCAAAATGAAATACGTGTAAACATGTTCAAAAATGAAGTTGAAACAAGATATAAGAACACTCAGGTAGAGCTTAAGGTTATCAAAGAAACTCTCACAATATTGCCTGGCACTACCCTTGCATCTATCTTTGAAAGAAGTGATGATGCCAAAAAGGGGGAGAAAAGTGACTCTGTGAAAGAAACCTCATTAACTTCTGCTGAAACATCTGTCAAAGAAAAGAAAAGGGGAGGTGATGAAACCCTGGAAATTCAAGTAGATGATGAAGTTGCAACAAAGAGGATGAGTCAATCTCAAAATGAGACAAAGGAGAGGGTTTTGAAGAGGGAGCAAAAAAGAGTTGAAGAACACTGCAACAGATGTTGATGTTATAAAAAGCAAAACAGATGTTATGACAACAGTGGTTTCCACAAACACTTCTAAACGTTTATCAGAATCGATATTCACCCCTATAACCCAAACTCCTGCAAAAATTCCTTCGCCAAAACTGGTGTATACTAGAAAAAGAAGAAAGGTCACAGTGAATGTTGATAACCATAATACCTTATCATCTTCACCACTTATCCAAACAAATCCAGAACCTTTCATCACTCAACCATCACCAACATCAAACATACTCACTCAATCACCTACTGGTCACAATCCTTCTAGAAACATACCTTTGGAAACAGCATACCCTCTGGAACTGGCTGCAGTTCAAAAAGAAATGTTACAATTTTATACAGAGGCTAATCCATCCACAATAACCTTCTCATCTCTTCATGGATACAGAATTCCTAAAAATATTGATGAATATCTGAAATTGAAAGTCAGACAAGCTAAAAACATAGCTAAAGAAGAGGGAAAAGGGAAGGGTAATGCCTACTTGACAAGACTTGAGCAGCATGAGCTAAGTAAAGTCAGAAAACTAGAAGAATATGCAAAAGAGTTAAACAAGAAGAAGGAAAAAGTATCACCTGATGATGATCCTCAGACAAGGAAGAATGCACCAGACTGGAACAGATTTAAAAGCACAATTGCAGATCTTATCTTAGAAGCATCCATCCAAGCCTTGAATCAAAGAAAAAGGCAGTTACAAATGGATGAGGAAGAAAAACAGAGAGGAGCTGACATTAGTAAACAGGCCAACAAAAATCAATCTCTGCATGAATTGGAAGATGGTTCATCAAAGCCTCAAGCTCAACCTACTGAAACTTAAAAAGAGCTATCAAGCAGTGTATCTCTTTCAAACTCATCACAAATAAAACTCTCCAAGAAACCCATTGAACTCAAAAATACTAAAGTGGATGTCTGATAAACAGACCCATGTATTGACTTCGCTCAAGTCCAATGGGAAAGTTGAATATATAACAAGGAAGGATGCACTAAGCCTGGGTGTAGCTGACCTTCAAGATCTTTTGGAACTTCAACTATGCAGGGATGAAGATGATGAAAATTCCAATAATTTTGAACTACAGTTCAGGAGACAAATCAGGGAAAAACTGATGAGAGAATAAAGATCATGAATAAAGAAGAGTTTTGGCATCATCTGTTCTAGGGGGATTGTTGGATTGACCCCTACAAAAGAACATATGATAAAATGCCAAAACAGGTCTGTACAAAATGATCCAAGACAAACAGTGTTTTGACTCACAACTTCCCTCAATGACAAGGCATCTAACATCTGATAGCTCTAACATCTGCTCAGTGCTAAGCTCTGCTGTTTTTTAAAGACTGTAGAAGACCAAACCTCTGTTGAAGTCAAAAGTCTGCTGGAAGTCAAAGGTCTGATCACCCTTTGAAGAACATATGATAAAGCTTCACCAGTGGTTAAGCTCATCAGTGGTTAGCATCTTATTTGGGTAGCAATCAGTGTTTTGTAAATGTATCAGAGGATAGCATTAGCAGTGGTTAGAGTTTGTTAGGTTTGTTAGATGTCATTGTCTTGGTGATGTCAGCAAAGATGCCATAGAGGTTAGGATTTGTACTATAAATACACAGTGCATGTACTGCTCTATTCAACTCACACACACAAACACACTTATCTTGTACTATCTATCTATGTGAGCTCGGGCTGAGGGGGAGTTAGTGATTCATGCATGTAATTACTTGTAATCATTTCAATGTTTTGAGTAATGAAAACATTGTGTGATGAAAGCTAATCTCTCACTTGATTGTGTTACAAAGTTTTAAATCATATTCCGCTGCAAGGTATTATATGTTTTATCTTATTTATGATCAGTTTGTTTAAAACAACATAATCAGGTCAAACTCAGATCCTAACAACCTCTAATCGTTGAAGCACACAAGCTCATCATCAATCATTAAGGTGAGCACATAGCCTCTTTTATTTTCAAACATTTGAGGTAAAACATGTACAAACCAAAACTCAAACAAATTCATTAAATACAATTCCTGAATTACAATGATTTCTTAAATGTAGCATTATTTTAAACTAGTCACTAAGATTTCATCAGTGGACACCCGGTGGGTGTGTGCCATATCTGACTTTTTCACAATCATCAACTCGCAATAGCCGATGGTTAGTACATTATGGACCTATAAGCGTGAAACCCACATCATACATCATAAGACACATTGTGGGGGTGTGCCTAAGCTAGCATATCATTAGGTTTGATTGTGATCATCAACAAATTGTGATTGTTTTTTTAAATGTGTTTATGCATAATTGTTATGAATTGTGTAGTCCAGCTTTTCATTAACTGTAAACCTATGCTCTCACCAACTACTTGTAGTTGACTGTTTTCTTACATGTCTCAGGTAAAAATGCTCAAGTTTAGGATCCAAGACAGGATCACATAGGATGGCCTACAAAACAAGTAATCAAGACTATAGTTTATTTTGTTTTGCTTTTGTTGGACGAATGTTTCCTTTATTTTTTTTTCTTTTCAAAACATTCTAATCACCATGGGTAATTTTAATAGTAATATTCTTTATTGCCTTGACCTCTTCCTAGCATGAAGTCACCAGCGTGGTTTTCGCACACGGTGAGGGTGTGACACAAGACTAGTAGTAAAGATGATGATGGTTGAAGAAGGTGAATTGACCTCACAATAATGAAAAAAACATTGAATATCAAAGGATTACGGTGTTGACAATGAGTCAGTCTTAATGAAAACTTCCTATAATTTGGTCGGTTGTTATGGATGGGAAGTTGGTGACAGTTACTACTAATGGAACTCTGTAGCAAGAACTTACCATTAATGGCAATTACTACTTACTAGTAGGGGTGTGCATTGATGGGTCAGGTCGGTTCATAGCCCTAACAGAATCAAAATGTTTGGTTGTTAGAGATTTTCATATGATTGTTTTTTGATTAATCGATTTTTTTATCTGGTTTCCATACAATTATGGGTTTGTTAACCGTACGGTGAAAGTAGTGTAAAAGGACTTTAGTTACTTAGGGTTGTTGAGACATTTTCTTTGCTTTTTAACTACATATTCTTATTTCATATATTAGCATAATTTTAAAAAGTAGCTATTGTAGATTCTCAGGATATAATATGTGAAAAGGAATTCCTTTCTTTAGTTACGACTTAGGAATCGAGCGACGATTGGGGTTGACGATTTTGGGCTTAGCAAGAATCATCATTGAAACCAAATGTAGTTTCTTTTCTCTCGGTTCAAACAATCACAAGCGTTTTGGTCCCCTATCCTTCGGGTTTTTGTTAATTCCAAACTGTGATTTCAAATTGATTTGTGATTTTGATGGTGTTGGCAAACAAAAATGTATGACTTCGTTCTTCTTCCTCGACTTATCCAAAATTTGTAGTATGTGATTTTTAGTGAATAATTCATAGTCCTTCGGGATTTGTATATCTGAAGTGGTCTTGATTCAAAGTGCAGCATTCAATCTTGAATTTATGCAGCGATTTGTTTTCTTTCGATTTAGGGTTAGCATCATGGTTTTTTTTTTTCTGCGCGGCTACTTAAGCTGATGGGCAACAACATGGTTGTTATTGATAGTTTATTGTTAGTTCTTACCACTAGCAACGTGTAGTTGTACTGTTGAGCACAAACCATTGTAAAGCTTGTCATGATGTGAAATGATAATTTCGATTGACCACACAACTGCATAATAATGCAATAATTCTTGTAAAAAGATTGCATGCCGGTTTCTTTTGTGAGAAAATAAATGAACCTATAGGTTAACTTTAAGACGATGGAAAAAACAAGAACTCACACAATATGAGTTAACAAGAAACCTTTCAAACAAATGAAGATAAAAACTTATATGAAATGATCCCATTTCATGCTACTAATTCTTTTCCTCAAAAACATTAAAAGGCACAACTCTAGCTCGGGCTCGCGAGCTTTATCTCTAGTGGTACAACTACTACTCTGTGATAGATATGCATCGCCTCAGAGGAGGCAGACAATCTCTTTTGAGAGACACGTGTTGAATGTGAATCCTCAACCAATGCTAACGCATTAACTTGTCATATATATTTCGGTCTAACACACTAGCGCCCATCACTCACCACTCACTCATCACTCACAACATCCAATCACGTCTCGCCACCTCATGGAGCTTTATTCCATCACTAGTGATGGATTTTAGTGGAAATGCCCATCACTCACCATACCCAACAATTTCCCTCACAACCCAACAATTTCCCTCACATTCCAACTTTCAAAACGCGTTGTCTAGAACACGCATTAATACTTCCACGCGTTATATGTGGGGGGGGGGGTGGTCGTGTATAACGACGTACAACGCGTTGCCGGTCTCATCACGGGGGGCGCCCCGGGTGCTCTTACAATATTTGAAGAATTTGGTTTAAATTCTTTAGTTTATGTAATATACTAGGTTATAACCCCGTGTATTACACGGGTTGAATAAATGAATTTTATATACTAAATAATAAAACAATATATTTTTAAAAACCTCCTTTATTGCACGGGTTGTATGAATGTAATTTTATATATTAAAAAATTATATAGGACCATATTGTGCGGGTTAAATAAATATAATATTATATACCAAATAATAAAAAAAAGTTATATATTTAAAAACCACTTGTATTACACGGCTTGAATAAAATTGATTTTATGTACCAAATTATACGAAAACTATATTTAAAAAAATTAATGGATATACTCGGTACGCGAAAAAATATGGTGATTGCGGAGATGATTATTGAAAAAAAGATACAATGGTCAAAAATGTTATTCAAGAAACAAATAAGCAATCATTTGAGTGATAAATTATATTTAAAAAACCCATAATAAATCTAATTTAAAAAACTAAGACTTTGTTATTATTAGTAAAATCAATGAATTTATATTTGTAATTTTGTTTGTTATTATTTTACTATAAAGTGCATATTATGCATATAATTATATTATGTCTTAAGTTATTGATGTTATCCAAAATGTTTTTTCGATTTATGTCTAGCATTATATATACTATGGTAAAAGTTTAAAGTTTATTAAAGTTATAAATGAGAAGTATACATTAAATTTAAAATAAATAATAATTATTTATAGTTGGGTAGAAGAGATTAAACAAAATAATATTTAGTATGAGAGTATTTATAATTAATTAAAAGAGATTAAACTAAATAATAATTATCCATAAGATATTAAACTAAATAATATTTAATAGGAGGGTTATCTATAATCAATTAGAAGAAATTAAACTAAAATAATAATTATCTATAAGACATGGCCTAATATGATGACAAGTGTCGCATAAATGGTTTCTTTTATTATATAGTATAGATAATTTGTGTTTTAATGATATTCTATTACCTTCCACAAACAAAGAGAGTATATTTATTTTTATAATTTAATTTAAAATGACCCACGTTATCTATAATTATATAGCAGATTAATGTTTTATACACATAGTATACATTACTAACTTTATCCTCATAGAGTGTTCCGGAGGTTGTGTCATCATCTCACCTTCTAACAACATGCATCCCAAATATAGACTTGGGAATTATCTAAAATTTCATCCCGACAACAACACAATTGTAATAACAATCAATGAATTAAAAATAAAATAGTATAGAAGTGTATCAATGATATTGATGTTAAAAAATAGTGTTCCTCTTGATTTTAGAGATAGACATGAGATTTAAAAGAACCATTAGAGATGAGTTTACTTTTAAATATCATCTAGAGTTCAAGAGGAGATGCTAATATCGAACATGGACGATAATGAGTTGAGTATGTTAGTCTTTGTCTTGCATGTAATTATAAAACTAGGGTCTTAGTTATCCGTGCGTTGCGTATGGATGTGTTTGGAATTCAAAACGTATAGCGAATCATGACAATCAATAAATAAATTTGTAAAATTACTTAAAATTATATATTAATGGGTTATGCTATTTGCGTCGTAACTCGGTTCGGAACATCAAAATTATAACAAAAGGTAAAACGATAAAGTAAATAACAAAGGTAAAAATAATGTAAACGAAAAAGAAAACAATAGAATCTTGGTCGGTTTCGGCGCGCTCGTTATAGCAAAGAAAAAAAGTTAAAAAATATATTCAAAAGAGTATCGGAATGTTCGCTTAAAAATATTAAACTAAAAAAAACATTTGTCACACTCGTTATAGCAAAGAAAAAAAATTAAAAAATATGTCTAAACGGTATTAATGTGTTTGTTAAAAAAACTATTTATGGGTAGAAAAGTAATTTGGTTAAAGTAAAAGAAAAAATAAAATAGTTAAACTATATGGGATTTGAAAATGTTTAAACTAAATGACGAAATATTAGATGTAGTACAACACTATTTATCTTCTCTTCTTTTATATTATATATAATTGTGTCTCATACCCGATCCCACGCTCGTGAAGCGTCCCGTTACTCATTACTTGTTAGGTTTCAAGCATTAGATGTACCCGTTTACGATTTTATGTGTTTAAAGTTTACTCGTTGAGATGTTCGTTACCTTAACCTAATCTTAAACTCACCTAAAAAACCACATAAAATACTAAACATTTAAACACGCTTCTAATAATTCTATAATTTGAATAATTTCAAATTTTATTTTTTAATATCTTCTAAACACTCATTTTTAATATTATTAAAATTATATAATTATATAATATATTAATATATTTAGTTCTTGCTAGCCGTGACAAATCTGGAGTGTTTTTGTCTTTGGCAGTTGGCACGTATGAGTTTACTTGACACCTATTGAACTAATTGGTAAAACAGGGGATTATATTTATTATTTATCAATTTATATATTAACAGAAACATATATTCATCTAAATACATGCTCACAGCAATAGTTTTTTAGTTCTTGTTTTCTGTTTAATTCAAACTAATTAACATAGATTCTACAAAATAATATAGTAAATTTCGTTTTCTTATAATTAGTCTTACTTAGGAATTAAAATGTACATAATACATACCAACACATTTTAGTCCGATCAACGATGCATCATCTTGCAAAGGCGAAGATAATCCTGAAAAAGATTTCAATCTTGACCAGGGGTGAAGTATAGAAGGGGCCGGGGCGGGGGGACCCCCCATCGCTCAGTAGTGTTTGGTGTGTAGTTTTCGTACATAATTTTTTAGGTATATACATTCCCCCTCCCCCCCCCCGGTTTTATAATTCTTTTAGGTATATACGTTTTCGACCCTCGGTCGGAAATATCAAGCTTCGCTACTGATCCAACGTTTGAACGTAACCCAACTCATCAAATCCGAATTTTGTATCTATACAAACCTTTTTTTTTTCTTTGGCATAGTTTAACTAAATTTATGTCCACGTTTCTAATTTATTTTTACATGGACCTACTAATATAAAGGAACAAAGAAATAAGTGTACAATAAATAAATAAATAAATAAATGAAGGAACAAAGAAATAAATTTACACCGTGCAATTGGGGTTTATGACTTTGACCTGTTCCTTTTAAAATTTGCTTACCAAGTCCTCCATCCTAATTGGCTGGTAGACTTATCACAACACTTATAAATACATGCTTCCAACCTTTAACTCTTATCAAAACAAAACAAAAAAAAAATCATTTATTCTAACTCTTGTTATTCATTAATCATAAGTTAAAATTATTGTTTTAAGTGTTCATTTCATGGGAAAGATGAGGATCACTTCATGGTGGTTTTACTTCGTATCCGCAGTGATTATAGGTATCGAGCTCAAGTATGAGTATCCGGGTCAACTATTGTCACTTGTCGCGCGGTCCATACAAGATGGTTGCATCACTCTTGTGGTCAAGCTTCTTAATTTCTTCATTGCAAAGTGTTTTCAAATGAGATACTTGTCACCAATGTTGCCACCACCATTTTCTGGGAAAGTTATGTTTTGGATTGTGCTATGTAGAACTGTTTTTGAGTTGTACTACTGAGTAATGCATTTTAGCCCATGTGCTCACAACAATTTATTTCCCCTAAAGTGTCTGAGAAATTTATAAATGTTTGTATAATATTAATTTATGTAGTTATAAAAATGGTCATCCACAATGTATCGACTGTGAATCAACTGTGAAAAAACTATATCCACCACTTGGTGACTATCTCCACCAGATACTACAAATGTCTTCATGTAAACTTATAAAGTATGTCACCCCTAATCTTTTCAAGTTCCTTCTAGGTCTTTAATACAAGTAAGACCCGAAGTTCTTTCACATGAACACTCGGTCTCTTGTGTTCGCTTTGTATCAGCGCCTTTGCTGCAATTGACACAACACTGCATCCCCTGTTTTCTTTTCTGACTCCTTTGGGATCACACATAACTTGTTTGAACACTTGAACTAATAATCACAAACAAGGCAACATTCTTTCTCTTCCACCTTGATCAAACCTGTTACTTCACCACCTTTGAAGTCTGTTGTTGATCCAATCTAACACTGCACTACACCTGGGTTATCTCCTTTGATCAAGTCTGCAATCACTACTCCTTAATTGCTACGGTTTTGTTGTTGTTGATCAGAATCTTGACCACTACAACCTGTTGTTGTCGTTTGATCAACAAACCATCTTGCACATGCAAACCTCCTAAATCGAGAAATTGCTCTGATACCAATTCTTGCAAACCCTAAACATATGATCACTATTAATACTAAAAAAATCCTTCTGGAGAATAAGTAACCTATTCGTATAAGGAAACTAAATAATAATAAAATAAAACTACCATATATAAACTACCTAAAATAGACTAAACTATTTAGCATCCTCTAACTTTTGAGTATTGACATAAAAAAATCCCCACTGGAGAAAGTAACCTACTCGTATAAGAAAACTAAATAATAATAAAATAAAACTACAATACATAAACCACCTAAAATAAACTAAATGATTTAGCATCCTCTAACTTCTGAGTATTGACAAAATTAGTTCCAACGGTATATAAGTATCATAAAATCACTAGACATCTCAAAAAATATAGTAATAACATGAGATTTGGTCTAAAAAGTTTTAAAATACCTTTTTAAACCTAATCAATCCATAAGATATTGGATATCAAAATGCTTTATAATTTTTTAAAGGTACAAGAAGGAAGTAGAAGAATTACATTCATGAAAAATTATTATTAAAGAAGATGACAAACCAAAATTTGACTTATGACTAATCAATGATAATACGATGAATAGACCGAGTAAGCTCCAATGAGTAAAAACAAAACAATATACATATGTTCATTTATTTCAACGTTAAAGTATTTGGCTATTGAATATTATAACATGACATGCCAGAAGAACCGTTATTTACAATATATATAAGTCATGCTAAAGTTACTAATCGAAGAAAACTTATAACAAGAAATATATATAGGGCTTATATCAAATATTGTCCTTTGATGACGCTGGTCAAACTTGTAACGCCCTAATATTTTTTAACGAAAAACGTGTAACAGAAAATACTTATGTAAAATTTATTTATTTATAAACATTCTTTAATACTTGGATACCGTTTTTAAAAAAGATTCAGTACGAGTATTATATCTTTTGTTCATATAATCATCATGGATATAATAAGACCCGTGTTTATAGAACTACACTCCCGTATAATCCACGTTCTGACTCGATCTTCAACCATTCTGCACTTCATAAGGAAGACCCATATAACCTGCAGTCACCATACACCCATATTATTAGAAAAGTAAGTCACTTCATACAACACAAAAACAACGTATAGCTATAAAATTTTAACATAACCAAATGATCATATCAAAGTCCCTCTACAAGTGCTGATCCATCAAATTACAATCTCGGATCCGATCTTCGGATTCCAACATTCAGCTTTCAAGAGCCTAATCTTAACATACATGTACCTTCATTTCCATTCTCATGAAAATATGGTTAACAACATTTAAATGCATTCATACACTTAATCCTGATACATACACACATACATGCATACAAGTCCGATCCGCATACATACATGTAAACCCCATACACACATACATACCAGTCCCATCCACGTTTGTACTTATAAAATCTTGTATCCATAATAATACCTTAACCAACATTCCACCCTTCTTCATCAAGCTACTATAACCAAACTTGTGTTTTATGCCAAGCAAACAAGAGAGTTCTTGAATGCACTACTTTAATGTGGTTTAAGATGCATTTTGGAAGCTTACCAAAGCTTTGGAATGGAGCTAAGGGGAACGAAATCAAAGAAACGGGGGAATTTGGACATTTTCCTGTGTCGCCGACGAGGCGACGGGGTTCTGACCCATTGCCGACGCCATATAGCCCGTAGGACAACCCCGTGGTGTAACACTCTAACCCCTTTCAAATTATAATCTTAATTAAATGCGGATAAATTGGTCCCATATTTTTTTTATCTTTAATTTGAATACTTAGAGCTTACACGTCTGGGTTAACTAATAACCCATACAAAACGACTAAAAGGGTTATTACTCAAGTAAATTATTGTCAAAGACAATAAGGTTTTATACATAAAAATTTGTCATGCATGATCATTTTATCTTTTCGAGAAGATATTCTCAATAAGGTAGCGGTTTAAGAGGGTTCGGTTCTTCATGTGCTTGATCGTCCGTCCGGTACCAGCCCTTGTCTAAGATTTTCATAAACACCAAAAACAATTAGTGTTTATATTTCTTTTGTGTTGAACGGAAAATGACAAAATAAAATGTTTGAACAATTGGGTTATGTCGCGTATCGCAACCGAGACGTCGCATGTCAAGACAGTTAATAAGTGCACTTTGCCGAAGTGTACACTTTACCTATGTGCACTTTGCTGATGTACACACTTTACTGAAATATGCACTTTGCTGAATGTGCACTTTACAAAACTGTGCACTTTACTAAATTATGCACTAACATATGCACTTTTCTTAACTGTGCACTAACCTATGCACGTTGCTAAATTGTGCACTAACATGTGCACTTTACTAAACTGTGCACTAACCTTGTAACATTCGTCGAAAAACAGGTTTCCAAACCCGCTTCGTTTATCAATCAAATGCTCAGTTATAAGTTTCGTTGCGTATTTATGGTTCGTATTAATTTTAAACAATACATAATTAATAAATATATTAGAATTTAAAAACCATAATTCATAAATAATAATAAATCATGAATAAAAAAATAAATGGAGACGCCGGGTTTCGAACCCGGGTCACCCACAAACTCAAACACACAACACACCGCTCCGCCACACACCTCCTTTGTGAAAATACTGAAATAAATAATACTTAAGGTAAAACTAGAAAATCAAATCCGGTATTCAGCGCGCCAGAACTCGCAATCACCGGAAAATCCGGCAATCCGCGATTTTGGCCATATTCCTTTTGACTAAACCGCACAAATTGATGTCGACGTCGGTTATAACCGTTGCCGGCAGTCAATTTCCATCATAACCGATGGAAATCTTCAATCGCGAACATTGACTCAAACTCAAACCCAACTCAGCCTGTTCTCACTATAAATACCCACTTGAACACTCTGGAAATCCTTTCGCTCAGAACCACGATCGTTTCCGAAGCTTATTTCATCCCAAAACACGTCGCCGGAAATATTCTGCATTCACCGGACTTTCACCGGAAAACCGAGACTTACTTCAAATCGGTAAAATTCTCGACTCTTTTGTTTGTAATCCATTATTCGGCATGTATTAACCTAAATCGTTCAACCCGAATCTGTCTCTGACAACGTTGCCGGAAATTCCCACACTCACCGAAAAATCACTGAAAATCCGAAGTCTCACTGTCGATCGGTACAATCATCTAAACCCTCTTGATATCTCTTGTTTAGTAACTTAATTGCACAACACATTGATCAAAACTGTTAATCAATTCACTCAGCCGGAAGTCACCAATCAGAGCCGACGACTCTTGCCGGAAATCTGAGAAAACATTCTGTTTTGGTACATTTTATTCCGTAATCCTCTTTATCCATTTCATTCCAACCAATTATAAGTTTTGATGACCGATTTAAACAGAACAGTCGGACTTCACTGTTATGTGTTTTTGTAAACGAAGAAGATGAAGTCGAGTATAGGTATAAATATAATTAAAACTGGATATTCGAACGGGTTAGACACACAGTCCAGCGGTGGACTGTGTGCACAAACAATACACACGTCCCGGGTTCGAATCGCACACGTTACCGACTTTCATAAATAAAACCAACATTTTTAAAACTTAATCAGATCAAGTCACAGAAGGTTTATAAGAATAATATAATCTATAAGTTAAACAGATTTGACACACAGCCCAACTGGTTGGGCTGTGCGCACTCGAACCGAAGGACCCGAGTTCGACTCCGGGTCCCTGCAACCGGTTCGGCCATATAAATCATTATAATAAAAAACCAAATAAGTTTAAAATTTATTTAGTATATAAATATAATTAAAACATAGAATATTTCGGGTTAGACACGTAGCTCAGTTGGTAGAGCTGCGTGCACGTATACGAGAGGTCCCGAGTTCGAACCTCACTCAGCGCATATAAAAACACAGTCCGACCGGTCAACGGTCAACGGTCAAAAAAGTCAAATTTTTTATTTATTTTTATTTATTTATTTTTATTTATTTATTGAATTAGAAAATTATTTAAAAATACTTAAAAATAAGATTTTTAAAGTTAGAAAATTTCCTTAAACTCACAAAAATAAATCTAAAAATCCCATTAAGAGTATGAATTAAAAGTATTAATCTCAATAAAATCCCTTTATTTACCGAATCATTTCGTTATTATTTTAGGTTAGTTTTCCCTCGTCGATCAAATCCTAAAATTCGTGCGCATCCAACGTCATCAAAGAACGCACCCAATGTGAGTGAATCTCTATCAATTCCCCGTTTTAATCATGTTTTGGGGTGTATCATGTATCGTTTAATTCTTTATTATATTTAAACACTTGTGCATACATCATATCCGTGATCAAATGTGTATCAATTGTTGTGTGGATTATATGTAGTTTGGATTTATCATTTTCAGTGCACGCATATCATTAGGCCAATCAGTTCCCCGTGGGAGACGGGTTGAGCATCAGGTGCCTCATAAGATCGGCTCCGTTTGATTGAGCCTTGATCTCACAATCATCAGCATTCATATCATATACTCATCCAAAGTGGTTTGTGTTTGTTTACTTATATATGTTTGCTCACGTGTGATTATTGCACAAATTTTCCATATTAAATAAAACAAGAAATTAATAACAATGTTTTATCAAGGTTCACTCGCCAACGTTTGTTGACCCAAAATATCCCCCGTTTTACACATGATACAGGTGATCCAGCTGAGGCAAGAAAAACATAGGAAGGCCTAGAAGAATCAACCAGTTTAAGCTTTGGATTATTTACATAATTTCATTTTCTTGTAATTGTATGAATTTTGATTTGGATATTTAAGATGTAATTTGAATTTAATAAATATAAAACATTTTAGTAAACATCATGAGCTTTGGTGATAACCCAATTATGCCCCGACTCTTATTCCGTTGCGGGTCGAGGTGTGACGGATTGGTATCAGAGCCATGACTATAGGGATATAGGATAGGTTATTAGACCCTTAGAGCCTATACTATAGTTGATTAAAATTTTAAATTGTTTATGCGTTACATACAAAATTCATGATGTTTATATGTTTTATGTTTATTTTTACACTCAATGTTATGCAAGCATGCTCACAAATACATGTTATTATACAATGCTCATCATAAATCATATCCTCATAACATATCATATCCATGAGAGCACACACCTCACAATTCCCATGATTTTTGCAATGATTTTTGTGTTTTCAAATCACATCAAAGTGAGTTCTCATGACGGGCATGTAGTAACTGGAATGGTACGAGTACCGGTAGTCGGAACGTCCTGTCTAGGCTTGGCATTCGTATAAATCCAAAATAAAGGACCAGTTTGCCTACCTGGGGACTAACGATGAGAGTAGAAAGACCTATTAGGCCAATGCATGCTATACCAAACGTCATGTGAACTAACCCCACTTTGAGTTGTCATTGTGTCTACACCTGGACACCCTCCTACCATACATCTCGCAATCATATTTTACGGTTTTCATTCGGGTGATGCGAGTGTTAATCCGCCAACACCAATGTGAATCCTACCAAGCCCAATAGTCATGGGGGCCCACATGACTATACAGGTGATGGTATGGGGGACATTGGAGGCCCAAACATGAGCAAACCCAAGACATCCTATGGATGTAGTTGCATTATTGTTAGTTATGTTATTTTTATTCTTTTAACGACACATGACACCTAGAAACTTCTTAAACTCACAATCTTCCTATGTATGTTACTGTAGATGTCGGCTAGGCAACTACGTGGAGGTAGAAAGTCAGGAAGGTCAAATGAACGCTTGGCCACACAAATTGCTAAACAAATGGCTGCAGTGCTTCCTGACATCGTAATTCAAGTTCAACAAGCTCTCACCGCGAATCCCATCAACCCCCCAATCAAGAAGACCAGAGCGTCGCCAACCCTCCCTCCAAAAAGTGCTCCTACAAACACTTCAAATCTTGCGATCCCCCAAAGTATGAAGGGACCGAAGGTGTTACTGCTCTCCTTCACTGGTTTGAAGAAATGGAGAATACTTTCCTCAATTGCGATTGTCCCGAGGATCGCAAGGTACGTTATGCAACTGGAAGACTGTTTGGGGTAGCCCTTACCTGGTGGAACACGGAAAAGGGTAAACGAGGAGTTGAAGATGCCATGGCCTTAACATGGGAAGAGTTAAGGGAACACATGACCAGACGCTTCAGTCCAAGAAGCGAAATCAAAAAGATGGAAGATGAATTCCACGCGCTAAAACAAAAGGATGGAGATCACACTTCCTATAACAAAAGATTTCTCGAGCTAAACCAGATGATCCCTAATCTGTTCACCCCCGTGTACCGCTTGGTTGAACACTACATTCGAGGTCTTCCCTCGAAAATTCAACACTCGGTTCTAAGCACTTCGCCTGCAACACTTGAAGCCGCAATGGAAAGTGCTACCGAACTCACTGAGAATCGCATCCGAAACGGCAAATTTAAGGATGATAAGAAGAAAACACCCATAGAGAACTCAACTACAAACCACTCAGTCTCCTCCTCAAGGTTTGCTGGTAATAGGAAACGAAACAGCAAGAATTTTGTTGTCACTCAAACCAACCCTCCTATCACCGCTGCACCAATCACCCAAATTGCTCCCTCAGCTGCGCCATTTAAAAAGCCATACCGGCCCACACCCAAAATGCAACCGTTGTCAATACCATCACCCTCCCGAAACTTTTTGCCAACATTGCACCAGCTGTGGCCGTACGGGTCACACCATTCAAACTTGTCACACTCTTCAACAAACAAACCGCAATCAACCCCCAACCCAAACCCACCATCAGATAGTGGGTCAAGCCCAACAACCCTTACTTCTATCATCTGCACAACACATAGCCCAATCCTACTACCAACCCAACTACCCCATGATGCAACCCATGCGAGCTTGTTACAACTGTGGAGACCCAAACCACTTCAGGAACACTTGTCCACGCTTGGTGAACATCACCCATGCCCAAGCTCAAGCGAACCCAGTAAACCAAGCTAACCAAGCTCCTCCACCTTCCAGAGGAAGAGCTTTCAACATCAATGCCAACCAAGCTAGGGCTGACAACAACGTGGTTAACGGTACGTTTCTCATCAATGGTAGTTATGCATCCATGTTATTCGATACTGGCGCGGATAAGAGTTTTGTGTCCTTAGAATTCGAACCTATCCTCAACCAAACTCGTGATGATCTCATGGAATCTCTAACGGTGGAAGTTGCTGACGAAAAGCCCGTTTCATTAATTTCTATTATACGAAATTGTACCCTCACTCTAAACGACCACGATTTTCCAGTTGACCTCATTCCTATGAAGTTGGGAAGTTTCGATGTTATAATCGGTATGGACTGGCTCAGCCAGCATCACGCTGAAGTAGTATGCCGCGAAAAGTTCATTCGCATTCCTCTTGCAGACGGTCAGACCCTACGTATTTTTGGAGAAACCCCTTTGAAAGGACTCAAATTAATGTCCTGCCTTCAAGCCCGAAAATATCTCCGCAAGAACTATGTCGCATTCCTAACTCACGTCGTCAAAAAGGGAAACAAGGTGAAGAAACCCGAAGATATACCAGTTGTGAAAGAATTCCCACAAGTCTTTCCCGACGACATCTCAGGACTCCCTCCTGTGAGAGAAGTCGAATTCCGCATCGATCTTGTACCTAGCGCTACACCAGTCGCAAAATCTCCTTATAGGTTAGCCCCATCCGAAATGCAAGAGCTGGCCAGTCAACTGCAAGAGCTGACTGACAAAGGATTCATACGTCCTAGCTCCTCGCCTTGGGGTGCACCTGTTCTTTTTGTGAAGAAGAAAGATGGAACGTTTCGCATGTGTATCGACTACAGAGAACTCAACAAGCTAACGGTTAAAAATCGCTATCCACTACCTCGCATCGATGACCTCCTAGACCAACTTCAAGGCGCCACCTGCTTTTCAAAAATCGACCTTCGTTCTGGTTATCATCAGCTCAGAGTAAGAAGACGTCCCAAAGACCGCCTTTCGAACTCATTATGGTCATTACGAATTCATGGTCATGCCATTCGGTTTAACCAACGCCCCCGCTGTCTTCATGGATCTAATGAATAGGGTATGCAAACCCTACCTCGACCGTTTTGTCATAGTCTTCATCGACGACATCCTTATCTACTCCAAGTCTAAATCCGATCATGAACGACACCTTCGACTCATCCTTACACTCTTAAGGACTGAAAAGCTCTACGCTAAATTCTCAAAATGCGAATTCTGGTTAGGAAAAGTACAATTCCTTGGACATGTCTTCAATGAAAAGGGAATACATGTCGATCCTTCAAAAATGAAGGCAGTGCAAGAATGGCAAGCGCCACGTACCCCTACCGAAGTAAGGTCATTTCTCGGTTTGGCTGGTTACTATCGCCGCTTCATTGCCAATTTTTCCCGTATTACTGTACCACTCACGGCTTTGACTCATAAAGGAAAACCCTTCATATGGGGACCTAAACAAGAAGAAGCCTTCCAAACTCTAAAGCAAAAACTTTGTGACGCACCTATCCTCACACTCCCTGAAGGTTGCGATGACTTTGTAGTATATTGCGACGCATCAGGGCAAGGGCTAGGCTGTGTATTAATGCAAAGAGGAAAAGTGATAGCCTATGCTTCTAGGCAACTCAAAGTTCATGAGAAGAATTACACCACCCACGACCTGGAACTTGGAGCCGTTGTGTTCGCTCTCAAGATATGGAGACATTACCTCTACGGTACCAAGTGTGAAATATACACTGACCACAAAAGTCTCCAACATATCTTCAACCAGAAGGAGTTGAATATGAGGCAACGAAGATGGGTCGAACTTCTTAACGACTACGACTGTGAAATTCGGTATCATCCTGGCAAGGCAAACGTGGTGGCTGATGCACTCAGTCGAAAAGGTTATGCGAACTCCATTCGTCTTCTATGTTCGCAAATCATAACCGACATCAAAGATCGAATCCGAGCAGCTCAACATGTTTCTGTAACAGAAAATGACGTACGCGATGAGCTGTCATGTGGAGCCGAACTCAAAATCGAAGCCAAATCCGACGGTATTCTATACTATTTAAATCGCATATGGATTCCTGATCGCGATAACTTCGTGATTTCCTCATGAATGAGGCGCACTAAACACGGTACTCTGTACACCCAGGGGCCGACAAGATGTATCAAGACCTACGATACACCTACTGGTGGCCTGGCATGAAAAAGGATATCGCTGTTTTTGTTTCCAAGTGCCTTACCTGTTCCAAAGTAAAAGCTGAACATCAAAGACCTTCAGGACTTCTAGTCCAACCTAAAATACCTGTATGGAAATGGGAAAACATAACCATGGACTTCATTACCGGGTTACCTCGCACCTCCAGTGGGTATGACACCATATGGGTAATCATTGATCGTCTTACAAAATCAGCTCACTTCATACCGATTCGCGAGGACTTCAAAAACGAGAAGTTAGCTCGTATCTACATCAGCGAGATCGTAAGCCGTCATGGTGTACCTTTAAGCATCATTTCAGACCGTGATGGTCGTTTCACTTCAAGAACATGGCGAGCCGTACAAACCGCCTTGGGTACACGATTAGACCTCAGTACCGCTTTTCATTTTCAAACTGATGGACAATCTGAACGCACCATCCAAACTCTTGAAGACATGCTTCGAGCATGTGTCATAGACTTCAAAGGGGATTGGGACGCTCATCTACCATTAGTTGAATTTTCGTACAACAATAGCTATCATTCAAGTATCGGCATGGCTCCTTTCGAAGCTTTATATGGTCGTAAGTGCCGATCTCCGGTATGTTGGCATGAAATTGGGGAATCACAAATCACCGGTCCAGAGTTAATTCAAGAAACAACCGACAAGTCATTCAAATTCGAAACAATCTTCTAGCGGCTCAAAGTCGTCAAAAGAGTTACGTAGACAAACGACGAAAGCCCTTGGAATTTGACATTGGTGATCAAGTACTTTTAAAAGTATCACCGTGGAAGGGAGTGGTTCGTTTTGGCTAGAAGGGCAAGCTAGCACCACGCTACGTAGGACCTTTCAAGATACTCGAAAGAGTAGGTCCTGTAGCATACAAGCTTGACCTACCAGAAGAGCTCAACAGAATTAATCCCACATTCCACGTATCAAACTAGAAGAAGTGCCTCGCTGATGAAAACCTCCATATTCCTCTAGAAGACATTCAGATCGATGAATCTATGCACTTCATTGAAAGACCAGTAGAAATCATGGACTTCAGAGAGAAGCGTTTAAGACGAAGTCGTATTCCAATTGTCAGGGTGCGTTGAGAGTCAAAACGAGTACCTGAGTTTACTTGGGAACGTGAAGACTCAATGCGCGAGAAATACCCACATCTTTTTCCTGTTACCACTACTACTTAAATTTCGAGATGAAATTTCTAAAAGTAGGGGATACTGTAACATTCGTCGAAAAACGGGTTTCCAAACTCGCTTCGTTTATCAATTAAATGCTCAGTTATAAGTTTCGTTGCGTATTTATGGTTCGTATTAATTTTAAACAATACATAATTAATAAATGTATTAGAATTTAAAAACCATAATTCATAATTAATAATAAATCGTGAATAAAAAAATAAATGGAGACGCCGGGTTTCGAACCCGGGTCACCCACAAACTCAAACACACAACACACCGCTCCGCCACACACCTCCTTTGTGAAAATACTGAAATAAATAATACTTAACGTAAAACTAGAAAATCAAATCCGGTATTCAGCGCGCCAGAACTCGCAATCACCGGAAAATCCGGCAATCCGCGATTTTGGCCATGTTCCTTTTGACTAAACCGCACAAATAGATGTCGACGTCGGGTATAACCGTTGCCGGCAGTCAATTTCTGTCATAACCGACGGAAATCTTCAATCGCGAACATTGACTCAAACTCAAACCCAACTCAGCCTGTTCTCACTATAAATACCCACTTGAACACTCTGGAAATCTTTCGCTCAGAACCACGATCTTTTCCGAAGCTTATTTCATCCCAAAACACGTCGCCGGAAATATTCTGCATTCGCCGGACTTTCACCGGAAAACCAAAACTTACTTCAAATCGGTAAAATTCTCGACTCTTTTGTTTGTAATCCATTATTCGGCATGTATTAACCTAAATCGTTCAACCAGAATCTGTCTCAGACAATGTTGCCGGAAATTCCCACACTCACCGGAAAATCACTGAAAATCCGAAGTCTCACTGTCGATCGGTACAATCATCTAAACCCTCGCGATATCTCTTGTTTAGTAACTTAATCGCACAACACATTGATCAAAACTGTTAATCAATTCACTCAGCCGGAAGTCACCAATCAGAGCCGGACGACTCTTGCCGGAAGTCTGAGAAAACGTTCTGTTTTGGTACATTTTATTCCGTAATCCTCTTTATACATTTCATTCCAACCAATTATAAGTTTTGATGACCGATTTAAACAGAACAGTCGGACTTCACTGTTCTGTGTTTTTGTAAACGAAGAAGATGAAGTCAAGTATAGGTATAAATATAATTAAAACTGGATATTCGAACGGGTTAGACACACAGTCCAGCGGTGGACTGTGTGCACAAACAATACACACGTCCCGGGTTCGAATCGCACACGTTACCGACTTTCAGAAATAAAACCAACAATTTTAAAACTTAATCAGATCAAGTCACAGAATGTTTATAAGAATAATATAATCCATAAGTTAAACAGATTTGACACACAGCCCAACTGGTTGGGCTGTGCGCACTCGAACCAAAGGACCCGAGTTCGACTCCGGGTCCCTACAACCGGTTCGGCCATATAAATCATTTTTAATAAAAAACCAAATAAGTTTAAAATTTATTTAGTATATAAATATAATTAAAACAGAGAATATTTCGGGTTAGACACGTAGCTCAGTTGGTAGAGCTGCGTGCACGTATACGAGAGGTCCCGAGTTCTAACCTCACTCAGCGCATATAAAAACACAGTCCGACCGGTCAACGGTCAAAAAAGTCAAATTTTTTATTTATTTTTATTTATTTATTTAATTAGAAAATTATTTAAAAATACTTAAAAATAAGATTTTTAAAGTTAGAAAATTTCCTTAAACTCACAAAAATAAATCTAAAAATCCCATTAAGAGTATGAATTAAAAGTATTAATCTCAAATAAAATCCCTTTATTTACCGAATCATTTCGTTATTATTTTAGGTTAGTTTTTCCCTCGTCGATCAAATCCTAAAATTCATGCGCATCCAACGTCATCAAAGAACGCACCCAATGTGAGTGACTCTCTATCAATTCCCCGTTTTAATCATGTTTTGGGGTGTATCATGTGTCGTTTAATTCTTTATTATATCTAAACACTTGTGCATACATCATATCCGTGATCAAATGTGTATCAATTGTTGTGTGGATTATATGTAGTTTGGATTTATCATTTTCAGTGCACGCATATCATTAGGCCCATCAGTTCCCCGTGGGAGACGGGTTGAGCATCAGGTGCCTCATAAGATCGGCTCCGTTTGATTGAGCCTTGATCTCACAATCATCATCATTCATATCATATACTCATCCAAAGTGGTTTGTGTTTGTTTACTTATATATGTTTACTCACATGTGATTATTGCACAAATTTTCCATATTAAATAAAACAAGAAATTAATAACAATGTTTTATCAAGGTTCACTCGCCAACGTTTGTTGACCCAAAATATCCCCCGTTTTACACATGATACAGGTGATCCAGTTGAGGCAAGAAACACTTAGGAAGGACTAGAAGAATAAACCAGTATAAGCTTTGGATTATTTACATAGTTTCATTTCCTTGTAATTGTCACACCCCGACCCGCAGCGGAAAAGGTGATCGGGGCATAATTGGGTTATCATCAAAGCTCATGACATTTACTATATGTTTCATATTCATTAATACAATTTAATGGAAATTTACAATAAATGTTACAACATGTTCTAACTATCAATCTAAGCTTCTTTGTTCTCTTCTAAGGCATATCCTATGTTTTCCTTGCTTCAACCTGTTCACCTGTATCATGTGTAAAAGGGTTTTTGGATCAACATAAAGTTGGCGAGTGAATCCTATGGAAAACATTTGAACAAGTTTATTTAAATTGATTATGAAATATGTGCACAACCAAACATGAATAAAAATAGATGTAAAACTTATTCAACAATCATAAGATATTAAATAAAACACACATGAACAATAATGGAACATTTAGAGGCACGCGATGCTCAACTCGTCTCTCACGAGGAACTGAGGGGCCTAATGAATGAATTGCATAACATGATAATATGAATGACACAACTACAACCAATATAAACTCAATGATACACACATGAACAATAATGAATTTGATTTGAAGCACGCGTTGTTCAACTCGTCTCCCACGAGGAACTGATGGGCTTAATGAATGAGTTTCATATGATTTGGCAAAAGGAAATAAGTAATCACAACAATATAATCAATCTAAGTTTAGATCATGATGTGGTATGGCACAAGTTTAAATAAACAAGTTAATTATTTTTATAACACATGACACACCCCAAAACGTGTAATTTAAAAGGGGGAGTTGTAAGATTCACTCACAGTGGGTGCGTTCGGTTGATGATGTTGAATGCACGCGAAGTGGTTTTAACCACGAGTGAGATTAACCTAGATAAATCGCATTATGGTTTGGTAAGTAAACGGATTTTATTAATCTATTTTAGTAGGATTGTTGGGTGTATTTTTGTGAGTTTAAGGCTATTTTCTAACCTTAAAAATGTTATTTTTAAGTATTTTAAATTGATTTTTAATTAAAATAATTAAATAAAAATAATAAAAAAAATTTGACTTTTTCTGACCGTTGACCGTTGACCTGACCGTTGACCGGTTCGAGTGCGTATTGATGTGCGCTGAGTGAGGCTCGAACCCGAGACCTCCCGTACGCGTGCACGCAGCTCTACCAACTGAGCTACGTGTCTAACCCGTCATATATCTGATTTTAATTATATTTATACATTAATTAGTTTAAACCGAAAATCATTTTATTTTAAAAACAGTTTAAGCGAATCGGACGGTGCACTCCACAGGTCTCGAACCCGGGACCTGTGGCTTAAACTAACACACAGTCCACCGCTGGACTGTGTGTTTAACATGTTATATAATCCAATTTTTATTATACTTAAATACAAACTATTTGTTTTCATTTCTGTCTTTATTTAAAAAGGTTAATAATCGTCCGGGTCGATGCAGAAGACCGGACTCGAACTCGTGACGTGCGACTTAAACATACACACAGTCCACCGCTGGACTGTGTGTCTAACTTGGTTATTATTCCGATTATTAATATACTTAACATATACCTGTGGCGACTCCGGTTCAGTTTAACAAAAAAAATGATTTTTATTAAGGCAGCGTGTGTGGAACCGGATTCGAACTCGAGACCTTTCTGTGTTTATTGTGCACACAGTCCACCGCTGGACTGTGTGTCTAACCCGAGTAATAAGTTGATTTTAATTATACTTATAAGATACCGAACTTCATCTTCTTCGATGAGTTTTAACCAGACTCGACAACAGACTGGTTCGAGGTTTAAAACATGTTCTTTAGTGTGTTTCTGTTCATTATGGTGAGATATGAGTGAAAAGATAAAGATATTAGGCGAAGAGGTATACCGACTGGACTCTCTGTTTTCCGGCAGAACTCCGGCGACAGCAATAGGCTCCGGCGTCAGGTGTCTTGCAGCAGCGAGTCTCCGGAAAGCTTACAAAGGGTGCGGGTGACTTCGGTATAAGCTTAGGAGGTTCAATAAGGCTCGGAAATGATGAAACCGGTTTTCCGGCGACAAACAGAAAGATTCCGGCGAGTGGAATTTCGCCGAGAAAAAGTGTAGTTTTGAGCGAAAAGGTTTGCAGTGGGTTGTGGGTGAATTTATAGGGCAAATCGTCGAAGAACCTGGTCTGATTTCCGACTGTATTCGTAAATTATAAAAACTCCGGCGGTTATAACTTTGGTCGCGGACTCAGACGTCGGTTATAACCGATGTCTTAGTAATGGTTTACGTTATAACGTAAGTTGTCGTTAAGACTCGCCAGATTTCCGGGATTTCCGACGACTGACTATTGGGCGCCGGTTTTGAATTCGTAACGTCATGATATCAATTTAATGATTCTAATATTTAACAAGTAATATCAGTGGCGCAGTGGTTTGTGTGTTGTGCGATAAGACTTGTTGTTGAACCGGTACTGACCCGGGTTCGAAACCCGGCAGAGGACTTTTATTTTTATTTTGCGATTTTCAACAGTTTTTCAAAAACTAAATATATATTCCCGTATAATAATCGATTACGTATCGTTTAAAAATATTTTGGGCATTTAATTCGCAACGAAATTTTTGACTGACTGTTCGGTTGATAAACGGAGCGGGTTTGGTAAATCCGTTTTTTACGGATGTTACAGTATCCCCTGCTTTTTAGAAATTTCGTCCCGAAATTTAAATTGTGATATATTTGACGAAAAGAATGATAGTGTTTAGTTTGACAGTTATATGCTTAGAAAATAAGGGTTTAAGTTTTTTTTTTTTTTGTTCGAGGCGGTAACGTTCCTTGTAAGGGTTAAGTACCCTATTACAGGAATCGCTTTTTGTTGCCTACTGTATAAGTATTGATAAGCAGGAATGATTCGCTAAAAATGATATCATGCATAAGAGTTTAGGTACGTTTGGAAAAAAAGTATGGTTATATCCTAAGGCAAAACTTCTAACACTACAACCTACATGGAAACATAAATAAAACACAACAGCTGATATTTGAACATAATTAAACACAACAGCTAATATTTGAAGATAAATAAACACAACAGCAAATATTTGAATCAACATTCTGATTGCATATATGTTTGAATGGTGGAAGTTCCTCTCTCGTTTGTTATGATGGAGAAGTTAGTTTATGTAGAAATGGAACACAATCCAATCTCTTTAAATAGGAAGTTGATATAAATGTAACACAAATTCCAACCAAGGCAATACCAAGTCCTACATGGAACTTCTCATAACCGCCTGATAATGCCTCTGATCCTTTGGCAAGAATACTTATATATAGGAAGTACCAGCGGCGTATCCACCATATTCTTGTCAAATTTTCATTGGTTTTATCAGTGAATTATGATTAGTCCTATAACTCTACAACCAATACAACAATCATAAAATACTGAAATGAAATATATCCGTGCGATCAAGGCTCAATCAAACGGAGCCGATCGTATTGCATGTACTGAAAATGAAATGTCTGTGCGCTCAAGGCTCAATCAAACGGAGCCGAACGTATTGAATGTACTGAAAATGAAATTGTCTGTGTGCTCAAGGCTCAATCAAACGGAGCCGAGCGTATTGCATGTACTGAAAATGAATAACTTAACCACACAAACAGCCTATGCATGAAACCTCTCATAACCGCCTGATAATGCCTCCGATCATTTGACAAGAATACTTATATATAGGAAGTACCAGCGGCGTATCCACCATATTCTTGTCAAATTCTCATTGACTTTATCCGCGAGTTATGATTAGTTCTATGCGACTCTACAACAAACACCATAACCACAAGATACTGATAATGAAAATGTATGTGCGCTCAAGGCTCAATCAAACGGAGCCGAACGTATTGCATGAACTGGAAATGTAAATTGAACTGTGCGCTCAAGGCTCAATCAAACGGAGCCGAGCGTATTGCATGTATTGAAAATGTAAAATGAAATAACCGATCAAGGCTCAATCAAACGGAGCCGATTGTGCGGGCACGCCAAGATCAATCGCATAATAAAATGGGGATCAAGCTCAACCTCGATGGATGGGGAGCTGCGGCCTCGGCAAAAGCATATACTGAAAACAATATATAATATATAATATACAATAATTACTCTAACAGTCTACACATGGATAAAGAAAGGCATAAAACTAAACGATAAGAGTTGAATCTGGATCTTCGGTGAAAAGGACTAGTTGGGTATCTTCATTTGGGCCGTCATTATCTTCGACAGGATTGGCGTTGATATTGAAGACTCTTCCTCTTGCTGGTGGCCTAGTGGTTGGGTTTTCTTGGTTTACTTGGTTAACTGGGTTTGATTGGGCTTGAGTGTTGATGACGTTAACCAATTGAGGGCATGTGTTTCTAAAGTGGGTAGGGTCGCCACAATTGAAGCAAGCTCGTGTATATGGGAACATAGGGTATTGGGGTTGTTGATAGGTTTGGGCCATGTTTTGAGTAGGGGAAAAGGTTTGGTTTTGAAAGGTGCGGCAATCCTTGCTCAAATGACCATAGCGTCCACAAGTTGCACATAGACGACAAGGTAGGGTATGGGGATGGTGATAAAAACAGTTGTTGCATCGAGGGTGAGGTCCAAGATATGGTTTCTTATTTGGGTAGGCTGAGTTGGGTGCCACTTGGGTGATTGGGATAGCTCGGATGGGTATGGCGTGTAAAACTGGTGGATTTCGTTGGGTAGCAGCGAAAAGTCGCCCGACTCTTCTTCTCTTAGGATTGGGTTGAGAAAGGGATTCGGTTTGAGTGGAGTCGGAGGTTTCAGTCGATTCTTTATCCTTCTTCTTCTCCTCCTTGAAGTCTTTGTTTCGGATTCGGTTCTCGGTGAGCTCTGTTGCTAGCTCCATTGCTGCTTCCAAAGTTGCAGGCTTGGTACTTATTACAGGGTCTTGAATCTTTGACGGAAGACCACAAATGTAGTGCTCGATCAAACGGTAGAGAGGAGTGAACATGTTGGGAACCATTTGATGTAATTCGAGGAACCTTTTGTTGTATGTGATGTGGTCTCCTTCCATTTGCTTTAACGAATAAAATTCATCTTCTAATTTCTTGATTTCGCTCCTTGGGCAAAATCTTCTGGTCATGATTTCCTTCAATTCGTTCCAAGTTAAGGTCATAGCATCTTCAACACCTTGTTTGGACTTCTCTGTATTCCACCAAGTAAGTGCTATTCCATATAGTCGACCGGTAGCATATCGCACTTTGCGATCATCAGGGCAATCGCAATTTAGAAAAATGTTCTCCATTTCTTCAAACCAATGGAGAAGAGCGGTGACGCCTTCAGTCCCTTTGTATTTCGGAGGGTCGCATGATTTGAATTGCTTGTAGGTGCATTTAGTGGTATTTGGGGGAGAGTTGATAATGTTTTGGTTTGCTTGATTGACAGGATTAGCGGTAAGTGCTCGCTGAATTTGGATTACAATGTTGGGTATTACGGCAGCCATTTGTTGAGCGATTAAGGCAGCCATGCGTTCGCGGGCTTTTCTTGCTCTCGTCTTCCTACGGGCGAGGTTAGAAGACATCTACAAGGAATACATGTCAAAAGTATGAGTTGGATTTTTTTGGGATCATGGGTCGCATTAGGAATGAACATTTGTAAAATAATCATAGAAAAATAAATCTACTACATCCATAGGATGTCTTGAGTTTTGCTCGCTGTTAGGCCCTACATGCCGCCATACTTTACCTGTGTAATCATGTGGGCCCCCATGAATACCGGTTTTTCATATGGTTCGCACGGGTTTGCCAGGTTGCGTACACAAAACCCGGAGAAAATCGAGAAATATGTATACAACGCGTGATATTCGGAATGTGTCCAGGTGTAGACACGGTGACACCTCAAAGTAGGTTAGTTCGAACGACGTTTGGTGTGGCATGCTTTGGCCTAATAGGTCCTTCGTACTCTCATTGTTGGTCCCCAGGTAGGCAAACTGGTCCGTTATATTGGATTTATACGAATGCCAGCCTAGACAGGACGTTCCGACTACCGGTACTTGTACCCTTTCCAGTTACTACATGCCCGTCGCAGAACTTACTTTGATGAGATTTGAAAATTGCACAAAATCTTTGGATAATGAGAGTATGAAAATAAATTGAATACATGAACATCGATATATGTATAATGAATATGTATATATGTATAATGAATATGTATATAAGCATGTATGTTTGACTGTAAATGTAAACAAATATGAAACAAATAAATATCACAAGTTTGTATGTAACCACCTAATCAATTAAAATTTAGGCAGACTATAGTATAGGCTCTAACGGTCTAATAACCTATCCTATATCCCTATAGTCATGGCTCTGATACCAATCTATCACACCCCGACCCGCAGCGGAAAAGGTGATCGGGGCATAATTGGGTTATCATCAAAGCTCATGACATTTACTATATGTTTCATATTCATTAATACAATTTAATGGAAATTTACAATAAATGTTACAACATGTTCTAACTATCAATCTAAGCTTCTTTGTTCTCTTCTAAGGCATATCCTATGTTTTCCTTGCTTCAACCTGTTCACCTGTATCATGTGTAAAAGGGTTTTTGGATCAACATAAAGTTGGCGAGTGAATCCTATGGAAAACATTTGAACAAGTTTATTTAAATTGATTATGAAATATGTGCACAACCAAACATGAATAAAAATAGATGTAAAACTTATTCAACAATCATAAGATATTAAATAAAACACACATGAACAATAATGGAACATTTAGAGGCACGCGATGCTCAACTCGTCTCTCACGAGGAACTGAGGGGCCTAATGAATGAATTGCATAACATGATAATATGAATGACACAACTACAACCAATATAAACTCAATGATACACACATGAACAATAATGAATTTGATTTGAAGCACGCGTTGTTCAACTCGTCTCCCACGAGGAACTGATGGGCTTAATGAATGAGTTTCATATGATTTGGCAAAAGGAAATAAGTAATCACAACAATATAATCAATCTAAGTTTAGATCATGATGTGGTATGGCACAAGTTTAAATAAACAAGTTAATTATTTTTATAACACATGACACACCCCAAAACGTGTAATTTAAAAGGGGGAGTTGTAAGATTCACTCACAGTGGGTGCGTTCGGTTGATGATGTTGAATGCACGCGAAGTGGTTTTAACCACGAGTGAGATTAACCTAGATAAATCGCATTATGGTTTGGTAAGTAAACGGATTTTATTAATCTATTTTAGTAGGATTGTTGGGTGTATTTTTGTGAGTTTAAGGCTATTTTCTAACCTTAAAAATGTTATTTTTAAGTATTTTAAATTGATTTTTAATTAAAATAATTAAATAAAAATAATAAAAAAAATTTGACTTTTTCTGACCGTTGACCGTTGACCTGACCGTTGACCGGTTCGAGTGCGTATTGATGTGCGCTGAGTGAGGCTCGAACCCGAGACCTCCCGTACGCGTGCACGCAGCTCTACCAACTGAGCTACGTGTCTAACCCGTCATATATCTGATTTTAATTATATTTATACATTAATTAGTTTAAACCGAAAATCATTTTATTTTAAAAACAGTTTAAGCGAATCGGACGGTGCACTCCACAGGTCTCGAACCCGGGACCTGTGGCTTAAACTAACACACAGTCCACCGCTGGACTGTGTGTTTAACATGTTATATAATCCAATTTTTATTATACTTAAATACAAACTATTTGTTTTCATTTCTGTCTTTATTTAAAAAGGTTAATAATCGTCCGGGTCGATGCAGAAGACCGGACTCGAACTCGTGACGTGCGACTTAAACATACACACAGTCCACCGCTGGACTGTGTGTCTAACTTGGTTATTATTCCGATTATTAATATACTTAACATATACCTGTGGCGACTCCGGTTCAGTTTAAAAAAAAAAATGATTTTTATTAAGGCAGCGTGTGTGGAACCGGATTCGAACTCGAGACCTTTCTGTGTTTATTGTGCACACAGTCCACCGCTGGACTGTGTGTCTAACCCGAGTAATAAGTTGATTTTAATTATACTTATAAGATACCGAACTTCATCTTCTTCGATGAGTTTTAACCAGACTCGACAACAGACTGGTTCGAGGTTTAAAACATGTTCTTTAGTGTGTTTCTGTTCATTATGGTGAGATATGAGTGAAAAGATAAAGATATTAGGCGAAGAGGTATACCGACTGGACTCTCTGTTTTCCGGCAGAACTCCGACGACAGCAATAGGCTCCGGCGTCAGGTGTCTTGCAGCAGCGAGTCTCCGGAAAGCTTACAAAGGGTGCGGGTGACTTCGGTATAAGCTTAGGAGGTTCAATAAGGCTCGGAAATGATGAAACCGGTTTTCCGGCGACAAACAGAAAGATTCCGGCGAGTGGAATTTCGCCGAGAAAAAGTGTAGTTTTGAGCGAAAAGGTTTGCAGTGGGTTGTGGGTGAATTTATAGGGCAAATCGTCGAAGAACCTGGTCTGATTTCCGACTGTATTCGTAAATTATAAAAACTCCGGCGGTTATAACTTTGGTCGCGGACTCAGACGTCGGTTATAACCGATGTCTTAGTAATGGTTTACGTTATAACGTAAGTTGTCGTTAAGACTCGCCAGATTTCCGGGATTTCCGACGACTGAACTATTGGGCGCCGGTTTTGAATTCGTAACGTCATGATATCAATTTAATGATTCTAATATTTAACAAGTAATATCAGTGGCGCAGTGGTTTGTGTGTTGTGCGATAAGACTTGTTGTTGAACCGGTACTGACCCGGATTCGAAACCCGGCAGAGGACTTTTATTTTTATTTTGCGATTTTCAACAGTTTTTCAAAAACTAAATATATATTCCCGTATAATAATCGATTACGTATCGTTTAAAAATATTTTGGGCATTTAATTCGCAACGAAATTTTTGACTGACTGTTCGGTTGATAAACGGAGCGGGTTTGGTAAATCCGTTTTTTACGGATGTTACAGTAATTGTATGAATTTTGATTTGGATATTTAAGATGTAATTTGAATTTAATAAATATGAAACATTTTAGAAAACATCATGAGCTTTGGTGATAACCCAATTATGCTCCGACTCTTATTCCGCTGCGGGTCGGGGTGTGACATACCTGTCCACTTTGCTTAATTATGCATTATGCACTAACATGTGCACTTTACTAAATTGTGTACTAACCTATGCACTTTGCTAAATTGAGCACTAGCATGTGCACTTTACGAAATTGTGCATTAACATGTACACTTTGCTAAATTGTGCCCTAACATGTGCACTTCACTAAACTGTGCACTAACCTATGCACTTTGCTAAATTGTGCACTATACACTAACATGTGCACTTTACTAAACTGTGCATTTCTAAATTGTGCACTATGCACTAACATGTGCACTTGCTAAATTATGCATTGTGCACTAACATATGCACTTTACTAAACTGTGCACTAACCTGTTCACTTTGCTAAATTGTGCACTAACATGTGCATTTTGCTAAATTGTTCACCAACATGTGCACTTTACTAAACTGTACACTAACCTGTGCACTTTGCTAAAATGTGCACTATGCACTAACATTTGCACTTTTCTAAATTATGCACTGACATGTGCATTATGCTAAACTGTGCACTATACTAAACTGTGCACGAACCTGTGCACTATGCTAAATTGTGCACTAACATGTGCACTATGCTAAACTATGTATTATACATTGACATGCGCACTATGCACTATGCTAAACTGTGCACTGACATGTGCATTATGCTAAACTGTGTACTATACTAAACTCTACACGAACCTGTGCACTAAGCTAAATTGTGCACTATGCTAAACTATGCATTATGCATTGACATGTGCACTGTGCATTGACCTGTTTGGATCTGAACTTGTTAGTTCTCAAACCATTTTTTATTCAGACCATAAGCCCTAACCGAATGTATAATTCTTTACACATGCCTGGCGCGGGTTAAAGCGGTGAGCTGTTATTAATACATTGCGGTTCTATTCGCTAATTCATGGCAATGCATGCCCATACATTATGCTTACCTGCAAGTATTTAATCACAATCATGTGATCTAGTTATCCTTTTACTTATTTAACCCGTTGTAACAAGACGTTTAAATCACTATTTTTTTGTTTTCGGTTAAGTGTATAATATACGTCTCGTCACGTTTAAGTTTTGAAGCCGCAAGTTTTTCTTTTCTTTCTTTGGCTTCGGCCATTTCCACCAAGCTTTAAATTCGGTGATGGATTCCACCACCGCTTCCTTTCCTCTGCTTGACGATTCACCACTTTGCTTGTGATGCGGCCTTGTGGGTGTATCATCTTGTTCGGGTTCGTCATTGGGTAGGTCGTTCAGATTCATTTCAGGCATGTTTCTTGATATACCATCGTTAGAAGTAGTGTAGTTCCCGGACTCGGAAATTTTTTATTTTTTTGAACCTTCTCTTTTTTGGAGCCGTCGGCCTATCCATATCCACCAATGAAACCGGTACCCACTTCGGGTGATGTCTCGCAATCTCCCATGACGCCATGTGTGTAAAAGATTTAAATTTGTATGTCCTGCAATACTCCTCTAGGGCGTTTTTATGATAGTCGCCTCTCTCGCTCCGCTTTGTGGATTTCGGGTCTACAAAATAAAAAATATTTTATAACAAGATAAAAAATAACAAAATAAAGTAATAACATTAAAAAAAATTACCAATTGAATGAAGCAAGCATTAAATTTACTCATTTTCCGGTTCAAATCTCCCCACTTTGACGTCATTTGATCCATGTTGCGTTCGGTCGAACCGAGAAATTTTGAAAAATCTGCAATAACTTGTCGCCAAAAGAAGTCTCTTCTTTGTTCATTTGAATTTTTTTTGTTTTCGGATGTGTGCAAGTATTCCTTGACCAAGGCGACCTCCTCAGCGCTCGTCCAAGCTCTCTGACCACCGGCTATTGGGACGATATCTACCATCGTCTTCTTCTTCAACCGGTTCACTATCGTCATCGTCATCGTCATCATCTTGTTGTTGTGGTTCGCGATATGCATGGGCGAATTGGTGGATGAGATTGTTACCTTCTAGTGGGTCGAGTGACATTTGATTAAACGGTTGGGTTTGAAATGTTGGAATAAAAGGTTGGTTTTGATACGATTGGTTTTGATACGGTTGGGTTTGAAACAGTTCGTTTTGAAAGGGTTGGTGGAGAAGGATTGGTTGGGAAACGGTTGGGTTTGAAATGGTGGGATTGGGTCGGCTTCGTCATGCAAGCGAAATCTCGCCGGCTCGCCAAGATTAGCTCGAACCTTTGGCCGTGTGGGATTTTTCTTCGAACCCGAATCACGTTTGCTTAAACCTTCCATTTTTCGGCTTAGAATGTAGAGTGTAGAGATGGTATTTTTTGTGGGTTTAAAAGGTTAAAATGGATAGTTTATATAAAGTGTTTAAGTTTTTTTTAAAAAAATAAATAAAATGCTAACGGTCCCTTCCTCAAACTGTCACCTTCCAACGTTCAAATTCCTTCTTTTCACGCGCCATGGCCAACGCATTTTAACCACCGCGCGTGGTCACCCTTGGTGGCGGAAGTGTTCCACGCGTGGTCACCCAGCTACCATGCTACACCACGTAGCGCCCCCACCCCCCTTATAAAGTTTAGCTGATACAACCACATTAAATTGTTATATATATTAAAATAGTATATAGCCTATCATGTCGGGATGAGCATGGTGCCGAACCTGTATCGGAGAAAAACGGGCAAAACAGGTATGGATATCAGTACTGAATATAATCAGTACGGTACTGGTATTTACTGATTTCATATATTTCTAACTTTTATACCTCCACTTCATGTTTTATACAACCATTTTATGTATTTATACCTATATTTCATTTATTTATATATCTACTTCATGTATTTATACATCCATTACATATATTTCTAAGTAAAAGCCCTTGTTTGGTTTGGTTATTAACCAAAATTAACCGAACCAAACCAAAAACCTTAAATTAACCGAATAAACTGAGCCAATTAACCGATGACTTTGGATACAATTTCGGTTAATGCTACTAACCGAACTGAACCATGACACCCCTGTGTGTCACACCCCGATTTCCATGTATAACCCGGTGGGCCCGATGGGGAGTATTGTGACGTAGTTGATATCATCATAGTCAATTATACACAGTTATAGCACAAATTTCGCTCGTTGACACTTTTACCTCTTTAAAGTCAACTTTTCAAATGAATAGGGATTAGGACACGTGTCTTCACCTTATTGGACACGTTTTTGTGAGGTGTTACATCCTCACCCCCTTAAAAGAAATCTCGACCTCGAGATTTACTTAAATAAGTGAGGGTATTTATGTCGCATAGTGGACTCAACCTCCCACGTATATTCAGGGCCTCTACGGGCATCCCACTTTACTTTGACAATTGGCACTTACTTCCTTCGAAGCTTCTTTACCTGTCGATCCTCGATCGCGATCGGTTTTTCGACAAATTTCAGGCTTTCATCTATTTGCACATCTTTGTAAGGCATTGCTAGCGATTCATCCGCTAGACATTTCTTTAAATTACAGATGTGGAACACATTGTGAATACCGCTAAGTTCCTTGGGTAGGTTTAACCCCCAACAAATTTAATGATTTCAAATGGTCCAATGTATCTCAGGCTTAGCTTGCCCTTTTTACCAAAACGCATCACTCCTTTCCAGGGTGACACTTTTAGTAAAACTTTGTCTCCTACCTCGAACTTTAGAGGTTTTCGTCTTTTATCTACGTAACTATTCTGCCTATCTCTGGCAGCCTTTAGAAGATCACGGATCTGAAGATCTTTTCTATCGTCTCTAGGACTATCTCAGATCCTGTTAGCTGAGCCTCTCCTACTTCTGCCCAACAGACGGGCGATCTGCATTTCGCCCATATAAAGCCTCAAAAGGCGCAGCCTGAATGCTGGTATGGTAACTGTTATTGTAGGAGAACTCAATCAAGGGGAGATGATCATCCCAACTACCTCCAAGATCAATGACGCATGCCCGAAGCATATCTTCTACTGTCTGAATTGTACGCTCGCTCTGCCCATCCGTCTGGGGATGGTAAGCGGTACTAAAATTTAGTCGAGTGCCTAGGGATTGTTGGAAAATTTTCCAAAAATGAGAAGTATATCTAGTATCTCTATCGAATACAATAGATATTGGCACTCCATGGAGAGACACAATCTTATTTACATATATCTGGGCTAATTTGTCGGAGCTATGAGTCTCTTTGATGGGTAAGAAATGAGCTGACTTAGTTAATCGGTCAACTATGACCCAAATTGTATCATTTTCACGTTTTGTTTTGGGTAACTTGGTGATGAAATCCATGGTCACTATTTCCCATTTCCATGTGGGAAGTTCTAACTGTTGTAGCAGTCCTGACGACTTTTGATGTTCTGCTTTAACTTGAGAGCACGTCAAACATTTAGCTACATGGGTGGCTATGGATCTCTTCAAACCCATCCACCAATAGTTTGCCTTTAAATCCTGATACATTTTGTCACCTCAGGGTGAACCGAGTACTTGGAGTTATGAGCTTCCTGAAGGATTATATCTCTAAGTCCTCCATGAATAGGAACCCAAATTCGACCATTTAGTCGGAGGATTCCATCATTCCCAGGTAACAACTGATCAAAAGTTGCTCCAAGTTTTTCTTCGGGAACGTTAACTTCCAATATTGCCTCTTTCTGTGCAGCCAATAGCTTCTCGATTAAACTGTTCTTAAGTTCGATACTCTTGGCATTAATCCTAATAGGTTTGATTTTCTCCTTTCGGCTGAGTGCATCGGCGACCACATTCGCTTTTCCGGGATGGTAGCGAATTTCTGCTTGAGGATCTCAAAGCCCATGCCAGTGTACGAAGCATCACAGTAAACAATAAACTCATCTATGCCTTCCGGCAATGTTAGAACTGGAGCATTGCTCAATTTCTGCTTGAGGATCTCAAAGGACTCCTGCTGCTTAGGACCCCAATTAAATTTTATATTCTTGCGAGTCAGAGAAGTTAATGGTGCGGCTATTCTTGAGAAGTTTTCGATAAATTTTCTGTAATATCCTGCTAGTCCCAAAAAGCTGCGAATTTCAGTAGGCGTCTAAGGTGCTTCCCAATTCATGATGCTTCTATTTTAGCGGGATCCACTTGGATACCTCGCTCACTCACGACATGTCCAAGGAATTGGACTTCGCGAAACCAGAACTCACACTTGGAAAACTTAGCGTAAAGTTTATCCTATCGCAACAGTTCTAGGATGCATCGAAGATGTTTCTCGTGATCTTCCTGATTACGAGAGTAAATAAGTATGTCATCTATAAATACGATGACGAACTTATCCAAATATGGCTTACATACCCTATTCATGAGATCCATGAATGTTGCGTGTAACAACTCTCCAAAACACCCCGCAATTTGCCGAAACGTAAAACCGGACACGTAAATCGAGTCACGGCACGCAAAACGAGACAGGTCCACCTGGACAGTCTAGGCGCCACGCGCCAGAGACACCTGTCTCTGTCGCGACGCGCGGGAGGTGTCAAGGTGATGTGTCACCGTTTCGCGCCATCTGGCAACCCTACACTTGTGACCAGGCAGACCTAGCCTAGCTAGGCATCTCAAGCGCCACGCGAGGGGACTCCCGGATTCCCGCATGACGCGCGGGGGAGGTCAAAATCGGGTATAAAAGGAGCAGCGTGGGACTGAGTTCTGTGCTCAAAATCAAACGAAAAATTAGATCGTATACTCTCTCTATCCCGTTTCTCTGAACAACACCCCCCTAAAACCCTAAACCCCTAAACCTGCGAAGTGATGCCCGTTGTAAGTAACTTAACCCCCGATCACTAATTCACTATCCTACCCAATCGATCTAGAATCGCCAACGCATGTCTAGGCTCTGCCCAAATACGTTCGTTGGAGTTCTGTCGAGTGTTGTATGGACACCCTACCCAGTCGATCTAGAATCGCCAACGCATGTCTAGGCTCTGCCCGACTACGTTCGTTGGAGTTCTGTCGAGTGTTTTATGGTTAAAGTAACTTGGGTTAATTTACTAACACATGTGCATTATATGTTTTAATAGAAATCCCATGAAGTAATCAAGAACCATCACCAGGAACTCCGTAGGAATACTTAAAGTGTTCAAGGCGAGTACATTCTCTTTTTGTAAATCTTTTTGTGAGTCAAAAATGTGTTACCAAAACCTCAAATGCTTTAATTATGCTTAACAGTGATTGAGTATATGTATTCTACAATTACTGCTGGTATGTTGGGGTTTTGTATACATTGCTAGTCCAAAGTCACGGGAATGTGACAGGAACCGTTACTATTGGGTGACAGGGCCCAAAGTAATATGACCCACAAGTCAGGATTGACAGTACTGATTGAGTAATTATGTAGATATAAACATTGTAAATGCGGATGCTCCTCAATAACTGTCAAGTATAATCACTTGTTTTGATAAAACTGAGATGGATTCGCTAGTATTTCTTGCTGATAAAATATTTTTAAAATGCGTTTCAGGTAACTTAATGTGAAGCTAACAGAAGCCAGCTGGAGAGCACTGAAGGCTTAGAAAAGTGGCTATAAAAGTTACCTAAATAAAAAGGAGTTTCTGTTTTCCATAAAGTAGGGTCTGCCCCTAAAAATATATATTGTAATGGAAACATGGGTTTTACCCCATTTGTTTAATATAAAAGTTTGGTGTTTTGAAACTCTGATATTTGTTTTCTAACTATGATCCTGATGTCGTAATTCCGCTGCCAAATTAATAAACACCGTACCACCAGCTCTGTGTCTCGCGGCCCCCGCTCTCGGGGTGGGGTCGGGGGTTGCGACAGAAGGTGGTATCAGAGCTATGCCACTGGTTTAAGCCATTTAGGTGTTCTTTTGAAATACCTAAATTTTAAATAAATGTGTTAGAAAATATCTGCGACTTTATATATCTCCACATATATTATTATTTGGTGTTATTTTACTAACTTCTTTAGTTTATAGAATGAGTGATCAGGGTACTTCTGACGCTTACCGACACCTACCTCATTCTCTGATGGATGAAGGAACATCGCAGCCAACAACAGACCACCGCTAATTCCGAAGATGTTTTTGTTTTCAAAGCCAAATCTGTAGAACCTTTTCCTCCTAAAAAGAGAAATTGGTTTAGTAGAGCCAAAGTAGAGAAAAGGAAAAGACTGAGACAAGTACAACATCAAGCCATAGCAGCTAGAACTGAGAGAAACACCCGAAACCCAGAAATTAGACCCTTGTGGGAGGAAGAATTGGATAGGCAGCTAGCAAATTTTCACATGTTTGGAAATGACAGAAGGAGAATTTCATTTCAATCAAGTAGCAAATCCAAAACCCCCATTGTTTCCCTTATTTCCTAACCAACTCATAAACCTAGAGCAGAACCAGGAAAATCAATTTCCAATACCAGCCTTTGACCCCAATGAGATACCTAGAATTCCAGCACCAAACCCTTTAGATCCATGGTGGGCTAATAACTGGGCAATTCAGAACCTGCTAGAAAACCCAATCCCATATGAAGAACCAGTTCCACCTTACCCTGAACCAATGCCAGCCCCAATACTGCCCAGGGAACATGTGGAAGAACTCCGCCAACTTGGAGATGAATTGGTGGAGGAAGGAAACCGAATTCGCCACATCAGAGAGAAGCTCGTCTGGAAGTATGACGAGCGAGAAATGCAGTTTTAAGGAAGCCCTAGCATATATAATATATATGTGTGTGTATTTTGTAACGTTAAAAAAAGTAATATCACTTATATAAGTATATCGATGCATAGGCTAGTAATATTTGAATTCCAGTTATGCTGTACTAGATGCATATGTATAAAAAAAGTAAAAGTCGCAATGCTCGCCGATTTTGGTTCACTGTGTTGGTATAATTGTTATTTAAATTATTCTGTGATATTAATACCTGCTAAATGTTTATAATTCAGATGTCAGACGAAGTAAATAAGGAAACCTAGAATAACGATAATAACGGGAATCAAATGAATAAAAGTGCTATAGAACATATAGTGGCCAAGGAATCATAGATGTATGCCCTATATTATCGACACCATTAAAAAGGCAGGAAATAATGATTCCATAAACGGGAGTAAACGTGTACCCCCTGAATCAAATCACAGCGTGAATGGAAATCCCGAACTGTTAATCCAAGCTCCAATTCCAAAAAGAAGAAGAACCATCTCATATGGTTGTTCTTATAAAGAATTCTTATCATGCAAACTGATAGAATTCTCAGGTAATGAAGGAGCTATTTCAGCCTTGAGCTGAATAGAAAAGACAAAAGCCATCCTCAAGATAAGTAAATGTGCAAAAGAAGATAAAGTCATGTATGCTTCTAATCTTTTTAAAAATGCAGCTTTAGAGTGGTGGAATACCAGTCTTCAGTCCAAAGGAAATGACAGAGTTTACAGTATGGAATGGAACAACTTTAAGGAAATAGTTGAAAGGAAATTCTGCCCTCCTAATGAAAAGGAGCATATTGCTAATAAATTCCTAAATCATAGAATGACTGGGGTAAATTGCAGGGAATTGAACAAAGTTACAATAAAAAATCGGTACCCGTTACCAAGAATTGATGATTTGTTCGACCAACTCCAAGGAGCCCGATTCTTTTCTAAGATCGACTTACGTTCAGGATATCATCAGTTGAAAGTACAGGAAGAGGACATTCCTAAAACAGCTTTCCGAACAAGGTACGGTCATTATGAATTTACTGTCATACCATTTGGTTTAACCAATGCCCCAACTGCATTTATGGACATGATGAACAGGATATGTAAACCATACCTGGATAAATTCATAATGTTTTTTATAGATGATACTCTAATTTACTCTAAAAGTGAGGAAGATCACGCAGAGCATTTGCATATACTCCTGTCACTGCTAAGGAAGGAAAAGCTTTACGCAAAATTCTCAAAATGCGAATTTTGGTTACAAGAAGTACAATTCCTTGGACATGTGGTGAATCACGAAGGAATTCATGTGGATCCACAAAGATCGAAGCGATTACCAAATGGAAGGTTCCAGAATCACCCACGGAAGTAAGAAGTTTTACTGGATTGGTAGGATATTATAGACGTTTTATTCAAGATTTTTCTAGAATAGCCATCCCGTTAACCAAGCTAACTTGCAAATCGGTTAAGTTTGAATGGGGACCAAAACAGGAAGAAGCATTCAGGATTTTGAAGCAAAAGTTAACCAACGCACTAATACTCGCTTTGCCAGAAGGAACTGAAGACTTCGTAGTTTATTGTGATGCGTCTAAGTTAGGTTATGGATGTGTGCTGATGCAACGTCAAAAGGTTATTGCTTATGCCTCTAGACAACTTAAGAAGCATGAAGAGAATTATACAACCCATGATCTAGAGTTAGGAGCAATAATTTTTGCCCTTAAGATTTGGAGACACTATCTTTACGGTAGTAAGTTTGTAGTATTCACAGATCATAAGAGTTTAAGATATGTCCTTGGACAAAGGGAATTAAACATGAGACAGAGGCAATGGATGGAAATCCTTAGTGATTATGATTGTGATATCCAGTATCATGCAGGAAAAGCTAACATAGTAGCTGATGCTTTAAGTCGAAAGTATCATGAGAAGCCAAAAAGAATACGCTCTTTTAGAATAAACCTGCAAATAGATTTAAATGAGCAAACAAACACAGGAAACAGCAATCAAGGACGATGCTGAAGGATTAAAAGGAATTATTAAAGAATTAGAGAAAGGAACAGGTGGAATTTGGAGATTCCATAAAAACAGAATTTGGATCCCTATCCAAGGAAATCTACGAAAGCGAATACTAGAGGAAGCCCATAAGACTAAGTATACAATGCATCCTGAAAGTGATAAGATGTATAAATACTTGAGAAAGAATTTCTGGTGGATAGGAATGAAGAAGGATGTAGTAAGCTACGTTGCCAAATGCCTAACCTATTCACAAGTTAAAGCTGATCATCAGAAACCTTCAGGATTGTTACAACAATTGGAAATGCCAATTTGGAAATGGGAATTGATAACAATAGACTTTGTTACCAAACTACCCAGCACACGAAAAGGTAATGATACAATCTGGGTGATTATAGACAGGATAACCAAATCTGCTCATTTCTTACCGATGAAGGAAACGTTCGGTATGGAACAATTAGCTAAATTATATGTAAATGAAATAGTTTCATTGCATAGAATTCCTTTATCTATTGTATCTGACAGGGACAGCCGTTTTACCTCTCATTTTTCGAGAAGTTTCCAAAAAGCAATGGGAACAAGACTAATTCTGAGTATGCCATATCATCCTCAAACAGACAGTCAAAGTGAAAGAACAATTCAAACAATGGAAGACATGCCTAGAGCTTGTGTAATTGATTTCGGAGGAAATTGGGATGAACATTTGCCTTTGATAGAATTTTCCTACAACAATAGCTATCATACCAGCATCACTGCTGCACCATTTGAAGCCCTCTACGGGTGGAAATGTGGAACTCCAGTATGTTGGGCAGAGATAAGCAACTATCAGGTCCTGAAATTGTGCAAGAAACAACTGACAAGATCATTCAAGTCAAGGAAAGACAAAAAGCGGCTCAAGATCGCCAAAAGAGTTATGCAGATAAAAGACGTAAACCCTTGGAATTTCAAGTCGGAGATAAAGTGTTGTTAAAAGTCTCACCCTGGAAAGGAGTTGTAAGATTTGGCAAGAAAGGAAAACTAAGCCCAAGATATGTTGGACCTTTTAAAATTGTCAAACGAATAGGGCCAGTAGCCTGTCAGCCACAATTGCCAAAGGAAATGGCAGGAATACATGATGTATTTCATGTATGCAATCTCAAGAAATGTCTAGCACACGAATCATTGGTGATACCTCTTCAAGATGTAGAGGTAAATGAGAAACTAAAGTTCGTTGAGAAACCCATTCAAATTGAAGATAGAAAGATCAATAATCTCAAGCGCAAGAGATTAGTTCTGGTAAAAGTAAAATGGGATTCAAAGAGAGGACCAGAATATACATGGGAGCTCGAGTCAGAAATGGAAAGAAAGTATCTACACCTATTCAAGTGAATCTCGAGGACGAAATTTAAAACAAGGTAAGGAGGATGTAACAACTCTCCAAAACACCCCGAAATTTACCGAAACGTAAAACTGGACACGTAAATCGAGACGCGGCACACAAAACGAGACATGTCCACCTAGACAGTCCAGGCGCCACGCGCCAGAGACACCTGTCTCTGTCGCGACGCGCGAGAGGTGTCAAGGTGACGTGTCACCGTTTCATGCCATCTGGCAACCCTACACTTGTGACCAGGCTGACCTAGCCTAGCTAGGCATCTCAGGCGCCATGCGAGGGGACTCCCGGATTCCCGTGCGACCCGCGGGGGAGGTCAAAATCGGGTATAAAAGGAGCAGCGTGGGACTGAGTTCTGTGCTCAAAATCGAACGAAAAATTCGATCGTATACTCTCTCTATCCTCGTTTCTCTGAACAACACCCCCCTAAAACCCTAAACCTCTAAACCTGCGAAGCGCTGCCCGCTGTAAGTAACTTAACCCCCGATCACTAATTCACTATCCTACCCAATCGATCTAGAATCGCCAACGCACGTCTAGGCTCTGCCCAAATACGTTCGTTGGAGTTTTGTCGAGTGTTGTATGGACACCCTACCCAATCGATCTAAAATCGCCAACGCATGTCTAGGCTCTGCCCGACTACGTTCGTTGGAGTTCTGTCGAGTGTTGTATGGTTAAAGTGACTTGGGTTACCGTACTAACACATGTGCATTATATGTTTTAATAGAAATCCCAGGAAGTAATCAAGAACCATCACCAGGAACTTCGTAGGAATACTTAAAGTGTTCAAGGCGAGTACATTCTCTTTTTGTAAATCTTTTTGTGAGTCAAAAATGTGTTACCAAAACCTCAAATGCTTTAATTATGCTTAACAGTGATTGAGTATATGTATTCTACAATTACTGCCGGTATGTTGGGGTTTTTTATACATTGCTAGTCCAAAGTCACGGGAATGTGACGGGAACCGTTACTGTTAGGTGACAGGGCCCAAAGTAATGTGACCCACAAGTCAGGATTGACAATATTGATTGAGTAATTATGTAGATATAAACATTGTAAATGCGGATGCTCCTCAATAACTGTCAAGTATAATCACTTGTTTTGATAAAACTGAGATGGGTTCGCCAGTATATCTTGCTGATAAAATATTTTAAAACGCGTTTCAGGTAACTTAATGTGAAGCTAACAGAAGCCGGCTGGAGAGCACTGAAGGCTTAGAAAAGTGCCTATAAAATTTACCTAAATAAAAAGGAGTTTTTGTTTTCCATAAATTAGGGTTTGTCCCTAAAAATATGTATTGTAATGGAAACATGGGTTTTACCCCATTTGTTTAATATAAAAGTTTGGTGTTTTGAAACTCTGATATTTATTTTCTAACTACGATCCTGATGTCGTAATTCCGCTGCCAAAATAATAAACACCAGGGTGGGGTCAGGGGTTGCGACACTGCGGGTGCATTAGTGAGCCCAAAAGGCATCACTAAGAATTCATAATGGTCGTACCTTGTTCGAAACGCGGTCTTAGGCACATCTTTAGCTTTAACTCTAAGTTGATGGTATCTCGACCTTAGGTCAATCTTTGAAAAGAAACTTGCCCCTTGAAGTTGATCAAACAGATCGTCGATCCTGGGCAATGGATAGCGGCTCTTGATTGTTACCTTATTTAGTTCACGGTAATCAATGCACAGGCGCATTGAACCGTCCTTCTTTTTAACAAACAGTATGGGGGCTCCCCAAGGTGATGAGCTGGGTTGAATGAAACCTTTTTCCAAAAGTTCATCTAATTGGGTTCTTAATTCCTTCATTTCGGTTGGTGCTAAGCGTTATGGAGCTTGTGCAATCGGTGCTGCTCCAGGTATAATATCGATTTTGAATTCTACTTGCCTCTCGGGAGGCAATCCAGGTAGTTCATCTGGGAATACATCTGGATACTCAGAGATGATTGGGAAGTCTTCTATCCTCGGTTTTGGTTCGTCCAACGTCACTTGTGCCATATAGATGACACATCCGTTCTTCAAACACTTGGATGCTTTAAGTATCGACACATTATCTGGCAGTCCATGGTGTGTATCTCCTTGAATAGTAATCGATTCTCCAGAAGGGGTTTTGATGTTGACAAGTTTCTTATCACAAGCAATTTGGTCCTAGTTACGAGATAACCAATCCATACCCAAAATTACATCAAACCCCGCCAATTTCATTGGCATAAGTGATAGCAGTACAGAATGATTCCTAATGGTGATATAACATCCATCAAGAAGCATCGAGGCAGTTTCTAAGGTACCATCAGCAAGCTCTACCTCATACTTAGTGTCTAGAGTTTTAACAGGCAGATTCAATAATTCGCTAAACTTAAGATCTACAAAAGATTTATCTGCACCCGAATCAAACAAAACTCTAGCATAGGTATCATGTATGAGGAAGGTACATGTTATAACCTTGTCATCCTTTACTGCCTCCCTGGCATTCATCTGAAATACCCTTGCATTTGTCTTTCTAGCCTCATCAGGCTTCTTAGCATTCTTTGGGCAGTTAGTCTTGATGTGCCCTTTCTCATTGCGACCATAACAGGTTGCATCTTTCAAATCCCTACACTCTAATGTCTTATGCCCCTTTTTCTTACAAATCCCACAAGGCTTGGCTTGTGGATCTAAGGTGCACTTCCCAAAGTGCCTCCTGTTACAATTCTTACATAGGGGCTTATCACCTGATTGATGTGGGTTTTTCTTAAACCCAAAATTTCCTTTCTTTTTCTTATTAGAATGATGAGTTTGATCATCTTCCCTTCTTCTCTTTCCCTCGTCTGAGGCCTTTCTAGACCTACTCCTGATCGCATCAAGTGTGAGGGACAAGGACAAGTCCACAGCTGACCTGTAAGTGGTAGGCTTGGAAGCCTTAACATTCCCCTTGATTTCAGGGGCTAAACCACATATGAAGCGCGCGATGCGCTTTGGTTCAGGAGATACCAAGTAAGGAACAAGTCTGGACATGGCATTGAAATTAGTAACATATGTCCTGCAGTCCAAATCCTTCATGACCAGGGTCAAGAAATCAGTTTCCACTTTCTCCACTTCATGTTGTGGGCAATACGTTTCCTTAACCAACTCCACAAACTTGACCTAGGAGAGGTTGTACAGAGGGATTTTAACAGTGGATTGAATCAGAGCTTTCCACCAGGTTAGGGCGTCACCCTTAAACGACTGAGAAACAAATTTAACTATGTCCTCTTTAGCACAACCACTTATATCTACCACATTTTCCATTTCATCGAGCCATTTCATGCAGTCGATGGCTCCTTTTTCCCCATTGAAGTCCCTTGTCTTACAGGAGACGAAATACTTATAAGTACAACCTTTGTTAGAACGTGGTGTCGGGTCATCCACAGTCTGTTTGTGTGACTCACTTTTCCGATTAGATGAATACTCCGATTCATCTTTCTTTGATGGTTGCGGTTTTGAATGGGTCTTAGAGTGTGCTTTTGAGCGAGTACTACTCGACTCTTTTAATACTCTATCCACAGCTTTCGAAACTGCTGCGTCAACCAGGGCTTGCAGTTCAGCCCCACTAATATTTATTCTGGTGTTATCATTCCCTTCATTTGGGTGGCTATTAGCTTCATCAGGTCCAGCCATGGTGAGGGTTTGAACGCTATATACCAAATATCAATAATCTATTTAGTGGTTATATAGCGGATTATCACACCTGGTGATTAACTAGCCATGGCATAAATAAACCAGATAGGCTAAAAGTTATAACATTTATAAGGAATGAGAATTTAAGATTATTATGGTTAGCCTAGGCTACAATTGAACCATCAATGGCTTTTAAACGGGATATAATAGCTAATAATTGACAGGGAACATATGTCGAAACTGTCATTTCTTACATAGATACTTTTTCATGGCACCCAGGCCTTGTCACTTAGACAATACAATTTACGATCTTATTGGATCGTAAGTTTTAAGGATTTGAACATAGTTCATTGCCTTTTGACAGAGAGTTATAAACTACAACTGTCATAGTTATGAAAACAATGTATTTTGCCTCGCAGGAAGAGCGAGTAATTATCACCTATGAATGTCTTATTATTAACATTCTATTGGATGATATCAGCCATGAATCATAAAGATCACTTAGGCTATATTAATGCTTGGAAGAATCCAAATATTTTGACGGCTGGTGTGGTTTCTCAAGCCACACTTCCAGGAATGTTAACATGTTCTGGATGCTAACAATGACTTATTGTCTTAAGAGGGTTTTACCAGCATGCCATGTTCGTATTGACACATAGGCTAGGTTATACCATTGAGATGATCTTTTGGAATTTCTTGGCAGATCAAATAAAATTGAAATGATTGCTTGGACAATGAGGCAATAAAATTTTCAAAAGAAGATTTTTCATTAATACTACTTGCGGTTTCAAAACTGCCCTAAACGGGTCTTTAAATAACATAGGTTGTCCACACAGGGACGAAAAGGAAACAAGTCCTCGCAGGGACTAAAACATAAAGATAATGTCCACGCAGGGACTAGTAAAAGAAATGTCCACGCAGGGACTTAATACTAAAAAGAAATGTCCACGCAGGGACTTAATTTAAATAACAAGTACAAGATAAAAGCAAAGAAAATCTTCAATCGCCACTCCTTTTTCCCCTGATGAATTTTGCAAGATTCTTAAGAAACTTACTATTCTTTTCTCACCTCTTTCCACCCTACGTTCTACCTCATGCACCCTTTGCAAAATCTCTAATTGTTGTGGTTGGGGTGGTTGTTGCTGAGGTGAAGGTTGAGGTATAGGGTGTTGATACGTATAGACGGGATATCCAGTTGGGTATACTGGCGGATAAGACGAATGATAGAGAGCATTATGGTTGGCTGCTTCGATGTATGGGTCGATAGCAGGGGGTTGGTAGTTAAAATATGCAGGAGCTTGAGGCTCGAAAGGATTATACTCCGTTGTAAGTGGATAGGTAGGAATTGGGTTATCATAACCCATCGGAGGTGGCTGAGGTGCAAAGGTGGCCGGTGTGATATCAATTTCCGGCGCAGGATTTGAAGGTCCACCCATTTGTGGATCTTCAAGAATGGGAGGATAGTTACTAGAACCTTGAGTAGTGGTAAAACGTGTACCCCCTTGCACGGACATACGTGCATTCCTTCTCCTCCATGGCGGTTCTGGAGGCGGTGGAGGTTGTTCTTGTTCAGGGAGTGGTGGTGGTGATGGTGTCATGGCTTGAAAATGCTAAACTGTGTACTATACTAAACTCTACACGAACCTGTGCACTAAGCTAAATTGTGCACTATGCTAAACTATGCATTATGCATTGACATGTGCACTGTGCATTGACCTGTTTGGATCTGAACTTGTTAGTTCTCAAACCATTTTTTATTCAGACCATAAGCCCTAACCGAATGTATAATTCTTTACACATGCCTGGCGCGGGTTAAAGCGGTGAGCTGTTATTAATACATTGCGGTTCTATTCGCTAATTCATGGCAATGCATGCCCATACATTATGCTTACCTGCAAGTATTTAATCACAATCATGTGATCTAGTTATCCTTTTACTTATTTAACCCGTTGTAACAAGACGTTTAAATCACTATTTTTTTGTTTTCGGTTAAGTGTATAATATACGTCTCGTCACGTTTAAGTTTTGAAGCCGCAAGTTTTTCTTTTCTTTCTTTGGCTTCGGCCATTTCCACCAAGCTTTAAATTCGGTGATGGATTCCACCACCGCTTCCTTTCCTCTGCTTGACGATTCACCACTTTGCTTGTGATGCGGCCTTGTGGGTGTATCATCTTGTTCGGGTTCGTCATTGGGTAGGTCGTTCAGATTCATTTCAGGCATGTTTCTTGATATACCATCGTTAGAAGTAGTGTAGTTCCCGGACTCGGAAATTTTTTATTTTTTTGAACCTTCTCTTTTTTGGAGCCGTCGGCCTATCCATATCCACCAATGAAACCGGTACCCACTTCGGGTGATGTCTCGCAATCTCCCATGACGCCATGTGTGTAAAAGATTTAAATTTGTATGTCCTGCAATACTCCTCTAGGGCGTTTTTATGATAGTCGCCTCTCTCGCTCCGCTTTGTGGATTTCGGGTCTACAAAATAAAAAATATTTTATAACAAGATAAAAAATAACAAAATAAAGTAATAACATTAAAAAAAATTACCAATTGAATGAAGCAAGCATTAAATTTACTCATTTTCCGGTTCAAATCTCCCCACTTTGACGTCATTTGATCCATGTTGCGTTCGGTCGAACCGAGAAATTTTGAAAAATCTGCAATAACTTGTCGCCAAAAGAAGTCTCTTCTTTGTTCATTTGAATTTTTTTTGTTTTCGGATGTGTGCAAGTATTCCTTGACCAAGGCGACCTCCTCAGCGCTCGTCCAAGCTCTCTGACCACCGGCTATTGGGACGATATCTACCATCGTCTTCTTCTTCAACCGGTTCACTATCGTCATCGTCATCGTCATCATCTTGTTGTTGTGGTTCGCGATATGCATGGGCGAATTGGTGGATGAGATTGTTACCTTCTAGTGGGTCGAGTGACATTTGATTAAACGGTTGGGTTTGAAATGTTGGAATAAAAGGTTGGTTTTGATACGATTGGTTTTGATACGGTTGGGTTTGAAACAGTTCGTTTTGAAAGGGTTGGTGGAGAAGGATTGGTTGGGAAACGGTTGGGTTTGAAATGGTGGGATTGGGTCGGCTTCGTCATGCAAGCGAAATCTCGCCGGCTCGCCAAGATTAGCTCGAACCTTTGGCCGTGTGGGATTTTTCTTCGAACCCGAATCACGTTTGCTTAAACCTTCCATTTTTCGGCTTAGAATGTAGAGTGTAGAGATGGTATTTTTTGTGGGTTTAAAAGGTTAAAATGGATAGTTTATATAAAGTGTTTAAGTTTTTTTTAAAAAAATAAATAAAATGCTAACGGTCCCTTCCCTCAAACTGTCACCTTCCAACGTTCAAATTCCTTCTTTTCACGCGCCATGGCCAACGCATTTTAACCACCGCGCGTGGTCACCCTTGGTGGCGGAAGTGTTCCACGCGTGGTCACCCAGCTACCATGCTACACCACGTAGCGCCCCCACCCCCCTTATAAAGTTTAGCTGATACAACCACATTAAATTGTTATATATATTAAAATAGTATATAGCCTATCATGTCGGGATGAGCATGGTGCCGAACCTGTATCGGAGAAAAACGGGCAAAACAGGTATGGATATCAGTACTGAATATAATCAGTACGGTACTGGTATTTACTGATTTCATATATTTCTAACTTTTATACCTCCACTTCATGTTTTATACAACCATTTTATGTATTTATACCTATATTTCATTTATTTATATATCTACTTCATGTATTTATACATCCATTACATATATTTCTAAGTAAAAGCCCTTGTTTGGTTTGGTTATTAACCAAAATTAACCGAACCAAACCAAAAACCTTAAATTAACCGAATAAACTGAGCCAATTAACCGATGACTTTGGATACAATTTCGGTTAATGCTACTAACCGAACTGAACCATGACACCCCTGTGTGTCACACCCCGATTTCCATGTATAACCCGGTGGGCCCGATGGGGAGTATTGTGACGTAGTTGATATCATCATAGTCAATTATACACAGTTATAGCACAAATTTCGCTCGTTGACACTTTTACCTCTTTAAAGTCAACTTTTCAAATGAATAGGGATTAGGACACGTGTCTTCACCTTATTGGACACGTTTTTGTGAGGTGTTACATCCTCACCCCCTTAAAAGAAATCTCGACCTCGAGATTTACTTAAATAAGTGAGGGTATTTATGTCGCATAGTGGACTCAACCTCCCACGTATATTCAGGGCCTCTACGGGCATCCCACTTTACTTTGACAATTGGCACTTACTTCCTTCGAAGCTTCTTTACCTGTCGATCCTCGATCGCGATCGGTTTTTCGACAAATTTCAGGCTTTCATCTATTTGCACATCTTTGTAAGGCATTGCTAGCGATTCATCCGCTAGACATTTCTTTAAATTACAGATGTGGAACACATTGTGAATACCGCTAAGTTCCTTGGGTAGGTTTAACCCCCAACAAATTTAATGATTTCAAATGGTCCAATGTATCTCAGGCTTAGCTTGCCCTTTTTACCAAAACGCATCACTCCTTTCCAGGGTGACACTTTTAGTAAAACTTTGTCTCCTACCTCGAACTTTAGAGGTTTTCGTCTTTTATCTACGTAACTATTCTGCCTATCTCTGGCAGCCTTTAGAAGATCACGGATCTGAAGATCTTTTCTATCGTCTCTAGGACTATCTCAGATCCTGTTAGCTGAGCCTCTCCTACTTCTGCCCAACAGACGGGCGATCTGCATTTCGCCCATATAAAGCCTCAAAAGGCGCAGCCTGAATGCTGGTATGGTAACTGTTATTGTAGGAGAACTCAATCAAGGGGAGATGATCATCCCAACTACCTCCAAGATCAATGACGCATGCCCGAAGCATATCTTCTACTGTCTGAATTGTACGCTCGCTCTGCCCATCCGTCTGGGGATGGTAAGCGGTACTAAAATTTAGTCGAGTGCCTAGGGATTGTTGGAAAATTTTCCAAAAATGAGAAGTATATCTAGTATCTCTATCGAATACAATAGATATTGGCACTCCATGGAGAGACACAATCTTATTTACATATATCTGGGCTAATTTGTCGGAGCTATGAGTCTCTTTGATGGGTAAGAAATGAGCTGACTTAGTTAATCGGTCAACTATGACCCAAATTGTATCATTTTCACGTTTTGTTTTGGGTAACTTGGTGATGAAATCCATGGTCACTATTTCCCATTTCCATGTGGGAAGTTCTAACTGTTGTAGCAGTCCTGACGGCTTTTGATGTTCTGCTTTAACTTGAGAGCACGTCAAACATTTAGCTACATGGGTGGCTATGGATCTCTTCAAACCCATCCACCAATAGTTTGCCTTTAAATCCTGATACATTTTGTCACCTCAGGGTGAACCGAGTACTTGGAGTTATGAGCTTCCTGAAGGATTATATCTCTAAGTCCTCCATGAATAGGAACCCAAATTCGACCATTTAGTCGGAGGATTCCATCATTCCCAGGTAACAACTGATCAAAAGTTGCTCCAAGTTTTTCTTCGGGAACGTTAACTTCCAATATTGCCTCTTTCTGTGCAGCCAATAGCTTCTCGATTAAACTGTTCTTAAGTTCGATACTCTTGGCATTAATCCTAATAGGTTTGATTTTCTCCTTTCGGCTGAGTGCATCGGCGACCACATTCGCTTTTCCGGGATGGTAGCGAATTTCTGCTTGAGGATCTCAAAGCCCATGCCAGTGTACGAAGCATCACAGTAAACAATAAACTCATCTATGCCTTCCGGCAATGTTAGAACTGGAGCATTGCTCAATTTCTGCTTGAGGATCTCAAAGGACTCCTGCTGCTTAGGACCCCAATTAAATTTTATATTCTTGCGAGTCAGAGAAGTTAATGGTGCGGCTATTCTTGAGAAGTTTTCGATAAATTTTCTGTAATATCCTGCTAGTCCCAAAAAGCTGCGAATTTCAGTAGGCGTCTAAGGTGCTTCCCAATTCATGATGCTTCTATTTTAGCGGGATCCACTTGGATACCTCGCTCACTCACGACATGTCCAAGGAATTGGACTTCGCGAAACCAGAACTCACACTTGGAAAACTTAGCGTAAAGTTTATCCTGTCGCAACAGTTCTAGGATGCATCGAAGATGTTTCTCGTGATCTTCCTGATTACGAGAGTAAATAAGTATGTCATCTATAAATACGATGACGAACTTATCCAAATATGGCTTACATACCCTATTCATGAGATCCATGAATGTTGCGTGTAACAACTCTCCAAAACACCCCGCAATTTGCCGAAACGTAAAACCGGACACGTAAATCGAGTCACGGCACGCAAAACGAGACAGGTCCACCTGGACAGTCTAGGCGCCACGCGCCAGAGACACCTGTCTCTGTCGCGACGCGCGGGAGGTGTCAAGGTGATGTGTCACCGTTTCGCGCCATCTGGCAACCCTACACTTGTGACCAGGCAGACCTAGCCTAGCTAGGCATCTCAAGCGCCACGCGAGGGGACTCCCGGATTCCCGCACGACGCGCGGGGAGGTCAAAATCGGGTATAAAAGGAGCAGCGTGGGACTGAGTTCTGTGCTCAAAATCAAACGAAAAATTAGATCGTATACTCTCTCTATCCCCGTTTCTCTGAACAACACCCCCCTAAAACCCTAAACCCCTAAACCTGCGAAGTGATGCCCGTTGTAAGTAACTTAACCCCCGATCACTAATTCACTATCCTACCCAATCGATCTAGAATCGCCAACGCATGTCTAGGCTCTGCCCAAATACGTTCGTTGGAGTTCTGTCGAGTGTTGTATGGACACCCTACCCAGTCGATCTAGAATCGCCAACGCATGTCTAGGCTCTGCCCGACTACGTTCGTTGGAGTTCTGTCGAGTGTTTTATGGTTAAAGTGACTTGGGTTAATTTACTAACACATGTGCATTATATGTTTTAATAGAAATCCCATGAAGTAATCAAGAACCATCACCAGGAACTCCGTAGGAATACTTAAAGTGTTCAAGGCGAGTACATTCTCTTTTTGTAAATCTTTTTGTGAGTCAAAAATGTGTTACCAAAACCTCAAATGCTTTAATTATGCTTAACAGTGATTGAGTATATGTATTCTACAATTACTGCTGGTATGTTGGGGTTTTGTATACATTGCTAGTCCAAAGTCACGGGAATGTGACAGGAACCATTACTATTGGGTGACAGGGCCCAAAGTAATATGACCCACAAGTCAGGATTGACAGTACTGATTGAGTAATTATGTAGATATAAACATTGTAAATGCGGATGCTCCTCAATAACTGTCAAGTATAATCACTTGTTTTGATAAAACTGAGATGGATTCGCTAGTATTTCTTGCTGATAAAATATTTTTAAAATGCGTTTCAGGTAACTTAATGTGAAGCTAACAGAAGCCAGCTGGAGAGCACTGAAGGCTTAGAAAAGTGGCTATAAAAGTTACCTAAATAAAAAGGAGTTTCTGTTTTCCATAAAGTAGGGTCTGCCCCTAAAAATATATATTGTAATGGAAACATGGGTTTTACCCCATTTGTTTAATATAAAAGTTTGGTGTTTTGAAACTCTGATATTTGTTTTCTAACTATGATCCTGATGTCGTAATTCCGCTGCCAAATTAATAAACACCGTACCACCAGCTCTGTGTCTCGCGGCCCCCGCTCTCGGGGTGGGGTCGGGGGTTGCGACAGAAGGTGGTATCAGAGCTATGCCACTGGTTTAAGCCATTTAGGTGTTCTTTTGAAATACCTAAATTTTAAATAAATGTGTTAGAAAATATCTGCGACTTTATATATCTCCACATATATTATTATTTGGTGTTATTTTACTAACTTCTTTAGTTTATAGAATGAGTGATCAGGGTACTTCTGACGCTTACCGACACCTACCTCATTCTCTGATGGATGAAGGAACATCGCAGCCAACAACAGACCACCGCTAATTCCGAAGATGTTTTTGTTTTCAAAGCCAAATCTGTAGAACCTTTTCCTCCTAAAAAGAGAAATTGGTTTAGTAGAGCCAAAGTAGAGAAAAGGAAAAGACTGAGACAAGTACAACATCAAGCCATAGCAGCTAGAACTGAGAGAAACACCCGAAACCCAGAAATTAGACCCTTGTGGGAGGAAGAATTGGATAGGCAGCTAGCAAATTTTCACATGTTTGGAAATGACAGAAGGAGAATTTCATTTCAATCAAGTAGCAAATCCAAAACCCCCATTGTTTCCCTTATTTCCTAACCAACTCATAAACCTAGAGCAGAACCAGGAAAATCAATTTCCAATACCAGCCTTTGACCCCAATGAGATACCTAGAATTCCAGCACCAAACCCTTTAGATCCATGGTGGGCTAATAACTGGGCAATTCAGAACCTGCTAGAAAACCCAATCCCATATGAAGAACCAGTTCCACCTTACCCTGAACCAATGCCAGCCCCAATACTGCCCAGGGAACATGTGGAAGAACTCCGCCAACTTGGAGATGAATTGGTGGAGGAAGGAAACCGAATTCGCCACATCAGAGAGAAGCTCGTCTGGAAGTATGACGAGCGAGAAATGCAGTTTTAAGGAAGCCCTAGCATATATAATATATATGTGTGTGTATTTTGTAACGTTAAAAAAAGTAATATCACTTATATAAGTATATCGATGCATAGGCTAGTAATATTTGAATTCCAGTTATGCTGTACTAGATGCATATGTATAAAAAAAGTAAAAGTCGCAATGCTCGCCGATTTTGGTTCACTGTGTTGGTATAATTGTTATTTAAATTATTCTGTGATATTAATACCTGCTAAATGTTTATAATTCAGATGTCAGACGAAGTAAATAAGGAAACCTAGAATAACGATAATAACGGGAATCAAATGAATAAAAGTGCTATAGAACATATAGTGGCCAAGGAATCATAGATGTATGCCCTATATTATCGACACCATTAAAAAGGCAGGAAATAATGATTCCATAAACGGGAGTAAACGTGTACCCCCTGAATCAAATCACAGCGTGAATGGAAATCCCGAACTGTTAATCCAAGCTCCAATTCCAAAAAGAAGAAGAACCATCTCATATGGTTGTTCTTATAAAGAATTCTTATCATGCAAACTGATAGAATTCTCAGGTAATGAAGGAGCTATTTCAGCCTTGAGCTGAATAGAAAAGACAAAAGCCATCCTCAAGATAAGTAAATGTGCAAAAGAAGATAAAGTCATGTATGCTTCTAATCTTTTTAAAAATGCAGCTTTAGAGTGGTGGAATACCAGTCTTCAGTCCAAAGGAAATGACAGAGTTTACAGTATGGAATGGAACAACTTTAAGGAAATAGTTGAAAGGAAATTCTGCCCTCCTAATGAAAAGGAGCATATTGCTAATAAATTCCTAAATCATAGAATGACTGGGGTAAATTGCAGGGAATTGAACAAAGTTACAATAAAAAATCGGTACCCGTTACCAAGAATTGATGATTTGTTCGACCAACTCCAAGGAGCCCGATTCTTTTCTAAGATCGACTTACGTTCAGGATATCATCAGTTGAAAGTACAGGAAGAGGACATTCCTAAAACAGCTTTCCGAACAAGGTACGGTCATTATGAATTTACTGTCATACCATTTGGTTTAACCAATGCCCCAACTGCATTTATAGACATGATGAACAGGATATGTAAACCATACCTGGATAAATTCATAATGTTTTTTATAGATGATACTCTAATTTACTCTAAAAGTGAGGAAGATCACGCAGAGCATTTGCATATACTCCTGTCACTGCTAAGGAAGGAAAAGCTTTACGCAAAATTCTCAAAATGCGAATTTTGGTTACAAGAAGTACAATTCCTTGGACATGTGGTGAATCACGAAGGAATTCATGTGGATCCACAAAGATCGAAGCGATTACCAAATGGAAGGTTCCAGAATCACCCACGGAAGTAAGAAGTTTTACTGGATTGGTAGGATATTATAGACGTTTTATTCAAGATTTTTCTAGAATAGCCATCCCGTTAACCAAGCTAACTTGCAAATCGGTTAAGTTTGAATGGGGACCAAAACAGGAAGAAGCATTCAGGATTTTGAAGCAAAAGTTAACCAACGCACTAATACTCGCTTTGCCAGAAGGAACTGAAGACTTCGTAGTTTATTGTGATGCGTCTAAGTTAGGTTATGGATGTGTGCTGATGCAACGTCAAAAGGTTATTGCTTATGCCTCTAGACAACTTAAGAAGCATGAAGAGAATTATACAACCCATGATCTAGAGTTAGGAGCAATAATTTTTGCCCTTAAGATTTGGAGACACTATCTTTACGGTAGTAAGTTTGTAGTATTCACAGATCATAAGAGTTTAAGATATGTCCTTGGACAAAGGGAATTAAACATGAGACAGAGGCAATGGATGGAAATCCTTAGTGATTATGATTGTGATATCCAGTATCATGCAGGAAAAGCTAACATAGTAGCTGATGCTTTAAGTCGAAAGTATCATGAGAAGCCAAAAAGAATACGCTCTTTTAGAATAAACCTGCAAATAGATTTAAATGAGCAAACAAACACAGGAAACAGCAATCAAGGACGATGCTGAAGGATTAAAAGGAATTATTAAAGAATTAGAGAAAGGAACAGGTGGAATTTGGAGATTCCATAAAAACAGAATTTGGATCCCTATCCAAGGAAATCTACGAAAGCGAATACTAGAGGAAGCCCATAAGACTAAGTATACAATGCATCCTGAAAGTGATAAGATGTATAAATACTTGAGAAAGAATTTCTGGTGGATAGGAATGAAGAAGGATGTAGTAAGCTACGTTGCCAAATGCCTAACCTATTCACAAGTTAAAGCTGATCATCAGAAACCTTCAGGATTGTTACAACAATTGGAAATGCCAATTTGGAAATGGGAATTGATAACAATAGACTTTGTTACCAAACTACCCAGCACACGAAAAGGTAATGATACAATCTGGGTGATTATAGACAGGATAACCAAATCTGCTCATTTCTTACCGATGAAGGAAACGTTCGGTATGGAACAATTAGCTAAATTATATGTAAATGAAATAGTTTCATTGCATGGAATTCCTTTATCTATTGTATCTGACAGGGACAGCCGTTTTACCTCTCATTTTTCGAGAAGTTTCCAAAAAGCAATGGGAACAAGACTAATTCTGAGTATGCCATATCATCCTCAAACAGACAGTCAAAGTGAAAGAACAATTCAAACAATGGAAGACATGCCTAGAGCTTGTGTAATTGATTTCGGAGGAAATTGGGATGAACATTTGCCTTTGATAGAATTTTCCTACAACAATAGCTATCATACCAGCATCACTGCTGCACCATTTGAAGCCCTCTACGGGTGGAAATGTGGAACTCCAGTATGCTGGGCAGAGATAAGCAACTATCAGGTCCTGAAATTGTGCAAGAAACAACTGACAAGATCATTCAAGTCAAGGAAAGACAAAAAGCGGCTCAAGATCGCCAAAAGAGTTATGCAGATAAAAGACGTAAACCCTTGGAATTTCAAGTCGGAGATAAAGTGTTGTTAAAAGTCTCACCCTGGAAAGGAGTTGTAAGATTCGGCAAGAAAGGAAAACTAAGCCCAAGATATGTTGGACCTTTTAAAATTGTCAAACGAATAGGGCCAGTAGCCTGTCAGCCACAATTGCCAAAGGAAATGGCAGGAATACATGATGTATTTCATGTATGCAATCTCAAGAAATGTCTAGCACACGAATCATTGGTGATACCTCTTCAAGATGTAGAGGTAAATGAGAAACTAAAGTTCGTTGAGAAACCCATTCAAATTGAAGATAGAAAGATCAATAATCTCAAGCGCAAGAGATTAGTTCTGGTAAAAGTAAAATGGGATTCAAAGAGAGGACCAGAATATACATGGGAGCTCGAGTCAGAAATGGAAAGAAAGTATCTACACCTATTCAAGTGAATCTCGAGGACGAGATTTAAAACAAGGTAAGGAGGATGTAACAACTCTCCAAAACACCCCGAAATTTACCGAAACGTAAAACTGGACACGTAAATCGAGACGCGGCACACAAAACGAGACATGTCCACCTAGACAGTCCAGGCGCCACGCGCCAGAGACACCTGTCTCTGTCGCGACGCGCGAGAGGTGTCAAGGTGACGTGTCACCGTTTCATGCCATCTGGCAACCCTACACTTGTGACCAGGCTGACCTAGCCTAGCTAGGCATCTCAGGCGCCATGCGAGGGGACTCCCGGATTCCCGTGCGACCCGCGGGGGAGGTCAAAATCGGGTATAAAAGGAGCAGCGTGGGACTGAGTTCTGTGCTCAAAATCGAACGAAAAATTCGATCGTATACTCTCTCTATCCTCGTTTCTCTGAACAACACCCCCCTAAAACCCTAAACCCCTAAACCTGCGAAGCGCTGCCCGCTGTAAGTAACTTAACCCCCGATCACTAATTCACTATCCTACCCAATCGATCTAGAATCGCCAACGCACGTCTAGGCTCTGCCCAAATACGTTCGTTGGAGTTTTGTCGAGTGTTGTATGGACACCCTACCCAATCGATCTAAAATCGCCAACGCATGTCTAGGCTCTGCCCGACTACGTTCGTTGGAGTTCTTTCGAGTGTTGTATGGTTAAAGTGACTTGGGTTACCGTACTAACACATGTGCATTATATGTTTTAATAGAAATCCCAGGAAGTAATCAAGAACCATCACCAGGAACTTCGTAGGAATACTTAAAGTGTTCAAGGCGAGTACATTCTCTTTTTGTAAATCTTTTTGTGAGTCAAAAATGTGTTACCAAAACCTCAAATGCTTTAATTATGCTTAACAGTGATTGAGTATATGTATTCTACAATTACTGCCGGTATGTTGGGGTTTTTTATACATTGCTAGTCCAAAGTCACGGGAATGTGACGGGAACCGTTACTGTTAGGTGACAGGGCCCAAAGTAATGTGACCCACAAGTCAGGATTGACAATATTGATTGAGTAATTATGTAGATATAAACATTGTAAATGCGGATGCTCCTCAATAACTGTCAAGTATAATCACTTGTTTTGATAAAACTGAGATGGGTTCGCCAGTATATCTTGCTGATAAAATATTTTAAAACGCGTTTCAGGTAACTTAATGTGAAGCTAACAGAAGCCGGCTGGAGAGCACTGAAGGCTTAGAAAAGTGCCTATAAAATTTACCTAAATAAAAAGGAGTTTTTGTTTTCCATAAATTAGGGTTTGTCCCTAAAAATATGTATTGTAATGGAAACATGGGTTTTACCCCATTTGTTTAATATAAAAGTTTGGTGTTTTGAAACTCTGATATTTATTTTCTAACTACGATCCTGATGTCGTAATTCCGCTGCCAAAATAATAAACACCAGGGTGGGGTCAGGGGTTGCGACACTGCGGGTGCATTAGTGAGCCCAAAAGGCATCACTAAGAATTCATAATGGTCGTACCTTGTTCGAAACGCGGTCTTAGGCACATCTTTAGCTTTAACTCTAAGTTGATGGTATCTCGACCTTAGGTCAATCTTTGAAAAGAAACTTGCCCCTTGAAGTTGATCAAACAGATCGTCGATCCTGGGCAATGGATAGCGGCTCTTGATTGTTACCTTATTTAGTTCACGGTAATCAATGCACAGGCGCATTGAACCGTCCTTCTTTTTAACAAACAGTATGGGGGCTCCCCAAGGTGATGAGCTGGGTTGAATGAAACCTTTTTCCAAAAGTTCATCTAATTGGGTTCTTAATTCCTTCATTTCGGTTGGTGCTAAGCGTTATGGAGCTTGTGCAATCGGTGCTGCTCCAGGTATAATATCGATTTTGAATTCTACTTGCCTCTCGGGAGGCAATCCAGGTAGTTCATCTGGGAATACATCTGGATACTCAGAGATGATTGGGAAGTCTTCTATCCTCGGTTTTGGTTCGTCCAACGTCACTTGTGCCATATAGATGACACATCCGTTCTTCAAACACTTGGATGCTTTAAGTATCGACACATTATCTGGCAGTCCATGGTGTGTATCTCCTTGAATAGTAATCGATTCTCCAGAAGGGGTTTTGATGTTGACAAGTTTCTTATCACAAGCAATTTGGTCCTAGTTACGAGATAACCAATCCATACCCAAAATTACATCAAACCCCGCCAATTTCATTGGCATAAGTGATAGCAGTACAGAATGATTCCTAATGGTGATATAACATCCATCAAGAAGCATCGAGGCAGTTTCTAAGGTACCATCAGCAAGCTCTACCTCATACTTAGTGTCTAGAGTTTTAACAGGCAGATTCAATAATTCGCTAAACTTAAGATCTACAAAAGATTTATCTGCACCCGAATCAAACAAAACTCTAGCATAGGTATCATGTATGAGGAAGGTACATGTTATAACCTTGTCATCCTTTACTGCCTCCCTGGCATTCATCTGAAATACCCTTGCATTTGTCTTTCTAGCCTCATCAGGCTTCTTAGCATTCTTTGGGCAGTTAGTCTTGATGTGCCCTTTCTCATTGCGACCATAACAGGTTGCATCTTTCAAATCCCTACACTCTAATGTCTTATGCCCCTTTTTCTTACAAATCCCACAAGGCTTGGCTTGTGGATCTAAGGTGCACTTCCCAAAGTGCCTCCTGTTACAATTCTTACATAGGGGCTTATCACCTGATTGATGTGGGTTTTTCTTAAACCCAAAATTTCCTTTCTTTTTCTTATTAGAATGATGAGTTTGATCATCTTCCCTTCTTCTCTTTCCCTCGTCTGAGGCCTTTCTAGACCTACTCCTGATCGCATCAAGTGTGAGGGACAAGGACAAGTCCACAGCTGACCTGTAAGTGGTAGGCTTGGAAGCCTTAACATTCCCCTTGATTTCAGGGGCTAAACCACATATGAAGCGCGTGATGCGCTTTGGTTCAGGAGATACCAAGTAAGGAACAAGTCTGGACATGGCATTGAAATTAGTAACATATGTCCTGCAGTCCAAATCCTTCATGACCAGGGTCAAGAAATCAGTTTCCACTTTCTCCACTTCATGTTGTGGGCAATACGTTTCCTTAACCAACTCCACAAACTTGACCTAGGAGAGGTTGTACAGAGGGATTTTAACAGTGGATTGAATCAGAGCTTTCCACCAGGTTAGGGCGTCACCCTTAAACGACTGAGAAACAAATTTAACTATGTCCTCTTTAGCACAACCACTTATATCTACCACATTTTCCATTTCATCGAGCCATTTCATGCAGTCGATGGCTCCTTTTTCCCCATTGAAGTCCCTTGTCTTACAGGAGACGAAATACTTATAAGTACAACCTTTGTTAGAACGTGGTGTCGGGTCATCCACAGTCTGTTTGTGTGACTCACTTTTCCGATTAGATGAATACTCCGATTCATCTTTCTTTGATGGTTGCGGTTTTGAATGGGTCTTAGAGTGTGCTTTTGAGCGAGTACTACTCGACTCTTTTAATACTCTATCCACAGCTTTCGAAACTGCTGCGTCAACCAGGGCTTGCAGTTCAGCCCCACTAATATTTATTCTGGTGTTATCATTCCCTTCATTTGGGTGGCTATTAGCTTCATCAGGTCCAGCCATGGTGAGGGTTTGAACGCTATATACCAAATATCAATAATCTATTTAGTGGTTATATAGCGGATTATCACACCTGGTGATTAACTAGCCATGGCATAAATAAACCAGATAGGCTAAAAGTTATAACATTTATAAGGAATGAGAATTTAAGATTATTATGGTTAGCCTAGGCTACAATTGAACCATCAATGGCTTTTAAACGGGATATAATAGCTAATAATTGACAGGGAACATATGTCGAAACTGTCATTTCTTACATAGATACTTTTTCATGGCACCCAGGCCTTGTCACTTAGACAATACAATTTACGATCTTATTGGATCGTAAGTTTTAAGGATTTGAACATAGTTCATTGCCTTTTGACAGAGAGTTATAAACTACAACTGTCATAGTTATGAAAACAATGTATTTTGCCTCGCAGGAAGAGCGAGTAATTATCACCTATGAATGTCTTATTATTAACATTCTATTGGATGATATCAGCCATGAATCATAAAGATCACTTAGGCCATATTAATGCTTGGAAGAATCCAAATATTTTGACGGCTGGTGTGGTTTCTCAAGCCACACTTCCAGGAATGTTAACATGTTCTGGATGCTAACAATGACTTATTGTCTTAAGAGGGTTTTACCAGCATGCCATGTTCGTATTGACACATAGGCTAGGTTATACCATTGAGATGATCTTTTGGAATTTCTTGGCAGATCAAATAAAATTGAAATGATTGCTTGGACAATGAGGCAATAAAATTTTCAAAAGAAGATTTTTCATTAATACTACTTGCGGTTTCAAAACTGCCCTAAACGGGTCTTTAAATAACATAGGTTGTCCACACAGGGACGAAAAGGAAACAAGTCCTCGCAGGGACTAAAACATAAAGATAATGTCCACGCAGGGACTAGTAAAAGAAATGTCCACGCAGGGACTTAATACTAAAAAGAAATGTCCACGCAGGGACTTAATTTAAATAACAAGTACAAGATAAAAGCAAAGAAAATCTTCAATCGCCACTCCTTTTTCCCCTGATGAATTTTGCAAGATTCTTAAGAAACTTACTATTCTTTTCTCACCTCTTTCCACCCTACGTTCTACCTCATGCACCCTTTGCAAAATCTCTAATTGTTGTGGTTGGGGTGGTTGTTGCTGAGGTGAAGGTTGAGGTATAGGGTGTTGATACGTATAGACGGGATATCCAGTTGGGTATACTGGCGGATAAGACGAATGATAGAGAGCATTATGGTTGGCTGCTTCGATGTATGGGTCGATAGCAGGGGGTTGGTAGTTAAAATATGCAGGAGCTTGAGGCTCGAAAGGATTATACTCCGTTGTAAGTGGATAGGTAGGAATTGGGTTATCATAACCCATCGGAGGTGGCTGAGGTGCAAAGGTGGCCGGTGTGATATCAATTTCCGGCGCAGGATTTGAAGGTCCACCCATTTGTGGATCTTCAAGAATGGGAGGATAGTTACTAGAACCTTGAGTAGTGGTAAAACGTGTACCCCCTTGCACGGACATACGTGCATTCCTTCTCCTCCATGGCGGTTCTGGAGGCGGTGGAGGTTGTTCTTGTTCAGGGAGTGGTGGTGGTGATGGTGTCATGGCTTGAAAATGTGGTTCCTCGAATGGAGGTTGTGGTGGGGTGTTATGGGAGGAAGGAGTGTTCACGAATTTCCACTATCCCCACCATTCAGCAAATTCATCGGGCCCATGATAGGGTGATCTGATAAAGGAAGAACCACTAGATATGTCAATGGGATGCGTGGGCGTTCCCGAAGGCGGTTCAGATGGATCTGGGTCATCATCCATATCCATATCCTCGGGGAAGTGATCCTCCAGACCCAACAGGTTATGACCTGCTGGTGAGTTAATGTAATCGTTAGGGTTAAATTGTCTCGGAGAATAAGGTGAAAGATAGTGCGAATGATGGGAAGAATGATGGGATTGAGACGGTTGCAGCGAATGCTGCGAATGGTGAGAGTGTTGTGGCTCTTGCTGTTGTTGTGGCCCAAACGAATGATGGTAAGATGGCGAAGTGCTTAGTGAAACGGATCGCCTTGCGGGTTCCAATGAACGTCTCCAGTCATCATTGGAATCGGAGCTAAATGATTCTGAAGGTGTACGGCGGTGAGAAGGCCCCGTATGCCTAGACGATCCTCCCCTTGTTGGGCCTTTCCCTCTTCCTCTGACACGTGGCGGCATTTTATATGGAAGCCTGTCAAAATACAAATAACAATATCTATATAAACCAAATAAAGATTGAGAGTAATCCTAGGTCGTTGTCTAGACTCGAAAGTCTAAAGAATGTGCTACTGTGTCATTGAGATTAAACACAAAAGGCTAGTGTTTAATTCACTCAACGTTGGCTCTGATACCAACCTGTCACACCCCGATTTCCACGTATAACCCGGTGGGCCTGATGGGGAGTATTGTGACCTAGTTGATATCATCATAGTCAATTATACACAGTTATAGCCCAGCGGAAGGCTTGGAAGGAAATTATTGTTATAACCCAAAAGTTTAAAGTACGAATAAAATAATATTCAGACGGTTGCAAAAAGGATCCACAAGCGGATATATAAATGAATACATAAAACTGAGTTCCACATACTTAAGGCATCTAGGGATTTGCAAAGTCCTCTTATTATGCCAAGTAGCTCCAGCCTATTTCGTGAGGTACCTGTCACTTAGTCTTTGGAAAATACGTCAGTTTTCACTGGTAAATACAAATAACTGACTCATTTTGTTAAACATTTGAAAATGTTAATTTAGATGCACAAGGCACAAAAATCTTTTATAACTTTGGACAATTACATTTATAATCTTGTATACAGTTTTACATGTTTGTCATACTATTAGGGTCAGTTTGAAAACCGAACATGATTAACTAACTCACCACATATAAAACCCACAAAGGAGTTATCCCCAACTTGTGGGTAGTTACATTTTAGCATTTGCATCTGTCAGGTGTATGCCTACACCCCCTGCTTAAGTCGTGGCCATCAATAACTTAGATGAGCCGAGGATATCCAGGACATTGTTGTTAACCCCCATAGTTTATGTTATCAAACAAAACAGATTAAAACGGGTTATGCGGATTTATTAATCACAATCCGACTAAAGGATCCCATACCCGACCAAGCGGCAATAATTCACCGTATCCCAAGCCAGTATAAGGGAAAATAAGTTAAATGTATTTACCTGAGTTTATGTGTAAGCACTACTCGGCCGTATGATACTGAAGACCGTATGAAGTTATCTTCTACCGGGCTACTTAATCTGGAAGGAAGGTTTCATATAACCTATTAGGATACTAACGGTCTTTATTAAGTCAAAGACTTCGACCGGTTAGTTTAAAAGATTGTGTATGGTACAAAGCGCTAGATTACGCTGTGACCGGAAAGGAATGTAATTTAGACCCAACAAGTATGAAGACTTGTATATAATATGGGTAAACTAAACACATTCTGGATTTTAAAGCAAAGATGCAAAGGTTAGACCCGTTTCGGTCCGTTCGTGAAAACTAGTCACATAAGCCGAACCGAACGCGTATGAGCATATACGGGTATCCGATAAGACATATACAAGTTTCCTAAGTTATTATGCTCAAGATATGTTATAACATCAGTAAGATGTCAACAAGTATGCTCGTAAAGGTTTTAAGGACTAAATTAGGATTCTGAGTTCATGACTTATCTCTACTGTAAAATCATTTAAAATCATTTATAAATTCAGTAGGTAACAAGTCTTAGGTGCTAAATATAGTTTAAAGTCAAACTATGTGCTTATTTAGCGTAAAAGTTGACAAATGACGACAATTTCGAAGTTAAAGTGATTATGAGAATTTGACCAGCTTTAAAGTGTTCAATTATTTTATTTTCATAATATATCAGTAGCAAAAGCGTTTTGCATGTTAATTATATGTAAAACTTATTTTATTTGCAAAAAGGGGTATTATCGTCATTTATGAGCTTTATGCAAGAACCCAAGGTTAAGGTCAGAAATAAATCTGACCCGACATCCCAATAATTCCTAAATATGATATCATAGGTAAAGAGTTTTTGTGTCAAAATTATGTTTTAAACATGATGTTCATGTTAAAGGGCATTCTAGTCCTTATAAAGGCACACATTTCGCTTTTCTATATAACTTCAGTTTATGACCAGGTTTGGAGCATCAAAATACTCTAAATATGTTTACCAATCAATACCTAATTCGTTTGCATGACCAAATACCTTAAAAGTCTTATTTTTGACAAAAGGGCATACTAGTCAACATAAAGCATAATAACGGACACAAGCATATAATCTTAGATTACTAAAGGACCAGATAATATAACCTCAGAGCATAATAACTTACTGATGTTATAACATATCTTGAGCATAATAACTTAGGAAACTTGTATATGTCTTATCGGATACCCGTATATGCTCATACGCGTTCGGTTCGACTTATGTGACTAGTTTTCACGAACGGACCGAAACGTGTCTAACCTTGGCATCTTTCCTTTAAAATCCAGAATGTGTTTAGTTTACCCATATTATACAAGTCTTCATACTTGTTGGGTCTAAATTACATTCCTTTCCGATCACCGCGTAATCTAGCGCTTTATACCGTAAACCATCTTTTAAACTAACCGGTCGAAGGCCTTGACTTAAATAAAGACCGTTAGTATCCTAATAGGTTATATGAAACCTTCCTTCTAGATTAAGTAGCCCGGTAGAAGATACCTTCATACGGCCGAGTAGTGCTTACACATAAACTCAGGTAAATACATTTAACTTATTTTCCCTTATACTGGCTTGGGATACGGTGAATTATTGCCGCTTGGTCGGGTATGGGATCCTTTAGTCGGATTGTGATTAATAAATCCGCATAACCCGTTTTAATCTGTTTTGTTTGATAACATAAACTATGGGGGTTAACAACAATGTCCTGGATATCCTCGGCTCATCTAAGTTATTGATGGCCACGACTTAAGCAGGGGGTGTAGGCATACACCTGACAGATGCAAATGCTAAAATGTAACTACCCACAAGTTGGGGATAACTCCTTTGTGGGTTTTATATGTGGTGAGTTAGTTAATCATGTTCGGTTTTCAAACTGACCCTAATAGTATGACAAACATGTAAAACTGCATACAAGATTATAAATGTAATTGTCCCAAGTTATAAAAGATTTTTGTGCCTTGTGCATCTAAATTAACATTTTCAAATGTTTAACAAAATGAGTCAGTTATTTGTATTTACCAGTGAAAACTGACGTATTTTCCAAAGACTAAGTGACAGGTACCTCACGAAATAGGCTGGAGCTACTTGGCATAATAAGAGGACTTTGCAAATCCCTAGATGTCTTAAGTCTGTGGAACTCAGTTTTATGTATTCATTTATATATCCGCTTGTGGTTCCTTTTTTGCAACCGTCTGTATATTATTTTATTCGTACTTTAAACTTTAGGGTTGTAATAGTAATTTCCTTCCAAGCCTTCCGCTGTGCTATAACTGTGTATAATTAACTATGATGATATCAACTACGTCACAATACTCCCCATCGGGCCCACCGGGTTATACGTGGAAATCGGGGTGTAGCACTGCGGCAATTCACTTCCTCAAACAAATATCATGATCACATCTTAAACCTCAAAGTAAACAATTACAAAATCACACACTATTAACATTCACAAATTCTCACATCTGCTCATCGAAATCTGTTAATCAATATGAATTTAAATGTTATTGAACTCGTAAAAGCTTCAATCGAATCATAAATTGGAGTATCTGTAAATTCCAGTGAGTTGTTTGCGATTGTTACGACTTCATTTGCCCAAATTTTAGGATTATATCATATCTTATGGAGAAAATCGAGTATGATACAGTTCTTTTTGTTTTATAAATTATAAATGAGCCCAGACATCGGCTTGTTTTGAGCTTTTTCTTTCTAAAGATCGAGGTCGACTTAGACTCAGCTTGTTTATAATTTGTTAGTTAATTTGTATTAGTTTAGTTTACGATTGTTACGACTTCATTTGTCCAAATGTTAGCATGTTACGACTTGTTTCCAAGGATTATGCCAGTCATCGTCTTTCGGTTTCTAGGCTCTCTTAAGTTTCGGTGATTCAGTATGTTGATCGATAGAGATGCGTAATGAATTGCGACAACATGTTTATGGCATTAGTGAAATCTAGGAATGTAGTTTGCAACATGTCAATGTTATTGGAAATTGCGTATTATTCTTGATAACATATTTGCTCCTTATTTTAGTCTCCATAAATAATGGTTAGGGTAAATTACACTTTTTGTCCTTTATATTTGCATGAGATTGCAATGGATAGCCTTTAACTTCAATAATTACAATCATAATCCTTTATTTGCAAAGCACGGGCGTGGAGGTTCGCGTCCTCTTCAAGGCATAATATTGAGAATGCTCATTGAATGAGCAATTCAATAAGAGAGCTCAGATAGCAAATCTTCCACTTATTTGATGGGCTGGTTAAGAGATTATTTATGGTTAAGCTCTTCACAACTTATTAATGAATATAATCCTTTTGGTATGAATAGTTTATCCGTCTGGGCATGGATGTTTTTATTTGGACATCTTGTTTGGGTTACTGGATTTATGTTTTTAATTTCCTGGCGTGGATATTGGTAGGAATTGATTGAAACTTTAGCATGGGCTCATGAACGCACATTGCTGATAAGGGCTAAAGAGAGAGCCAAAAAAGGATCTGTCGTGTATAACCCTGCATAATCTCAAATGTTCTTAGTTCCGGTACGTAGACCAAATAAGACAATGCAAGCAAAAGTTCCTAGATTCATGGAGATATAGAACAGCATATAAGTTATCATGCTTGCATATCCATCATTTGAGTCTCCAACAATTATTCCAATAATTATATATCCAATTTGCCCTATGGACGAATATGCAAGCATGAAAGACTTTTGCTTCTTTTTTTATTTTTTTAAAGCTCTTAGAATTCTAAAATTGAATTTTCTGATTTCGACTTTATAGTCTATATCTTTAAAAATGGGTTCAAAAAAGGAAGGTGTTTTTCGCGGAGGACCAAAAGGATATGCCGTTTCCATTCCCAAAACTGTTAAAAAACAAGAATCAAAATCATCTTGTTGCTTTCGATCTCTATCAGAGAGTCGTAGCTTAGATCTGTGCCAAGGTTTCAAATGAAAAGGATATAGTATTTTTATCTGAAAACCTTTGGTTAACCAGTTTTTAGGAAATTCCGTTTTGGAGAATTGAAGACCGTTATAGTTGCACTTTAGATAAATTTCTCTATTCCAATCTTGAAAATCCTCGTACCATTCCGGAGATTGTCGTAATAAAATACGACCAATATTCTTAGCTATTATCAATAACGCTGCAACGATCAATGCACCAATTGCGGTACAATAGAGTTGTAATCGCTAGTTATTCCAGATGCTCGCCAAAGCTGAAAAAACCAGAGGTTATTTGTATTCCTCGGAAACCCCCGCCCACATCACCATTCAATATTTCTTGGCCCACTATCGGCCAAACCACCTGGGCACTAGGCCCAATAACCCATTACATGTTACGTCATTTAGCTTTAACTTTGTTAAAATTTTCAGTTAAGTATGACATGTGTTTTGCACATTAGGGTAGATTGGTAAATTTACCCATTTATTTAATATATATTTTAACAAATAAGATAAAAAATATTAAAACTATGCCCATTTATTTAATATATATTTTAATAAATAAGATAAAAAATATTAAAACTATTAATTAAAAAAAATATATAAGTATGAATAATCATCCTATCTCTCTCAAGTCTCTCTCTCTCTCTCTAACTTCAGCAACCCAACCATCTTCCACCATCTTCATCGCAATGCCCAGTCGGAGATATGGTTCTTTATCGCACGGCCACGTCTTCTTTTTGTGGTCGGAGATCTGGTTCTTCGTCGCACACTACTATGGTGATATGGTTGAGACAAGCGAGGCGACGGCGGAAGCATTGGGCTTCTGCTTACGGCCGACGAGTAAGTATGTTTCGACCTTAGATGATGATGATGGTTATTGGTTTTGAGGTAGTGGGTGATTTTCTAATTTTTGTCGATGGTTAACCCTTTCGAAGATTGGAGGCGGCGACGGTAGATTGTTGGTTGTGATAAGCACAAAACTGAATCGAATCACACACGAGCCCTAACATACAAGATAAATCTGTGATTTTTTTACCTGAATGGTACACTAGCCCTAATTTTACAAAATAGTTGAAATCATAGATGGACTGGAGGTGTTTTGGATGGTAGGTTTAGAGAGAGATGGGTTTATGTTTTAAATTTGATTTGCTTTATTACTTAGATTTATTTTAGATAAATAAATAGGTAAAATTACCAATCTACCCTCATATGAAAGGCATATGTCATACTTAACCGAAAATTTTAACATGGTTAGGGTCAAACGACGTAATGTGTAATAAGTTTTACATATAAAGAATTGTGATTGTAATTATTGAACTTAAAGGCTATCCATTGCAATCTCATACAAACATAAAGGACGAAAATTGTAATTTACCCTAATGGTTATTTCCTTTTTGTATTCTCTCGTATAAAATTATATGTATGTCATTCTCATAATGATAATATTAACCTTTAATACCAGTTTGTTCATGGTATTAGAGCACAAATGATCCTAAACAAACCGAAATCCTATCCGGCTGCTCGTATGGCCGGAGACGATACTCAGAAAAACAAGAATGAGGGGGAGGTAATCGATTACACCTCTCCCCTCTATCTACACGCTTCTGATTATCCCAAGCAAATGCACGTGAAAGATTTGCTCATCGACAAGAACTATAGTGATTGGGAACAAGAGATGATGAACTTCTATTCGCAAAGAACAAAACCGGTTTTATCGATGGCTCGATCAAGAAGCCGCAGAACGAATCAGCCACGTATATGTCATGGATGCGTTGTGATGCAATGGTTAAAGGCCGGTTAACCACAGCCATGGAGAAAGAAATTCACAATAGTGTGAAATACGCCAAGACGGCAACCGAGATCTGGAACGACTTGGTGGAACGGTTTGGAAAGGAAAGTGCTCCCAAAGCGTATAACTTGAAGCAATCCTTGACATCAACACGACAAGATGGGTTGACGGTCTCGGCCTATTACACAAGACATCGAAGCATGTGGGATGAGATGGAATCGGTCTTGCTGACGCCCCGATACTCATGTGAAGGCTGCACATGCGGGTTTGAAAAGAAGCTTAGAGAATTAAAGGAGAAAGAAAGATTGTATGAGTTCCTAATGGGAGTTGACAACCAATTTGGTGTTATTAAAACCCAAATATTAGCAATGAAACCTGCACCAAATTTGGGGCGTATTATTTGGTAGCGGAAGACAAACAACAAAGTGCCATCCCCACAACCAAGCGACTCGTTCAAGATGTTGCTGCCTTTCAGATATCCTATCAAGCATGACGCGATGGAAACCGGAATCAACAACATGAGAAAGGATGGGCAAAGACCGGAAAGAATTCTCTAAATGATAAAGTTGAACACTGTGATCATTGTGGAAGAGATGGACATAATAAAAAAGGGTGCTTTAAAATAATCGGGTACCCGGAGTGGTGGCCAGGAAAAGGAAAGAAAGACAAACCGAAGCCAACGACCGCTTTTGCTCAAGTTGAAACCGAAGTCGGACCGTTTCCCATACTCGGCATGACAGAGGAACAATACAAAAGCTTTTTGAATTTGTTCGGGGGAAAGCGAGAGGAATCCGTTAAGGCGAACATGGCAGGTAGAATAATTAGTGATAATGAATGGATTATCGACTCGGGTGCAACCGAACACATTACACATCAAAGCGACTTACTTGAAAACTTAACGACGGATGCACTCGAGCGGACCATGACGATTCCGAATGGGGAAACCATTCCTGTTAAAGGGAAAGGCAAATTGATGTTCAAAGGAGGACGGAAAGTTGAAGAAGTCCTTTTTGTGCCCCACTTTACATGCAATCTATTATCTGTTCGAAGATTAATTAAAGACATTCATTGCGTTGTAACATTTTTTCCTGGTTTCTTTGTATTACAGGGCTTGAAGACGGGGAACTTGATTGGAGCAGGTAGTCTACGTGGATGTCTCTATCGAATGGGGGGAAGAAAAGAAGGCGATGACGGTGATGATTGATTCATAGCACAAACGATTTGGTCATGCTTCCAACATGAAGTTATCTCGTGTTAACTTTCTCAAAGGTGTTTCTTTAAATTTTAAGGACAAAGTTTGTGATTCTTGTTGCAAAGCAAAACTTACTCGTTTACCGTTTCCGGTTAGTTTTATAAAGACGAATGAGTGTTTTGAATTAATCCATTGTGATATTTGGGGCAAATATAGGAAACTGTCTCTTACAGGGGCAAATTATTTCCTTACGATAGTTGATGACTACAGTAGGGTGATATGCATTTATTTGCTTAAGCATATATATGAGGAAAGCACTTGCTTGATCGATTTTTATAAAATGATCAAAACACAATTTGGGAAATGCATTAAAAGAATTCGATGTGACAACAGTGGGGAATTTGTCTCAAATTACATGCACCATGTTTATGCCCAACAAGGAATCGTTTTAGAGACAACTTGTCCTCATACCCCACCACAAACGGGGTAGTGGAACGAAAGCATAGACACCTCTTAGAAATCGCAGGGGCTTTACGTTTTGAAGCTAGTCTTCCTACAACCTTTTGGGGAGAGTGCGTTTAACTGCCAGTTATATAGTTAATCAGTTACCGTCGAAGGCCATAGAGAATAAAACTCCTTATGAAGTTCTATTGGGTCGTGATCCCAAATATGATCACATGCGCATTTTTGGTTGTTTAGCTTATTATAGACACACCGAGACGAACGGAGACAAATTTGAACCAAGAGGAAAGCCGGGAGTGTTTTTGGGCTATCCTCATGGTAAAAAGGGCTATAAAATTGATGACCTTGAACAAAGAAAAATGGTGGTGACTAGAGATGTAAAATTTGTAGAAGATGTGTTCCCTTTTGCCAAGGCAGAAGCGAAAAGCCAAACTCATGAACCTGAGATTTTGAAAATCTCAAACCAATTACTCAATGCCATGATTGTGAATGCTATAATGGACCCACTAAACTAGTCGAAACAGAGGGAGTACAATTGCAAGTAAATGAAAGTGCACAAAAAGAGAATGTTGGAAAGGACCCCCACCATAGGAGACACTTTTGAGAAACAGTGGGAAAGTGAGACCCAAAGCATGCAACAAGAATTTGTCATGCAAGGTGGTGAAGATGAGGTTTATTTGCATACCCACATGAGAAGAATTGGCAGGTGAGAAACAAAAAAGAAACAAAACACAACCAAATTATTTGAAAGACTATCAAGTTAAACTTCCCCCATCAATTGATCACACGCAACCCACCTCCAATCAAGGATCTTCTACAGTACATCCTCTATCTCATTGTGTTTCGTATGAAAATCTTTCTAACACACATAAAGCTTTCTTGTCCGCCATCAATTCTCATGATAAGCCGAAAACTTTTAATCAAGCGACCCAAAACAAAAATTGGAAAGAAGCTATGAAGAAAGAAATCCACGCTCTTGAGCAAAATGGAACGTGGACTCTCGAGACCTTGCCTAAAGGAAAGAAGGCCATCGACTCCAAATGGGTATACAAAATTAAATTCAAACCAAACGGTGAGGTGGAAAGATACAAAGCGAGGCTTGTGGCAAAGGGCTTCACACAAATGGAGGGTGTGGATTATCATGACACCTTCACACCGGTTGCAAAATTAGTGACTGTAAGGACCCTTCTTGCTGTTACAGTTAAGCGGGGTGGGAAATCCAACAACTCGATGTTAATAATGCTTTCCTACACGGTGACTTAGAGGAGGAGGTCTACATGAAAATACCACAAGGATTCAACAACAAAGATGAAACGAGGGTTTGCAAGCTCAAGAAATCCATCTATGGCCTAAAGCAAGCATCTAGAAATTGGTATCACAAGTTCACGAAATCGCTCACTAGTCTTGGTTACAAACAATCCAAGGCGGATCATTCTTTGTTCATTTACAAAGATACTAGCATGTTCGTGGCAGCCCTCATATATGTCGATGATGTCATCCTCGTGGGAAACGACATGAAACAAATAACAAAAACGAAGCACCACCTTGACAAAGAATTTAGCATTAAAGACCTCGGTTCCTTGAAATACTTCTTGGGAATAGAGGTTGCTCGGACACCTGAAGGCTGAGTTCTCAGCCAACGAAAGTATACTTTGGACATCCTCAAAGATAGCGGGCTACAAGGATGTCGTCCTAGTGCGTTTCCAATGGAACCAAACTTGAAGCTTGAAAAGGGAGAGGAAGAAGAGAAAGTCGATACAAACCAATACCCAAGGCTTGTTGGTCGCTTACTTCATTTCCAAGCCACTTGCCCGGACATAACCTACTCTGTGAATATCCTTGGTCAATTTGTTGGAGACCCACGACGCAACCACATGGATGCAGCCACTAGAGTTCTTCGGTACCTCAAAACCACGATTGGGCAGGGTATTCTTTTACCCAAAACGGGTGGCATGAATCTGTCACTTATTGCGATTCCGACTAGCTCGGGTGCCCGTTTAGTAGACGATCAAGGACAAGTTACTTACTTTTGTTGGGCGGGGCTCCAATCTCTTGGAAATCTAAGAAACAGTCCGTGGTGTCACGCTCTTCTGCTGAGGCGGAATACCGTGCAATGGCTACATCCGTCAGTAAGGTGTTATGGGTTCGTTGGTTACTTAAAGAATTAGGTGTTCCCCAAGATGTCCCCACACCATTTTTTGTGATAATCAAGCTACTAGGAACATAGCTAACAACTCGGTTTTCCATGAGCGTACGAAACATGTCGAAATGGATTGTTATTTTGTTCGCAAACGTGTTGAACAAAAGGAAGTTACCCCCATGTCTATTGACTCCAAACAACAAATCGCTGACTTACTCACCAAGCCCCTCGGCTCTCCTCTCTTACGAACTCTTCTTGACAAGTTGGCAATTCGAAACTTACATGCGCCAACTTGAGGGGGAGTATTGGAAATTGCGTATTATTCTTGATAACATATTTGCTCCTTATTTTAGTCTCCATAAATAATGGTTATTTCCTTTTTTTATTCACAGTATATGTATGGCATTCCCATAATGAAATATTAACCTTCGATACCAATTTGTTCAAATGTGGTCAGCGGTGTGATGATTAGCTTTATAGTGAAACTGCAGTTGTATTATTAGCTATAGCAACATTTTAAAGGGAGCATTACCATATTGGCCATGTAATGACTAACAATAAGTATTGTAGTTACAAATATCTTTAGCACCGGCTATAGCCGTAGCACTATGCTTACCTTTGGTTTTAAAAAGCGCAAAGCGAAGAGGTCTAAAACCGAGGCACAAAGCGCGGAGCGCAAAAGTGGTGGGACTTTTCGTACGTGAGGCGCAAGGCGATTATATAATTTATGTATATATTATATGGGTTTCTAGGGGAGAGGTAATACTGTCTACATCTTACCTTCCTCAAACCCTACCTTAGCTTTGCTATTAATGGGATTTACCCAGTATGATGATGATATAGGTTTCTAGGATCATTTACCTGATAGACACAAATAAGTTGTATTATGTTTTAATATTGAAATTACATACATGTACAACCTGAAAAGCATGATTTACAACAACCTGCTGCACAAAAATGGGTCATGTACATGAGGCGTGCGCCTCAAAGTGGATTTTCAGCAAAAAAGTGCGCCTCAGCTGCGCTTTCTGTACAACCTGCGCCTCAGGCTACGTAAGGCGCTCTGAGGCCTCACGCCTAGCTTGCCTTGTTGAAATAGAAACAAATATTTGTCTATTTGAAATACCTCACCCGATCTAGATGATAGGAATTACTGCATTTCTTAAAGATAACTATTGTCATTAGTCACTCTAATGCTTGTTATCGCACTGTGTTCTTGGATATACCGAGTGGAGTCAGACCCATTTACATGTTAGTGGGTTGATTTGGTCATGTTTTATATCAAACTAGTTTAAGAACCCGCGAATTTCACGGGTTGGTAAAAGAAAATATCTTCACTATCACTGTAGACATAAATGTCATGACTTTATACACGTTAAAACACAAACGAATATATTAGAGTACAACAACAAATTGAAAATCTCATTATAAACCACATTAGTTATTTTATCCGTAGGATTAACATCCTACGTTAAATACTGCTATATACACCACAATTCATTAAAGACTTCTTTATAAACTTCTTTAGAGCCAACATCTTAAAATTCTACATGCTGAAACGGGTCAGGTAAAATCAATACAATTCACTTGCATATCAGTTGGAGTAAAGCTTACCAGTGTAGTGCCCCGTTAGTTTGACCACTCAAGCTCAAGCTGAAAAAAAAAAAGATAATCGTAGAGAACTAAAAAGTGTATCAATTTTCTTTTAAAGAAATGATAATAAGCATACATGGCTTAAGTATCTTTTGCTCATTTCTAAAGAGATGATAATATCTTTTCTCTGGTGTCTTTGTTGCGTTTATACCTTCAGATGGTGGACCATTCTTAACTGTGATTGATGATGGTTGATTGTTGTAAGCAAGTTTATCCATGACCCGACTTGAACCATCACTAAGCACCATCTGGCCATAGGTGAAAACTAATTATTTAGTTTTTTTTATGAGAATAATCATGTTAACTCAATACAAATACATAAAGAGAGAAAGAGGGTTGTATAAAGTAAATGCTTCTTGTAATATGTAATTGAGATTACATACATGTAATAATGAAAAAATAAAAGTTGCTATTATATTACACAACAAAATTTCAAAGTTTTTACAAAGGACTCAAAAGGCTAACAAAACAAACAAACGATCATAGCATCTCTTAAGAAGATTCAACAATAAAAAATATATTAACCCTATGATTATATCGTTGAAATCAATAACCAGAGTGATATATTAACATATATTAAATTTATTGAAATTCACAGTAGAAACTTGATTCTTTTCTCTTAGTAAAAATTTTTTTCAAAACTTCATGCCCTATTTTATCTTCCATGTCAAAAATTCATGTCCTATTTTATCTTCCAAGTTGCATTTTTAAAAGCAAACTGCAGCAACAACTTTAGTACATTAAATTAGCATTTAAGCTATAAAGAAGCATATTAACTGCTACATGTTAAAAGAAACTAAAATATTAACCTATGAAATCAATATCTATAGCACAAGAAATTCAAACAAATGATATAATATAAAACCGTGACTTACCTGCATAGCAACCAAAATCATTAACGCTAATTGGAACATAGTAAAAAAAATGTGAATGGTTCAGAAACATAATGTACAATGTTTAAGTAAAAAGACAAAATGCATCACCCAATAGTTAAGAGCAGAGGAATAAAAAAAGTGATTGCCTTTACATACATGTACATATCTAGAGTTCATTCAAGCCAAGAAAGTCATAAAAATCCACATCTTATGCCAAAATTTGAGCTAAAAATTTGCAAATAGTAGAAAACAAATTGTTGGCTAAACCTTATTAATCTCCATTACGTAACAACAAAATTGGTTCTATTTTTAAACAGAGATGACGTTGCGCAAAGTATGACGTTTATTCTCAGATAAAGCGGTGCTATAGCGGTTAGCGGACCTCAGGGTGTGTAGCGGTCCAAATAGCGGTTCCGCTATTAGCGGCGCTAAATACCGCTATTTGGAAACCTATATAGCGGTTTATAGCAGTTACGGTGTTTGACTGTGATAATTCTTAAATTAAATACTTCAAAGTTACCATTATGTAAGATTTGCAACAGGTTTAACTATGAATTTTGATATTACTATTAATATTTTTCAAATATATATATATATATATATATACATAAATTATGCATGGTATAAAAATTACCGCTATATCTATACCACCGCTATATCATATAGCAGACCTTGACCGCTATTCGATTTTGGACCGCTATAACTACATAGAGTAAATTCCTACAAAAACAAAAATATGAGACATACCATGCCATCAAAACCATCATCATCCTCCGTCATAAAATGCTTCCTGTTTGGAATCATTTCTAAATCAACCCCTTCTGAACCCTTGGAAAGATGGTTTGTGTATTCTGCCTTAGTTATTCAAAATTTAGCAACGAGAATAATTCATCCCTGTGAAAAACGATAATAATTCTCAATTCAAATATACAAAGTGACGTAAATGTTTGTGTATTCTGCTTTACTTATTCGAAATTTAGATGCTGGAGTCAAGCGCACAATATATAACAAAAGGATCACTAACAACAGTCCTGGTCATTAGTGAACTACTTTACATGTAAAACTGTCCAGAAACCAAAAGATAGATCAAAACCACAACAACCATGGTTTAACAACGCAACTCGATGCAGTAAAAGTTGTACCTAAAGAGTTGTGTGGTAAGGTCGTCAGGTGGTGGTGTTAGGGAACTATATTAACAGGTGCAATTTCCCGATCTCCCACTCTTTGCTCCAATCCAAAGAAAAAGGCATCAAGGCTGCTAGTTAGCATACGGGTCAACTTGCCAAGACTCTCGCTCAATATCAGGTCATTGCTTTGGTATCTACAGAGAGGCATGTCCACTTTTAAAGGTCCCAAAGAGTCGGGCTGCAGTGAAACAAAAAAGAATATATAAACCATTAGGATGTAACTGGAAAGTAGTTGAATAATCATAACCCGATGTTCAAAATTACAACTGTATATGTACCCAATATATCAGTAAGAGCATGTATATCCGAAAAACAGAGGAAACAATAATAAAGGTAAATGTGTGGTTTGGTTTACACAGCTGGTGTTCCAAACATAATAGCAAGATGCCGCAATGAGTTAGGAGGCATACCTCTTTCCGCTACTGAAGGCAGCTTCAGATAAAGTGATTGTTTCCTCCAGAATTCCAATGAAAATCAGTGGCTAGAGACCGTTGCACGTTTTTCCTGATCGTTGAATCTTTAAAAGGTCCGCCAGCAAAGAGTTTTCTTAACCTCTTCTCTGACCAAGTAGATGTTCAGCTACGTCATAAGTGATACTTTAAAGTCAAGTGCAGCTCCTAAACATGTTTTAATACTATACAACCATATATATTCATTTTGTTAGTTCCTAACATCAAAATAAAGACTACCAATGGATATTCATATTGTTTACTTTAGAGAGAGCAAAGTGAACCTTCACTTCTATCAAAAATGACATTGGAAAGGGTATATAGGCTGCAACTATGAAGTTGTATTGAACCATAAGGGGTAACTACAATTGATAGTCCTAAAAAAGATCAAGTCACGTCAAAACTCTCTTCCATAGAACCAAAAAAAAATGAACCAAAAACATATGGTAGAGAAAATACACTTTTAAGAAAAATACAAAATCGCTTTGTGATAAAAAAAAACCTGCTAAATTTGTAATTAATAAAAACATATCACTCTTTTATCTTGTATGCGCTTTCGAGGTGCTCTTTATTGCAATGTTTTAAAAACCGGTTCAAACCGGACGCTTGTACCGGTAGAACCGGTTAAACCACCCGGTACACCCGGTTAAACCCGCTTGATACACTCGGTTAAACCGGTTACCAAATACGATACGGTATAAAAACCGGATTTTAAAACATTGCTTTATTGACACGTTTTAAGACTTCACCACTATGCTATGTGGCATCATGCAAATTGGTGACTCACACCTGCAGGTATAATAATAGAGTTATTTTACAGTTTAACCATTAAAAATGTACCAAAAGCATCTAGACTTATACAAAAAATGAACAAAAGTTATACATACCACACCAATTAAAAGAATATCAGTTTCAGTATCACTGCTGTCATAAACAACACCCGGGCAATTAATAAGAAATATCTTTTTTGTAAGGTTAATGTATTGCTAAACTTTAGTCTTTCTAGAAATTGGAGCCACCTTGCAGACCTTTGCAACAGAAAGATGTTAGCCAAAAAGTTTGGTTACCAGTTCATAACATAGTCATTTATAAAATCAAAAGATAACAACACAAACCTCAGATATCGTAAATTAACATCACATTGTGACTTCAATAACCAAAACAATAAACTTACATTTTTGGTACGTAGCGTGTTGATTACCGATGACTTGCCAAATCATGGACCGTACATCATTTTCGAATCAGAACTTTTTCCCATTTTTCGGACGGCACCGATTCAGTACGGTACTGGTATTTTGGTTAATTTACCTTCAAATACCGGTACTATACCGTACTGATTATTATCAGTACCTGTACCCGCTTCCCTTTCTCCTGTTTGCGGAAACGGGACTTTCACCTTTCAGTCCGGTATCGAGTTCGTCCCAACATTAAATAAGTATCATATAGCCGATTAGTAGGCCAATATCCATTTTAAAAGATGCTCCCACAACCGCACCAGGTAAAATCATCCATTTAATTACTATCACACATTATAAAGTATCGCATTAGTCAGAAAAAAGTTGTTATAAGATTGTGTATTCTCAATTTGTTGATGCATTTAACAGCAAATTATATTTTAATTTAAAATCATAATAAATTGGCAAAGAAATTATAGTTCACCTTGGATTCTGATTGCAGCTCAGGTTGCTCCTGTTCTTGCTGTCGATGAGACGTTCCACAACGCTGAAAGATAGACATGGTGACCAATAGTGCAACTACAATTTTTTTTCTTTTAAGGTATCAAATACTGAAATCGTTAGAACAAATGAGTTTGGTTAATCAACAAAACCCTAAGAACAAACCAAGAATGAGCAGTAACAAAAATTACGAACAATGAATCATCATGGAATCGAGAAAAGCTTTTAATAAGAATATTTTGAACCCTATATGTTATAGCTCTGTGTATTAGATACCTTCATAGCTTATACGAACAATCATCTAGATAACAAAATACCGCAAAAAAACCCAAAATCAACATTGATAGTTTGTTAAAAGATGGAGTCATACCTCTGATTGGGAGAAATCCATACTAAATAATTGGAGAAAGAGAAGATTATCTAGAATATATGATGGATTCTTCTGAAACTATTACCGATTGAAGAAGAATCTGAAAAAACCCTAAAAAATTAGACATGTAACCCATTTGAAAATCAAATCACTTCAAGAAATATTACCTGGTTGGATTGAGCGAGAAAATCACTCGGAAGCACGGAAACGCCTGGGAGGTACCGTCTCCCGTCCCGGGGACTGCTAGGGGACGGAAACGGCACGGGGACGGCCGGGAAACGTCCCCGACAGGTAGGAAACGGCCAGGAAGCGTGCAGGAGAAGGGGACGGTGTATGTGGACGCGCAGAAAACGTTTCCTGCAAGTTTCCGGTCATAGTTCGACTGAATAGCGTGAAAATAGCGGATTCCGACGACGACTTCTGGCCGGAAACCTGCAATTTCTGCCGGAAACTTGCTGGAGACTTGCTGGAAACTGTGAAGAAGAAGAGCGGCTGCCTTTTTGTGACGGCACCTCCCAGGCGTTTCCATGCTTCCGAGGCGATAACCGGAGAATTTTGGGTGATGTTAATGTGGGAAGAGGAACTCAGACTCACCCTCGTGTTGTCAACAAGAAAGCTTTATCACGGTATGTAGCCATTAATATAACTTACAAAAAAAAATTGTTATATTATATAGATATAATACAATTTTGCTTATAGGGTTAAATAAGTTTATGGGTTTTAACATTTAACCCCTCTATCTTTCATTAGGTTACTTTTAGTCATTAAAACTTGTAAAACTTACATAAAAAGTGTAAAATTAGTTTTTGTATTTTAACATTTAACCCCCCCTATTTTCACTACCTTACATTAGATTAGGAAGAAATGGGATTTTTGAGCTTTACATCAATATATAACTATTTTGGGGTTTTGTGTTACATTATTTTTTATATATATTTATTTTTTATATGTTTTTATTCCCTTATATGTCCTGTCCCCGCTTCTTGAATTTTTTAGTTTTGCCGTTTCCCGTAGCCGTAACCCGTTCCTGTACCCGTCCCAGTGCGTCATAGGAAAATCAAAAGCGATTTGATAATTCTATATCTATATCAATAATTAACATATTAAACATTGATTAAAGTGAAAAAATAAACGATTATCGGATTACATCATAAAAATCAAAGAAAACATACCTAGATGAGAGTTCGAATGCTTGAGATTTATGGATTTCTGAAGTGGGTATGGCCAGTACAATCACTTCGCTACAGATGAAGATGAAGATGAAGTCATAGATGCAGATGAAGATGAGATTTAGGGTTTGTAAAATTGAATGTGAATGTGAAGAGAAATCACTTTGCCAAATTGGCGAATTGTTGCAACTGACTGAGAGAATTGATTAGGTTTCTTTGAATGTCAGGAGAATGAAATAAAATTGGGGAATGAAGATCGATGGCCATGTGAAGAAACGTACAAAAGAGATTGGCGCCCAAGGTTAATTCTCTTCATCAAGAGAATCTCCACGTCAGCAAAATAATTGGCCAAAGTAAATTCTTTTAATACAGTAGATAGATTAGTCATACAGGTAAAATAAAATACAAGTTACCTAAAATGGGAAATAAGTAAAAAATGGATAAAAATTAGAACGAAACACTCTATAAATGTACAAAACCCTGTAAATCATTTCATTAAAAACTTTGGTTATTTTTGGAATAAATAGTCAAAACCTTGTAAATCATTTCATTAAAAACTTTGGTTATTTTTGGAATAAATAGTTTGCTTAATCATCTTTGGCACTAATTCTTTTTAAAAAAAAAAAAGATAAAATCTAGGACAAATAAATCTTTAACCGATTTGTACAAAATATACATTTTGACCTGACCTGGTATAATTCTTTTGTTTATACGAAGCTCCGTTTATTATTATTATTATTATTATTATTATTATTATTATTATTATCATTATTATTATTATTATTATTATTATTATTATTATTTTAATTTTGGAATTAAGGATTTTATATATGAGAATGAGCTCAACAAGATACAGGAATAGTATGAGAGTTGATTGTTGCAAACTTGCAATGTTGCATTCTCGAGGGAGGGTCAACAGAAGGAATATCCAAACATAAGATGATGGAATGGAAAAGGTTAGTGTGTTGTGTGTAGAGATGGGCATAATCGGGTTTTATTATTACCCGGAACCGGTTCCAACCCGGAACCGGTTCTGCTCGGATGTCATTGGAACCGGGTATGGTGTGGAACCGGGTCCAGTTCCTACCCGGGTTCACACCCAAGAATATGGAACCGTGTAGAACCGGGTACGGGTATTATGGAACCGGGTATGATGTGGAACCGGTTCCTGTGTGGAACCGGTTCCTGTGTGGAACCGGTTCCTGTGTGGAACCGGTTCCTGACAGTCGAAAATCTGATTTTTTACTGTTTAGGACCGGTTCCTGACAGTCGAAAATCTGACTTTTACTGTTTAGAACCGGTTCCTAACAGTAAATCCTGACTTTTACTGTTCAGAACCGGTTCCTGACAGTCGAAAAATCTGACTTTTACTGTTCAGAACCGGTTCCTGATAAAAAAGTTACCGTTGGGAACCGGTTCCTGTTCGTCGAAATCGGTTTTTTTATATAAACCCCTCCCTACTTACCATTTCAACTTACAAACTCACTATCATCAACTTACAAACTCACCATCATCAACTTACAAACTCAATCATCTTCTCAAAAATCTTGCAAAATACCTATGGCAAGCAACGAACAAGTTGTTACTGTCTTAGAGACGAAAAGAAACCCAGCTATATGGAAGAATTTTGATCTCTGTTTAATGTCCGACAGCCACGAGATGGCTAGATGCAAAGCTTGCGGAAAATTTATGAAGGCCGCAGCCAACTCAACCCTTAAGAAACACACTGAGCGGCATTGCCCAGTGACGAAGGCAAAGAAAAATGAGACGGGAGAAGGTTCCGGCACCGGTTCTTCCAATGTTTGATGTAACCCGTTTGGTTTGGTGTTTTAATAAAGTTTGTGTAATGTTTCTTTCTATTGTGTTTGTTATTTTTGTGTTTCTTTCTATCGTTAGTCTCCACTTTTTCGGCTATAACCGGTTCCAAAGGTAACATTATAACGGTATAACCGGTTCCTTCTTGAACTTCATTTCCGGGTACTGATGGAACCGGGTACAAGTGAAACCGGGTACGGGTAGGAACCGGTTGCTACCCGAGTCAAATGGTAAAATTGTGGAACCGGGTTGGAACCAACGGGTATTTTGAACCCGAAACCGGTTCTACTTAATGTCGGGTAGGAACTGGAACCGGTTCCAGTTCGGTTCTACCGGTTCGGGTTCGGAACCGGTTTTTATGCCCATCTCTAGTTGTGTGTGTGTGTATAAAGCAATGAACGGGCCCTGGCCCAGGCCCATCTAGTTTTTGGGTTTTTAATGTGGTATTTTTTTTTTCATATACAGGCTGCTGAAATTTAGAATTTGATATCCTCTATTCCTCTGTGTTTGCGGTGATGCCAAGGGTATGGCTAGAGATGTTCATCACACATTGTATTCTATTGTCCAGGAATAGGCATTCTCTCTCTCTTTCTCTCTCTCTCTATATATATATCTGTCTGTGTGTGTGTGTCGGGAGGTTATCGTACAAAGTCATTTTAACCAGTGAGGGGTATATGTGTCCATATAGAATCGCACCTTAATTACGCACAAAATTACACAATGTGTATAATAATTACGCACCTATTATGCAACATGTATAAATAATTACGCAATGTGTTGAAATAATTAACCAACCTATGTTTATAATTATGCACAATTGTGTCATATCATTATGCATAGTTATTGTAGAGTATATCTGTGCTTCAAAAAAGTCAATTATTTTTATGAAGTTTATATAGCAATATTATACTTAACTTAAAGTTAATTAAATTCTCGATTCATTATGTATTTTTTTCTAAAAAAGTAATAAAGTTATAAAAGTTCTTTGAGTTTTAAAAAAATGATGGAATAAGATAAAAGTTAACAGATGTGGTCTTTTCTCGTTTTAGTTTTTACCCCTTCTAGCCATTTAATTTGTTTCTTTATGTACATGTGACAACACCCTCTATCATCTTAACCATTGATTAGTCTTGATCAATGACTCAGATAACTTCCTACACTTTTCCCTCTATCATCTTAACCACTGATTAGTCTTGATCAATGACTTAGATCACTTCCTACACTTTTCAAGTTAATTTTACTTTGTATCTACTCTCTGTCTCTCTTATAAAAAATGAAAAAATTAATGTTTAAAAGTGGTTTTCCATAAGTTTTCAAGTATCTTTTAAGTTTTATTGTGATGTTTTGTATATACGTATACATACTTCCTTGAACACTTGTATTTGTTGTTTTAACTACATACGATGATTATGTGACCGTAATCCACACGCTCCCATTTTATGTGGTTAGTGCAAAGTGCTTATGTGGTTCTATGCTTAAATATGGCTCCTATGTGTGTGTGTGGTAGGAAGAATGATCAAATGGGTCGAGATAGAGATGACCATTCCGACCCATTTATTTATGAATGGGTTAATTTAGGTTTTTTTTTCTCTAACAAGTCAAATGGGCGAAAGTCACCCAATGTCCCAAAGTGTTAGGTCGACCAACCTGAACCATACAAAAAATTACTTGTTTTGTCAAGTAATCAGTAGACGGTCAATAGTGATCAAAGTAGGAGACATCAAAAGCAGAGGCATTTGTGAAGAAACTACAGATAAATGGACGATACCTAAGAGACGTTTGGTGATCCCACCACATGGTTTTCTAAAATTTTGCATTTTTTATTTCTAGTAATTATATTTTTATTTATTGTTTTATAAGAAGTTTTTTCGTTAGGAAAGTGGAATTTCAAACAGATGTGTGTTTATCAGCAAGGAAGTTAGAAAAATAAAAAAGTAAAACAAGCAAATTGTAGCCTGATGCCCTTGACAAAGCATATAATATCTTGGATATTTACAAATTTTAAAAACATATTGCTATTGACTACGGTTTCATTTTTCTTTTTTTCACTCTATGGTCACTTCATAAATTACATGCCCCCTCACAAATCACTTTCTATTCACTTTTATTTTCCTTAACCCTGTATATGGTTTCACAAGCAAATTGTATATGGTTTCACTAGTTTTCAGTATGGTTGTAAAAATCTTGACTAGCCTCCTATAAATCGCTAATCCTAAGTTTACCGAGTAATTTTTATCTAATCGTTCAATTAATCAGTAGGTGGTCAATGGTGGTCAAATCCAGTCCTAACTGGTCGGCGGTAGTCTAGCGATTCTGGCCAAATTTAGGCTAAATTCTTGACCAAGACCTGTAAATTCTAGCAATTAATCCTATCTACTTAAAAATATGGGTCAAATAAGGTGTTAAAACATGTATACTTAAAAAAATACATAAAAAATATGTATATATACATATAAAACTAAAAATTACAGGTTTTCGGGATGTGTGGGAGATGAACACCATGCCGATGGAGCGTGGAAGGAACATAGAGAACAATCATAGACCACTAGTTTTTTATTTAAATTTTAAACAATAAAAACTAAATCAAATGGGTATGATGGTAAACATTAAATTTTTCTCTCAAACTAGTTAGTTTTCTCCTCTTCAAGATGACAAAGTTGGGTCAAAAGTAGATAACATGTTTTATGGGGTCTTTTATGTTTGATTTTGTTTCTTTTTCCAGCCCATTGCTAGTTTGTTGTATTTGGTTGGTTATGAAGCTTGCCTAGGTTAAATGCTTGGTTGGTCCCTGTAGTTTTCAAATATTTCAGACTTGGTCCCAGTGGTTCACTAATTACACGCTTGGTCCCGTTGTTTGTAATTTTTGCATTCGTGTGGTCCTTACCACTAACCAATGTTAAATTTCTAAGTTAAGTGAGTGCAAAATGACTAAATTACCCCTAAACAGTTAAACACATAAAAAAACAAAAACAGATGTCCCACCTTCTCATCTTCTTCCCCACCCCTCTCTCCCTCTGTAAAACCCACCACCACCACCTCCACCTCCAACCGACCACCACTACCACTTCCTCCACCGTCAACCCACCACCTCCACCCGTCATTATAACCACGCCGTCACCATAACTATCACCTGGAACCATATTGCCACCAAACCACCACCTGCAACCTGACCTTCACCATAACCACCACCTTGAACCATTCAGACCTAAGAAAGCGGCTATTTTGATCTGCCTTTTCGAAAAAAATAATAATGACGGGATTCGCGTGATTCTTACCAAAAGATCTTCTCGCCTCTCCACACATTCAGGTAATTCAACTTTACTAGAAGAAATTGGATTGGATTATATTATAAAATAAAATTGGGCATTGCAGGTGAAGTCGCTTTGCCTGGAGGGAAGGCCGAGGAAGATGACGTAGATGACGCTGACACAGCCACTAGGGAAGCAAACGAAAAGATTGGCCTCCATCCTTCACTCATAGATGTTGTGGCCTTTCTTCAGCCCTTCTTGTCTAAGGTAAGTCCTTTCTTGTCTAAGTAGCTGCACTCGTAGAGATGACTGTAATTGGTTGGTTGGTTTGTTTGTTTCTGCAGCATCTTCTGCGGGTAATCCCTGTAATTGGCATACTTTCTGACAGAGATGCCTTCAATCCTACTCCTAATGCTGCTGAAGTAGATGACGTCTTTGATGCTCCTTTGGAAATGTTTCTAAAGGTACCCTTGTTTTCACCCTAGCTTCTACTCAAACATATCTACATGATTTTGTAATGCAGGATGAACACCGAAGATCTGAAAAGAGAGAATGGATGGGAGAGGAGTATCTGGTTCATTATTTTGACTATTAAACACCACCACCACCACCACCACCAGCAGTAGGTGGTGTTAATAAGAAATATCTTATTTGGGGTCTAACTGCTGGGATCTTGATCTGCGCTGCATCCCTTGTGTACCAGAGACCACCTGATTATCTTGAACAAACCCCCAAATTCAAACTTCCTAGAGTCTTAAGCAAGGGCACCATAATGCCATAAATATATATTTCAGTATGGATGCTATTTCAATTTTACATTTCTTGGCTTAATATATTGATATCCCCTCCATGAGTCGAGTGAAGAGAAATGATGTGCATAGAGTTTAAAGAGAAAACTGCATACCACAAACTCGCATCAACATGTGTTTGAAGCTAGATACTAAAATTGCTCCTCAAGTGTATTAGAGACAAGGAGGCGGTATGGTTCAAGGTGGTGGTTATGGTGAAGGTCAGGTTGCAGGTGATGGTTTGGTGGCAATATGGTTCCAGGTGATAGTTATGATGACGGCGTGGTTATAATGACGGGTGGAGGTGGTGGGTTGACGGTGGAGGAAGTGGTAGTGGTGGTGGGTTGGGTCCAAAAGGTTGTTTGCTCTTCAAAGGGGGGGGGGGGGGGGGGGGGGCAAGGGTTTGTCTTTAATAGGCTAGGGTTTGCTATTCAGAAAGGGGTAGTGGAGCAGCTTGTTGCTTGCTTACCTGCGAATTTGATGTAACTCGGCCAGTTTTTATATTAATGAAAAAAAATTATCAAGTAAACAAAAAAAAAAGAAAAGGGCTTACAATAAAAAAAAATAAAAAATGGACATGATAGCATATTAAAGGTTAAGAAAACAATAAATTTATTAAGATCATTTAAGTGTTATTAAAAATTGGACATGATAGCATATTAAAGGTTAGGAAGACAATAAATTTATTAAGGTCATTTAACTGTTAAAATAGTTGTAAATGTCATTTATATTAATTTGATTCCCATTTATGTACTAAAATAACGTTAGAAAATGTAAATGATAAGTTGTTCCTTAAAAAAACTAATATTTTCACATCAAAAGTTTTACAAATGCTATAGAAATTTATAGGGATATTGGATTTAAATAACCCAAACTTTCACCAATTGGCCGATATCACTCGCAACTTTCGATTTGTACCATATCACTCTCAACTTTCAACTTATTTTCCTCTAGCACTTTCAAACTAACTGAACCCTAACTAAATTAGTTTTTTTTTTACTGATATGACACTTTGTTTGGTGACATGACAATTTTTGATGACATGGCGAATGGTGTGGCAGTGGCGTGGCAATTTTTAGGACGTGACGGCTGATGTGGCAGCTGGCATTTCATTTGTATGACGTGGTAGGTGATGTGATTGCTGACATGGCATTTTCGATGAGGTGACATCTGACATCAGCTAACTGGGTTAGGGTTCAGTTAGTTTGAGAGTACCAGAAGAAAATAAGTTGAAAGTTAAGAGTGTTGTGATATAAATAAAAAATTGAGAGTGATATCAACCAATCAATGAAAATTAAAGTTATTTAAATTCAATATCCCTAATCTATATTGTATTTGATGCTAAAAGTGACTAGGTTTAAAATTTATGAGCAGTTTGTTATTTTCTGACTACAATGGCATCAATAAAAAACACTAATATTTGGTGACAGTATTCTATTCAATGAATATATTATTATTATCTCCTTGGGTCATTAATATGTACGAACAAACTCAGAAACTATAAATACATTTAAATATCCAGGTGGATGACAGTATGATTCTATTAGAAGCACAAAAGTGTTTCATTTCTAGACAAAGATATAAAAAAATATATATATGTTTGATTCAAACTTTGATTATTATTTAATTAATAAGATTAACATGTCGGGAGAGGGGTTCTTGGATATTTCAATGCTAATTTAGTGTATCATTTTACATGGTAGATTCTGTTTTTTGCTTTGGAAATGTGTGTGTAAAATTATAATTTGTCAACTGGCTGGTAAACTAGCTATAAGGTTATCTTAATTATCAATATAGAATAATCACACCTTTTTCAAAACCATGAAAAAAAGTATGTAACATACATCAGGTTTTATGTAGATAGTTTAAGTCTGAAATAAATTTAACGATAAATGAGCATGGTAACAAACTATCTATTCTTTTTTCAAGTTTCATGTCAAACTTACTGATTTGAGCATAATATCTTTTTATCTTAGCTTTATTTCAGACACATCTTAGTTTCTTATGAAGCTCTCAACAAGGAGAATTCAAGCGTATAAATTATTAGTTATATAATACACGTATAAATATAATTATAATTATTTGTGTCTAAAGTTAGTGAAAAAACACATTTTTAACTATTTTTTCCAGAAATCTTTCATATTATTGGAGATTGATCAAAAGCACACGAAAGTACCTATGAAATCATGAGATTTAATTTTGAATACGAGAGGTTGATATTAGCATTCATCCTCCTCTTGTGAAGTATGCTTAGTTTACTAGTAGTTCGTGGAACTTGAAATCTTTATACTGATACGTTATTTATGTAGACAACAATACACATTTACAAAAGACTCACCTCCGGACAACCTCTTCGTAATTGTGTTTGTTAGATGTTCATGAAAACTAACCCTGTGATAGGCTAGCTGTCACACCCCAACTGGGCGTTACACTAGCTCTTGGGATTTGCGCTCCCCATAATTCCCTACAAAGCAACCTAAGTTTTCTCTCACAAAGGTGGTGATGGATTAAAGTTTTTCGGTATTTTATCTCTGTGAGAGAATCGACGCGTTCCATAAATTCTCTTTTTGCTAAATTTCCCAAGTAATCTACAGATTATAAGCTGAGTTGAGGATCAGTAGCAATGACAAATCTAATATGTGTCTAGTGTACTCATGCACAAGGTGGATCTCTAACTAGTATTCAACCACCAACAATGAAATGATGAATTCTTCACAATTCGAGATAGAGTACTCACCATTGGTGGTGTGTTCATCTTTTATGCTCGAAATGACAAGGATTTGGCGGAGGTATGGTGGTTCGACGATAGTCCTGCCATAGAGACCGATGGAGCGGGTTAGAGACTTTGTTTTCAAAAGAGCATTATACTCTCATTGTGTGAAAAAGATCATTAACTATATATTTTTTTTAGCATTCGATCATGCTTAGGATCAAACTTGTTATACACCGATAAGTTTTAAACTAGAGTAACTGCTTCAACTATTTTTACCAAACTATAACTTAGTGTAGATTCTAACTTATTTTATTATAAAACTATGAATTGTTTTGTACGTATATCTATAAATAACATAACCACTAGTTGATATATGTATTCCGTACATATTTAATCCAATACAGCTATGAAGGTAGTTGTGGAAGTATGGGTATAGCAAGAGTGAAGATTCAAGGAAACTAATGTATGCTCAATCAAGTACTACATCACACGAGTAGACAACATAATCTTTTCGAGATGAGGTTATTGATGTTGACTTCTTTTAGGTACATGACTTGTATCTAGGTGTTATATTAACTACCGACCCCACTAAATTATTTTGTTAAAAAATTTTAAATGCTAAAAAAATCATTTGTCGAAATATTAAGGGTGATATCACTGATATTCGTCTCTTAAAACAACTTGACTATTATGAACACAACAAATATCATATTTTATTTGAACGTTTTAGATTTAATTTATGAACCGGTAAAGTTGATTAATCCGCCATAATGGTTAATTTAAAATTATGCATCTTATGCCATTTAAGTTGTAACTAGTATTAAGCACTCCCGTATTACTGCAGGGAGCAATTAAAATCATGTCAAATAGCACAAATGTCACCTCGCCATTAGCAACAACCAACTGTGAAGTTCAGTGTGTTAATGCAAAGAATTTAGACTGAAGCGTAAAATACAGAAAATACTAACTAAGTCGATCTAGGACCCGCACGTACGACGAACATGTCAAATGGGAAAATAGATGAGATAAAATTGTTGAACCACACACGCACGTTGCGTTGTGTTAACTCGCAAAATTTAGAACGAAGCGTAAAACGAAACGTAAAAACGTTGAACCACACACGCATGTTGCGTTGTATTAACTCGAAAAATTTAGAAAAAGCGTTAAAACGAAAAATTTGCAAAAGGTGAAAAATATAGGGGATCAAAGTTGAAGGTAAAAAAGTTGTGAGGTTACATTATAAAAGATAAAATGTTTTGGGTTAAAAGTAAAAAAAATCAATTAGTTTTAGGTTAAAAGTAATTTATCAAATGCTTTTGAGTTAAAAGTAAAAACATCAATTTAAAAAAAAACCTTAAGCGTTAAGTATAAGGCCATACGTAATGGTTAATGCCCCTTGAGGGGCATTTTTCGCCACATCAATACTTATAACGCCCATTAAAAAGTTTGTAATGGTTAACTCCTTTCTTAATGCCCCACTCCATCATTACTTTCCAAATTTGTTGTTCTCATTGTGCATTATACTAGAAATGTCCATTCCTCTTCATGCACATATAAAGCCCACGGGGATGGTGTTAGGGACATTATCAAACCATTTCATGTCCCTATAATGCCCCATTACTCATGGTCTAACACATATACATAAAAGTGTTGCTAATTTATCTAATTTATTGTGTTTAAATTTATGTAAAATCAATTTTGATAGTAATATAAATAAGTGTGATCTAGTTTTACTGTTTTAAGCTTTGTATGCAAAGCAAGAGCTATTTTGTTTATACTCACGGATAGATTGACTATCAATTGGGAATAGTTTTATAGGATCCGGATAAAGTGAAAACCTATACAAGTTGTGAAAACTTAGAGAACTTGGTTTTATAAAAGTTTTTTCCAATTTTTTTTAACCAAAAATCCTAAAAAAATCAACTTCTCCAAAAAAAAAATTTTTTTTTTTCATTTACGACAGCCGTAAATACAGTAAAAGTGATGTCATGCTTGTGTCAATCACCTTTTTACAGCTGCTGTAAGTAGTCGGAAAACACCACTTCGAAAATTTATTTTTTGTTATTTTACGACAGTCTTTTCTAACATTTTAATATATGGGTATGAAAAAATAGGGCAAAACTCGCACGGGAAGACTGAGTTTTCTAAATTATCACAACTCAAAATGGTTTTCTCTTAATCTTAATCCTAGTTTTATATATTACATGATATCTGACCAAATAAACACTTTCGAACGATGATACAATACAAGTAAAAACAAAGAAAAGTTTATGAATCCAGAATAAAAGTTCTCAACGTTTTAGAATGGACTAATTTATCATAAGATGTTTTACTTTTCCTTGTACGATAAAATACGAAGCATGTGAGGGGAGAGCATAAAGTATAATATACGAACATAAGCATCCTATGGTATATGGTTTTAGTATACAGCCTTTTTTAAAAAATATATATGTTTATATGATTATCAACATATATGGTCTTCTGGATGGTGTGACATAAGGAATGAGGTTGGATAAAAACATATTAACAATTGTCTAAATTATATCCTAAAAAATGTATGTAAGAATCACCAATATATAAATAAAAATTAGTTTTTCTTATTTGCTATTATCTTTTTTCTGTTTTACAAATTTTGATTTGGGCAGAGAAATTTGTTTAGTGATTGTCAATTAATTACAACATAGTGCATAGAATAACAATATTTTTTAACCGCCAACGAATTCTTAAAATGTGCTATTGGCGACAATTACCACATCGGGATACACTCGTCTTCGAACCGGGAAAACTCTCACCTAGGGCCGAAGCCCGTGAACATTCATCTGAAGGCACGACGATGCGATGAGGTAAAACCCACTCAGTTCAAAGATCGAACTAGCGATCGACGCCTACTCGCCTAGTCTTTTATCATCACTAGGTGCCGCCATAACTAAATGGTGGAACCAGGAATCGAATCTGGGTCACTTGAATGTTGAAACAACAAGTTATGATAACATTAGTTTCAACTATAATTTATTTATGAACTTTTTTTAACATTAAATGGTTTTATTTTTGATTTAATGAAAATAAATTTTCCTTCATTTAACGAAACGAACTATAATCTAAATATATATTTTTTTATAAAGTTTTCCTTCATTTAACTAAATGAACTATAATTTTCCTTTACTTCGCATGATTTGAACTTTCATCTTATAAATAAAATGAAGACAACTTAGACTATGGGTATGGGGCGGGGTTTGGGCGTAGGTTTGGGGGAAACGTCCATGTGACCACCCCGGGTGGGCTTGGGTTTGGGCGTGGCCCTTTGGGCGGGGGTTTCAGCCCGGGCGTTGGACACCCTACCCATCTGAGCTGGCGGGTTATCACTTAATTAAAAAAAGAAAAAATAAAATAACTTTGGCCAATCCATGCCCCAAACTCAAGTCCCATCATACCCATAATTTTTTAAGTCTTGCCAGGGAAGCCTACCCAGTCTACATGTCAACCCATGCCCCAAACCCCTGCCTCACCATATCCCACAACCTTACCACTACATCAATCTTGTTTTTTAAGGACATTTAATATGTTAGTGTGGAATATTCTTCTCGTTTAGCTTCACTAAGGTTCATTTATTACTTTAATTGTATTCAAATTTTAATTAAATTGCTTATGTTTTATTTAAAAAATATTCCTAGTTGTTTGTGACTTTGTGAACATACTCGTTTATATTGATTATTTGTTTTTATTTAATTGTGTTTCAGAGGGCCAATCTGAGACAGAAGAGCGACAGCTGGTTGGTTTGATTTTACAAGCCACAGGGCTTTAGCTTCTTCCTTTTCCTTTCCTTTTTTAACTTTTTTTTATTAATTACATCTTTAATATGAGTTTAGTAACCATTTAACCATACACAATTACACATAATCATTTTACCCCCGGTGTAAATAATCAAGCGAAACCAAGCTAATACTCGGTTCGTTATAGCATTACCAACTTAAGCTCAACTCTCGTCGAGTTACATGTTATTTAACCTTTTATTCTAATGCATTTTGAACGTCTCACAAACATTTAAGTTCTTATAAAGGTATTTCAATTGACTTATCTTGTATTCTTGTGGATGCCTCTAAATTCTTTTATAGTGTGATCAAAATTATATAACCCTTAAATTACTTTGTTATAACAAGTGTGTGGAGGTTTTTTTAATAAAAATATAATATCGTTAGTTCCTGATATTCTTCTTTGTCTACACCATTGTGATCATCACAGGACTCGAACTCTTGACTACTGAAGAGACGTCATTTTAAACACCTAAATAGCTAAAGGCCCGGTCGTGTCAATGCTGTTTAATAATTTTCATAGTCCACAACTCTCATTGAGTAACTTCTTTGCTCAATGGCGCCACGATCGGATAATTGTGTGGCAATAAGATATCTTGCTAGTTAAAGAGAAAAAAAAAAACTTTAATTATACAATTTACTTGATTCAACTACAGCACTAGTATATTTAAAGGTTTAGAGTTTTTATTAAATATCTTACTAAAATTTCTAGTTAATTGTCGGGATTAGTGATTTTTTTATTAAGTTGTGTGTATAAGGTAGAAAAAAAAACACAATTTGACTAAAATTTAAAAGTAAAAAGTCAAATAGTTTTGGGTTAAAAGTGTAATATCAAATATTTTTTGAAAATCTCACTGTACAACCCCTCTATGCATAAAGATGTTGCAAATTAATACTATGGAAATATGTTTTAAAGTTACAAAGTTATTTATTTAGAGAATTTGTATTTAGTGTATTTATTTAGAGAATTTGTATCATTGTATAAGTGAAATAACACACGGTATCTAGAAGATTATAAAGAAAGTATACAACGCATAAAATACTGTCTTTCTTTCTCATTCAATCAAGGAATAATATTCAAGAGGGTCACAGGGTATCATCGAAAAAAAATATTATTCCCCACACCTTTATATATAATTGAATATAAATATAAATATAAATATAAATATTTATGTATAAGCTAAAAAAAATAATCATAACAATGTCAGTAAATGTTTCTTCAATTTGAAGATCAATCAATAAAAGAATCATCAAGAAAAAAAAAATTTATCTTCCGAAGCTCCAAAGATAGATATCACCATCTTCTTCTTCATAAACATCTTCGGTGATCGACGAAAAAGAATGATCAAACTCGAAAAACGACTTATCAAATGTGACATCTTTATAGCTTGGCGAGTCGAAGTTGTACCATGGTGCAACCATTGACATCAATGTGCCATCAAGAGGGTCATTTGTCAAAAACAATGTTTCATCATCTTCAATCACATTGGTGAGTGGTGGTGTCATTGTGGAAATCGATAAAGATGAATCCGTAGGTGATAGTGGTGATGCTGATGCTGATGCTGATACTGATCCTGATAGTGATACTGATGATAATGCAGTGGTGGCAGTGTTAGCAGCTGCTGCCGCTGCAATCTTTTGAATGGATTTTGGTGACATGACGGTTGTGGAATAGTCATGATCATATTCGACACATGAAAAGTTGAGATTCGCGGTTGGACCCTTTAGGCAAAGTAGGGCTGCATCATAGGCTCGAGCTGCTGCTTCCGCGGTTGAGTAAGACCCTAGCCATATTCGTGTTTTTTGATTCGGTGCTCGGATCTCGGATACCCATGAGCCCCAACTCCTCATTCTAACTCCTTTGTATTTCTTCTTGTTGATCATGGAAGATGATGATGATGTTCTCAATGAATCTGTTTGAACCTTGAGTTCTTTTTTGATCACCATTTTAATGTAAACAATAACAAATAAAATAGTTTGTGATCCTTTTAACTCTTTTTGGAAGAGTTTATTGACAAATTTGGTGTGTGTGATTGGTGCAAAGAGTGATGGTGAAGATGAAATAAATGGAAGTTGTTGGTATATATAGTCTTCAAGTGATTAGCAAAAGCTAGTAAAATGGGTGACAGGTGTTCATTGACACGGTTATACGTTTAAATAATTTATTGCAATATGAGAGGTAAATATATAATAAATTATTGAATATTGAATATTTTATAAACCAAAGGTATTTATTGCCACTTGAGGAACGTAAGTCAATAAATAATTATATGAACATTGAGAAATATCATATTAAAATATTTTTATATTTGCCATAGTTTTATAGCCTAGTAGCATCTTGGTAATGGGTTAAGACTTTGGGACCAATAGTTCCTGGGTTCGATTCTCACAAGAGGGTTTTCCCAAATTTATTGGGTTTCCTCCTGAATTAGTGTATATGCATTATGTTTAGTTGAGATGGATATGATCAGGTGGTTCCGCTGGTGGCTCGATGACATTCCAGTGGTCCGTCAGTGATCCAAATTTACCGTTCAAAAAAATATATTTTTATATTATATTGGATTGTAATAATCCCAACTATCTGTTGTTAGCCGCTAATAGTCCCAACTTTAAATAACCACTAGCAGTCCCAACTATTAACATATTGGCCTCCAATGGACCCTGACTGACAGAACCCTAACGTTGTTAATCTCTGGCCGTCGGAAAAACATTTTTGGCAGAAAAAAGTTCCTAAAGGTCCGATCTAAGGTTACAAAAAAGTTTGGGACGAAAATGTTGAGTTTTCTAGCCAAAAAATTGAGTTTTTCGGCCAATAAGAAGTTTTTCGGCGAAAAAAATGAGTTTTCTGACGACCTCAATAATTTTGGTTTTTACTAGAAAAAGGTCCTCAGGTTCCGTAATAAGGTTACAAAGAGGTTTGGAAAGAAAATATTGAGTTTTCCAGTCAAAAAGGAGTTTTTCGGCCAAAAACGTTTTTCGGGCGGCCAGAGACTAACGCGTTAGGATTCTGTTAGCCAGGGTCTGTTAATAGTTTGAACTACCGATGATTATCTTTAAAGTTAAGACTGATGACGGCTAACGACAAATAGATGAGATTATTAAAATCAAATTTTCCTTCTCATTAAATTATCTTCACAATATGCTATTTTTTCAGTTTTAAAATACTTAATGATTATAAAGGGACGAAAAAGTAAATTTGAAGAGGAATTTGACTAAGAGCATTGTTGCATGGTTTTTGACTTGGGAACAAGGCACCCTCCACATGATGAAAAAAGTAATTAGAAAAAGAAAACTGTAGACAAATTAGTCATTTCTTAAAAGTTAGAACACATGGATCTTTATAATAATATTTTAGGAAGATAAGAAAACATTTGACATAGGATTCGGTGGTACCAAGCTTCCTGGATTTTGCATTACTTGTCTTTTAGCTAAATACGTAAATAATATATAGTGTTTAATGGATTCAAGTAAAAAGAAAATATCTAAAATAACATAAAGAAATAAGTCTTAAACTAATACCAATGCTTTATTTAATATGTGCAATTAATGTTATTATAAGAATATATAAGTAAGTCTATAATTTTAATTAATCTATTGCATTGACGAAGCTTGAAGAAAAAGTTCGGGGGTCGAGAGAGACCGGACCTAAAAAAATTTCTATGTTCGGGTCGGACGTCGGTGATTCGATTCGGGTCGGATCAAACATTAATATCAAATAAAAAACGTTCTCAAACAATAAAACATTAAATAAAATTCTATGTCCGGGTCGGACCTTGGTGATTTGACGTTTAATCTCATTGTTTCCATCAACAATTCCTCTAATTGTTCTTCATTTTCATTCTTTCTTTTGAAAAAATAAGTTATGCTTTTATACTGCCCAACGGCATAATCTAATAACACAAGTTAACAAATCACCCTAAATTTCAAAAATCTAATAGTTACAAAAAGATTCAACAAGTTTAGCGTTAAAATTCACCCCTAATTTCAACCTAAATAACATAAATTGAAGCCCTAAATTAAACCTAAAGATAAAAAAACACATACATGAGGATGATTGAAGATGTCGAACAACCACATTAGCGCGCGCAACTTGTTCTTCTTCGAACTCGAACAACAGCAGCGGATTTTGGGTTTTTCCCCACTTCTGTTCTTCTGGGGTGCGACTGGTGGTCGTAATCCCCAACCCAGAGATTTTGGTTTTATTTTTGATGGGTGGGCTTTTAATTTGGGTTGTATATAATGAATTGTGTGTATACAATCTGATTTGGGCTATAATAAACATACATTGTTCTAAATTTAATGATTTGGGCTATATAAATATTTTCTTTTGTAGAAAACCGGGGGGTCGAACACGTATATACCTAAAAAAATATTTTAAAAATCGGGGGTCAAACACGTATATACCTTAATTTTTTCCATAAAACCGGGGGGGGGGGGGGGGGGGGGGGGGGTCAAAACGTATATACCTAAAAACTTTTATACGAAAAGTACATACATAACACTACTGACCGAAAAGTTCACCCCCCCCCCCCCCCGCGCAGCCCCTTGAATCTTGCGCCCATGATCTATTGTATTTCTCTAAATTAGCTAAGTAATTAAACATGTAACTAATTTTTAAAATATACTCTTTTAAGACAACATAATTTGTGATGAATAACAATTTTCGATATATATAGGACAAATATTAATATGTAAGATAGATTTTGACATGTGTGAAGTATATATAGAGAGAGAGAAAGCCGATTTTATTCAAAGAAAAACTCTAGCAAGCTGCTCAAGAATGGTTACACATACAGGAAACAAAAACAAAGTACAATCACTACAAGTGTTTAGGTTACCAAGCCAAGCCACCTTGAACTTTCTCCTTTCCTTCCATTCCAAATTAATTGTTTCCACCCTATCGTTAATCCACAAGAAAGAAAGAGCCTTGATATCTCCAATCAGCTTTGAGACCTCGGGAGTTTTGCATTTAAAAATCTGCTCGTTCCGTGCGATCCAGAGTGGCCAACAAACTGTTTCTAGAATCACATATGTCGCCCTGTTCATTCGCCTTGGAAGCTAGTCTTCAAGGAATTCTAACACCCCTATGATGCTTAGCACATACCACGACAGTGGTACTTTCATCCACTGTGATATTGGTACCCAAACTTCATTAGCGAATTCGCACGAGATAAGTAGATAATCTGTCTGCTGCCCTGTCACTCCCAACCGATGGCGGAAACATCGGGGTAGTGGCACTAGGCGACCAGATTGTCTCATGAGAATTCCATAACAATTATCTATCAACATCATTTAACATTCAACGTCCCATACCATTAAACACAATATTTCAAAATAATCATTACAGAAACTTGTTTTCCCGCAAAAACTAATCAGGTTCGATGTCCCTTAGATTTTTATTACAAACCAATCTAAACAAAAGCAAACTAAACTAAACTCGGCTATCCAAAGCATCCGATAAGCTAAATTATCAACCTGTTACATACGTTAAAATACAAGTCAATACAATTAAATAAAAGTGAGCATACAGGTTTGAGTAATACTAGCATAATAGAGAAAACGTTCGCGAACTAATTACATATCATGATACACCAAAACACATCACACAACATAGGGTCATTTCTCATGCTAACTACCGTGAGAAGGCTTGCGCGTCCATCCTAACTAGACCCCGTCGGGTGTAAGCCACACTATAGTACCATACTAGCTAAGGAGGCAAGTTAACGAAAATAAGTCCTAGTCCCATGTTTCTAGTATCACGTATTGAGCATATATAATCAGATTATTCGCGTGTGATAAACAGTTTGATTCGTGAGGTGATTTTGATAGAGGAACGTATGTAACACCCAAAAAGTGCATTAAAGCGAAAATGGGTCAAGTATACTCACTGTGGGTGCGTTTTAGGTAGGATTAGAGATCTGAGAAGAGTTGCGGAGAGCGCCGGATCAGCCTGTAAATGAACAGAAGTGCATCAGTCTTCCGATTTGCTGAGACGGTTAAGTTTGGTTGAGCAGTAGACAAGTTCGGCCGAATTTGTATGTAGACATACAAGTTCGAGCAAACTTGCAAGGTTCTGAATGATTTAGAGTCAAGTTCGATCGAACTTGGCAAGTTTCTTTAGGAAATTTGACAAGTTCGGGCGAACTTGTGAGAAAACCTTACTGGAAAGACAAGTTCTGGCGAACTTGTATAGTTTCCTAAGAAACTAGACAAGTTCGGGCGAACTTGCAAGGAATTTGATGAAAAAGATTCAAGTTCGGTCGAACTTGACCCATTTGGGTACAAGTTCGGTCGAACTTGACCTGGGTGATGGTGATTCTTGAGCGAACTTGAGGTTTTCGAGTCCAAAATCTTGCGTTTTTGCGTCGTTTGCTGAGAAAATCGAGTGCTCATCCCTCCAACCTTAAGCCACTGAGTAAAACTTAGGCTGGAGAGGTCTTTTGGAGCGAACTTAGCCATTTTACAGAAACTCGGGCTAATCCGGACGAACTTGGAGGTTCGTACGGGTTAGTCCAGCTTGTGTAAAGTGACGATTTCGTCCCTGTGCTTCCGGATCTGAGATCTAGTGTAACATTCGTCGAAAAACGGGTTTCCAAACCCGCTTCTTTATTAATCAAATACTCAGTTATAAATTTTCGTTGCGTATTTATTGCTCGGATAAATTTTAAACAATACATAATTAATATATATATATGAATTTTAAACCATAATTATTAAATAACAAAAAATAGAGAATTAAAAAAAATAATGGAGACGCCGGGTTTCGAACCCGGGTCACCCACAAACCCAAACACACAACACACCGCTCCGCCACACACTTCACTTGTGATGAACAAGGAAACAAATAACACTTAAGGTAAAACCAGAAAATCAAAACCGGACATCAGCGCGCTCAGAACGCGGAATCGCCGGAGTAAGACCAAAACTCCGCAAATGTGGCCTTTCCTTTTGACTAAAACGCGATAACCGACTACGGCATCAATTATAATCGATGTTTAACCGTCAAATTCGGTCATAACCGCCGGAAAATCTTCAATCGCGAATCAAGACTCAAAAGCAGATACAATTCATCCAGTTCTTCACTATAAATACCCACTCAGTCTTCTGGAAATCCTTTCGCTCAGAACCGTGCACTTTTTCGAAGCTTTAGCTCGTCGCCGGAGAATTTCAATTTCGCCGGAACTTCGCCGGAATCGATCGTCAGAAAACCGTATTCATTCATCAGTCGGTATAACTGTCTAAACTTCTCTGCTATCTCTTAATTTATACTTTAATCGTTCAAATCAATAATCAAAACTGTTAAAACAGTTCATACCGCCGGAAATCGCAAAATCAGAGCCGACTCTTGCCGGAAATTGAAGAAACCACTCTGAGTTGGTACATCATAATCCTTATCCTTCTTTTTCTATTCCAATTCAATCAAATTATAAGTGTTGTTGGTCAATTAAACAAACAATAGGCTTCACAGTTTCTGTGTTCTTATAAATGAAGAAGACGAAGTTGACTTGTGTATTAATATAATTAAAAACAGAAAACTAAACGGGTTAGACACACAGTCCAGCGGTGGACTGTGTGTAAATATAACGTTCAAGTCCCGAGTTCGATTCGTGTACGTATCCGGTTCCCGCAATAACAAAACATTTTTCTTTTAAGTTTAACAGAACACCCCTCAGATAGTACTTAAGTTTAATATAAATCTTAATTTAAATGGGTTAGACACCCAGCCCAGTTGGTTGGGCTGGGTGCAAATCAAAGCAATGGTCACGGGTTCGATGCGGGTATACGCACCGGTTCTGCAGATTTTAAAACCTTTTTAAAATAACTAATTTCTGAAATATTCTAGTTAGTATATAAATATAATTAAATCTGAGTTTATTTCGGGTTAGACACGTAGCTCAGTTGGTAGAGCTGCGTGCACATATACGAGAGGTCCCGAGTTTGAACCTCACTCGGCGCATATAAAAACACAGTCTTACCGGTCAACGGTCCACGGTCAAAAGTCAACTTTTTTATTTTATTTATTTCTTTTTAGTTATTTATTTAATAGAAAAATCATTTAAAAATACTGAAAAATAAGATTTTTAAAGTTAGAAAATTTCCTTAAACTCACAAAAATAAATCTAAAAATCCCATTTAGAGCACTAATTAAAAATATTTATCTCAAATAAAATTTATATATTTATCGAATCATTTTGTTATTATCTAGGCTCGTTTTTCTCTCGTCGATTGAATCCTAAATTCGTGCGCATCCAACGTCATCAAAGAACGCACCCATTGTGAGTGAATCTCTATCAATTCCCCTTTTTAATCATGTTTTGGAGTGTATCATGTGTCGTATAATTCTTTTATTATATATATAAACACTTGTGCATACATCATATCCATGATCAAATGTGTATCAATTGTTGTGTGGATTATATGTAGATTGGATTTATCATTTTCAGTGCATGCATTTCATTAGGCCCATCAGTTCCCCGTGGGAGACGGGTTGAGCATCAGGTGCCTCATAAGATCGGCTCCGTTTGATTGAGCCTTGATCTCACATTCATCATCATTCATATCATATACTCATCCAAAGTGGTTTGTGTTTGTTTATTTATATATGTTTGCTCACATGTGATATTGCACAAATTTTCCTTATTAAATAAAACAAGAAATTAATAACAATGTTTTATCAAAGTTCACTCGCCAACTTTTGTTGACCTAAAATATCCCCCGTTTTACACATGATACAGGTGATCCAGCTGAGGCAAGAAACACATAGGAAGGCCTAGAAGAATAAACCAGTTTAAGCTTTGGATTATTTACATAGTTTCATTTCCCTGTAATTGTATGAATTTTTTATTTGGATATTTAAGTTGTCATTTGAATTTAATAAATATGAAACATTTTAGTAAACATCATGAGCTTTGGTGATAACCCAATTATGCCCCGACTCTTATTCCGCTGCGGGTCGGGGTGCGACAGATTGTTATCAGAGCCATGACTATAGGGATATAGGGTAGGTTATTAGACCCTTAGAGCCTATACTATAGTTGATTAAAATTTTAAATTGTTTATGCGTTACATACAAAATTCATGATGTTTATATGCTTTATGTTTATTTTTACACTCAATGTTACGCAAGCATGCTCACAAATACATGTTATTATACAATACTCATCATGAATCATATCCATGAGAGCACACACCTCACGATTACCATGATTTGCAATGATTTTTGTATTTTCAACTCACATCAAAGTTAGTTCTCATGACGGGCATGTAGTAACTGGAAGGGTACGAGTACCGGTAGTCGGAACGTCCTGTCTAGGCTTGGCATTCGTATAAATCCAAAATAAAGGACCAGTTTGCCTACCTGGGGACTAACGATGAGAGTACGAAGGACCTATTAGGCCAAAGCATGCTATACCAAACGTCGTGTGAGCTAACCCCACTTTGAGTTGTCATTGTGTCTACACCTGGACACCCTCCTACCATACATCTCGCAATTATATTTTCCGATTTTCATTCGGGTGGTGCGAGTGTTAATCCGCCAACACCAATGTGAATCCTACCGAGCCCAATAGTCATGGGGCCCACATGACTACACATGCGATGGTATGGGGGACATTGGAGGTCCAAACATGAGCAAACCCAAGACATCCTATGGATGTAGTTGAATTATTGTCAGTTATGTTATTTTTCATTCTTTTTACGACACATGACACCTAGAAAATTCTTAAACTCACAATCTTCCTATGTATTTTCCTGTAGATGTCGGCTAGGCAACTACGTGGAGGTAGAAAGTCACGAAGATCAAACGAACGCTTGGCCACACAAATTGCTGAACAAATGGCCGCAGTGCTTCCTGACATCGTAATTCAAGTTCAACAAGCTCTCACCGCAAATCCCATCAACCCTCCCAATCAAGAGGACCAGAGCGTCGCCAACCCTCCCTCCAAAAAGTGCTCCTACAAACACTTCAAATCTTGCAATCCCCCAAAGTATGAGGGGATCGAAGGTGTTACCGCCCTCCTTCACTGGTTTGAAGAAATGGAAAACACTTTCCTCAATTGCGATTGTCCCGAAGATCGCAAGGTACGTTATGCAACTGGAAGACTGTTTGGGGTAGCCCTTACCTGGTGGAACACGGAAAAGGGTAAATGAGGAGTTGAAGATGCCATGGCCTTAACATGGGAAGAGTTAAGGGAACTCATGACAAGACGCTTCTGTCCTAGAAGCGATATCAAAAGGCTGGAAGACGAATTCCACTCACTAAAACAAAAGGAAGGAGATCACACTTCCTATAATAAGAGATTTCTCGCGCTAAATCAGATGATCCCTAATTTGTTCACCCCGTGTACCGTTTGGTTGAACATTACATTCGAGGTCTTCCCTCGAAAATTCAAGACTCGGTTTTAAGCACTTCGCCTGCAACACTTGAAGCCGCGATGGAGTTAGCTACAGAACTTACTGAGAATCGCATCCGAAACGGAAAGTTCAAGGATGAAAAGAAGAAAGCACCCATAGAGACCTCAAATACAAACCACTCAGTCTCCTCCTCAAAGTTTGCTGGTAAGAGGAAACGAAACAACAAAAATTTTGCTGTCACTCAAACCAACCCTCCTATCACTGCTGCACCAATCGCCCAAATCGCTCCCTCAGCTGCACCATTTAAAAAGCCATACACCGGCCCACACCAAAAATGCAACCGTTGTCAATACCATCACCCTCCCGAAGCTCTTTGCCAACATTGCACCAGCTGTGGCCGTGCGTGTCACACCATCCAAACCTGTCGCACTCTTCAACGAATGAACCGCAATCAACCCCCAACCCAAACCCACCATCAGATAGTGGGTCAAGCCCAACAACCCTTACTTCTACCACCTGTACCACACGCAACCCAAGCTTACTACCAACCCAATTACCCCATGATGCAACCCATGCGAGCTTGTTACAACTGTGGGGACCCAAACCACTTCAGGAACACTTGTCCACGCTTGGTGAACATCATCCATGCTCAAGCTCAAGCGAACCCAGTAAACCAAGCTAACCAAGCTCCTCCACCTGCCAGAGGAAGAGCTTTCAACATCAATGCCAACCAAGCTAGGGTTGACAACAACGTGGTCAATGGTACGTTTCTCATCAATGGTAGTTATGCATCCATATTATTCGATACTGGCGCGGATAAGAGTTTTGTGTCCTTAGAATTCGAACCTATCCTCAACCAAACTCGTGTTAATCTCATGGAATCTCTAACGGTGGAAGTTGCTGACGGAAAAACCGTTTCATTAAATTCTATTATACGCAATTGTACCCTCACTCTAAACGATCACGATTTTCCAGTTGACCTCATTCCTATGAAATTGGGAAGTTTCGATGTTATAATCGGTATGGACTGGCTCAGCCAGCATCACGCTGAAGTAGTGTGCCACGAAAAGTTCATTCGCATTCCTCTTACATACGGTCAGACTCTACGTATTTTTGGAGAAACCCCTTCGAAAGGACTCAAACTAATGTCCTGCCTTCAAGCCCGAAGATATCTCCGCAAGAACTATGTCGCATTCCTAACTCACGTCGTCAAAAAGGGAAACAAGGAAAGGAAACTCGAAGATATCCCAGTTGTGAAAGAATTTTCACAAGTCTTTCCCGACGACATTTCAGGACTCCCTCCTGTGAGAGAAGTCGAATTCCGCATCGATCTTGTACCTGGCGCTACACCAGTCGCAAAATCTCCTTATAGGTTAGCCCCATCCGAAATGCAAAAGCTGGCCAGTCAACTGCAAGAGCTGACTGACAAAGGATTCATACGTCCTAGCTCCTCGCCTTGGGGTGCACCTGTTCTTTTTGTGAAGAAGAAAGATGGAACGTTTCGCATGTGCATTAATTATAGAGAACTCAACAAGCTAACGGTTAAAAATCGCTATCCACTACCTCGCATCGATGACCTCCTAGACCAACTTCAAGGCGCCACCTGTTTTTCAAAAATCGACCTTCGTTCTGGTTATCATCAACTCAGAGTACATGAAGAAGATATCCCAAAGACCGCTTTCCGGACTCGTTATGGTCATTACGAATTCATGGTCATGCCATTCGGTTTAACCAACGCCCCCCGCTGTCTTCATGGATCTAATGAATAGGGTATGCAAACCCTACCTCGACCGTTTCGTCATAGTCTTCATCGACGATATTCTTATCTACTCCAAGTCTAAATCCGATCATGAGCGACACCTTCGACTCATCCTTACACTTTTAAGGACTGAAAAGCTCTACGCTAAGTTCTCAAAATGCGAATTCTAGTTTAGAGAAGTACAATTCCTTGGACATGTCGTCAATGACAAGGGAATACATGTCGATCCCTCAAAAATCAAGGCAATGCAAGAATGGCAAGCGCCACGTACCCCTACCGAAGTAAGGTCATTTCTTGGTTTGGCTGGTTATTATCGACGTTTCATTGCCAATTTTTCCCATATTGCTGTACCACTCACGGCTCTGACTCATAAAGGAAAACCCTTCATATAGGGACCTAAACAAGAAGAAGCCTTCCAAACTCTAAAGCAAAAACTTTGTGACGCACCTATCCTCACACTCCCCGAGGGTTGCGATGACTTTGTAGTATATTGAGACGCATCAGGGCAAGGGCTAGGCTATGTATTAATACAAAGAGGAAAAGTGATAGCCTATGCTTCTAGGCAACTTAAGGTTCATGAGAAGAATTACACCACCCACGACCTGGAACTTGGAGCCGTTGTGTTCGCTCTCAAGATATGGAGACATTACCTCTACGGTACCAAGTGTGAAATATACACTGACCACAAAAGTCTCCAACATATCTTCAACCAAAAGGAGTTGAATATGAGGCAACGAAGATGGGTCGAACTTCTTAACGACTACGACTATGAAATTCGGTATCATCCTGGCAAGGCAAATGTGGTGGCTGATGCACTCAGTCGAAAAGGTTATGCGAACTCCATTCGTCTTCTCTGTTCGCAAATCATAACCGACATCAAAGATCGAATCCGAGCAGCTCAACATGTTTCTGTAACAGAAAATGACGTACGCGATGAGCTGTCATGTGGAGCTGAACTCAAAATCGAAGCCAAATTCGACGGTATTCTATACTATTTAAATTGCATATGGATTCCTGATCGCGATAACCTTCGTGATTTCCTCATGAATGAGGCGCACAAAACACGGTACTCAGTACACCCAGGAGCCGACAAGATGTATCAAGACCTACGATACACCTACTGGTGGTCGCGCATGAAAAAGGATATCGCTGTTTTTGTTTCCAAGTGCCTTACCTGTTCCAAAGTAAAAGCTGAACATCAAAGACCTTCAGGACTTCTAGTCCAACCCGAAATACCTGTATGGAAATGGGAAAACATAACCATGGATTTCATTACCGGGTTACCTCGCACCTCCAGTGGGTATGACACCATATGGGTAATAATCGATCGTCTTACAAAGTGATCTCATTTCATTCCGATTCGCGAGCGCTTCAAGAACGAGAAGTTAGCTCGTATCTACATCAGCGAGATCGTAAGCCGTCATGGTGTACATTTAAGCATCATTTCAGGCCGTGATGGTCGTTTCACCTCACGAACATGGCGAGCCGTACAAACCAACTTGGGTACACGATTAGACCTCAGTACCGCTTTTCATCCTCAAACTGATGGTCAATCTGAACGCACCATCCAAACTCTCGAAGACATGCTTCGAGCATGTGTCATAGACTTCAAAGGGAATTGGGACGCTCATCTACCATTAGTTGAATTTTCGTACAACAATATCTATAATTCAAGTATCGGCATGGCTCCTTTCGAAGCTTTATATGGTCGTAAGTGCCGATCTCCAGTATGTTGGCACGAAATTGGGGAATCACAAATCACCGGTCCAGAATTAATTCAAGAAACAACCGACAAGGTCATTCAAATTCGAAACAATCTTCTAGCGGCTCAAAGTCGTCAAAAGAGTTATGCAGACAAACGACGAAAGCCTTTGGAGTTTGACATTGATGATCAAGTACTTTTAAAAGTATCACCGTGGAAGGGAGTGGTTCGTTTTGGCCAAATGGGCAAGCTAGAACCACGCTACGTAGGACCTTTCAAGATACTCGAAATAGTAGGTCCTGTAGCATACAAGCTTGACCTACCAGAAGAGCTCAACAGAATTCATACCACATTCCACGTATCAAACTTGAAGAAGTGCCTCGCCGATGAAAACCTCATATTCCTCTAGAAGACATTCAGATCGATGAATCTATGCACTTCATTGAAAGACCAGTAGAAATCATGGACTTCGGAGAGAAGCGTTTAAGACGAAGTCGTATTCCAATTGTCAGGGTACGTTGGGAGTCAAAACGAGGACCTGAGTTTACTTGGGAACGTGAAGACTCAATGCGCGAGAAATACCCACATCTTTTTCCTGTTACAACTACTACTTAAATTTCGGGACGAAATTTCTAAAAGTAGCGGATACTGTAACATTCGTCGAAAAACGGGTTTCCAAGCCTGCTTCGTTTATTAATCAAATACTCAGTTATAAATTTTCGTTGCGTATTTATTGCTCGGATAAATTTTAAACAATACATAATTAATATATATATATGAATTTTAAACCATAATTATTAAATAACAAAAAATAGAGAATTAAAAAAAATAATGGAGACGCCGGGTTTCGAACCCGGGTCACCCACAAACCCAAACACACAACACACCGCTCCGCCACACACTTCACTTGTGATGAACAAGGAAACAAATAACACTTAAGGTGAAACCAGAAAATCAAAACCGGACATCAGCGCGCTCAGAACGCGGAATCGCCGGAGTAAGACCAAAACTCCGCAAATGTGGCCTTTCCTTTTCACTAAAACGCGATAACCGACTACGGCATCAATTATAAATGATGTTTAACCGTCAAATTCGGTCATAACCGCCGGAAAATCTTCAATCGCGAATCAAGACTCAAAAGCAGATACAATTCATCCAGTTCTTCACTATAAATACCCACTCAGTCTTCTGGAAATCCTTTCGCTCAGAACCGTGCACTTTTTCGAAGCTTTAGCTCGTCGCCGGAGAATTTCAATTTCGCCGGAACTTCGCTGGAATCGATCGTCAGAAAACCGTATTCATTCATCAGTCGGTATAACTGTCTAAACTTCTCTGTTATCTCTTAATTTATACTTTAATCGTTCAAATCAATAATCAAAACTGTTAAAACAGTTCATACCGCCGGAAATCGCAAAATCAGAGCCGACTCTTGCCGGAAATTTAAGAAACCACTCTGAGTTGGTACATCATAATCCTTATCCTTCTTTTTCTATTCCAATTCAATCAAATTATAAGTGTTGTTGGTCAATTAAACAAACAATCGGCTTCACAGTTTCTGTGTTCTTATAAATGAAGAAGACGAAGTTGACTTGTGTATTAATATAATTAAAACCAGAAAACTAAACGGGTTAGACACACAGTCCAGCGGTGGACTGTGTGTAAATATAACGTTCAAGTCCCGAGTTCGATTCGTGTACGTATCCGGTTCCCGCAATAACAAAACATTTTTCTTTTAAGTTTAACAGAACACCCCTCAGATAGTACTTAAGTTTAATATAAATCTTAATTTAAATGGGCTAGACACCCAGCCCAGTTGGTTGGGCTGGGTGCAAATCAAAGCAATGGTCACGAGTTCGATGCGGGTTATACGCATCGGTTCTGCAGATTTTAAAACCTTTTTAAAATAACTAATTTCTGAAATATTCTAGTTAGTATATAAATATAATTAAATCTGAGTTTATTTCGGGTTAGACACGTAGCTCAGTTGGTAGAGCTGCGTGCACGTATACGAGAGGTCCCGAGTTCGAACCTCACTCGGCGCATATAAAAACACAGTCTGACCGGTCAACGGTCAATGGTCAAAAGTCAACTTTTTTTATTTTATTTATTTCTTTTTAGTTATTTATTTAATAGAAAAATCATTTAAAAATACTTAAAAATAAGATTTTAAAGTTAGAAAATTTCCTTAAACTCACAAAAATAAATCTAAAAATTCCATTTAGAGCACTAATTAAAAATATTAATCTCAAATAAAATTTATTTATTTATCGAATCATTTTTTTATTATCTAGGCTAGTTTTTCCCTCATCGATTGAATCCTAAATTCGTGCGCATCCAACGTCATCAAAGAACGCACCCATTGTGAGTGAATCTCTATCAATTCCCCGTTTTAATCATGTTTTGGGGTGTATCATGTGTCGTATAATTCTTTTATTATATATATAAACACTTGTGCATACATCATATCCGTGATCAAATGTGTATCAATTGTTGTGTGGATTATATGTAGATTGCATTTATCATTTTCAGTGTACACATTTCATTAGGCACATCAGTTCCCCGTGGGAGACGGGTTGAGCATCAGGTGCCTCATAAGATCGGCTCCGTTTCATTGAGCCTTGATCTCACATTCATCATCATTCATATCATATACTCATCCAAAGTGGTTTGTGTTTGTTTATTTATATATGTTTGCTCACATGTGATTATTGCACAAATTTTCCTTATTAAATAAAACAAGAAATTAATAACAATGTTGTATCGAGGTTCACTCGCCAACTTTTGTTGACCCAAAATATCCCCCGTTTTACACATGATACAGGTGATCCAGCTGAGGCAAGAAACACATAGGAAGGCCTAGAAGAATAAACCAGTTTAAGCTTTGGATTATTTACATAGTTTCATTTCCCTGTAATTGTATGAATTTTTTATTTGGATATTTAAGTTGTCATTTGAATTTAATAAATATGAAACATTTTAGTAAACATCATGAGCTTTGGTGATAACCCAATTTTGCCCCGACTCTTATTCCGCTGCGGGTCGGGGTGTGACAGATTGGTATCAGAGCCATGACTATAGGGATATAGGATAGGTTATTAGACCCTTAGAGCCTATACTATAGTTGATAAAATTTTAAATTGTTTATGCGTTACATACAAAATTCATGATGTTATATGCTTTATGTTTATTTTTACACTCAATGTTACGCAAGCATGCTCACAAATACATGTTATTATACAATGCTCATCATGAATCATATCCATGAGAGCACACACCTCACGATTACCATGATTTGTAATGATTTTTGTATTTTCAACTCACATCAAAGTTAGTTCTTATGACAGGCATGTAGTAACTGGAAGGGTACGAGTACCGGTAGTCGGAATGTCCTGTCTAGGCTTGGCATTCGTATAAATCCAAAATAAAGGACCAGTTTGCCTACCTGGGGACTAACATTGAGAGTACGAAGGACCTATTAGGCCAAAGCATGCTATACCAAACGTCGTGTGAGCTAACCCCACTTTGAGTTGTCATTGTGTCTACACCTGGACACCCTCCTACCATACATCTCGCAATTATATTTTCTGATTTTCATTCGGGTGGTGCGAGTGTTAATCCGCCAACACCAATGTGAATCCTACCGAGCCCAATAGTCATGGGGGCCCACATGACTACACAGGCGATGATATGGGGGACATTGGAGGCCCAAACATGAGCAAACCCAAGACATCCTATGGATGTAGTTCAATTATTGTCAGTTATGTTATTTTTCATTCTTTTTACGACACATGACACCTAGAAAATTCTTAAACTCACAATCTTCCTATGTATTTTCCTGTAGATGTCGGCTAGGCAACTACGTGGAGGTAGAAAGTCACGAAGATCAAACGAACGCTTAGCCACACAAATTGCTGAACAAATGGCCGCAGTGCTTCCTGACATCGTAATTCAAGTTCAACAAGCTCTCACCGCAAATCCCATCAACCCTCCCAATCAAGAGGACCAGAGCGTCGCCTACCCTCCCTCCAAAAAGTGCTCCTACAAACACTTCAAATCTTGCGATCCCCCAAAGTATGAGCGGACCGAAGGTGTTACCGCCCTCCTTCACTGGTTTGAAGAAATGGGTCGGGGTGTGACATCTAGTTTCGACAACGCCTCGTCCACTCAAAAGTGAACGAAACATTCGTCATTAGTCCGAAAATGGTGTAAAAATCAAGGTTTTTAAAAGGTTTTGCTCAGATCTAGTATAGATCTTCGTGAAAACAGAAGTTTTGATGGAAAAAGATGAAGATTTCCGTAAACAGAAGAGATTTGATAAAATGAAGGCAATGGCTTGTGCAAAATCGTTGTAAAACGTTGATAAACACTGTTGTAGTTGAAATCGGGTTGATTCTTATCGGGTTTCGGGAGCTCTGGGTGAAGTTGCAGCAAGTTCAAATGAGAGAAATGGGCTGAGTATTTATAGGTGAAGACAAAAAAAGAGCTGATGGGAGCCAAGTTCGGTCAAACTTGCATGGAAACATGCAAGTTCGGGCGAACTTGCTAGATGTTCAAGGGTCTCTTGTCAAGTTCGGTCGAACTTGCTGATCCTATAAGGAATCAGGCAAGTTCGAGCGAACTTGGGGGAATGAAAGGTTTGTTGTGTTGGCCAGTCAAGTTCGGCCGAACTTGGGTTCACCAAGTTTGAGCGAACTTGACCCAAATGGTTGGGTTTTCTTTGTTTTTGTTCGTTTATCGATTGTTCAGTGATGTAATCGAGTTATAAGGCAATGTTAAGCGATTAAGCGATATATTAAGCGTTGTGATAGCGAGTCAACGCGTGAGAGCGAGTTGCGTGAGTTTACAAGCGATTAAACCACGATAATTCCAATCCACATATGACACATAAACACGTATAACACACAAAACACGTAAACTAATATTACCACATAATTCCAATATACCAAATTAAGTAATTGTGTTGCGATTGCAATGGGATAGCGATGAGATATGCGAAGCGTTGTGTTAAATAAGCGTTTAAATAGTGTTTAGTTGTGATGTAATAATGCGATGTAATGACAAAACATATTTAATTTAATATGAACATTTCTATTAACGAATCTCGGAGTACAAAACTGGAAATCAAAATGATTACACGAAAACAGGAACAACTGAAAATACGGGTTGTTACAGCCTCCCCTACTTTAGGGAATTTCGTCCCGAAATTAAGCAGTGGCCATAACAAAGAGATGTGGATATTTCGTTTTCATATCACTTTCGAGTTCCAAAGTGAACTCGGCGCCGCGTTTGCCTTCCCATCGGACCTTCACGATCGGGATGCGTGAGCATCGAAGTGTCTTGGTTTCTCGATCCATGATCTCAACGGGTTTTTCCACGAAATGGAGCATTTCATTAATTTGCAGATCTTTGAGAGGGACATGCAGATTTTCTTCGGCTAGGCACTTTTTGAGATTAGACACGTGGAAAGTCGGATGTACATTATTAAGTTCCGCCGGTAGTTCGAGATGATAGACTAATTTACCGATCCCTTTCCAGAATCTTAAATGGTCCAACGTACCGAGGCGTTAGCTTTCCTTTCTTCCCGAAGCGGACTACTCCCTTCCATGGTGCAACCTTTAGGAGTACGTGATCTCCCACTTCGAACTGTAGGGGCTTGCGGCGTTTATCGGTGTAACTCTTTTGGCGACTCTGAGCTTTCAAGAGATTGTCTCTGATCTGGAGGATCTTGTCCGTCGTTTCTTGAATTAGCTCGGGACCGGTGATTTGTGCTTCTCCGATCTTGTGCCATGGAATAGGCGATCGACATTTTCTTCCATACAGTGCCTCAAAAGGAGCCATTTGAATGCTGGTATGATAGCTATTATTGTACGAGAATTCGATTAAAGGTAAATGCGTATCCCAGTTAGCACCGAAATCTATGATGCACGCACGAAGCATGTCTTTGAGGGTACGGATCGTGCACTCAGTCTGACCGTCGGTTTGAGGGTGAAAAGCGGTACTGATATTGAGAGTAGTACCGAGAGCGGATTGAAAAGTCTCCCAGAGACGCGAAGTAAAACGACCGTCTCGTTCAGAGATGATGTCACGAGGCGTCCCGTGTCGACAAATGATTTCGTCGGTATAGATTCGGGCTAACCGTTCGACCTTAAAGTCCTCTCGTATAGCAATAAAGTGCGCTGATTGAGTAAGATGATCAACGATAAGCCAAATGCTATCGTGACATGAAGAAGTATGCGGGAGTTGAGTAACGAAGTCCATGGCTATACTCTCACACTTCCACATCGGGATTTCGGGTTGTTCGAGTAAACCAGAGGGCCTTTGATGTTCAGCTTTGACTTTCGAGCAAGTTAAGCACTTTGAGACATACACGGCGATATCCTTTTCATGCCCGGCTACCAGTACTTAGAACGAAGATCGTGGTACATCTTGTCGGCACTGGGATGAATGGAATATCGAGATTTATGAGCTTCGGTCATTAGCAACTCATGAAGGTTATCACGACTAGGAATCCAAATGTGATTAAGATAATAATAAATACCATTAGGCTTAGATACAAGCTGAGTTTCGGCACCACATTCATTTCATCTTCCAAAGTATTCTCGTTAAAACAAGCAAACTGAGCGGAGCAAATAAGAATTTCAAGATCATTCAAAGCTTGAGAGTCACGAACACTATATACATAGCTTCGTCGACTTACAGCATCAGCGACGACGTTTGCTTTGCCGGGATGGTAGCGTATCTCGCAATCGTAATCATTGAGAAGTTCAACCCATCGGCGTTGACGCATATTTAGTTCTTTTTGATTAAAGATATGTTGAAGCTCTTATAGTCGGTGAAGGTACACTTTGTACCATAAAGGTAGTGTCGCCATATCTTCAATGCAAAAACAACTGCACCGAGTTCGAGGTTATAGGTAGTGTAGTTCTTCTCGTGGATCTTGAGTTGTCGGGACGCATACGCGATAACCTTGTCTCGTTGCATAAAGACACAACCAAGACCAAGATTAGAGGCATCACAATAAACAACAAAATCATCGTTTCCGTCGGGTAACACGAGAATGGGAGCGTTGCATAGCATACGCTTGAGAGTTTGAAAAGCTTCTTCTTGCTTGGAGTCCTAAACAAAAGGTTTGTCTTTATGAGTCAAAGCGGTAAGCGGAACGGTGATTTTCGAAAAGTCGGCAATGAATCAACGGTAGGAACCCGCTAATCCAAGAAATGAACGGATTTCGGATGCATTCTTCGGCGTAATCCAACTTTTGACGGCTTTAATCTTTACAGGGTCGACGTGAATTCCTTGACTATTAACGGTGTGGGCCAAGAAATTGGACTTCTTCGAGCCAAAATTCACACTTAGAGAACTTAGCATAGAGACGGTTACCTTGGAGAAGTACGAGGACTAAACGGAGATGGCGCGCGTGTTCGTCTCTCGACTTCGAATAGATAAGGATATCATCGATGAAAAACATGACGAAACGATCTAAGAAAGCTTTACACACACGGTTCATCAAATCCATGAAAACCGCAGGTGCATTTGTAAGACCTAAAGGCATGACCACGAATTCAAAATGGCCATAATGAGTACGAAAGGCGGTTTTCGGAATGTCTTCATCCAACATGCGTAACTGATGATAACTGGAACGAAGATCGATCTTGGAAAAACAAGTAGCACCATGAAGCTGATCAAATAATTCTTCGATATGAGGAAGAGGATAACGGTTCTTTATCTAAGTTCACGATAATCGATGCACATACGGAACGTTCCATCCTTCTTTTTCACGAAAAGGACGGGTGCGCCCCATGGCGAAGTGCTTGGGCGTATGAATCCTTTATCAAGAAGCTCTTGAAGTTGGCTTGATAGCTCGCGCATTTCTGAGGGTGCGAGACGATAAGGAGCTTTAGCAACGGGAGTAGCACCGGGAACTACATCGATACCGAATTCAACATCTCGGGTAGGGGGTAAACCAGGTAAATCACCGGGAAAAACTTTAGGAAATTCACAAACAACGGGAACATCTTTATAAGTCTTCTTTTCTTTCTCCGGGTTCATGATATGGGCGAAGAAAGGAACACATTGCTTTCGCAAACATTTGTGTGCTCGAGTACATAACAAAAGCATCAACTTCTTTGAGGGAGTTTCACCATAAACATGAAGTTGATCACCGTTAGGAAGAGGGAAACGAATCATTTTATCGAAGCATACAACTTCAGCATGGTTTTCACGAAGAAAATCCATACCTACTATGATATAGAAACTACCTAACTGCATAGGTATGAGATTGATTGAGAAGACATGGTTGTTGAGATCGAGAGAACAACCACGTAGGACCGAGTTAACCGTAATGGTTCTTCGGGTGGCGACTTCCGCATAGAAAGTCTTTGGGAGTTTAGCGCGCTTACATTTTAAAACCTTTTTGAATTCTAACGATACACAACAATTATTGGCACCAGTATCAAATAAACATGAAGCATAAATGTCATTTACGAGAAACGTAGCATTGAAAACATTGCTGTCATTCTGAGCCTGGCGATGATTGAGGTTAAAGGCTCTCCCACGTGCAGCCTGAGCTTGTTGCTACTGAGGCTATGGCTGTGTTGGCTGCTGCTGCTGCTGAGGCTCTTGCTTGATAGTACGGTTCGGGCAGGCATTGGCAAGGTGGTTTGGATCACCACACACGTAGCACACACGTGCCTTTGGAGGTGTTGCTTATTGCTGCTGGTTGTTCTGGGGAGCATGCTAAGGAGCTGGCAGTGCTGGAGCTGGAGGGGCTTGAATAGCTGGCTGATGAGGGCCGGTACGGCAACTCACAGTAAAGTGGCCATAGATGTTGCAGTTTGTGCAAAAACGACAGTTTCCACCCACCACATGATGATATGTGCATTTGGAGCACAATGGGTGAGGGCCGGTATACGCACGTTTAGCTGGAGGTGCGTTCTGAGAAGGAGCCTGATAAGGCTGAGAGTTGAGCGGTGTAGCAGCGGCGTAGTTCTTGCTAGGGTTTCCTCTTTTGCGTCCCTGACGCTTTCCCTTCGGATCACTGGATGGTTCGGTAGCATCAGTTGGTTCGGTGATAGCTTGATTAGCGACTTTCGCATGATTCTTGAAATAACCATCTTGAACCCGCTGATCATTGATCTCAGCGGCGAGCATGTAGGTTTCCTCGATAGTTGTAGTACGAGCAACTTTCATGAAATTTGCAACACATTCGGGTAAACCTCGGATGTACTTGTTGATAGCTTTCTCAGTAGTATCAACCTGGCTGGGACAGATAATGCTCAAAATCTTAAATCGAGCAGTATACCCAGCATTGTCAGGACCATCTTGTTTGGTACCCCAAAATTCATTCTCGAGCTTTTGCCTCTCATGTGGAGGACAGAACTCCTTCATCATCACTTACTTGAGTTCCTCCCAAGACATATTATAGGCTTCATCGTTACCACGCCTATTTCTTTCGGCGGTCCACCTGTCGAGAGCACGGGACTGGAAGACTCCTGTAGCGTTCACTGTGCGAAGGTTATCGGGGCATCCACTTTGCCTAAAGGTGACCTCAATGGCGTCAAACCAATGGAACATAGAAGTCGATCCATCATTGCCCGTGAAGGCGAGAGGTGCACAAGCCTTGAAATTCTTGAAGCTGAATCATGGCTTGGGGTTTTTAGTTTTCGAGTCGACTGAGGAGTTACTGCTCACAACATGAATTTCCGAGATGATTTGTTGGATGAATTTTGCCACTTCCTTGGCGACTAGTGAAGCGATGCGCTTGTTGTCACTGTGGCGCTGAGCAGTACGGCGAGTATGAGATTTGAGTGACGATATCTACAATGAAAATATTCAATAGGATGAGATTCGATTAATAGAGTTATGTTCAAAACCTTTATTATTATTATTACAAGTTAGGCATGTTATCACATAAGCACGTAGGCACATAATCACATAAGCACATAAGAACAGAGGCACATAAGCACATATTTGCATGTATTCACCTTCTAATAGTAATAATGCAGAATGCATTTCAAGAGATAGCGTAGCGAGGAAGCGATACATCGTAGCTTAGCGTGAAATAACCGAGAGAAGTAGCGCGTTGCAAGCGGAGCGTTAAGTTGGATTATCTGCGTTTGTTTATTAAGGTTTTAGATTGAGATAGCTATGCGAGTTGTGCATACATTCGATGGAGCGTAAATGTGGTAAATCGAGAAATCGATAAAGTGGAAAATCGTAAAATCCGTAATTCTAACACAAAAATAATAAATAAACTCGATGATGCGTAAATCGACACTTTGCATTTGGACCCACGCTTTGGCCTAATAGATAAACGCTCTCACCACAAGCGGCTAGCGACGTTTACCCTTCCAGTTAATACGTGTTCCAAACCATCGGTATAACCGAGACTTTGGTGAGATTGAAAATAGAAGAATGGTATTCATCATTAAGCTACCGGTTTCACCCCTGACTTAACGACTAGTTCCAAATTGTGGTTGTGCTCGCCGATCACATCGGGAGTTCCACTAGATAGAAATGGAGAATTTCGTCGAGGTTTGGATATCACTCCAAACTCAACGAATATCTCTCATGATGAGTAATACGCGGGATGAGCGATCTTGTCGAGAGTTCTTGGTTATCACACCTAATCTCGACTTGATCCTCTTTTGTGAGATACGAGCGTTTCATAATCATGTGTTGTGGTAGCTTTAGGAAAAGCTAAGTATGTCGTCCGTTTCATGCGGAGTTGTCAGTTCGTACCAAATGGAACTTCTCACTTTGAGGAGTAACACTTCGTAGGAAAAGACTTGTTCGCACGATCGGGTCAGTTCCTAAAGTTTTCGTGTTAAAATCACAAGTTCAAGCAGGTGAGACATCAAGTTTGGCCGAACTTGCACCTAATGGGTCAAGTTCGAGCGAACTTTATATACTTTGTTGTTGAAAATTCGGACTTTGAGAGATGAGGCAAGTTCGGTCAAACTTAGGTCAAGTTCGAGCGAACTTGACCAATTTCCAGCGAACTTGCCCTCAAGTTCGGGCGAACTTGTCTGTTTTCTGCGTTTCGGGCGCGTAGTCGATGCGTAACAGTCAAAATCAGTATCCTAACCATAGACTTAGGATAAACATAGAAGTTCTACCTAATTTCCTACAATTATGGGCTCTTATACCAATCTGTCACACCCCAACCGATGGCGGAAACATCGGGGTAGTGGCACTAGGCGACCAGATTGTCTCATGAGAATTCCATAACAATTATCTATTAACATCATTTAACATTCAACTTCACATACCATTAAACACAATATTTCAAAATAATCATTACACAAACTTGTTTTCCCACAAAAACTAATCAGGTTTGATATCCCTAGATTTTTATTACAAACCATTCTAAACAAAAGCAAACTAAACTAAACTCGGCTATCCAAAGCATCCGATAAGCTAAATCATCAACCTGTTACATACGTTAAAATACAAGTCAATACAATTAAGTAAAGGTGAGCATATATGTTTGAGTACTACTAGCATAATAGAGAAAGCGTTCGCGAACTAATCTAATTACATATCATGATACACCAAAACATATCACACAACATAGGATTATTTCTCATGCTAACTACCGTGAGAAGGCTTGCGCGTCCATCCTAACTAGACCCCGTCGGGTGTAAGCCACACTATAGTACCATACTAGCTAAGGAGGAAAGTTAATGAAAATAAGTCCTAGTCCCATGTTTCTAGTATCACGTAGTGAGCACATATAATCAGATTATTCGTGTGTGATAAACAGATTGATTCGTGAGATGATTTTGATAGAGGAATGTATGTAACACACAAAAAGTGCATTAAAGCGAAAATGGGTCACGTATACTCACTGTGGGTGCGTTTTAGGTAGGATTAGAGATCTAAGAAGAGTTGCGGAGAGCGCCGGATCAGCCTGTAAATGAACAGAAGTGCATCAGTCTTCCGATTTGCTGAAACGGTTAAGTTTTGGTTGAGCAGTAGACAAGTTCGGCCGAACTTGTATGTAGACATACAAGTTCGAGCGAACTTGCAAGGTTCTGAGTGATTTAGAGTCAAGTTCGGTCGAACTTGGCAAGTTTCTTTAGGAAAGTTGACAAGTTCGGGCGAACTTGTGAGAAAACCTTACTGGAAAGACAAGTTCGGGCGAACTTGTATAGTTTCCTAAGAAACTACACAAGTTCGGGCGAACTTGCAAGGAATTTGATGAAAAAGACTTAAGTTCGGTCAAACTTAACCTGGGTGATGGTGATTCTTGAGCGAACTTGAGGTTTTCGAGTCCAAAATCTTGCGTTTTTGCGTCGTTTGCTGAGAAAATCGAGTGCTCGTCCCTCCAACCTTAAGCCACTGAGTAAACCTTAGGCTGGAGAGGTCTTTTTGGAGCGAACTTAGCCATTTTACAGAAACTCGGGCTAATCCGGATGAACTTGGAGGTTCGTACGGGTTAGTCCAGCTTGTGTAAAGTGACGATTTCGTCCTTGTGCTTCCGGATCTGAGATCTAGTTTCAACAACGCCTCGTTCCACTCAAAAGTGAACGAAACATTCGTCGTTAGTCCGAAAATGGTGTAAAAATCAAGGTTTTTAAAAGGTTTTGCTCAGATCTAGTATAGATCTGAGTGAAAATAGAAGTTTTGATGGAAAAAGATTAAGATTTTCGTAAACAGAAGAGATTTGATGAAAACGAAGGGAATGCCTTGTGCAAAATCATGTAAAACGTTGATAAACACTGTTGTAGTTGAAATAGAGTTGATTCTTACTTAGAAAACAGAGGGTTTCGGGTTTCGGGAGCTCTGGGCGAAGTTGCAGCAAGTTCAAATAAGAGAAATGGGCTGAGTATTTATAGGTGAAGACAAAAATAGGGCTGATGGGAGCCAAGTTCGGTCAAACTTGCATGGAAACATGCAAGTTCGGGCGAACTTGCTAGATGTTCAAGGGTATTTTGTCAAGTTCGAGCGAACTTGGGGGAAATGAAAGGTTTGTTGTGTTGGCCAGTCAAGTTCGGCCGAACTTGGGGTCACCAAGTTCGAGCGAACTTGACCCAAATGGTTGGGTTTTCTTCGTTTTTCGTTCGTTTATCGATTGTTCAGCGATGTAATTGAGTTATAAGGCAACGTTAAGCGATTAAGCGATATATTAAGCGTTGTGATAGGGAGTCAACGCGTGAGAGCGAGTTGCATGAGTTTGCGAGCGATTAAACCACGATAATTCCTATCCACATATGACACATAAACACGTATAACACATAATTCCAATATACCAGATTAAGTAATTGTGTTGCGATTGCGATGGGATAGCGATGAGATATGCGAAGTGTTGCGTTAAATAAGCGTTTAAATAGCGTTTAGTTGTGATGTAATAATGCGATGTAATGACAAAACATATTTGATTTAATATGAACATTTCTATTAACGAATCTCGGAGTACAAAACTGGAAATCAAAATGATTACACGAAAATAGGAACAACTGAAAAAACGGGTTGTTACATGCCCCATTACACATGACGCATCTCACAAGTGGTAGTGAGACGAGCCTTATCGCCAAAGCCTCGTGTGTGGGTATCCGATTGAGTGCCACAAAAACAGTTTATTTTCTTTGGTAATCGGTTTGTCCACTGTAGTACTTTTGTTTCAGGAACTCTTTTCGTAAGTCACATACACGAAACACATCCAAAACGATACCCATTTGCCATAAGCATACATCGTCCCTACCCCAAGTGATGATTCTATAGCAATACTTAGCAGTTATTTCAATCTGTCACATCCCAATTTTGTGATAAGGTTTTACCACTGCCCCAAACCCATTTGATGCCCCCATGCGTGGATCGTTAACGTTGGCGTATTTTGCAGAATTTTTTAGTTTCTAAGGCGAAGAGATTGGGGAACCATTCATGCAAGGACCCATAACCTACCCACTTGTCAAGCTAGAAGTAAGTTTGGTCGCCTTCATCCATTTTGACCTTCAAACAACTTTGTACTTCAACCACACGAGACCCTGACCCCTACCCATGTTTATTATACCCTTCCACACCCACCTAAAGTACTATTGAGCAGGATAAGAAAGTAGCACCGGCGCCCTTGGTGTAACGTCTCAATGACCCTTACCCAAAGTTAAGAGGATCCACTTTTAAATCTCACACTCCATTTGGCCATTAGTGCTTTATTTATCATTGATAGACTCCCAATGCCCAGGCCACATTGTTCCAATGGCGCCACTACTTTATACCAAGGAGCCCAAGTAATCTTATTGTTATCAAGACACCCACCCCAAAGAAATTTTCTCAAGTTGTTTAACCACTTACATATGTGCATGAAACAAGGAGAAATAATATATTGGAAGAGTATATAGTACCACCTTGATTAAATGTAGGTCCCTATCCTGTGGATCGTAACGACATTGACAATCAATCAAGGGTGTGGAATCCCCTTGATAGATCAACGAACACAGAAACAAGAATATAAGGTGAAGAACACGAACAAATACTTTAAACTGATCTTCTGTGATTATCAAACACAAACGTTTTACAATCACTCAAGATCACAAGAACCTCACAGCCACTATTTGTGTATTCTCTCACAAAACTCTCTATAACTGCTCTCTCTAGTGTCTAACCATGCATACTAGGCTAGGCCCACGTAACCTTACATAAACAAACTCGGACTAGACATACACAAAGACAAACTCGGACTTGATACACTCCCAAACTCGGACAAGCTTGAAACACTCCGAATTTGTGAAGCTTCCACAAATTCGGACTTCCCAGTGCATTCACAAGTTCGGACAAGCTACATACTCAAAAAATCGGACTCCACTTGAGTATACAAACTCGGACTCCTTTCATATTCATAAACTCGGACTTCCAAGCCTTTACACAAGTTCGGACTCTTGTTATATGATAAAATCGGAGTTTACTTGTGATGTCAAACTCGGAATTCTTGAGGTCTTCATGTCCAAGTCTTGTATAATATCAAAAGACCAAACCGAAGCTGTTGTCACATAACATGCACCAACATTAAAGTCACCCTTCAGCCGAATGATAGTGTTCTAGCCTTCCTTTGTGATAGCTTGTTTTCAAATCTTTTAACTACTGGTCTCCAATTTTTTACAATCCCCAAGTTCCCCACCCCCAACCCCTGGTAAACCAAGGTAAATAAATGGAAAGACCCACGTTTTGTAATCAAGTATTAATGCCATACGAGATTTCTCGCCATTACTTTTTGTTAAGTTAACTTTAAGCCTTGATGAAAAGCACAAGCATCTAAGCATTATAGCTAGATTATGTAAGTTTGACTCGGACAATTCGCCCATTAATAGTACATCATCTGGGTAAAGTAAGTAGAGATAGTAGGACACGCACCTGGTGTTTTTATACCCTTTATAATCCCTAAAGCCTTTGCCTTTTCTATGGCCACGCGAAGAGCTTCCAATTATGAAAAGTAGAGGAGAAAGCAGATCACCTTGTCGAACTCCTCTTTGGATATTGAATTCCAAAGTTGGTGAACCATTTACTAGTATCGAAGATCTAGCAGAGGAGAGAATACCCGAAACCCCTTTTCTCGATAATGCCGAGAAACCCATTTGTGATAGAACCGAATCCAAGAAGCCCTAATTCATGGAATCGAAAGCCTTTTCAAAATCCACCTTAAATAACATTACGCTGCGTTTGGCCTTTTTATCCCATAAGACAATTTAATTCACAATTAACGGACCCTCAAGGATGCTTTTACCTTCAATATAAGTGGATTGTATATCACTAACCACCGAACCAATCACCCTTTTTTAATCTTAAGGCGAGTATTTTTTATATCACCTTTGGGATACAACCGATTGGGTTGATCCATCGGAAGTTATTGATTGTTTAAGGGCTTGATATTTTCTAAACAAGCGCAATGAAACTAGAATAACACCCTTGGTTTAATTTCCCATGGATATAGAAATAATCCAACAAAGTGTAAAAAATCTGACTCGAATTTGTCCCACAATCTTTTATGAAATGAAACACGAACCCATCGAGACGGGTGTCTTTTCTCCGCTACAACTCCAAACCGCTTCTTTTATTTCCTCTTTTGCGAAACGTTTGACTAGCATGGCCATCTAGGATGAGTCGAGTCTTTTAAAACCGTTGTTGACAAACCTTGGTCTTACAAGGTGTTGTTCCTTAAATAATGTTTTGAAATGTACTTTTATTTCCAATTTGAGCTCATCCGGTTGGGACACTCATACACTATTAAAATTCAGCCCGATTGTTTTTTATGTCCTTTTATTTTTCCATGGAAAAAGGACGAATTTTCGTCCTCGTCCACCACCCATTTTATCTTCGCCATTTTCCTTAGGTCCTCCATCCTATTTTCATCCAATTCATTAATTGTCTTCAGCCATGCCTCTCTTTCTTTAATCTCCACATCGGACAAAACCACTGTTTCCGCTTCACATCTAACGTATCCACTTTCTTTCTTTTTTTAAATCAAACAATAACCCACTGTTACTTATTTTCTTCCCTTTACACCAAGGTTTGATTGCAGCTTTAATTGCTTTCAAACGAGCTACCATAAGTTTGTCAGGCGGATAAAATGTGCGGGATATAAGTATGACAGATTTTTTATTTCTGTACGACAAATTTTGAAATATGTAGGATAATGTGTTTTTGTTTAATTAACGAGATAAAATAATTAATGAGAGGATTTATAAACTATTTATTGTTTTACTATTATACACTTTTTCTCGGTAGAGTGAGTCTATTAACAGTGTTTTTTTCTAATAATTATAGAAGGCCTTATGGACCATTAGATTGTAATTTTGTATTGATGAGATTGATTAGTGACATTTTTGTAAATTTTGTTTAAATTTTAATGAGATTTAATGGCACAGGGGTATAAATGTAATTTCAGTGTGTCTTAAATTCAGAAGCTCACATGCAACTTCCCCGTCTTCTTTAAATATCAATAACTATTTTTATTCTTAATTGGTTTACACCATAATAACAAGCATTTTTATCTTTAATATGCATTCCATATTGATATATAAAAAAATAGCGTTTCAACTAGGTGTTTTTCGTCCACGGTGTTTTTTGTTCAGTTTATCTTATGGTGTTTTGATTGTAGCGTGTACATAGCGTTTTATTTTGGAGTTAACAAAGGGTTCATTGTGTAGTGTTTTATTAGTAGCAGGTATACGATATTTTATTTTTTTATAACAAAGGGTACATGATGTTATATTATGCATATAACAAATGTTCTATGGTGTTTTATTTTATAGAAACATGGTGTTTTATCATAATTGAATAACTATTTAATTACTCTTATTCCTTTCACCCTTAATTTTAATAATTATCACATGTCTATAATAAATGAGTATAAGTGATTAATTTTTTTCTGGACATTTTGATATAAATTTTCTTACCAAGGGTCGACCAAATAGCTTTGCACACAAAAAAATAGTAAAGTACATGGAGAGTCTCTGTGGTTTTCCAAAATTTTGAACTTCATTCCTATTTTTTTCCGAAAGTATATGGATACTCCTTGTGGTTTGAATTTTGTAACGCATTTAGTCCCCATTTTTGCCAAAAGTACATGGATGGTCCATGTGGTTTGCCCTTTATAACGCATTTAGTCCATAACTTGGACCTCCCTGATGTCACACCCAACCAATGCCGGAAACATTGAGATGTGGCACTAAGCGACGAGATTGCTCGAGAGGATCCATAACGACTATTAACGTGACAATTATTAATTAAGTTTAAATTTCATAAATACTAATCAAATCCATACAAATATCCAAAGCAAATACAAATTTGTCTCAAACAACATAACAAAACATAGCTAAATTAGGCGTGTATCTAGAACCTAATCCATTTTCCAGCATACGGTCCCTCATCCTGTTACATACATTAAAATAAAAGTCAATACAAATATATAAAGGTGAGTACACAAGTTTGGCATATATAATAGTAATCAAAGCGTTTCGCAAAACCAGCATGTATAAACGTACTAAGTGAATCATGTAAGCTATTGGCATCGATACAAGCTAACCAAACAGACTATGTGTGAGATGCGTGACACGTGTCCACCGAAGTGTCCACGCACGTAAACAAGTAAAGTAAAGCGTGCCTTAACAACCCCTGAACCTACGGTTGGCGGGTCAACCTATAGCGCTATCATGTTAAGGGTGGTAGTACGAGTCATCAAGCGTAAGCCTACGCACACAACAATTCACTGTTTCACGTATAGCATGCAAGAGAGGTTTGCGTTTAAAGCGTTTAAGTTTCGTGTACAGTGTAGTTTTTACAGAGAACGTATATAACACCCAAAAAGTGTGTTAAAGCGAAAAGGGGTCAAGTATACACATTGTGCGTGTTTAAACAGTTAAACACGAGCGGATGGAGCGGGGAGAGCGCCGGATCAGCCTGCATGCGGGAAAAAAAGTGCATCAGTCTTCCATAGTGCTGAAACGGTCGAAATGGAGAGTCGTGGGGGAAACAGGCAGTTTGTACGAACCGTGCCTCGTATGAATTGGGTCAGTTCTTACGAACTGGCCAGTTTGTACGAGTTGTGCACTTGTACGAGGTAGGCTTGGTGCGAATTAACCTGTTTCGTGTCCAAAATCGAGTGTTTTTCGAGTCGTTCTTCGGGAAATCAAGTGTTCATCCTCCAGCCTTAAGCTACCGATCAAACCTAGTGTCGGAGAGGTCTTTGGAGCGAGTTAGTCATTTGTGGGAACTTGGACTGGCTCATACGAACTGAGGTCTTTGGAGCGAGTTAGTCATTTGTGGGAACTTGGACTGGTTCGTACGAACTGGGCAGTTCGTATGAGCCAGTCCAGTTCGCACGAGGGACTGTCTACGTCTTCGTGCATCCGGGACTGAGTTCTCGTCTGAATCGGATGTTATTTCGAGTCCTTTTCATGACGGTTTCGACACCGCTTCGTCTCATTATCTAGTGAATGAATCATATGTCAGTTTTTGTCCATTTTAGTGTCAAAATCAAGTTTAAAACAGTTCTCCTAGGATTGAACACTTTGGTAAGTTGAAATAACAATATTTCTAACTTGGGAAGCCAAAGCTAAACCTAGTATACTCGTTTAAGTGTGAATCCAAGGTAAAAACATAAAGTTTTATGAAAAAATGAAGGTTTTCATAAACAGAATAAGTTTGAGTGAAAGCAGAGATAAACTCGTGTAAATCGATGTGGAGATTGTTGTGGTTTGTGTGACAAGAGTTGTTACTTACTTTAAAAACAGAGAAAAACGGGTAGAAGACGGTCTGTGCGAAGTCGCAGCAAGGGGAGTGTATGTGTGAGAGTGTGGTATTTATAGAGGAGAAGGAAGGGAAGGTTAGGAAGCAATTCGTGCGATGTGGTCAATTCGTACAAGTTGGTCAATTCGCACGAGTTGGTCAATTCGTACGAGTTGGCCTAATTTTTGCTAATCGTTTCCAGTTCGCACGTCGGCTGTTCGTTTGGTGTTTTTGTTTGTATTAGTTAGTTAGTTCAAGTTCGTTAAGCGTTTTGTCTAGGCACTAAGCGTTGTGTTGTGTATTAGTGCGATAAATCGAATTAAGCGAGCGAGCGAGCGTTTAAGTGAGTATAAAGCATGTATAACACATAAACACCCATAATAACAATATAACCATGTTAAGTTTGCGTTGTGATGTGCGTTCAAGTATTAAGCATCTAAATGCGATAATTAAGCGAAATAAAATGCATTTAAAATATTGTTAACCCTTTTTATAATAGAATCTCGAGTACAAAGTGGTTACAAATACGATAAAACGGATACATTTGGAAATGTCGGGTTGTTACACCTGAAACCTTTAGATTTGTTAGTTGGGTACTGACTGCGTTATACAGTTTAAAGCACATGGACCATTCGTATATTTTTGAAAAGTTAGAAACAAATCCAAAATTTTGGAAAACCACATAACTATCTATAAAGGGATGATATCTTATTTTATAAAGGATAATTTATTAATTATATTGGGTTTATTTATAAATATTCTTTGCTCGGATGAAATTCATCGGCCTAATGAGCCTTGGAGTGCCCTAGTAAATAACCTCAAGATAAACGTGTACATTGCGCATTTAGACAAATGAAAGGAGTTCAGTTATTCATTCAGTCGATCACTCGATTGTAGGTTTCGATTTTTTAGTTGCTTTGCCATTCGACAAGTTTTATCATTCTTAGGGGACCCGGGGTGGTCACGTTATACCATCCGGTCACACGTGATGGAGACTCACACACCGCCGCCGCCCTTAAAGTTCACACGTGAACTTTGAAACACGTGATATATATCACGTGTTAACATTCAAATTGTAGCCGTTAATTTATGAACGTTGGGTGATTTTATTTATATATCCAAACCCCTATTTTTAAACAATTCAAAACATACAACTTCAACCTCAAAATCTCTTTCAAAATTGAATACAAAAATGGATGGTTCAAGCAAGAGAGGTTCGGGTTCTAGCAAAAGAGGTTCGGGTTCGAGGAAGAATCCCGTACGACCCAAGGTTCGAGCGAATCTTAGCGAGCCGGCGCGCTTTGGAAGGTTGCAAGACGAATCCGACCAAATCCCACATTTTCAAACGCAAAAATTTACAACCTTTCAAACCCAACAATTTCCACCTTTTCGATCACAACCGTATCAAAAATCACCGTTCGTTCCACCGTGTCAACCTCAACAATTTCAACCCCACCCGTTCCCATACTATCAAACCCAACCCCACCAAGTCGACCCACTAGAAGATGACACCCTCATTCATCGTTTTGCAAGAGCGTACCATGAACCGCAACAAAGCCTCGATGACGATGAAGATGATGACGACGTTCAAGAAGACGAAGAAGAAGACCGAGAAGACGTCGAACAAGATGTTCAAGAAGTTGTCCCAAATTCCGATCGGAGACCATGGTGTAGCGAGGATGAGGTCGCCTTGGTCAAGGCGTTCTTGCACAACTCCGAAACCAAGAAATTTTCCAACGAGCAAACGAAAGACACGTTTTGGAGACGAGTCATGGCTCATTTTAGCAAACTTCCCGGTGCAACCGATCGAAACATTGATAAAATGACGTCGAAGTGGGGCGATTTGAACCGCAAAATTAGCAAATTCAACGGTTGTTTCATTCTAGTGGTACGTTTTTTATAAAACCGATTTTTTATTTTTTATTTCATAACACTGTATGTTTTTTATTTTTTAAAAAGAGTTTACATTTTTTTAATAAAAACAATTTTTTATATAAAAACAGTTTTTAATAAAAAACAGTTTTTTAATAAAAAACAATTTTTTTAATAAAAACAGTATAATTTCTAATAACTTTTTTATTTTTTGTAGAACCGAAATCCACAAAGTGGAGCAAGCGAGGCGACTATCATAGAATCCACCTTGGCCTTGTATTGTCAAACATACAAAAAGAGGGGTTTTCCACATATCGAGGCATGGAAGGTCGCGAGAAATCACCCGAAGTGGGTACCGGTTACATTGGTCGACATGGGTGGGCCGACGGCTCCAAAGAGGAGGTCCCAAACGATCAAAGACCTCGGAATCGGGGAACTACACGACTTTCGCGTCGGATAACTTGCCCCAAATGAATTTGAACGACAACTCCGATGACGAACCCAATCAACCCGTTGACGAACCCGTTCAAGAAGATACACCTACAAGGCCGCATTGCAAGAAAAGTGGTGAATCGTCAAGTTAAGGAAAGGAAGCGGTGGCGGAGTCGATCGAAGAGGCGAAATTGGCGGAAACAAGCGAATCCAAAGAAAGAAGAGAAAAAACTAATGTCCGCAAAACTTTTACGCGAGCATGCGTATATGGGACACTTGAAAGCAATAGAAAGACAAAATGATTTAAAAATCTTGTGTGAGCCGCACACACATCTCGACGAACCATTCAAGTCAATCGTAATCCAACAAAAACGCGAGATTTGTGAAAGGGGGGGGGGAGATGCCATCCGTTTAAGTCGGTCTTTTTAGGTTATTTTCTCCAATGTTTATTTTTTATTTATTTTATATTTTAGTATGTAATTTAGGTTTTATTTAAATGAATTTTATAATTTTAGTGTTTTATTGTTAATTTATTAATCAAAAAATATAAAAGCAAGTGATGAAATTTATACAAGTGATGACCATTTCCACTAAAAAAGGTTGTGAGTGATGGAATAATGGTTGATGGCATGACGAAACTTGATTGGAAGTTGTGAGTGAGTGATGAGTGATGACCACCGGGTAGGGGCACTCCACTAGTGATGGAATTCTATCACTTACAACATCCAATCAAATTCCGTCATGTCATGGAGCTTTATTCCATTACTAGTGATAGATTTAAATGGAAATGCTCATCACTAGTGATGGTTTTTTAATAAAACTATTAATTATAAATTTCATTTAAATAAAAAACAATATTTCTATACATACAACTTAAAAATAACCATGTAAAAAAAAAAAGATACATAAACAAAACATACTCTTCGTCCGAATCCGGAAATTACAAACCTAAAGAACCTACAAGTTCAATTAAATCATATCTCAACTGAAAGTGAAGTTTTTCATTGCGCAAGTCTTGTTGGACATTTTCGGGAATGGGAGCTTTTGTGGCGGGATCCAGCACCCAATCTGGAGATATTGCACGGCCGTCTTCTTTAATTAGCATATTGTGCAATATGATACATGCATATACTATGTTATGGATTGTTTTTTATTCATCACACGAACCGGTCGGTTTAGTATCCCCCATCTACCCTTTAAAACACCAAAAGTCCTCTCAACATCTTTTCTTGCCGATTCTTGCAACTTATTGAACGTCTTTTCTTTAAGCTCGACAGGAAATGAAGGACCTTTCACAAAAACATACCATGATGGGTAGATACCATCCACAAGAAGAAAGCCTCGTCTGTAATATCTTCTGTTAACCATAAACGGACAGAAAGGTGCGGAACCATCTGTTACGCTTTGAAACAACGTCGATGTGTACAAAACATTCATGTCGTTGTTTGAACCAGGAACACCAAAATACGAATGCCAAATCCATATATCATTCGACGCCACTATTTTTGTTTTTATCACACTAACAAACACTTATTTTATTATATTTCTTGTTTTATGCACTCACAATAATTTAATGGATGATCAATAGTAGTTTTTATATATAAATTTTATTACACTCACAAACACTTATTTTATTATATTCACGCGAAGTTCTGTCCGACATTGCTAAGTATTCATCAAATTCATCAGGAGGGTTACATGTCGCTAGTTGGCGAATGGCGGACGTGCATTTTTGTATCGACGTGAAACTTCATTTGCCCCTCCCGTCGTAACGTTCTTGAAACCATTCTTCGCTTGCTTCGATGTCTCCTACAATCTTTAAAAATAAATCTTTTGGTAAACGAAACCGATCTCTAAACGCTTTGGCATTGTAGACCGGATTCTCCACAAAGTAATCCTTCATTAACACTTTGTTGGCATGTATACGATCACGATCCACTATTTTCTTCTTTGAGCGGCTCGAACTTTCAAGTTCGTTATACACCTTCTCGAAAAATTCAGGCGTGTCATTGTCGGAAGACATACCGTTATCGGTGTCAATCGGAAACGAATCCGTAGAAAATTCCGTTTTTAAAAGTATGCAAGATTGTATTTTTGTAGGTTAAAAGGATTGTATTTTTTATTTGAGTTTGAAGATTGTATGTATATATATAGCATGGAAAAGAAGGTTTTTTTAATAAAATCTCCTCCAACGGTCATCATCATCACCAACGGTACAAAATTTCAAAAGTTCAACGCGTGATAGCTACCACGCGTGTCAAGTCCACGCGTTATGAAGTCGGCGGCGACGGTGTATCACGCGTTATAAGGCGTTGTCGATGCTTGATAACAGGGCACCCCGTCTCCCCTTAGAGCATTCACATTCCATCCGTCAAACCTTTCCTATCTTTAAAATTTTAAAAAAATATACTAAAAGCTACTGTATCTCATCCACCATTTCTCTATCCCACCCATATATTTCAAAAATTGATACGATAGCTTTTTATATAAAAAAAACTACTATTATCATCCATTAAATTATTGTGAGTGCATAAAAATGAGAAATATAATGAAATAAGTGTTTGCGAGTGTGATAAAATTTATATATAAAAACTACTATTCATCATCCATTAAATTATTGCGAGTGCAAAAAAACCAGAAATATAATAAAATAAGTGTTTGTGAGTGTGATAAAATTTATATATAAAAACTACTATTCATCATCCATTAAATTATTGTGAGTGCATAAAAACAAGAAATATAATAAAATAAGTGTTTGTGTGATAAAAACAAAAATAGTGGATAGGATGTAGGAGGTTTTTTTTAAATAAGAGATAAATTTTGAAAAATATGATTTTTAATTATACTATAGGGTAGAAAATAATATAGGGGACGTGACTCGTCTTATCACGTACGCCATTTGCGACATGAGAAAATATATTAATTTGGTTTTCATGCTTCTTTTGACGTGTTTAAAGAAAATATGTTAATTTGGTTTTCATGCTTCTTCTGTCGTGTTAAGATTATAAGCAAAATAAGGTTTTTTTTTCTTTTTACACGCAGCTCCCAGTGTGTGTTTGAGTAAGTGTGAATATATGTGTGATATGAGTTGGTGTATCTATAATAAGAGTAGTGGAAACAGAATTTGTTGTTCTGACGGTCATAATAAGTTTTCTTCTCTACCGTCTAAAGCTAGATAGCCATAGTGGATAATAATCCACTATGGCCCATGGCCCCCCAAGACCCATCTTACCTGGCTCGTTGGATTGACTAAGAATTCAAACCCACCATCTATTCAAGTAGTTTCAAACTCACATCTGGTTGTGAATTTCTTTTAATCCATGTCGTCTATAGGACTTGAACTCACGACCTCCCCTTCCGTTATCCTTTAAGTGTAATCATTTTGCAAAATGAAAGGCAAGCAGAAAATGGAAGCAGGTATTTACGTTTACTTAAATATTGGTCGTTTCATTGGGGAGACCGTCAATCTCGAATGTAGCTCCATAAGTTTCTCAAAGAAAAAAGTCGACGAATAACGTGAGCGATGGGTTAACATGTCAACATCTTAGTACACAAAATGTAACATATTTACCCATCGCTCATTACCAAAAAAAACATCTTATTACACAGTGGAAAATTGTGTATTCATAGTGGGTGTTGGGTGACAGACGAGCTAGTAGAAAAGTCTTTCGACCCATTAACAGTGCCACCGGCCCAAAATCGATGGTGCAAGTGTGCAACAGGTTTGCCATTAAGCCCAGCTACTAAACCTATCCATTTGTCAAATGGCAAAATAAAGCATATGGTTTGCATGGTCTTAATATATAAGTATAGAACAATTACATTATTCAATCAAGCCGATTTGAACCCGCTCCAACCGAACCAAGTTAAATATTTGGTTGAAACGAATTTGGTTTTCGGTTTCAAAAATCTAATTTTGGTTTAAACCGAATATCTAATAGTTATTTAAGCTTTGTCACAATGTTTTAAAAACCGGTTTTTAAATCATACCGGGTTGGGGTTAAAAATGGTTCAACTGGTTGTACCGAACGGTTCAACCGGGTTGACTAGTTAACTATATAAATCTATAAAATATAATTTCAATTAAAAACAATTAAACAAGTATTAATCATTAAAGTATTAAACTGAAGTTAATGTTGGTGTGGTGAATCGAAATACAGTCAACATTATTAAGAAAATTAATTGTACCATGAAATTGTTCTCGGTTACTTGTCGTTCCCAGAAAGAAAATAAAAAAATGACAACTTTGTAGCAGTTGTTGTTGTTGAGCTTTGATCAATGGAGAGTGTAGAACTGTTGCTTTTTGTTAGTTTGAAGGATGAACTTTGAGTCTTTGATCGAAGTGGGTAGTGGGCACTAGGTTTTAATTATGATTTAAGAAGGTTAATAGTAAGTTTTTTGGGCCATTAAAGTCCGTATTTCATGCTTGGGCCGGTACCGGAATCCAGTTTAAACCGCCGGTATAATATATTTTCCGCTGCCTCAAAGTACCGGCATGATTCGTGCCGCCTTTTCATCCGACATCCGGTTCAACCGGTTTAACCGGCCGGTATGAACCGGTTTTTAAAACATTGCTTTGTCATTTAGCCCAATCCAAATGTTTAGCCCAATTTTATTTAGCCCAACTAATTCAATAACAAATAATGGTTAAAATGTGTGTGTGTTCGGTTTAAAATCGAAAAGGGAACCGAATTTGAATTTAGTCTGTTGTTCTGTCTGGAACTTCCTAGATTTTTAGTTTGGTTCGGTTTTATATTTCGACCAAAAAGAACTTGAAACTGAATAAAGTGATTACCTACGTTTTCACTACCTACGCTTTTAAAATGTTGTATCTATTCGTTATCTAGTTTTAATTTGTAATAATTTTTTTTTAACTTAATATGATAATATAACATATATAAGCCAGAAAACTTGTCAAGTTACATCAAAACAGAAGGTAGCCGGGCAACAAGGTAGCCGGGCAACAAGCTGCGCCGCCAATCCTTTCTGAATTGCAAACCCTAACCTTCCAAATACAAACCCTTGCCCCCTTGGGGTTGAACAATTGCTGTAGACGACCCGTTGAACCCTCGTCAAGAAGTGGATAGCTTCTGGCGCTAGGGAGCCAAAAGTATCAAAGGCAAAAGGGACGAAGACATGCTGGTTCTTTGCGCAAGCTTTAGCGTGCTTATCCACTTTCTTTGATTCTGCCTTTCTTGCAGCTTGTCCAGCTACAAACCCGTTTTCCCTTAAACCAACCAAAGGGGAAACCCCCGTGAGGTCTACACAAGCATGTTTCCCCCCAGCCCAGCCAAAGACGAGCAGATCCGCTGGTCTCAGAGTAGATCTCCCTTCCATAGGGTCCGTGAGGAAATTCACAGGGGCCTCTTTCTTAGCCAAAATCCCAGCTCTTCTTAAGATGTCCCACAAAGCATCACGCACCCAGTCGTGCCGATATTTGAACCCAGGGAGCTCTTTACAGTGAACTGCATGCTCCCCGTATTTATCCATACAAGCTTTACGACATATCGGGCAAGTTTCATCTTCCGGTTACATAGGGATCATCAACCGGTATTTGAGAATGGCTCTATATTCTACTGCAGACATACATTGTCCCAACCCCTCAATTGGTATAACGGTCAAAAATTCCTGAGCATGGGGGCCTTTCAGACACTCAAACACCGCCTTCTGGCGGGATGACAAATCAAAAGCTTCTCCCAGGCTTTGAGCGATTTTGCTAAACAGAGCATTCGCCAAAGTTTTTTGTGGCTTCGAGGGGGCGGTGTCCTTATTAGAGAAACCGCCAATATCCAAGTCTGGGAGAGAGACATTAAGCGTTCAAGTGCCTGCTGATAGTCCGGGTCAAGCCCGACGACCTCACAGTTTCGAAGGATATGATCCTGTAGTTCCCAAGAATGAGCTCTAGACGCCACAAAGGCATAAGCCCCAACATCTCGAGCTGAGAAGAGGCCCAAACCACCTAGACGCATTGGCAAAGATGCCAGACGCTACTGGAGGTCACCAAAGAAGGGGCCGCCACCCACTACTATGTCTTCTATAGCCTCTCTAAGGCCATCGTCGAACACTAACTTCCATTAACAAATATGTTATGTTTATAAAAAATAGTTATTTTACCCTTGTGAATACAATAGTCATCTACCCTAAACTTGATATATTTTTACTAAGGTTTTGTTATAAGCTAAACTTGTTACAAACCTAAACATACAACTTTTTAAACTTAGGTGTTAAACATGTAATTAGCGAAACCGATAATTCATGAAAAAAATATAGAAAAATTAGCACTATTTTATAACTATTTTTTTTATTATTTTCATAGATAACCATATCAATATTTAAGTTGTCAATGTATTATTTAGTAGAATGAATTTCCATAAAACCCCTGGGACTATGTTTAGCAAATCCTTTCATGGAATCTAACTTTTTGTCAAGTATTTTAATTATATGTTTTAGAAAACTAATAACTTTTATAATTTTTGATCATTTTCATATATGAGGTTTTTTTTTTAAATCTACATTTAATGCATACTTAATAATTTGGAGTTTGATTGTTATTATTAGAAATTAGGTATTTATAATTTTGTGATTTCTTTATTAACTTTGGGAGTGTTTGATTTGAAGGTCTAAAACGAATTGTGTTAATTGAAAATGATAAAAGAAAATATTTATTAGATGTATAAATGTTGTCCGGGGTTCGATTTTTTTTCCAGATGTATTGGGTTTCGTCCTAAACAGTGGCGAAACTTGAGGTTTCTGACCGGGGGTCGGAAGTCACCGAACCTAAAATTATACCTACAAAATTATAAACCCGGGGGTCGAAAACGTATATACCTAAAAAATTCTATACGAAAACTATATACCGGACACTACTGAGCGAAAAGTTTGGGGGCTCGGGCGCCCCCCAGCCCCCAACTAAGCTACGCCCTTGCTCCTAAATTGGTGTATACATCCATTATAGTTTAATGGAGATGGATATGATCTGATGGTTCCGTTGATCCGTCAGTGACCTAAATTTGTCGTTAAAAATATGTATACATATTTAAATTAGATAAGATATATGAATTAAAGGTTTTTAAGAAAAGATTATTAATACACCATTAAAACTACTTGTTACACCACTAATGAGAGATGGTATTTTAGTGGTGTAAATATCTATATCATATTTGTTTTCTTAAGCATTTAATAATTATTAATAACTACATTTAATATGTAACTATTTGTTTTATTCCAATCAAAATATAAGGAGTACAAGAAACCATATCTACCTAAAAATACATAATTTCATATAAATATTTTCAAATTTCTTTTCCGCTTTTACCCTTACTCTTCTCTCAAGCTGTTAAGAAGTCTAATATTTAACAGCTCATTACTTATTTTTTTTTGGGAAATTTTAACTAATTATAACCACATTAAATACTCACCCTAACAAAAATCAAAAAATCAAAAAAAGAAAAAAAAATTCACCTAAATCTCCAAACTAAAGTGTTTGTAGTTGAATGTTGAGTCTTCTCCTTTTAAAAGAGTTTGGACATGACCCAACAATTGATTCACCAGTTTTATTGCTGTTGTTACATGCAGCCTCCAACACACCAGTTGGACTCTTTGGCATTGCTGTCAATGTACCACTCCTTAAGCTCATTGTACAATCACCATTTAACTCTTTCAATAATTCCATGCATTTAAGAATCCTCTCCTGCAAAAATAAAAAAGAATTAAGAATCTTTCAATGCTACTTAAAAGTTAAAATAAAGGTCTTTCTTTCATGGAAAAGTCCTAAAATGTACAACACTTAATGCCAGTTTCCGGAGACAATCAGGGGACTTAATCAAACTTTTAAAGGGGACAATCGGAATTTTTGCCTAAAAGATTATTTTTTAAGGGAGTGGCCGCTCCGAACTAATGAGTAGGTCCGCCCGTGCTTATTGCATACTACACAAGTCTACATACCACTTGTCTTGGACAGACTCATGGTTGGAAAAATCTCGACTACTCTCTGATTAGTCGCCGATTAATCACTAATCAGAGGTTCACCGATTAACGGCCGATTAATCACTAGGCGGTAAATGGCGGTCCTGTTTTGGCCAAATTTTGGCCGGATTTAGACCAAATTTTGACCAAACAATATAAATTCCCACTAATTACTTTAAAAAATGGGTCAATGAGGGGTAAAACTTGTTTACTTTAAAAAAACTACATATAAAAATGTATGTATATATATATATCTACAAATTACATATAAAAATCCCAATTAGATTAATTTCGATTAATCCCTATTAATCTCGATTAATCGCTAGTCGATACCCCACCGACCGACTAACGCCTAGCGATTCTTACAACGCTACTTTTGGTTTTTGTCTTCTTTGTGTTTTTTATAAGATCCAATGATTTTACAGGAGATCAAGCAAGTTGAGTTTGATATATATGAGCTATTAATACTTGTACCTTATGCAACAAACCTTGTACACTCTTTTTTTATTTACAACTTTGATGTTGAGTGTACAACTAAACATGCAAAATTTACAACATTTATGGACCATTAACTCATAAATTCATTTCATTACCTTTGGAACATGTTGAGCAAGTAAAGAGATCTGAGTTGATCCCACCATATGAATGGCCACTGCTGCTGCTATCTCAGAAGGTCTAAACTCCAAGAACTCCACCCCTAAACATAGTAATAATTACAATTTTACCCCTCATTTTTTTTCAATAAATCTATGAAATCAGTCATAAAAATCACATCTTTTACCTTTCAACAAGCTTAAAATGAGTTGGGTTGATGTCAAAATCCAAGATTTTGAAACAGGTTGACCATGGTTGACTTTCACAAGAAAATAATGAATAAAAGAGAATGGTGTGACTGCTTGTACCCTCCATTTCAATGTGGTCAATACAAGCAGCTCCATTTTCTTAATGGATGTTGCCTCAAACACAAATCTTGATCCACCCACCTGCAAGTTTAATCATAAATCCAACTTTTTGGTCAAATTTACTTTGACCCAACAAAATAGTCAACACCTTTACTCCTAATTGGATCTTCACCTGCAAATCTTGAATTAGTGGTGTTTCAGTCTCTTCCATTTTGGCTGCCAATGATAAACAGGCTACAGCTAGCAACTGCATCATCCATTCTTTGGCCTTACATCAACAAAACCATAAAAAAAAAAATTTGTAACAAATTAATATAATTTGATAAAATAAAAATGATAACTTACAGGTAATTCATATACTGCAAGAAATCTGTCCAAGTAATTAACTGATAAATATGCAGTTAAAGGTCCAAAATTGAAATAAGCATGAACCTGCATAAATCATTAAGCATTTTTACAAATTAATAATCTTCTCAATTTTTTAAGAAAAATGAATCAAGATTGACAAAAATCTCAAAAAAGAATTTATTTTTACAAATTAATAATCTTTTCAATTTTTTAAGAAAAGATGAATCAAGATTGACAAAAATCCCAAAAATTTGCATTTTCACAAACCAATAATCTTTTCAATATATGAACCAAGATTGACAAAAATCCCAAAAAAAATAAAAAAAATAAAAATTTTGCAAACCTTTGTGATCCAATCAACAGCCTCTTGTCTTGCAGCAATATCCAACTTCCCATTTTTAATATAATCCAAATAATCAAAAAAACCAACAAATTGTTCACATTCTTTTTCAACCAACAAATCCAACCTCTCATCAGACCAATCAAGAACAGAGTCCTCTGTTTCAAGAAAATTGACTCTTTGACTTTGGTCAACATTTTGATGATGACCATGATCATCATAGTCATAAAAGATGCTGTCATTGTCTTCTGCACACAACAAACTTGATGACAAGCAATCAAGACTTGGTGCCATATCAAGATCCCTAAAAATAATAATATTTTTTACTAGAGTTTCATAGATTCAAAATCTTCAGATTGCTGAAACTATGGGAGTTTGTTGTGTAGTTTTTTTTTTAAAAGAAAAAATATTTTGGGGAGAGAGAATGAAGCTCTTTGTTCTCTCTTGTTCTCACTAGAAAAATATAATTACAAGTGAGAGGAGGAAAGAATGAAGCTTATGTAGAGGAAATGGTAGAAGAGGGGGAGGGGGTGGTGTGTGTTGTTCAGCGTGAGAGTGCATGCGTGTGAGGAGGGGACTTTTTTTCACTATATTTTTCTAATATTATAAACTAAATGTGTATGTGTGTGTGAGTGAGAGAGAGACGGAGAGTGTATGAGAGCGGAGGTAATTTTTTATATTTTATTCACATTCTTTTCGTAATAAGACCGTTTAAAGAGTATAAAAAGTGGTTGTGAATGGAAAAAAAAGAAAATATTATTGTTCATTCCTATAATTTTTTAATATATTTTAAAAATAAGTATGAGTGGAGGAAAAAGAAAAGACAATAATAAATGTATATAAAATACTATTTAATTGAAAAGAAAAGATAAAATATATTGTTTTTAGTGTAATATATGATAAAAATTTGATGGAATGGTTTTTGGTGTAATATAGGGTAAAAATTTGATGGAATAAATGTGAATGCTCCAAGAAACTAAATTGTGTGAGAGAGATGTTGGGTTTTTGGGCCAATGAGGAAGCCCAACAATTTTGTTTGGCCCATTTAGTCCTTTTGGTGAAATACATAAGCAGGGGACTAGGTTTTGAGATGAATAACTCCACACAATTTCAGCCATAAAACACACAAAAGCTCTCACACAAAAAGGGAGAACAAGAAGGCTAATTACAACATTCAAAAGAACAATCATAAAAAGGATGATGGTGGCAATGACACTGCTAAAGTTAATACAGCTATTGAAGAGTTCTTCGTTTGTTGTGATTATGATATGGTGAACATTGCACGTGATGATTCGAGTTGGGTTGTTGACAGTGGTGCTACGTGTCATGTGACATCACAAAGGGAATTTTATTCATCTTATACTCCTGGTGACTTTGGGGTTGTTAAGATGGGTAATAACGGGCTATCAAAGGTTGTAGGTGTTGGGGATGTTTGCTTGAAGTTTGACACTGGGATGGAGTTGGTTTTGCACAATGTAAAACATGTTCAAGATATTAGACTCAATTTGATCTCTGCAGGTTTACTTGATGATGATGGTTACCACAGTACCTTTGGTGATGGAATTTGGAAACTTCGTGGTTCTTTAATCGTGGCAAGAGGTAAAAGAAGTTCAAAGTTATACAGAACGCATCCGAAGATCTCCAAAGACTCGGTTAATTTGTTAGTGAATGCCGATATGACCGACTTGTGGCATAGGAGACTTGCTCACATAAGTGAAAAGGGGATGTCCATTTTTTTGAAGAAGAATGCCTTGCCCGATTTGCATGATGTTCATTTGAAGAAGTGTTCTCATTGTCTGGCAGGTAAGCAAAGAAGAGTTTCTTTCGAGAGTCACCCTCATCATAGGAGAGACAATTTACTTGATTTAATACATTCGGATGTTTGTGGTCCTATAAAGACTAGAACACTTGGGGGCTGCTTGTACATTGTGACTTTTATCGATGATCATTCGAGAAAAGTTTGGGCCTATACTTTGAAGTCTAAAGATCAAGTATTAGATGTGTTTAAGCAGTTTCATGCCTTAGTTGAGAGACAAACTGAGAAGAAGCTCAAGTGTATTCGAACAGATAATGGAGGTGAGTACATTGGTCCTTTTGATGCTTATTGTAGAGAGAACGGTATTCGGCACCAAAAGACTCCTCCAAAGACACCACAGCTGAATGGTTTAGCAGAGCGGATGAATAGAACATTGGCTGAAAGGGTTAGATGTTTGTTGTCACATGCAGGGTTGCCTAATTCCTTTTGGGGTGAAGCTTTGAACACTGCAGTAAATGTTATTAATCGTACTCCTTGTGTTCCTTTTTCTTTTGATGTTCCTGACAGGGTTTGGAGTGGCAAAGATGTTTCATACGATGATTTGTGGGTCTTTGGATGCAAGGCTTTTGTGCATATTCCCAAAGATGAAAGAACAAAGCTTGATCTAAAGACCAAGCCATGTATATTCCTTGGTTATGGGGGAGATGAGTTTGGACACAGGTTTTATGATCCAATCTCGAAGAAACTCATAAGAAGCTTCAATGCTGATTTTATTGAAGATCAAAGTTTGAAAGATATTGAGAAGACAAAGATAGTTCCTCAATATACTGATGATCTTATTGATTTGGATCCAGTTCTTCCACAACACTTTGAGCCGCATAATGAAGATGTTAATCAAGATAATGAGCAACATGGTACCGATAATGATGTTCCAGAGCATCAAGAGTTAGATGAGGGTCCTCATCCAGAGTTACCGATACCAGGCATGCCAACATTTGTCCCACTCAGGCGGTCTACACGAAACCGTCATCCTTCCACCCGTTATTCTGCTGATGAGTATGTCTTGCTCACTGACGGGGGAGAGCCAAGTGTTTTGATGAGGCCATGAGGATGAACACAAAAGGGAGTGGGTTGAAGCCATGCAAGATGAGATGAATTCCTTGTATGAGAATAATACCTTTAAGTTAGTAAAGTTGCCTAAGGGAAAAAGAGCTTTGAAGAACAAGTGGGTCTACAAAGTGAAGACTGAAGAGCATACCTCGCAGCCTAGGTACAAAGCCAGATTGGTGGTCAAAGGGTTCAGTCAAAGAAAGGGTATTGATTTTGAAGAGATTTTTTCTCCAGTCGTGAAGATGAGTTCCATTCGGGTGATTCTTGGTTTGGCTGCTAGTCTTGACCTTGAGGTTGAGCAAATGGATGTCAAGACAGCCTTCCTTCATGGTGACTTGGATAAAGAAATCTATATGGAGCAACCTGAAGGTTTTCAGGTTAAGGGAAAAGAGGACTATGTCTGTAAGCTTCAGAAAAGTCTTTATGGTTTGAAGCAAGCACCAAGACAGTGGTACAAGAAATTTGAGTCTGTTATGGGGAAGCAAGGCTACCGAAAGACTATTTCAGATCACTGTGTTTTCTTTCAGAGGTTTGGTGATGATGATTTTATCATTTTATTACTCTATGTTGATGACATGTTGATTGTAGGCAAGAATGCAGAGAGAATTGTTCAGCTGAAAAAGGAACTGAGCAAGTCATTTTCTATGAAAGACTTGGGGCCAGCAAAACAAATTCTTGGTATTCGGATTACTAGAGATAGAGCTTCAAATAAGTTGCACATGTCACAAGAGCAAGGTGCTTCGCAGGTTCAACATGGATAAAACAAAATCGGTTAGCTCACCTCTTACTCCCAATTTTAAACTGACTTATAAAGATTGCCCTTCTTCAAAGAAGGAGATTGAAGACATGGATAAAGTTCCATATGCATCAGCGTTGGAAGCTTTATGTATGCAATGGTGTGTACAAGGCCTGATATTGCCCATGCTATAGGTGTTGTTAGTCGGTTTCTGTCAAATCCAGGTAAGAAGCATTGGGAAGTAGTTAAGTGGATTCTTAGATATCTTCTGGATATTTGATGACTTTTGTAGGGGGAGCTATCTCATGGCAGTCAAGACTACAAAAGTGTGTTGCTTTGTCTACCACTGAGGCTGAGTATATAGCAGCAAGAGAAGCATGCAAAAAACTATTATGGTTGAAAAGGTTTTTGCAAGAGCTTGGCTTTACACAACGCGCTACGTGGTTCTTTGTGATAATCAAAGTGCTTTTCACCTTGCTAAGAATTATATGTTTCACAAGAGAACAAAACATATTGATGTGAAGTATCATTGGATTAAAGATGCACTTGAAGATAAGATGTAACGCCTCGTATCTTCGTATTACTATTTTAAAAATGTTCGTATTCGTATTCTAATTTTAGAAACCTGACATTCGTATTTTAATTTCAATCTCACAATTCAATGTGTTAATCATAATAAAATTCATATTTTATACATATTTTTTTATTCACACAACCGATCATTTAAATACGTATTATATGCAAACCGACACAATTATACGTATAAATACTTATATGCACATCCTAAATACTTGAATTATACTTTTATACTTTTTCATATATACTCAATTACATAATATATACTCAAGAAATACCAAGAAACATACCAATCATCTTTCCACCTCATCAATCCTCTTCCACCTTCTTTAACCAATCATATTTCACTGTTTTCCACCTCCTTTCTTCACCAATCATCTTTTCAGTCCTCTTCCACCTTCTTTAACCAATCATATTTCACCCTTTTCCACCTCCTTTCTCCACCAATCATCTTTTCAATCCTCTTCCACCTTTTTTAACCAATCATATTTCACCCTTTTTCACCTTCTCTACCTATAAATACCAACCTCCTTCTACCATTTTCTTCACACCATTCTTCTCTCCATCTCTCTAATTCTCTCAATCTATCTAAATCAAGAATTCTAAGAATTCTAAAAGGACACTAAGTGTTCCAACCACTCTTCTCTCAACCTCTCTGCTTCTCTCAAATCTTCCAAGCAAGGAAGAGAACTCCAAGAGTTCTAAAAGAAAACACTAAGTGTTTTAAAGGAAACTTTGAAGCTACAACCTCCAACTCTTCACGGAATCACCAAAGGAACTTTGCAAAACTGTGAGCATACTCGACCCTTTTTACGCTTTAATGCATTTTTGGGTGTAACATGTATACAAAATCCACTATACGCAATCGATTATAATTAAACACTCAAACCATCGAACATGTTCATTGCTATCCTTAGGTTGTTTATGCTTGTTAGTTTCAACTTGTATTCCCATGATATTGTTATGCTTAGGTTGTTTATGCTTGTTAGTTTCGACTTGTATTCCCATGATATTGTTATGCTTAGGTTGTTATGCATGCTAGTTCAAGATTTTAATTATATACTGTTTGCTATGCGTAAGTTGTTTATGTATGCTCGCTATAAAATGCCATGTAGATTTGAGACGAACTTTATACATATACTTATATTCAAACTTGTATGCTCGCCAGTGCTTTTGTACTGATCTATGCTTTTATTACATGTTGCAGGATTGTGACAGATGAATCTAGTAGGATTGCCTAGAAATGCATTTAAATTTTAATGTTTGTTGTAGAGTAATTTATTTTCAACCCTGTTGTATCTCGATTCCAATACTTGTACAAAAATCATTTTAATGAAATGAAGTTTATTTATTTGAATACTTATGGTACATTATTTATTTTAAACTTGTGGTGCTCCTAGTTCAAGCAACGTAAAAAGCAATTATTAAATACTTGTCATAATTAGAGTTATGAAGTCTCTTGCAATCTCGTTTTCGTCTCATCCTGATGTTTCCGCCATCGGTTGGGGTGTGACAGATTGGTATCAGAGCCATAACTATAGGGAATTAGGAAGAATTGCCAGGTTCAACCTAGTCTATAGTTTAAGTACCATGCCCTCGACCATTCTTAATACTTGTCTAAATTGTTATTCTTCCTACCTTGCTTCTCTCTTCCTTTTTTTTGGTCTTAAAACTTATAATATGTCTTTCCTAAGACACAAAACACAATACACATTCTTGAGAATATTCTTGTTCCACAATCGAAATAACTCATCAAAACAGGGTTGATTCCCGCTTTGGTGACGAATTTTAATCCACTCTACAAGATATTTTGCACGAAATTCACCATCAAGTCAGGGGTGATATCCATATCTTGATGAGAGTTTCCATTTCATGATCTAGTGGATCCTTATTGACGATTCGAGATCATATCTTGTTACGTTCAATAAACCACAATTTAGGGACAAAATTGTCAAGCCAAGATTGATATCCACACCTTGATGACTGGTCCCGCTCTACGAATTTCAATCTCGTCAAAAGTTTTGTATTTTCGATCAAATTAGGGACATGTACTAACTGGAAGGGTAAAATACCGTTAATCGTCTGGCGACGAGAGTATTATACCTATTAGGCCAAAGCATGTCTCCCTAATTCGAAAGGACTTGCGATTCACTTTGGAATAGTCGAAGTTTCTAAACCCGAAGCACTCCAATACTTATCAAGCCTCTCTTTTATATTAACTTAACTTTTATGCGATTTAATACTTGTTATCTAATCATCGTTTTACAGAATAAATTAATACACACATACTGATACGTTATACTTGATTCGAGATTACTGGACATTCTTATGTGATAATCTGGTCATTAGCTTCGTAAGAAGCCACACCTTAACATATATAGTGCTTGTGAAGCACTATAGGAATGACGCACCGCCACATGGATTTGTGGTTATGTTAAGTTAAACTATCACGGATCTTTTCATAGCATCGAAATGATGACATGTGCTATGATTAGATGACGCTTGCGACAAACGTTGGGTTGACATTTTGTCATTAACTTTGATCAAGCCGCACCTTAACATATATAGTGCTTGTGTAGCACTATAGGAGTAACGCCTGCCGCATAGACTTGCGGTCATGTTAAGTCATTCATAAATATTTGCGGACATGATGGTTTGACCAGTGAGATCACATGCCAGTAATGCGTTAATTTAGTTAACTAAATATCTCATGTGGTCTATTCAAAGATTTTAATCATACTCATACTTATAACCTCTCTCATACTTAAATACAATCATGCATGCATACTTAAATTTCTATACGCTATCGTTCTCACACGTAATACGTTAATAAACCCTGATCATGACACAGAACGTAACATGGCATCGATTAGCGAAATGAACGTAACATGGTCAACACATGGTAGATACGCCGCTGGTACTTCCTATATATAAGTGTTTTCACCATGTTACCAAACTTTCGTAAAACGTACCATGAGAAATTCGGTGTTTTGCAGACCTATTTAGACCCGATACAAACTTTAACAACTCACAAACGCATTGCTAAACGCGCGATATCCGATGCTTGAAGTTGTTGAATCCAAGTGTATGATGATTATTATATGCCTCTAGTATACATAGGGAAGACTTTGTATTGCTCTAATTTGGTGATGGTGGATTTGAAGCGGCTCTAGTAATCCCGTGGTTTTTACTCTCCTTTCTTGAGAGGTTTTCCACGCTAAAATTTGGTGTTCTTGTTATTATTGTTTTCGGGCTGTTTAGATTGTAGTTGGGATACCCTACTTGTTTGTATCCTCACAGGTTCATTCAAGTTTGGGAAAAGTCTTGGTCAAACGAAGATTGCTTTCGTGTTTGTGTTCACCGTTTGTGACCGGGTTTCGGCGTTTTTCCCATCAAGAGAGTGTGAGTTGGGGGTGCGAGATAAAGCCTTTTTGGGGTTTTAATGTACCGCGTCTGCGTTATATCAACACCACTTAGATAGTGAGGCTTTAAAGCCCTCCATCCTTAAGTTGCATGGTGTGGGATAACGCCTTTAGGGGTTTTATCATGCCTTCGCAACGTCATGTCTGTGTCACGTAAACAATGGACTTTTATTTTTAACTTGCACGATGTGAACTAAAGCCACTTTTTACTATATGCAAGGGGACTTTATGCAAGTGGCGCACAAACCATCCTTATAACGCTTGTTATGTGACTGGTGGATTGACCCATTCCCCCCCCCCCCCCCCCGCCCCCCCGCCCCATAACATAAAGGCAGCGGTGTGCGAGGCGCTATAGGGGTGGTGAGACCAACCTTAACTAATCTATTATAGAATAAAGCCTCTTTAACTATTAATATAAGAAAGGAAAAAAGAGAAAAAAATCTGATTGGTTGATGCACGTGGGCCCCACTACACTCTCCCTTTAACTCCCTTTATGGGCTTGGTGCTGCAAGTGATAATGATCTCTCCAGATGGGGGTTGGTGTTATGTGACTGGTGGATTGACCCATATCCCCCCCTATAACACAAACGCAGCGGGGCGCTATAGGGGTGGTAAAACTAACCCTAACTAATCTATTATAGAATAAAGCCTCTTTAACTATTAATATAAGAAACGAAAAAAGAGAAAAATCTGATTGGTTAATGCATGTGGGCCCTACTACACTCTCCTTTTAACGCCCGCTATGGGCTTGGTGCTGCAAGTGATAATGATCTTTCTTTGACAGAGGGGGTTGGTGTTGTGTGACTGGTGAATTGACCCATATCCCCCCTCTTAACACAAAGGCAGCGGTGTGCGGGTCGCTATAGGGGTGGTGAGACCAACTTTAACTAATCTATTATAGAATAAATGTCACACCCCAACCGATGGCGGAATCATCGGGGTAGTGGCACAAGGCGAATCAGATTGATCAAGAGATTCCATAACAGTCATTTCAAAGATAATAATCAACATTCAATATCCCATACTATCAAACTCATAAACCTTCAAAATAACCATTACATTCCAACAAAATCTCTTAACATAAATCCAATTCGATCTCCCCTAGATTTTTATTACAACCGTTCTAAACAAGATAAGCAAAATACTAAATAAAACTACTCCAAAGCAATCCAAGCTAAATCCTCAACCTATTATATACGTTAAAATACAAGTCAATACAATTAAGTAAAGGTGAGCATACGAGTTTGAATAATGCTAGCATAGTCGAGAAAGCGTTTGCGAAACAATCTAATTACATATCATGATACACCAAAACACTTAACATAACATAGGCTCATTTCTCATGCTAACTACCGTGAAACGGCTTGCGCGACCATCCTAACTAGACCCCGTCGGGTGTTAGCCAAACTATACCATACTAGCTAAGGAGGCAAGTTAACGAAAACAAGTCCTAGTCACATGTTTCTAGTATCACGTATCGAGCATATACAATCAGATTATTCGAGTGTGATAAACAGTTTTGGTTTGTGAAGTGATTTTGATATAGGAACGTATGTAACACCCAAAAAGTGCATTAAAGCGAAAATGGGTCAAGTATACTCACTGTGGGTGCGTTTAGGAGAGAGATGAGGGATATGAGAAGAGTTGTGAAGAGCGTCGGATCAGCCTGCATACGCGAACGGATGTGCATCAGTTTCCGAAAAGCTGAAATGGTTAAGGTTTGGTTGGGTAGTAGACAAGTTCGAGCGAACTTGTATAAGTCTGCTGAGTGGTGAGACAAGCTCGGGCGAACTTGTAAGTTTCTCAAGGAAACTTGACAAGTTCGGTCGAACTTGTGGGGTTTGGATAGATGGATTGACAAGTTCGGCCGAACTTGTGAAGTTTCCTGAGAAACTTTACAAGTTCGAGCGAACTTGAGGACTTTCTGCTGAAGAATTGGCCATTTTTCACCTAAGTTCGGGCGAACTTGACCTTTTGAGGGCAAGTTCGAGCGAACTTGGCTAGGCTGCTGCACAAAATCAGTTGAATCTCGAGCGAACTTGATGTTTTCGGGTCCAAAATCTTGCGTTTTCGCGTCGTTTGTTGAGGAAATCGAGTGTTCATCCCTCCAACCCTGTGCTACTGAGCAAACTTGGGTCAGAGAGGTCTTTTAGAGTTGTTTTAGCCGTTTTACAAAAGCGTGGGCTAATTCGGACGAACTCGGGTTCGTTCGGGTTAGTCCGGCTTGTGTAAACCAACATAAACGTCCTTGTGCTTCCTGATCTGGGATCTTGAATGACAAATGCTTCGTTTCATATCAGAAAATGAACAAAACATCATCAAGAGTCCGTATTTTGTGTAAAAATCAATGTTCAAAAGGTTTTTGCTCAGATCTAAGCTTAGATCTGAGAGAAAAGCAGAAGTTTTATGTAAAAAGATGAAGATTTTCGTAAACAGAGAAGATTTGATGAAAACGAAGGCAATGCCTTGTGCCAAAATCGTTGTAAACCTTTGTAAATCGTTGATAAACGTTGTTGTAGTTGAAATCGGGTTGATTCTTACTTAGAACACGAAGGTTTCGGGTTTTGAGAGCTATGGGCGAACTTACAACAAGTTCAAATGAGAGGAATGAGCTGAGTATTTATAGGTGAAGGCAAAAAGGTGAGCTGGTGGAGTCAAGTTCGGTCGAACTTGCATGAGTTTCATGCAAGCTCGGTCGAACTTGCATGAGTTTCATGCAAGTTCGGGCGAACTTGCTTGATTTTCAAGAGAATTCAGCTAAGTTCGGCCGAACTTGTACATGTGTGTACAAGTTCGAGCGAACTTGAGGATTTAAGAGGGGTCCTTGTGTCTCAGGCAAGTTCGGGCGAACTTAGGGTAGTCAAGTTCGGCCGAACTTGGCCTGGTGACCAAGTTTCGTTTGCCGATTTCGCGTTAAGTGTTCGTTTGGCGATTCGGTTTGTATTAGTTAGTTATATTAAGCGTTTTAGAAAAGCGTTAAACGTTATACTTGATGTAATAGTACGGTTCAGCGATTCGAGATTGCGAGGGCGATGCGGTAGCGATTGTAATCATAACACACACGAACACGTAATTATCATATAAACACGTAACTAATATTACCACATAATTCCAATAAACCAAATAAGTAATTGCGTTGCGATTGCGATGAGATATGCGATGCGATTTAACAAGCGATTAATAGGCGTTTAGATGCGATACAACATACATAAACTTAATTTAATTAACATAAACTTTTCTTATAATTTGAATCTCGGAATAAATGAAAATACAAGGATAAAGATAAAAACGAGAAAAATCGGAGTTGTTACAATAAAGCTTCTTTAACTATTAATATAAGAAAAGAAAAAAAATTGGAAAAAAATATGATTGCTTAATGCACGTGACCCCCACTACATTCTCCCTTTAACGGCCGTTATGGGCTTGGTGCTGCAAGTGATAATGATCCCTCTTTGACAGGGGGGGCGGCTAAGGTGGCTGAAGGTGTTACCCTACCGCCTAATCTAAGTTGGTGTTTGTTTTTCTAAAAAGGATATGCGCAGGCTCTTCTGTCTGTGCCACGCAGACCACGCACAGACATTGTCATTTGCAGACTGTTTGTTTTTCCGAAGACGTTTATTAAAAAATGTCTGCGCGAGCTCTTCTTGGTGCAGACTTGGACCAACCATTTCTAAGATCTTCTAAAGTCTGCAGAGGGTTAAACACCACCACCGTCCACCACCACCGTCCACCACCACTACCGTTCATCACCATCACCACCACCATCCACCATCCACCACCCACCACTTTCCATCACCATAACCACCACCGTCTACCACCATCATCGTCCACCACCACCAACCATCCACGTCCACCACCACCACCTACCACCACTAGTTTATTTTAGAAGTCTACATATGTTAAAAAAAACAGTCTTCTTCTTGCAGACTGTAGAGGTTGGTCAACCTCTTCTTCTACAGATATGGTCCGCAGACTGCAGATATTTTAACTCTTAAAAAACAAACAGTACCTAAGAGTGTATAAAATGGGATTATTTTTTACATTATATTTTGTTTAGTAGTATAAACCAAAAGTGTGTGAGAGGAGATTTTTTTTATAATTAATTTTAGTATGAACTAAATGTGAATGTGTGACTGTGTTTGAGTGTAATTTTAGTATGGGCTAAATGTGAAAGTGTGAGTATTGAGGGAGGGTGAGTGTGAATATGAGTTGGAGTGTGTGTGTGTGAGAGAGAGAGAGGAGGGATTAGCTTTAATGTTCTGTGCGTATATTTAGGAGATAAATCTTTTGAAATTGTTTTTGTATTTAGACAAAAAAAACATATAAATAAATAAACGGATTTTAACTAATTGAATTTTATACTAAAGAGCTCTTTGGTTTTGGGCATCTCTTATCAATGGGATAGGGATGGTGGTTTATTGTTAAAGATAAGACTTTAAACATTGAGAAAGAAAAGTTTTAAGATCAAGTTTTACAGACTGACTGAATTATATGTTTTAAAATAATTTCTCTTATGATTTGTTTTACCATACGCATAACCCAAACAAGTCCGTTTATTGTTATTTTTTCATTCAATTATATATTATATAGTTTATTTTAATTTACAATTTTTGTGTAATATTTATATAATAGTTTTTATCAACATTATTTTTTTATACAATTGAATTTATTAAACCTAAGGTTCGCAAAACAAGTTTTATCGTGTTTAATAAGTTGGAGACGACACGATTAACGTAAGTATCAAATATGAATACGACTTGTTTAACTACTTGATACATTATATCTATAATACAATTGTAAGTTTTATGTGCCAAGAAAGAGAAATTATGAAGCTTAGCCTCCTATTTTAATTATTTTTAATGACTTATAAAATTACATTATCTACCATACACGTAAACCTTCTTTTTCACATGTTTGACTTATGTTTCTCTTTCTCCATTTATTTCTAATTTTACATAGCATTTAACTCTATCATTGTTAATTAATTAAATACCAAAATTAACTAATAACATTTTTTAAAGTGAATTAAGTAAACGATTATCGACTATAATATTATATATTATTAATTAATATCCATCAATAACCATGAGGTGCATAGTAGAATTTCGCAATTTGAAAAGGACATACTCGTTCATCTATACATTTGTTTGAGGATCAAGTTCGTACTATATCGTCATCCTTTCGTATTTTCGTATCAAATTGTGTAGTATAATACATACATTGTGTTTCTAATATTAGCCGGCGAATTGCCAATGCCGGAAGTTGAACCATAGCCCAATGACTCTTGAGACGTCACCGCCTCTATCATGATCGTTGAATACTCATGATCACCACTGAGATATTGTCCTCACAATCTCGTTGGACAATTCCTCCATGGTTGATCTTTGCAATCAATGTTGCCTAGCATCCTCAAAAGGTTGTGGTTGTTCTCGTATGCGACATAGTTGTATGTAACTGATTTTCCTAATTACACCTTTGCAATGGGTGAAACTTTTTTGCCAACGACTCGTCACAACCTTCTTAAACAGGGCGTAGCTTTGTGGGGGCCGGAGGGGGCGACCGACCCTCCGAACTTTTCGTTCAGTAATGTTCGGTATGTAGATTTCATATAGAATTTTTAGATATATACGTTTTTGACCCCCCGGTTTTATATTTTTTTAGGTATATACGTTTTCGACCCCCGATCGGAAATCTCAAGTTTCGCCACTGTTCTTGAACATATTTAAATTGCTTTCATGTCGCCGAATATTCGTAGGAAAAAGTCTGTAGACATTCAAAATCGCTCTCTAAACTCATTAGGGTAAACGGGTATATAGTTTCAGGTAAATGGGTACATAGTTTCGCGTAATTGAGTCGGGTATTAACCAATCAAATACTCTTCCCACACCTAAAATTTTTTTTCTAGTTTTATACCCGGTCCCATACACGTTAAGTATCAGGTATACCCATTCCAAATACCAAACAATTATTCATGGTAAAATTGTAAATTTGAAAGTTGAAGGGGGTAGTTGAATAATATGACGAGGCGGACGCTGACCAATCAGGGAGTGTATTTTGTCTTTTCATTCGGGGAAATGACACGTGGATCATCTTTTCATCTGCTGATGAGGTGGGCCTGTTGAGTTATTTATGATTTATGACTCTACCATCTTTCGTCCTCTCAACCTTTTGGAACACCAACCACAATGCATGCACTCATTTATTTTATTATTGTTTTAGGTAAGCTTGATATTATAACAATAAAATATAATTTTATTTTTTAACGGTAAATTTGGATCACTGACGGACTACTGGAACATTATCGCGTTACCAGCAGAGTCACCCGATCATATCCATCTCTACTAGGCTATAATGCATATACATCAACTCAAAAGAAAACCCAATAAATGTGAGAAAAACCCTCGTGTGTGAATCGAATTCAAAACCCAATTGTCTTAAAGACTTATGTCAACCCTAAAATATCACCAGACTATAATGTTATGGGCAATATAACTTCATATTCATAAGAATAAATACTTGAATGGGTTAATGTTATAAAAAATAAACGTATTTTCTTATATATTACATAAAAGTCACTCAATATACTTTTGGCATATAATAATCTCTACATAGGTAAAAAATATAAAAATGTCAAATAACTCAATTTGGCTATATTAAGATTTCGATACTTGTCTAGAATGCCTATACTTGTGAAAACGTATTTAAAATAATGAGTCATTAGCCCTTAAATTCATCAAAATGAGATTTTATACACATTAGAAGAGTGTTCGCATGATGCAACGGGGTAAACCAACATTGATAATAACTAATAACATAACATGTTTTTAAAGTTAAAAAAATTATCACAATACCATACTCAAATTAAAAAGAAATAAAATGCTCGTCTTTATGGTTTTTTTATATAAATTTATTAAAGTATGAAAAAAGTTATGCCTATTTAAAAATTGTGAGGGAAATTAGGTTAAATCTCGACAATGTCATATAATATTGTACAATATATTTTAAAATTTGTAATTCTTTAACCTTTTAAAATTATGTAAAATCAATATTTTTTTCCTCAATCTAGTGTGTATATGTTTTGAAAGAAAAAAAAGGAACTTGAATGCCAATTCATAAACGTTTTGGCCAATTTGTAACGAGTCATTCCTTTAAACATTTATATGTAGTACAAAGATTATGAGGGGGAATAGTGTCAGACAGCTGTTTGGCACTCTTCATTGGTTCGTACAAGTTACGATTTTACCTATAGTTTAAAATTACGATTTTACCCCCAGTTCTAAATTACAGTCTTGTCATCGTTTTAGCTTTTACCCCCAGTTTTAAATTACAGTCTTTACCTCCAGCTAAAAATTATAATTTTGTCCTCAGTTCAAAATTACGGTCTTCCAATCGTTTTAGTTGTTCTAGCAAAACTATGGTTGCATTTTATTTTAATTGGTTGACTCGATATAGTTTATATTCGTGCCAGGCAGCTGCCTAGCACTCGCTCATTGTTCTGCTAAATTTCAGTTTTGTCCCCAGCTAAAAATTATAGACTTGCCATCATTTTAGTCTTTTTTCTAGCAAAACTATGGTAGTATTTTGTTTTAAATGGCAACACGGACAGGGCATAAAAACTAGTATTTTTACAAATACATGTTTTGTAAACAAGTGTAATAAAACGGAACGATATAACAAGTTAAGAGTTTAAATTCATTATTTCAACTAGACAACATCGTGATGAAGTGAGATTTTATACATTTTTGCATCAAGTTAAAATGTTAGTAGATAGTAAGTAACATGCTGGTAGCTGTAAGAATATATTTAGGTTTTTTGTAGAGTAGCTGAAGTTTTTAATAAAAATATAAAATGACCTAAATGGACATTAAAAAGTTTATTATCTTTAAAGGTTAAAATATTAATTTTTTCCCTAAAAGCTTGTAGCTCCTTCTAAACGCTACTAGTAGTAGCGTTCAACCAAAAGCTTCAAACTCTTAACCTAAAAGTTTTAAGATTCTTCAACCAAACAAGGCTTTTTATTGAGTATGAGCTTTTTCTTAAAAGTTTAAAGCTAGAAGCTTCTAAAAGCTTCATGCCAAACATACCCTAACCCAAAATGTTACTATCTATTGCAAATCAAATGTTTTGAAAATCAGAAAAAAAAATAGAAAATTAACTGATATATGGTTCACTAGTTAGATGGGTCTTAAAACTTAACGTCATAAACATTTTTAAATTAAAAAAAGGAATATACAAATAAAAAATTGAGAAATAAAGATATAAATAACAAATAATAAAAATTACATACATAGATCGAAGTAACATACTTTTTGATTGGATCTTTATTAGGTATGTGTTATTCCATTTATGTAAACGTGATGATGCTAATACTCAAATCCCACTTGTGTAAACTAAGCTTTAGCATATAATCAAAGGGTAAAGTTTTAATGTATCGCTTCCTAGTTATAATCTTAGGACTATTTTATCAATATAGTTTTATACGATAAAAATAGTATTACGATAACTTAAAAATAATGTGCATGTCATCCTCTCTTTCAATCTCCAATCCAGTCATCTTGACTTCACATTTTTTGTTCATGATGATTCGTTTCAACAAACATAACGGACTCTCTCTCTCCCACTTTTATGCAAAATATAGTTGTTAAAAAGTTACTCTTAATAAAACCCCAAATTTAAAGTGATAGTTATTTTACGTAAATGTTTGCCATTTAAATAATTACAAGACTATTTAATTAAAATTTTAGAAGTTTACTATAAACCTAGCAAACAAATTAGGTTGGGTGTGATTATGTGAAAAGTGACCAGGAAATTGAGTTGGAGGGTAGGGGGAGCGAGGAACACTGGGTCGCTTCCCTCTTTCTTGATTGTTTCCATGGTTATATGTATACACAAAAATAGGGTGGGGATAAGGGACGCTATAAGTAACGTAGATTCAAAGATGGAGGCGAAAAATAACAGATGATGATGTAATGCTGAGGTGACAATGAGGAATCAAAGATCAGAAAACAGTATAACACATAGCCTTAGAGTCCACCAATTCATCTTCACCTCTCTCTTAAATATACACAATCTAGTAGGAGAGATGAGTTGTCGATCGTGGCCATCACCCCAAGTGGGGACACCTCCAACAGGGTCGCCAAGAGTGACGTGATGTTCTCCGTGAGGCCTTATGGCAAGATGATGGGCTAATTTATTATGTAATTATAGAAAATATAAATGTATATAAATGTATATTATTTTGTATGATGATGGGCTAATTTATTATGTATACTATTTACTTAACTTTGGTATAATTAAAATCAGATTCATTTTCTCATATACTAGAATTAGAACATGCTTATAACAACTACAAGTTAAAATATTTATTTATCTTCTAAAACTAATACCCAGACACCCTATTGTATCAAGTTAATTTGTAGTCATCATTAGGTGTTGTTAATAATTTATTGAGTAGATTATAGTTTTTGTTCCTAAGGCTTCTTTAAACATCTGGTTTCGTTCACTGTTAACACTCTTCGTTCTTAACATTTCAAGTCTTAATGTGTTTCGTCACATGATAGACCACAAATACATAAAGGAAACATGTATGTATGTGTGTGTGTATATACATATAGAGAGAGAGGGGGGGTCACGAGAAAACTCTTTTTTCTCGTAACAAAACTCTATCAAACAATTAATATTTGTGTTACATAAAGGAAACATGTATGTATGTGTGTATGTATATATATAGAGAGAGGGGGGGGGGTCACGAGAAAACTCTTTTTTCGTAACAAAACTCTATCAAACAATTAATATTTGTGTTAATTTTTATAGGATATTGTTTTTAGGGTTTAACTTTTAGATGTTAGAGTTTAGCTTTTAAGGTTTAGTTTATTAGGTTTAGTGTGTATTTATTAGGGATTAGGATTTAGATTTTAGGGTTTAGTAATGATTAGATAGAGTTTTCTCATTATCCTTCCTCTCTCTCTATATATATAAACCTCAATTACATATACAAATTTCTGTCCAAACTTTTGAAAAACTTGTTTTCCTAATTTTGTGAAAAAATCATTTTCACCAAATTTTCAAAACTATACATAAGTGGTTTCTTCTTGTGGAGATCCCAAGTTCGAATTCTGTAAATATGTGCTAGCACCACTGAGAAGGATTCAAACTTAAGAATAGAACTTAAAAGCTTCTTCTCGCCCTTAAAAGTAAGCTGGATACCAGCTGACCTGCTGTAAAAAAGGCTTCTAAATTGAAGTTAGACAACCATCTCATTCTAACTATGGAATAAAATAGTATATAGCATAGACTATAAGTAAATAACAACAAGCTATATCTGATTCATGTTGTGTATCTTGTTGAATATTTTAGAGTAATGGAGATTGGGTTTGTAATCAAAGTGAATTATATTACACGTCAAGCAAGTTAGGAGGTGTGAGAGTGTACGTTTGCTTAAGTTGTTACAATTCAAAGTGTTCGGACGCAGCCTGTAATCAATGGGGTTCCAAGGGGGTGGCAATTCCTGGCTAGGGTTGAGGGGCAGAGCCCCTAGCAATTTAATTATAAATTAATAACTGCCTTGAGGTAGTTACAAGGAGTTTCATCCCCAACTTTGAAATCGATGTTTTTGGTCACAATTCTGGTTCATACGTTTTCACACAAATCACATACTCGTTGATTGAATTATTCAGGAGAACTACCGAAATAATTTGATCTGAAAGTAATTACAGATTCACACACCTCTGAGGTCATCCGTTATATACCTATTTTTCCCAACACATCTAAAGACAATTGATGCTACAAACACGCAATTTTACTAATCTCACGTGTAAAGAACATAGAGAAATGATGAAAAAGTTGAAAAATCACTTAGGATACTTGTAACTTCTTTAACATCCAAATCTTTATAAAATAACTTCCAAAAGAGACCTTTGGACACAAATTTCAAACCCTTTAGTTTTACCCACCACATCTATCTATAAAGTTATCAATCCTTCAATATTATTTTATATGTATTTGTTCTTATTTTTCATATGAAACTATGTTACATATCACATAAATGTGACATTTTTCTTCAAAACAAAATTATAATATAGTTTTGTTTCCTGTAACTACTACTAATCCAACATGTTAGGGGTTTTTAGTTTACATGATCCTTTTTAAGGAAGTTAAAGTTGATAAGGAATTGAGATTTGACGAAAGTATAACTTGTCAAAAAAAAAATCAAATAAATTGTTGGTTTGGGCCGGCGGTATTAATAATGGCAATAACGATGGTGGTTGTGGCAGTGACAAGTAGGGATGAGTTCGGTACCCGTTCGGTACCGAAAGTACCGGTACCGAAAAACAGAGAAAAGTGGTACCGGTACTTACCGGTGTTTACCCGTAAATACCGGTACCGAAAAATGGGAAAAATGGGAACCGTTACCGGTACCGAATATACCCGGTATGGTTCGGTACCCGGTACCAAATGCTCATCCCTAGTGACAAGGACGAGGAAGAGGGAAGTCTGATTGTATTCTTTTATTACATGTGAAGAAATACTAGATTCGTCTACTTAAATACATCCAAGAAAATTATTTTAGTAGTAAGTCCATGTGTTGTTACGAAGGGGCTCTGTTGAGGCTTTATTGGCTAAAAAGTCATACCCCACCAACGGGACACTATGAAGGGGCTTTCTGTTGGGGCTTCTTTGATAATTTTGTGGTTAGATATGACGCCCTGATGATTTAGCGCGTATGGCGTCTCACCTACGTCTCATAACACATACTCTAATTACAATTATAATTTTGGATATGTTGTTAAGAGAAAAGGGTATATGTGAGATTAACAACCATTAGACATTAGTGATGGTTTTGATTATTCCAAGCATGGACCGTGGCAGTTTTGAAAATATGCTTATATTCTCATTCTCAATCTCAATACAAGAAAACGTACGGTCAAAGCGAGTGCTGGGTGTATGTATAAATATATATATTATTTATATATATCATATGTATATGCCACTGCCCAATTGTCGAGATCTGAGCTTCCAGAGTGTCATTCAACACCCACTATCCATTTCCCTTATTTTATTTACAAAACTGCCATGCCAATCACCTACTTGTATAACTACTATACCTAAGGACATTTTTGTCATTTACTTTATAATATAATGTATTAACGAGAGTGTATCTTCCTATTTTTTAAATTTAAAGTAAATGTCTAAAAATTATATTTCTTTTATTTCACGTCAAAATCACCAAATCTACACTTTATTTTTATAATTTGAAAATTTGCTACACTAATTGTTTATATATAAAAAAGTTACAATTCATTTTCAATCAAATTATTATGAATGTATAAAAAATAGAATATAATAAAATATGTGTTTGTGATTAAGATAAAGATATAAGTGGTGGATGAAATGTGGAAGGGTTTATTTAAATAAGAGATAAATTTTTAAAAATGTGATTTTTAATTAAATTATAAAGTTGTATATATTGGAGCTGGTGTGAATGCTCTTACTAATAAAATTCTTAAAACTTTTTATAACGAAAAAAAGTTTATTTTTATACTACGTTAGTCTCGGTCTAAGGTCTTCCGTAGTGGGCGCCAAATGAGGGGGAAGATGGGCCAAAGCGCCCCATAGCGCTCCAACACCACTAGGGGGGGGGGGGGGGCGTTATGGGGGTACAAATTTTGGGGGGAGCGACCTATATAGCGGTGTTATTGTGGGATTTAATTTAAAAGGCACTTAGACACACACATATATATATATATATATATATATATATATATACATACATGTATCTCCCCGCTACACACTCAAGTTATATAAAGCCTCTCTCTTACGCATTTCACCACGTATCGCATAATGCCCAACTCGAGGGCTTTTTGACTACGGATGGGATAACATGGAAATCAATCATCTTCTTCTCATTTGAACTTTTTATTTATATTCAAACATAAGTTTATAAACCTCAAGTATGAGTATGGAAAAAAAATACTTAAATACATTATAAATTTTGAAATTCATCTAATTCCTTATACTAAAAAATAGATCAATATTCCAAACATTGTCAACTTTTACCTTCAAGAGCTTCAATGGGTAGTAGACTAGTAGTTCAATGATATTTTCCTAATGTAGTATTTGATTTTTCATTATGAGAAACCATCTTTCTTTTTCATTGATTAAAAAAAGTTATGTAAACGAGAAATTAACTTGTTTATTTATAAATTGTAAAAAATAAATGCATTACCGAGTAAACTTGTAGTGATGTTAGCTCATGATGAAAAATCAAAGCTTTGACATGACAAACATAAGACAATGCATAAATATTAAATGAGATGAGCTAATTCATATTTGTAATCTATCCATATCTAGTTAATCAACAAACTAGATGAAAGAAAATTAATTACGAATTTAGGACTACACAAACTATGTCCATGAAATTATGGCTAAAATATTTGTATCTAAAATACCCATATCTTTTCAACATAGTTTAAAATATAATACTTATTTAACATATAAAAATAATAATAGCTTGCTATAACATAAACTAAACCTTATTATATTTAGTGAAACTGTAAAATACAATATCCCTTAACGTACAATACGTACAAGATGAAATTATAATATGCATAATAAGTTTTATAACATGCGTGATTAGGTTTTAACCTCATGCGTGATTTCTGATTTTGTACATGCGTGATTTTGGTTTTCAACATGCGTGATGTATGGTCTTTCAACATGGGTGATTAGGGTTTTGAGTTTTATAACGTACATAATTTCATCTCGTACGCATCGTACGTTAAGGAATATTGTACGTTAAGCCACCCTATTATATTTATAGTTTATTGCTTCTCTGTACCAAGAAAGTAAAGTTGTTAGTTTAATCTCAAATACCAACATAAAAGGTCTTGTGAAACCGAACTCACATCTAGAAAATCTTGAATAGCATAGTCTATTTGTTTTTGCAACATTGAAATCCCCAATGTTTTTGGTCTCTATTAGACTATTACACTATGAACTGCTTTTGTGGGTTACGTGCATAGATCAAGTTTAATTCACATTACCCTTTGACAAATCCCTATGTGTAATAGTGTGAAAAGAAGTGCTACATATCCTATAATATGATGAAAATATATTTGTCACACCAAATATTGTTTCTTCTCTTCTTTATCCATTGTGTGTATGTTTTTATATGCATTATCTTTGTTCCACTCAAAATAATTTTTTTACATTTTAGTCTTTTAGGTTTATGTTTTACTGTCATTTCTATCTAAATAAACAAAATCTTATTTTGGATAAAAACAAACAAATGTGTTCAAATCTCAGGGACGATTTTGACATTTTACTCTTTATAAATTATTTAAAATTAATCAAATTTTATTTATTTTACTGACTTTATTAAAAAAAATTATTTGGCACTCTTCCCATTTCCATTTTCAAGTTATTTTTTTTAAATTGATTCATCGGCCCTCTGTAACATCATCATCATTATATTACTTCACTAAAGTTTACCTAAAACCATTTATATTATTATCTAATAGTTTCAAAACAGTAATTAACTAATTAAAAAACAATTTTCTAAGATTTAATAATGTGTTCAAAACATGTAGAAATTCACCATTCTTTCAAAGTATAGTTAAGCACATAATCATTTGGATTATCATTTAAACATATAAATAGTTATCGTCGTATGTAATAAATAACTAAGGTTTAAAAACCACTTTTATATAAAATTGCACTATCCATCAAAATTGAACAACTTCAACAAAATATACCCATATGTATGAACTATATAATCAAAATCATACACTTGATACATGTTAGCAACATCCACTATATGACTATAATATTTGTACAATTATACACCAAGGGATGCAACCATCAATAGGTTCATATTTTGAGTTTTGATGTAGAGTTACAAAACTCATTGAAAAACTCAAAAAGATTTGTATGAGGGATTTGTTGGGGTTTGGATACATCTGCTAAACTCAAAATTCTACATCATGTTACACTTGAAACAAAAATCATGTACATTTTTTTCTCAGCAAAATGGGGGTATTAAGTTGATCTTTCACCATTGATGTAAGAGTGAATGTTATTTACAAATAAAACATAACAAGTCATGTCAATGCTTTCTATTCTTCTAGGAGTCTCTTCCCTTAGGCCTTGTCTTGAGTTAGGGAGTTAGTTTACTACCTAAAACTAGAGATGGGCATAAAAACCGGTTCCGAACCCGAACCGGTAGAACCGAACTGGAACCGGGTCCAGTTCCTACCCGACAGTAAGTAGAACCGGTTCCGGGTTCAAAATACCCGTTGGTTCCAACCCGGTTCCACAATTTTACCATTTGAATCGGGTCGTACCCGGTTCCTACTCGTACCCGGTTCCTACCAGTACCCGGAAATTCAGTTCTAGAAGGAACCGGTTATACCCGTTAAAATGTTACCGTTGGAACCGGTTATACCCGTTATAATGTTACCGTTGGAACCGGTTATAGCCGTTAAAATGTCACCGTTGGAACCGGTTCCTGACCGTTGGAACCGATTCTATATATATTGTTTAGAAATCTATTGTTTAGCACACAATTTCTCATATCTATTCTTCTTGGACCGAATTGGGATATACCGACTCGTTGGAATTCAACTTGTCATATGTTAGAATGGCTATAAAGCAAATGGGAACTTTAAAATCTTTTCATACAACTTTAAGTGATGAGTACCTAGTCGTCCCCTTTCCCGACACGGCTTGGGAAAATATTCATAACCTAAATACTTTTTTATAAGTTTTTAAAACTACAACGACTTTGATTTCCGGTGTTTATTATCCTACTAGTTCTAAAGTTGTGGACCAATTGTATTTGATAACAACTAATTTTAAAAAGTTTGAAAATCCTAGTGACATGTTAAGGAATATGACGAGACCAATGATTCAAAAATTTTAAAAATATTTTTTAGAATTACCACCCGTTTTTCTATGTGCCGCTGCTTTAAATCCAGCTTTAAACGTACCGGGTGTTGAAGCTTTAATTGATGAAATTTATGACAAGTTGGATATGCATGAGGAGGATCCAACTTTAAAAGCAAAAACAAAAAAAATATTCAATGAGTGTATTGCCAAACTTTATGATCATTATTTTAAAAAATATGGTGAAAAAAATCATACAAATTTGTTTGAGTCTCGGTCCACGGCCTCTAACGATGAAACAAGCGGGGATCCACTTATAACCATGTTGAATGTCGTTAGAGACGAGACCGCTAGACAACAAAGGGGTAGTGAACCAACAAGTGAACTTGGGAGATATAAAAAAATCAGTATTCGCTTACTATGACCACCGAGGAGTATAGGAAATTTGATGTTTTGGCATGGTGGAAGTCGAAAGAATCCCAATACCCGATTCTAGCCACCATGGCTCGTGATATACTAACGGTCCAAGCTTCCACGGTAGCTTCGGAAAGTGTGTTTTCTCTTAGTGGCAGGGTTTTGTCAATTAAAAGAACAAGACTAACTCCGGAATCGCTAGAGATGGCATTATGCTTAAAGGACCATTTGGATGCCGTTGATCGTGTTCAACATAAAACTAGTCTAGAAGATGAAGTTGAGTTAGAGCATAAAATTGTTGACGAAGAGGAGGACGAAGAAGTGGAAACTAACGATTCGGACGACGATTGTACCGAGGTACCCGCACCTAAGAGAAACTCATCGGAAAGTGTTGCACCTGCCGCTAGTAAACGATCAAAGAAATAAAATCTTACTGGAACCGGTTCTGAGTAATTTTTTATTTTTTTTGTAACCGGTTAATTTTTTTTATATATTGTAACCGATTAATTTGTTTTTTAATTTTAACCGATTATTGTTACTATTTTTATTTACAGTAAATGGCAGTTTTTGACTGTCAGGAACCGGTTCTGAACAGTAAATGGCAGGTTTTGACTGTCAGGAACCGGTTCTGAACAGTAAATGGCTGTCAGGAACCGGTTCTGAACAGTAAATGACAGGTTTGACTGTCAGGAACCGGTTCCCAACACTATCAGAAACCGGTTCCGCACCATACCCGGTTCTACACGGTTCCATATTCTTGGGTGTGAACCCGGATAGGAACTGGACCCGGTTCCACACCATGCCCGGTTCCAATAACATCCAAGCAGAACCGGGTCCGGATTGGAACCGGTTCCGGGTAATAATAAAACCCAATTATGCCCATCTCTACCTATAACCACATATAGATAGTAAGAATATATAGAGTTTAACACTCAAATAGTACGTAATTTGACACAATTGTAAAATACTGTGTAAATCACACGAATCTCAACATCGACATGACCTTGCATTTTGTATTCATTTGTTTTTATACCATAATATCTATAAAACTTAAAAGAAAGTTACACAACTATATAGAATACAAACACATAGTCATGCCTTTTGCATTCCAAATTCCTAAACTCATCATTTTACCATATAATAAAGATGCGATTTTATATATTGTTACTTAAAAAACTTATTCTTCACATAAAAATACACGACAATGTAAAAAGAAAACACATAGTCGTGTCTTTCGCAAACTTCCTATGTTATAATATCTAAATACAAGACACATCCATTTGATTAAAACTTCCAAATATTATCAATTGTGAACACATCCAAGTGATCAAAGACATGGTAGTGTATTTTGCATAACAAACATAAATCATAACTTTTCAATATAAAGCTCATTAACTATGGTTTTGCCATCTTTTAACTTTAAATTCTTTCACACAACCCATATCGTACCGAGACATTAAGATGGCCCGTTACTCATTATTATTTTAACATTTGTTCATTTCTTAAATTCTTTCACGCAACCCATATCGTACTGAGACACTGACATGGCCCGTTAATATTATTTTAGCATTTGTTCATTTCAAATTTCTTAACTTCATCATATGGCACGTTTTCGTATTATTTGTTTCCTTCATTTTATTTGCACAATTTCATGCTATTCGGTTATCATGTTAGGTGTAGCATCCGGTCATGTAACAACATGAATATCCATAATTTTCTAACATCCTTTCATATATAAATAATATAACATGTTCACTACAATTTCAAGACATGTTCCATCAAGAGACATTATTTATGTTCTAGTTAGTTATCTATCTATCTATCTATCTATCTATCTATCTATCAATATGAGCTTTTTACCATTGGGCCTTACAAGCCTTTTTGGTCATAAACAATATCAACACTTTCACATAAATTCCATCAAGGCATCTAACTACTTTTCCAATTGTTTAGTTACTTATACCTTATCAATTATAATAGTACACAAGTTCTATAAGCTCTACTAATAATGTATAAAGAGTATGATTTATAATTCCGTTTAGATAATTTATTTGATTAGTGATACCATTTAAGGAATAACAGTATAATCTAACTTTCTTTCTTTAAATTAAGCAAAGAATTAATTACATGGTTAGTACTTTGGTTTACTTGTTTTGCCATTACAAATCATCCGGTTTTCGGGTTGATTCGTTATAGACCCAATCTATACATACGTATATGTATCAGAATTATATAATTTTTTATATTAGGCAGTCCTTTTGATATACATGCCTAATCCATATATCAAGTCATGTTTTACAAATCCAAAAGAAGGCTTGAAAGTATCTTGCTTGGGTCTAAGTAGAAAAAATATGAACACAAAACAAACAAATAACTTGTGTTGTCCAAACTTAAAATTTTGGAAAATAACCGAACTAACCGAAATCGTTCTAAACCATGAGCCAAAGCCAACTGAAATGAAACCGAATGATTTTCAAGTAAAAAACTAAACCTTTCAGCTTAACCAAGCACTAGGTTAACGTATTAAAACTGTCAGCAGTCAGATATCACCTATAATGTATTTACTAATGTGAAAGAAACTACCCTTTAAAACTTTGGATTATTAGTAAAATTAATACAATTATATAACTGTAATTGATTGTATAATGTTTAGGAAAAGAGGGTTTTGTTATAAATCATAATTAAGCATTCAATAGCTATATCAATGAAAAATGTGACCCTGAATGCATGGAGGAATGGAATGGGCAACGGAATGAAATGAATCATTTCATTCTATTTCATTATGATGTTTGGTTACTCATATGTGAATAGAATGAATCATTACTATATACAATTTGATAAACAAAAAAAGACGAAGTAATGAAACACAATTGTACTAAAAGCGACAAAAATATAACACTTCAATAATAATAATAATAATAATAATAATAATACATTAATGGTAAAAAAATAATAAAATTTTGATATATATTTTTCCATATTTGCCGTTAAAAAATATATTAATAATATAAATATAAATTAAATTATAATAATAATAATAATAATAATAATAATATATTTCTTTCCATTCCTTGAAGAAATGAAAAAAAAAACCCTTACCAAGGAATGGAAATTGTTATATTCGGAAGGTGTTACATTCATTTAAAATGCTCCATTCCATTAACACATGACACCAAACATGTTTCTTTTCATTCTATCAGAATAATCTGTTCCATTATACCTTCTATTCCTTCATATTAAACGCTACCTTAAGTGTAACCTTGATACACATTTGTTCCCTTGTATGTCAGGCCCAAACATACACATTTGTTTCCTTATAGGTCAGATCCAAACATATAATATACTTATATAACACATTTTGACTGGTTAAATTATGTCTGTTTGGTATGGGGTAATAGAATGAGTGGAGGGAATTGAAGGGACGAGGAAATGGAATGGATGAGGTAATGAAATTGATCATTACCATTCCATGTCTTGTTTGGCTACTATGTGAGAATGGAATGAACCATTACTTTTATTGTTTGGTATGCGAGAAAAGACGAAGGAATAAAATCGGATGGCGGTGGTCAATGATAGGCGGTGATGGTGGGTGGCGATAGGTGGTAGTTGAAGAAACGTAGACCTAACAGACCGGAATCTGGTTAGATCTAGGGTTTGGTTTCTGCATAAAATTGGTTAATCCTTCGTTTAGTTTGGCTGTGGTGATCGCGACTATATTCCAACGATACCTGCAAAACAGAACGTTGTTAGCCTCGCCACGTGGAGGATTAGGGTTCTCTCCGTGACCACCCTCCGGCGTGAGAATAAGTATCGGTACTCGGAAAATAGTTTAAGTGAAGTAAGAGAGAATGTCTTCCCTGTACCTGATGTTACCTATTTATAACCGATTTGGGCGCCAAAAAGGAGAGATGAAAACTTAACGGAATCTTTGCCATCCCGTTAAGTGTTGGTGTTACCGTTAGTGCACACGGCTTGGTCCGTCATCTAAGGCTAGGAAGATGCCACATATCGTTGTGAGATCACTCTTCTTTCTCGAGGTGATCATGCCATCACCATTTTCCTGATTATCTAAGATGCTGCCACGTGGTATTCAGTTGTAACCGAAAGGTGCCCTTGCACGATTGGGTATTAAATGCTTCTAGACGTTATACAGCTGTGGCCCTCTATGGACTGCTGCCACGTATGCATTCTGTTACAACAGAAAATATTCCTTTTGCCTCTGCACCATATCTTATAAACAGAAATTCTTTGCTAAGGAAAAGTCTTTCAAGGTTAACTGTTTCCTTGCGCGAGCTGCGCAATGTAGTTAAATGATCCTTTTTCTTCTTAGATGTTTGGCGCAAAGAATTGTAAACCTCCTCTGTTGTGTTGTAGCCTGCGCAAGGTTTCTAAAAACCAACAATGACAGGGAATTCTCAAGATTAACTATCTTCCTTACGCTAGCCGGCGCAAGGTAACTAAATGATCTTTTCCCTTCTTTGCTGTTTGGCGCAGAGTTTGCTTAGTCCTTTCTTTGGTATAAATGTCTACGCAAGGCTTCTTTGGCAGGTAATAGTGGGTATGGTTCCCTTTCCTGGCGCAAGGTTTTTGGGACCATACCCCTTTAGTAGTTGTAGAGGCATCGGTGGTGGTGGGTGGAGACGGCGGCGTGTGGTGACAACCGCAGTGGTGGTGGGTGACGGTGAAGGTGGTCGGAGGTGGTAGCTGTAACGCCCGTTTTGTAAAAAGGGTCAAAACATCATATAACTTGAACATTCGTACCGTAATACAATTTTTTTACCAAAACGCCCCTTGGTTAATAAACCCGAAAACAAGACATAGGATTTAGTAAGGGAATTAACCTAAACAAACTTAGCAAGATACAAGTTCAAGGTTTACATACGATAAACGTAAGTATTTAAACGACATAAGTTTACATACAAAATACATAACTATTAAGAACGACACTTATATCCCAAAAGTATAAGTTTTGACCCATTAACATTAACTTGAACCGGAAGCGCGTTGAGGGCAATGTGGTGTGTTCGTCCCGAGCGCGGCCTTATCCATTTAAGATTTCCCTATCATACACAACACGAAAGCAATTATAAGTAAAACATCGATCTTTTAATGTCCTTTCGTTCGACCCGTTAATATGGCCATGATATTTCATTTTTCATTCTTCTTACATTCCATACTTTCAACAACTTCGTTAACTACGAAGAATCATAATGCTCCATTTTCTTTCGTCACATATTCGCAATTTATTCGACCCGTTCATACGGGTCACTACTATAGTTACTTCGTTCTTATTGACACGTCCATCACGAGTCAATTGAGATAATTGCATCCATACTTTTCATTCATTTATTCATTTTTCCATCTCATTACAAGACATTACTTTTTAATAGTACTAAGAGGGTGTTTGGGATTGAGTTTGGAAATGACTTATTAACTTATTGGAGCCAATAAGTCAATAAGTCGTTTGGAAAAGCTCCAAATCCTAGCTTTTTAAAATGACTTATTGACTTATTAGCTTTTTGAAAAAGCTAATAAGTCAATAAGTTATTTTCAAACTCAATCCCAAACACCCTCTAACGGACTAGCAACAAAAATATGAAACTGATTTCATGAGTAACATTAAGGCGAAGCGAAGTTCACATGCACTTACCTTTCCTTTGAGATGCTTGCAAACCGGACGGACTTTTACCTTCTTCCTTCACGCCTACAATTTGACATTTAACATTCTTTAAACTTCATGCTTTTATCATACATTTATATTAATAGAGTTAGCTAACGACTCACTAATTTATCATTCTCAAATAAATTTCCATCATATGCACATGAATTTATCTTCATCACATAAGCAAATAATATTCAAGCATTTCATCAAACACTTGGTGGGCATACAACTAACAAGGCATAATGTACAAATATCTTATACATATTCTTACTACTAAAATCAAGATCATTAAATTCAACTAATCTTATATAACAATCATTCTAGATAAATTTCATCTACCATATAATCCTTATAAGCAATTTCATATGAAATCATTACACAAACTTTTGTACATAATTCACCATTTTCTTCCCAAGCTTCCACTTAAATGGGTTTACATTCCAAACCATCAATTAAATCGAATTCAAGCATAATTCACCATTTTCTAACCCATACTCATATTGATTTTCACAGTATTTCATGAATTGCTTAAAACCCCTTTCATGATCATCAAAACATAAAATTTTACTTACCCTAAGCTTTGGTATGCTTAGATGATTAAGAATCCAAGAACATGCATGGGTTTTGAACTAGATTTCCTTGTCAATTGAATGTATTTTAGTAGTTCATTCATGGAGGTTTTTCCTTTCTCTTCTACACCTCCTGGCGACACCAGAGATGGGCATAATAACCGGTTCCAAACCCGACCCGATGGAACCTACCCGGGACCGGTTCCGGTTCCAACCCCACAAAGGCCGTACCCGGTTCCGGGTCTAAAATACCCGACAGGTACTACCTGGTTCCATTTTTTATATAAAAAATATACCCGTAACCGGTTCCTACCCGTACTCGGTTACTACCCAGATCCGGTTCCTGTTTTATACCCGTACCCGGTTCCTGTTTTATACCCGTACTCGGTTCCTGTTTTATACCGTACCCGGTTCCTCCGGTAAGTCGTACCCGGTTCCAAAAATATGACCGTTGGAATCGATTCCAACGGTACAAAACAGCATTTAATGCCCATGTTACCGTTAAAACCGATTCTTCTTGACCGTTGGAACCGGTTCTGTATATAAATAGCCACCATTTTTCAAGATTATCACACCAAAACCATCATCTTCTTGTTTCTTATTATTCTACAATCATTATTCTTATTATTCTACAATGGCAACCAAAAATTCCAAAACTACAAAGTCCGCATCCGTCAACAATGGTGATCAATACGTTCCTTATGTTGTTGGAACATTATCACACAATCGTAAAATGGAGGTGTGGTGCAATCGGGGACTTGGTCGAGTTGAGTGACGGGTCACAAAAGGCACGATGCAAACATTGTGGTTCCTTGTTAGGCAAGGACTCTAATTCGACGTTGGTTAAGCATGTCAATAAATTTTGTGATGCGTTAAAAGAGTCGTCAGTAGGTGAAAAGGATCTCTCAAAGGATGGTACGATATTCCGTTATGAAGATAGCGTAGCTCGTAATAGGATGGGGAAGTTGGTGATATGAAGTTTCTTAGAAGTAATGAAATGAGTCGTTGCATGCCATTGGTTTTCAGTTTCAAAACAAGGATTCAGAGATGGAAATGAAGTTTTTTAGAAGTAATGAAATGAGATAAGAATGGAAGAAGTAAATGTTGATTAAATACAAAAAAAAACCGAATATAATATCAATATTCGGTTTCAAACGTTTGGAACTGGCTTTAAATAGTATAAAACAGCTTTTTCAGAGGAACCGGTTTTAAATAGTGTAAATCAGCTTTTCAAGCTACAAGACCCGAGGGAACCGGTTTTAAATAGTGTTTTGCAGCTTTTCTTCGCATAAAGAACATAACCGGGTACGACTGGAACCGGGTACACAGGTTCCACATTTATATGCTTATACCCGGGTACGAACCGGAACCGGTTATCAGAGGAACCAGGTTCACTGGGTTGCATGAGGAACCGCGCCCGGTTTGGAACCGGGTCCGGGTACTAATAATACCCGATTTTGCCCATCTCTAGGCGACACCCACTTTTTCCCCCACATTCTGTTTTTCCTAATTGTTATAACATATCATTCACTAGTTACATATTAAGCCTCTGTTCCTTTAAAACATGTCACTTTAACATCTAACTATTAATCAAGTTATTTTCCTCTTATTTAGCTTTATTCATTCTAATTAATTAAACTTACTAATACAATGTTAACCGACTTTTACTATTGTAATAGTCTCAATTGTCATTCTACCCTCACGACATTGGATATATAGTATTATAATACAACATATAAAATTTGGGGTGTTACGGTAGCGGCGGTGGGGGTGGGTGGTGGCAGTTGATAGCGGTGGCGGAGGTGGGTGGCGACGTCGGCGTGATCGGAGGTGGCGGCGATGATCGATGGTGGGTGGTGGCGGTGACCGGATGTGGCAGCGGCGACGGTGATGGTGGCGGCATCGGTGGTGGCGGGTGGCGGCGGAGGCGGGTGACGATGGCGAATGACGGTGGTGGTTGTTGGTGGCAACGTTAGTGGGTTGTGGTGTTGTTAATGAAGGGTGAAAAGGGAATGAAATGGAAAAAAACAGGGTGGACGGATGGAATGATTTTGAGGGAATGAAATGCATTTTGGAATGGACCATTCCATTTCCTTGACCAACCAAACACTCTTTTCTTCATTCTCTTACAATGGTTTATTTCATTCCACCTCTCATTCCTACATATCAAACGCTACTTAAAATTAGTTAAAATTAGTATTATGAAAGAAATAAATCTACATTACATGATGGACATCAGGTATAAGTTATAACCGCACTACCAAATGCAAACTGTGGGCCTAAAGCGATTGGGCCTTTTCTAGTCATGCATATAATTACTTTTTTTATTATTATTCTTTTCATCTTTTTAAATATTTCTTAGAACAATTTAAGATACTGATACAAGTTCTTCCTTCTAAATCATATTTGATTTAGGGGCTGTTTGTTTACCTCTTAATGAGACTCTTAATGGTTCCTTTTACCTGTTCAGCACTTAATGGTTCAGATTGTTTGTTTTGCGAACAGATGTCTGAATGGTTCAGACATTTGCCTCTGAATGGTTCAGGCCTCTTACTGGTTCAGCACTTAATAGTTCAGACTTCTTACTGGTTCAACACTTAACCATTCAGAAGTTGCCAAACACCACTTAATCTGAAATAGGTTCGCAGTAAGTTCTTCAAGATTTAATCCTTTTCAAAGAAAGCTACAAGTTGATAACATATACATATGAAATATTTATTAATTTTTCTTCTAGTGTATCGCTAAACATAAAACAGCGGCCTGCTATTTCATTGTTATCCCTACGTAGCATACAGGTAGCTTGTCGCTATCATCCGCTATTCGCTATTGACAACTATGTTAATACGAGCGATTGTTTCTTACCAAGATAAAGATTTGTTTTTTCTGCGGTTACATTCAACGGCTAAGAGAGTGTGTACACAATTTCTTTGCTACATTCATTGAAGTACTACGTGATAGACCCCCCGGTCACGATTGGGAGCTCGAACCAGGGGTCACTTGTGGTGACTACTTGTTTGGAATGTTACAATTATTAGCTTTGGTTGTAAATGTAAACTAACCAAGAAATATATAAAGTACAGTTTATTAAGCATCAACTAACTGGCATTGTTCTTCTATGATTTTCGCAATTTTAAGGACCCTATAGAACCGTTATCGATTGAGGAAGTAGCTGATCGCTGCCATGCCCCTGAAGATGTAATTTTTTTTATGGTGTTTAGTTTAGACCATGTTTGACATGGCCGGCCCTGAGGGTGGGCGGGTAGGACCACCGGCCAGGGTCCGTTATTTCGAAGGGCACGTTATTTAAAAAAAATCCGATATGTATATGCAAAAAAATAAATTAATATGGTATACCCATATAAACACCAACATATACCCATATAAACACCAATTAATAGGTCATTGGCATTAGGTTTAGACCTTTAGTGAAGCCCAATACCCAATTTCGTTAAGGCCTAAGAGCACGTTTTTTAAAGCTTGAATAGGGTACACGAATTCTCAGGGCCGACCCTGATGGGGTTGACTATATGAATGGGTTTGTTATGGCAATATTTATCTCTAACGGGTCAAATCTGTATAAATATAAAATAGCTAAAAAAGAAAACATGTCGAATGGGTCAAAACTCAAAAGTCCCCTGTTATAATCTTGCATGCCGTGTTTCGCAGATAGAAATGATCTACAAGATAATTGCACATATGGGTGGGAATGATCGAGCTATCATTGCTGAAGGCGACTGTGTGTCAAAAGTTTTCCTTGGGGAGTGAAATGTTGACGTTCTGTACAATTAAGCGCGCTATTTTCATAACTTATAACGCAATCTTGGATGCTTTTATAATTTTTTAACAAATATTTTTAATTGTCTGAGAACACACATGTTAGTTACCGCATAAAATTTGTCAATGGTCGTCTTGGATAACACAATGCTAGTAACAAATCATTGAATGATTCAGACATTTGCTCTATTACCTTACCAGTTATTGCATATCCTCCATGAGTTATAGTAGCTCTATATCTGCAGCTAGCTCTTTCTGTATCAAGCTCATCGGGATTATGATCCGTGGCATTGGTTCTTCTACCCTATCCTGTATTGACACATGGCAGTGTGTTGATTACAGGGTTATCCCCGAGAATCCTAAAAAATCTTTGGCCCCAGGCAAGTAGTGAAAATTGAGCCTTAAATTAGATATGTTTAAAATATGTTAATAAAAATTTTAAAAAATATATATAAAGAAATCATTTTTTTAATCGAGTTCCAAAATATATAAAAAGCTTAAAATGTATTAAAAAAAGCTTAAAATGTAAAACTAAATTAAAAAATTATATATATATATAGAATCATTTTTATAAAATTTTGGGCACTCCAGAGATTTGGGCCTCGGGTGGTCGCCCGACCTGTCTAGCCCTCTTAAGCCGGGCCTGGTTGATTATCGTTAATTGCAAGAACATTGGATAACCTAGCCCTATCCGAGTTATACACCCCCTCCATAGTCCATCCTTACAAATGTTTTTCAACCCTATAGATTGAGGTAGAATTTGATCAAACTCGTTTTGATATTTTTTGTAACAACCGGGTCGGGTTGGAATTATCCATATCGAGAAATCTAAATTGGTTACATAAAATTGGTAGTAGTTAGACTATGATTCTCACCTTCATGTTTAGATTGCGTAAGAACTAAGAAGTATGGTTTGTGTGCATGCATGCAAGTAGTTGTACATCTGTCATATATACACATTGCTTAAGAATCGGTTTTCAAATCATAAGTTGAGCTATTTGAATTAGTTAGTTGGATTTCATGCATGCTTACAAATATGTTGTTGGAATAACCTATAAAACGTTATTAAATGAGGTTTAATAATAGATTTTAATAATCCCAACTATTGTCCGTTGTCGGGCAACAGTCCCAACTTCAAAAATTTCCACTGGCGGCAGTGGTGAAGCTTGACGTTTTTGACGCGGGGGGGGGGGGGGGGGGGGGGGGGAAGTATATACCCAAAAATTTCTATACAAAAACTACATATATAACACAACTGAGCGAAAAGTTCGGGGGGTTGGGCGCCCCTCCGACCCCTTAAATGCTGCGCCCCTGACTGGCGTTCCCATCTATAACATATTGGCCTACAATGGACCTTGACTAACAGAACTATAACTCGTTAGTCTCCGATCGTTGGAAAAACGTTTTTGGCCCAAAAACTCCTTTTTGCTCGTAAAACTCAACATTTTCGTCCCAAACGTCTTTGTAACCTTATTACGGACCTCTACGAACCCTTTTCTAGTAAAATCCCAATTATTATGGTCGCCGGAAAACTCCTCTTTTGCTAGAAAACTTCTTTTTGGCCGGAAAAACTCATCATTTCCATCTCCAACCTCTTTGTAACCATAGATAGGACCTTTAGGAACCTTTTTCCGACCAAAAACGTTTTTCCTACGACAAGAGACTAATAGCGTTAGCGTTCTGTTAGTCAGGGTCCATTGAAGGGCAATATATGAAAAGACGAGACTCCAATAGGAATGTTTGAAGTTGAGATCATTGTTGACCAATGAGTAATAGTTAGAATTATTAAAATCCATTATTCCTTAATAATATTATAAATTTTGTTTTTAGTACTATATTTGAAATTTTTAATAATGTCATAAGACATGATATTACTAAACTGAATTGTTAGAATAAGTACAGAAATGATTTAACCATGATAAAAAAAGTACACAAAAGTCAAGTGTCAAACTTGAATATACCCAAGTTTAATGTTAAAATAAAACACAACATTATTATCATACTCGGTAAATCTTACTAATAGTAAAACTAAGTTGAGGTCTAAGAAGGGTAAAATGTAGACTGCCTTACCTCTACCCCGTTGGAGTAGAGAGCCTTCTTCTGGTGAGACCCCCGGCTCGATAATAGTTTTGCATCAAGCCTTGGATATAAGGCACATAACACTCAACAATTGAGACAAAAGTCGAATAGTGCATGTATCCCCTTGTCTTTCGGCTTTCAGCGCCACACATGATGCATGATTAACCGTCCATCGCTTTTTAACGTTATTTTCACGAAATTAGTAAAATAAGTTAAAAGTAGTGCCCTTTCACTTTTGCCTCCGAAGACCCACACAATATACGTTGTATGCGTATACGGCAAGTAGGCCGTAACGTTAAAACAAAACACACTAAATTGAATTTGAGACATCAAAAGTGATAAATTGACAAAAGAATTTTCTAGAATCATAAGTGTTGGAGCAAGGTCAAAATCTTCTTCATTTGCAAAATACCTTTGAAAGGATTATAGAGACTTGATTTGAGAAATGATGAACCATTGATCAATTTGGTGAGATTGGATCACATGACCTGAAATATGCAAATAACCAAAATGATGAAATGTCACTTTATGGTGGTGATATTAACTATTAAGCATTGATAGAAGCTTATTAATGAAGTGGAACTCAAGGTATAATGTACATAAATAGCGAAACTCAAGGAGAGTATTAGGAGTGTAAATTTACAAAATCACACACTAGTGGTTTATGATTTTTTTAAGCAATAAGTGAAAACGAATCTTAAACATTTTGGGGAATTTCTGGAATAAACGTTTAGATAATCTGAGAGTCATGTTGGATGCTTTTAGATTAAAGTCATTCGATGGTTCCCTATAACTTTTTAACGGGATAAAACTCATACTTTGATCTGCAAGAACGAATTTCGAATTTATGGTTGTGAGGCCAGTCACTACCTAGCTCATGACAATTTTTATAAAAAATACTTCTATTTTGAAGCCAAAATCTTATCCCTAAAATTTAATTTTACATTTCTATCTTGGATCTTTCTTTCAGGGGCGTTGCCCCATGCTCTCGCCAAGGGGGCGTTGGAACCCCCATTGCTTAGGGGCATCACCGCACCAATGAAATTCTCGAATACTAAATTTATACTAAACTCAAACAACTATGCACTTCGCACACTCTAACTTGTTTGAAATATATTAAGATACATTTGGTCAACAAGTCAATTCAATTACATTAAAATAATCAATAAACCCATTATTTGGAAACTTAAGTTTTGGATCTTACTTGAAAGATATTTGGTATGAACTTCAACCCATACATTGTAGCCTTACGGTTGGTAAGTACAAGGTAAAGTGGAACCCTGGATTTTGGTACCTTTAGAACATTCACATTGGATTTGGTAGAAGCTTACATATCCATATATTTTTATGGTAAACTTAAGAAAATCATTGAATTTGGCTTTACAACCCATTCCTTAAAACTAATTCTCATCCATATAATTATAATTATATGGGAATCTTATCTTACTACTTAAATTTACCAATTCACTATTCATCCTTATATTTTTTTTGTGAGTTGAAGAGAGAAAAAGGATGATTAAAATGTATTATTTAATCGAATTGAGATAAATATAAGGAATCGGTGGTGAGGTCTTTGTAGAAAATCTTTCAATTGTTATGATAAATGTGTTTTTTAGTTAAATTATATGGATATGAATAAGAACTAGAATGCAAATGCTCCAAACTACACCTTTTGCATTATTGGCAAGCACAAGCTTGCGGTGGGCTTTCAACCTTGTTTATAGAAAATGTTTTATATGTTCTCCAAATGTTTATGGGTTGTTTTTTCTTTTTAAGAATCTTAACCCCCTATGTGAACCTAATTTAAACATAGGGGTTCCTTATTTGATTTAGATTTGGAAAACTCGAAATTCGACTTGATTCAAATTTAATTATCAAGTTTTGAATTTGGTTTCCATATATTTAAGTTCAATTCGTTTTGAATTCGAGTCAAGCAATCGAATTCAAATTGAATCTAAATTTATGATTTTCATTTCGATTAGATTCGAAGTTTGAATTCAAATCATACATATATATACACACACGCACATGCAAAAAGCCTTCTAAATTTTGGCCAAACTCTAAAATCTCTTATTTTTGGTTTATAGTAGTTTTAAAAATAAATTTAAAATAATTCTAACTTGAACTAATTAGAATTTATTCGAATTAAAGTTTCATATACAAATCAAATCGAATTTTGATTTGGGCATAAAATTCAAATCAAATAAATCAAATTTGAATCGAATACGAATTAAAGTAAAAAAAAAATCAAAAATTCCATTATTCAATTTGTTGAACACTTTATCAAACCTTACATCTTGATTAGTATTCGAAAGTATAAAAAAAACAAGGTCTACATGTCACATAAGGCGAAAATAACATTAATTATATCATATGTTGTTTATGTTGATATATCGTGATAGTTGTAACTGATGATTAGCTTTAACATATAGTCTACATCTTAGTTTTAATCGGTGATCGTATATGAAAACATTCAATGTCGAAATTTAGAATGATAGTCTAAAGAATCAAAGAAATAAAACGGGTTGTTATCCCCAACACACAACTTTCTAGTAATTAATGTATCAAACGTCGTTACTCTTTCGAACTTTGATCATTTAAATTGTCGCCAAACTGAAACAAAATATAGAAAAATAACACTTACCCTGTTAACAAATCTCGATTCTATGACAAGTTAACAAGAATACAACCATATTGAAATGATAAATGTTCAAGAAAGAAAGCATATTCGCACCTAACTAAAAAGATAATTTTTAAACTAATTATTCTATAGGAATAATATTAATAAAGTTGATTCTAATAAATATAGTAAAGTAATAATAATAATTCAAACAAATGTCCTTTGTAGGGTGGGAAGCCACCAAACAATAAGAATAAGCCATGTGAGGCTGAAGCCTTTTGCTTCAAACAAGCGGGAAGCACCACTCAAATGGCTCTCCCCACCCCCACCCCCAACGTTCGACTCACTCAACTTTTTGTTATTTTATTAATAACAACATATTTTATGCCTATTCTCTTTAAATATATGTTAACAAATATTTGTTTAAGTCCAACTTAGTTTTCTCATTAGTATTTTAATAATTATCTAAACATAAAGAATATTAAATCCTACTGACATCTTATCTTGGTCAATATGTCATTCCTAAGGATTTTGTTTTTAGGATTGAGTAACATAAACGAACAATAATTACAATTTATTAAAAAATAGGTAATTGTTTATGATTTTACTAGAGAAAACTAGATTATAAACCGTGTATTACGAATAAATGAAATATTAACTTTTTTTTGGTTGATTTGATTGCTGAGGAAATAAGGAAACAACGATTTGATTGTATAGAAAAACGATTATGGAATTTCAAAGAAAGTGGGTTTCAGGTCGTGGATCAGGCTAGGTTAATAAAAAAACAAAAAAAAAACAAAAAAAAACAATGATGGACATGGCACAACATTGATTTATGTATGTGTGGAAGATATTTTTTTACAAACTTTGTTATTTTCATATAGAGAAAAAAATTCAATTATTGAATCTTTAACTTAGTCAAAGTTTTTTAAGAAAAAATATCATGGTTATCTATAAACAAGTCAACTCGATTCTGCATCAGATTTCTAATTATGTATAAGCTTCGTGTAACTTAGTAGATCTTGAAATCGACTTATTTTGAGCTACACATCTAACGCTCAAGCCAAGTTTTGAATAATTTTAAAATTCGTTAAACCTAAACCACTTTTAACTTTTTTGCAAAAACTCAAGTAACCTACAATTGAGATTACTTCGCTGGTTTACATCTTTATTTTTTTAACGACAAATTTCTTTTACTTTTTACGGTCTGTTTTACTAAAAATATCCAGACCTACTTATTTTTATATAATCATTCATCACTAACATATCTTTTTTACTTATGCAATAACCACTTTGTCAAAAAGATTTCCCAACCATAACCAAAGCTCTTAAATCAAAAAGAATCATTACCAAAAATTTGAATTTAAACAAATACTTTCCTTTCTTGAAAGCGAGCTTGAAGAGAGAGAGAACTCTCTCACTCATCACGGGCCTTTCTTATTTCTTCAAATTTAAATTCCCCTTTTTTATTTTATTTTATTTTATTCAATTTTGCTTTCACTCTTTCAAATCCTGTTCTTCAACGTCTCTCTCTCTCTCTCTCTCTCTCTTCTGCCACATCTTCAGAAACACTAGATTTTGAGCAGGTAATAAGAAACCCTAATTCTTGAAATTTCTTACACAGTATGCAACTCACTTTAAGCTCTTTAAGTAAAATTACAACTTTTCGTTTTTGGGTTTTGGTTATTTATGAATCTTGGATCTAAATTTCACACCTTTTCAGATTTCTTTGAAGTTTTGGCGATTGAATAATGTTTACAGAAGGGTTGGATACAAATGCTGTCAAATGGGTCAAACAGGTTTGCTTTCTACATTTCATTTTGAATTGTTTTTTTTTTTAATTTGTTTCTTTGGTTTGATTAGTTAAATTGGTTAGAGTATGTTTTTGATTTTCTTGAATTTGTATATGGGTTGGTGTTGTTTGATATGATCAAGAACATACAGCTGAGGTAGAGGCATGGTTGCAAAAGTCGCTAGACGCCCCCTAGTCGGTCGACCGGGAGTTGAGAGTACTCGGCCTAGGTGGAAAGTACTCGGGGAGTACTCGGACATGTTAAATTATAAAAATATTAGTTTTCGGGAATTAAATATATGTCAAATAATATAAATTTACTAATATTTATAATAAAATGCGTGAAAATGATATTAAATAATATGATAGACACAGAAATTATGTTTTATTTTTTAAAGTCAAACTCGGCCTGAGTTGACTTACAAGATCCGATTCTGACTAGGGTTGATCGCGTTTGATCGATTCCGAGTAATTAGGCGTAGTTGAAGAAAGTCGCCTCGGCTAGCTACCTTGTAGCGCTTACTCGGGGAGTACTCGATCTTGGAGACCTTGTTTTACAACCATGGGTAGAGGTGCTGAAGTGCACAATATCTTGCTCTAATGGGCTGGGTTGGATCATGGTTTTATTATTTTAATCACTTAATTATTGAAATTAATCTTGGTTATCTTAAATTTTATATCTTGGTGTACTAGTTTTTGATAATTTGATGAAATTAGTGGGTTTGATCAGGATATAATTACTGTAAGTGAGTATTGTTTGCAATTGTGAATGGGTCAGTTTTGGGCTCAAACCGAATAAAAATCCGAAAATTCGGGTTTTGGGTTTTTTGGATTTATGAATACCGTTTGGTTTCGGTTTTCATGATGGGTTCTGTTTGGTTTGGGTCGGTTTTCGGTTTTGCCTTTTGGGCTTGACATTTTTTGGGCCGGAAAAAGGCCCAAAATAATGAACTTGGACCTAAAACTTTGGCCTAGTTTCATTTTGTTAAATAATGGTTAACTGATTATTACACATTTGGGCCTAAATCTTTTGGACTACACTACACCATCAGTTTTTTTTTGGTTGGGTTCTGTTAGTTCGGTTCTGTTATTTCGGTTATTTCGTTAACGGGTCAGTTATTTCGGTTACACGAACAATATTGATAGTTTTCCATATCCACTAATGTTTTAAAAATCTGATGTTTATATATACATGTTTTGAAAAAGCAGGGATCAGGTAATGAAGCTACTCACTCCGTGACAACCCAACGAGCCCGAACCGATCCGGTCTCTTCAAGAAACGGGCCACGCGGGTTCGGCTTACCACCACCTTCAAAGTTCAAAAGCGGAGTCGTTCCTCTATCTCAAGTCTTACCCAGAGATGACCCTAACTCCACTTCCGAAGACATGTCAACTGATTCCGACACAGAAGTATACGGTGGACGATACTCGCTAGATTCCTCCTCCCCTCAAGACGATAGAGTCCCTTCCGTTAGTAACAACCAGTATCATGATCCTGTACAACGGCGTCCACAGTATCACGTGTACTCTAGCGATGTGAGCTCTTCGGTTGAAATAACGAGAAATGGGAATGCTGGTGCTCGGTTGAGGGGAGCGAATAGGTATGATGTTAGAAGCAGTGTTTATACAGAGGATGAATCGGATGATTCGGTTGAAAGCTCGGAGTATTCGACTACACAAGTCGGGGCTAGCATTGAGAACTTGCCGCATAAAGATGTGTATATGTCGAAGGAAGATTTTCCGAGCGCCCCTCCGATTTCGGGCTCGCTTGGAGAGATCAAGCAAGAGGAGGATTCACCATGTTCTAAAACGCATATTACAACGTCTAGAGTTGATTCACATGATTTGGAGGCTAATTCATCTGTACAGAAAAAGACCCCCGTTGCAGCCGTAAAGGAGGATCATAAACAGGAGACGTTAAATACATCTAGGTCCGTTTTTATAAAATAACTTAACTTGTTCAATAAAAAGACCTCGTTGGCTACTAGTGTCGAAAATATACTTTAGGTGTTTATCAACTTGCTAAACCCGACAATTTTTTATTTGACCCATTTCATCCTTTAGGGATAAACCATAACCCAAACGTACCGCAACATGTTTGTATACCTCTTTGTGACATTTATTCATGTTTGTATAGGAGCATTGGTGCGAAAACTGGTTCGGATTCTATTCCTACTCGTCTTCCGACGTTTCATGCAAGGTACATTACTACATTACATAAATACCAAAAGTTAGCTACACTAGTTTTTTTTTTTTTTATAAAAATGCACATTATGCTTTATATATATATATATATATATATATTCTTTTCTTTTTTTAGTTCTCTTGGGCCTTGGCATGGTATGATTGCATACGATGCATGCGTTCGACTCTGCCTACATGCTTGGGCAAAAGGTTGTATGGAGGCCCCTGTTTTCTTGGAAAACGAGTGTGCATTGCTTCGACGCGCCTTCGGGTGAGTTTCATTTTCTTCTATATCCTATTTATCTTTTCTACATACTTGCTTTCGATTATCACAAGGTAATATATGATTGCCTAGTTACCCTTCATTTAACTTATGCTTGTTTGTGTACTATAAGTGTATAACATCGATCTTTACTCGCAGTTTACAACAAGTGTTACTACAACCCGAGGAAGAATTGCTTGTTACACGCGCTTCTGAAGTCGGTAGTGAAGGGAACACTCAAAAACCGAAGAAAATGGTCGGAAAGATGAAGGTGGAAGGTACTGTATACTAGTAATTAACACATCATTCATTGACAATAGAGTAAATACAAAGATGGTCCCTGTGGTTTACCAAAAAATTGGATTTGGTCCCTAGCTTTCCAAAAGTACACGGATGGTCCCTGTGGTTTGCACTTTGTAACGCATTTAGTCCCCAGCCAACAAATCTAAAGGTTCTAGCATGTCCAAGTTAGGGACCAATTGCGTTACAAAGTGCAAAACACAAGGACCACCCACGTAATTTTGGGAAAAAAAAGCTAGGAGCGAAATGCATCACAAAGTGCAAACCACAGGGACCATCTGTGTTCTTTTGGAAAACTAGGGACTAAATCCAAAATTTTGGTAAACCATAGGGACCATCTGTGTACTTTACTCTTGACAATAACAAAGCGTTTTGGAATTTTTGTGACACTATATTATCTATTGGTGCAGTGCGTAAGGTGAAAATGGCGGTGGACCCACCTACCGGATGCAGTTGTGCATCCATAAAGCCACCAAAGGTGAAAACGGAAACCGTTAAACGCCAACTCGCTAACTTACAATCAAAAGTGTCTTCTGGGTGGCGAGCAGTCAGAAATATCCATTTCTCTCCTCGGGTGCCTGCAAGTGGTTCGTTCTCTCGTCATAGTATGGCTTACATGCAAGCAAGTAGTCAATACATCAAGCAAGTTTCCGGTCTTCTTAAAGTTGGCGTTTCAACTCTACGTAGTAGTTCATCCGGATACGAAGTACAAGGTTTGTGATATAAATTATGTAAAAAAAAGGGATGATTACGATTTACGTCATTATGTTATTGACAGTTTATTTATGATGTTATACAGAATCATACTTATGTCTACTAAGACTCAAAAGTTCAGCGGAAGGGGATACCGTTCGAATGCAACCTGGTTCTCGTGAAACACATACATTGTACGTATCGTTTTAATCTCAAATCTTCTTGTGTCTGTTATGTCCTTTATAGGTGTTATGTTTTTGACATGTGATATCGCAGTTTGCCGGATAGCCTTGGGGATGATTTGATCGTTGAAGTGCAAGACTCGAAAGGCAACCATTTCGGTCGTGTTTTGGCGCAAGTGGCCACTATTTCCGAAGATCAGGTGAAGCACATTCCTGAACGTTCATGAACGTAAACGAACGAACACAACCTCTGTTCATGTTCCTTTGTTTAACTTATCCAACGGAATTTCTTGTTCGTGTTTGTTCACTAATTAAACGAACGAACATAAATGAACTTCCTGCCGTAGGGTTTACGAACTGTTCACTGAACGTTCGGTTCGTTTACAGCCTTTGTTGTATGTGTAAAATGTATAAAATTATGATCGGAATTTTGTTACTAAGATGGTTGTACTCTTTTATGCAGAATGATAAATTAAGATGGTGGTCTATATATAGAGAACCGGAGCATGAACTTGTTGGAAAAATTCAACTCCATATAAATTATACGACTAGACTAGACGAAAATAGCCTCAAGGTGAGTTGTTTCCGATCTTTGTTTGGCTAAAAAAGCAACCTTTTGACCGAACAATTTTCTCGGTTTACAGTGCGGTTCTATTGCGGAAACAATGGCATATGATTTTGCGATGGAGGTTGCCATGAAAGAGCAGAACTTTCAACAACGAAATCTGTTGCTGCATGACCCATGGAAATGGTTACTTGCTGAATTCGCAACGTATTATGGCGTTTCCGATGCTTACACAAAGCTAAGGTACTCAGATGCTCTCTGGCCCGACCCAAACTAGGGGCGCTAAACGGGTTGTGTCCATGGGTTGCCAGGTCCAACCCGACCCGAACCTGAAAATATTACACGAACCCGAACGCGACCCAAACCTGAAAATATTACCCAAACCTGAAAATCGTGTTATACATATAAACCTGACATGACTCGAATATTCGTTGGTTGACCCGAAGACAACCCGTTCAACCCGAATTTTTTTACTTTTTTTTATTTTTTGGCAAATTAATATATTAAATCTAAAATTTTACCACAAGAAACACAAATGTATATATAAAAGAATTACACTTTAATTACAAAATCTTAATCGATATCTCTTTTAAGTTATAATTATGGCATAAAATACAAAACCAATTTAAATTATGACATAAAATATATTATAAAAATAAAATATAATATAAGTGGGTTAAATGGGTCAACTTGCCAACCCGCCCGGGTTGACACGAACCCGACCCGTTTAGGTAAACAGGTTCGCGGGTTCAACCTAAAACTGACCCGAACCCGTTTAGGCTAAACCCAAACCCACGAATTTTGTGTCAAGTTCGACTCGTGTCAGAAATTCACACCCCTGACACAAACTGACCCATTACTCAACCTGCCGGTTTTGCCGCCCCTAATATTAATTCTAACTTATTATATGCACCGTTTGTATTCTTCAGATACCTATCATATATAATGGATGTTGCTACTCCCACAAACGACTGTCTCTCATTAGTATACGATTTGTTGTTGCCGGTTATAATGAAGGGGCATACTAAGGGCACTCTGAGTCATCAAGAGGTATTACCGTATAACTTTCATGTGCACTTTTGATTTAAGATTTTTTAATATTGTGCCGTACACTAATCACTAATGCATTGTGTTTTTTGTTGGTTTTCGCAGAATAGGATTTTGGGTGAGATTGAAGAGCAAATCGAGCAGATTTTTTCTGTCGTTTTTGAGAACTACAAGTCGTTGGATGAGCTGTCGCCATCTGGCGTCATCGATGTTTTCAGGCCGGCTACTGGGGATGCTGCACCGGTTTTGGAACCTGCTGTGAAACTGTATAATCTGCTTTATGATATATTATCTCCTGAGGCACAAAATAAATTATACAGCTACTTCCAGGTTCATGCGTTTACCATCCTTGATGATTGATACTTAGAAAGCAATATTAGTTTTTCGGTGGTAAAACGGGCGGGTTGGGTTGACCCGAATCACCTTTTTTTTCAATTATTTAAACATTTTTTATTAATGAGTTGTGTTATTATGATTATAAGAAATTTATTTTGCAACAAACCTACCTTTTTTAGTAAAACATATATACTAAGTTTTACGTCTTAGCAATACACTTTGGGTGACTTTTGACGCTATCGCGTACAAATATGCAATATGAATATAATGTTTTTTTTTAATTCTAGAGTACATATGTCTATGGTTAAACTAACTTTAGCAATTATTATTATTATTAGGCTGCTGCAAAGAAAAGATCGAGAAGACACTTGACGGAAACGGATGAATATCTTAGTGGCACCGGGGAAGGAAATGTGATGGATCCTGTTACCGTCTCTACAGCTTATCAGAAAATGAAATCCCTTTGCCTAAACATTAGGAATGAGATTTATACAGATATTCAGATTCATAATTGCAATATACTTCCAAGGTGTTTTTCCCTCTTTTTTTCATGTTTAGATTTCAGATTTAAGTCTCTTTGGAAATCTTACTTTCATTACTGAAAATATTCTTATTTAATGGTGGAAAAATGGGTGGATCAGATGGGCCGAGTAAAATGGGTCAAAACGGGTTCGGGTGAAAACATGTAAAATTGTGATTCGGCTTGAAACGAGTTGGGTTAGTTTGAGCTGACCCGAGTCCTAAAACACGTTTGTCCATTAAAATATATTTTTATAATAAATAATATGTGAATCTGTATTATGATTACAAAGGTCATAAATGTATGTTATATTAATGGATTATAGTCCCGTGTACTACACAGGTTGAATAATCAACACTGTTTGTTTGCTGAACACAATAAGAAAAGTAGAAAATGTTACTACTTGCATATATTCGTTTATTTGTATAATATAAAATTTACATAAATTTTTAAAATTTCATAAAAGTCTGTTTCTGGTAAGTTTTTATTCAAGAATATCGTCATCAATATAACTTATATATTAAAGATATATTAAAATAAGGGCGGATTTTGTGGGAAGGTTTACCGGGTTTAATATAACAAAAAATATTGGTCAAATTAAAAATATATTTGAAGCAAGGGTGAATATTAAGGTAAGGATTTTAGAATATACAATGTTGACATTCTATGATTGCCTATATTTAAAAAATAATAAAAAAATTAATTTTGATTAAAAACATTTTTTTTGAAGGATGATATGATGTTGACATGTGTCATTCTTTTGAAGGATGATATGGTGTTAATGATGACATTCTCTATAAAATAGGTTCAGTAATGATTTCGTTGAATGCGATGACACTTTTGCTGAATGAGATGGAAAACATGCGTGTTACACCGTATAAATAAACCATATACTGATTTTTAAATATTTTATAGGAATAATATTGTACATTACTAATCATTTATCTACATGCTATTTATTTACAGTTTTTCTGTTTTGCAGTTTCATAGACCTACCAAATCTTTCATCTGCAATATACAGTGCTGAGCTTTGCAACCGATTGCGATCGTTCCTCGTTACATGCCCTCCATCGGGTCCTTCTCGCCCTGTTACGGAGCTTGTAATTGCAACTGCAGACTTCCAAAAGGATCTTGCCACCTGGAATATCAAGTATTATACATCTTTTTTTTCTTTTCTTTTTTATTATCCATAATTACTATTCTTTGCATAAGTTAATACAAATCGTTTTTTTCAGTCCCGTGAAAGGTGGGGTCGATGCAAAAGAACTGTTTCATCTCTATATTATCATTTGGATTCAAGATAAGCGCCTTTCATTGCTTGAGACATGTAAATTAGACAAGGTATGTTTCACTTTTTATAAAAAAAATGTGAAAGTTTTAAAAATCACATGTTTGAATTTATATGTCTTTATTGACCTTTAGGTATTCATTCAACTAGTATTTAATTATAAATTCTAAACCATATTTCAATTCAAATGCTGCAATTTTAATTAGATAAGTAAATTTAATAACTAGAGTAAAGTACACGGATGATCCCTGTGGTTTACTAAAATTTTGGATTTGGTCCCTAGCTTTCCAAAAGTACACGGATGATCCATGTGGTTTGTACTTTGTAATGCATTTAGTCCCCAGCCAACAAATCTTAAAGGGTTTAGCATGTCCAAGTTAGGGACTAAATGCGTTACAAAGTGCAAAATACATGGACCATACTTGTAATTTAGGAAAAGGCTGGGGACTAAATGTGTTACAAAGTGCAAACCACAAGGACCGCATGTGTACTTTTGGAAAACTAGGGACCAAATAATTTTTTTTTGGTAAATCACAGGGACCATTTGTGTACTTTACTCTAATAACTATATCAGCAAGTACTATGCATCATGGTTATTGAATATGCAATGAGTGGATGATAAGTACATGGATGGGCCTTGTGATTTCCACTTTGTAACGCATTTAGTCCCCAACGTTTAGTGACTAAATGCGTTACAAAGTGCACTAAATGTGTTACAAAGTGCAAATCACAAGGACCGTCCATGTACTTAAAAAATGATGGGGACTAAATCCAAAATTTTGGTTAACCACAGGGACCATCCGTTTACTTTACTCTAAAATTTATGAAATAAAGATTGAAAAGTGAAGTACTTATAGAAAAAGCAATTCCATATTTTTCTAGATAATTGAAAATGTTTGTGAACTTGCAGGTAAAATGGTCAGGTGTTCGAACACAACATTCAACAACCCCCTTTGTGGATGAAATGTACGGACGGCTTAAAGAAACGTTAAACGATTACGATGTCATAATATGTCGATGGCCAGAGTATACCTTTGCTTTGGAGAATGTGCGCCCTTACTATTCCAGGCTTATTAACTCTGCTTCCGATAAAAACCTTTGTAGGGTGCCATCTAATTCATTTGCTTTATTTTGGTGATTGACTAATAGGCGATTGTGGACATTGAAAAGGCGATAATCGAAGCTTTGGACAAACAATTTGCCGATGTTGTGGCACCTTTAAAAGAGAACATGACACCTAAAAAGTTTGGCTTCAAGTATGTCCAAAAACTAGCCAAAAGAACGACGAATCCTTATGTCGTCCGTCCTGAGGTTTGTTTCGCTACATTTTGATTTGTCGTTTGCATGCATGGTTGTAGTTCTACTTTTAAGGTCAACCCCATCATTTTCTTTAACTTAAAAATGATTTATTTTATTCAGCTTGGCATTCTGTTGAACTCAATGAAGCGAATGCTAGATGTTTTGCGTCCCAAGATCGAAGTTCAACTTAAGTCGTGGGGTTCATGTTGTATTCCCGAAGAGGGAAATACAGCAGCCGGAGAGCGTCTAAGCGAAGTGACTGTGATTCTTAGATCAAAGTTTAGAAACTATCTTCAAGCCGTTGTGGAGAAACTTGTTGAGAATGTAAGTGCCGTACTCGTAACATTTATGTTCATGTAGAGTAACGGGTCCAGTCGGTTTAGTTTTTTTTTTAGTACGGGTTGGATTGAACCTAGGTGTATGTTAACTAATCCGTCTTACATCAACTCCTCCATTCTTGCAAGTTGTCAAGTCATAGTTGTCAATAGCGGCATTTTATTTCCTTCTTATTTATTTCATTTTTTTCATCTCAACGGCTTGATACCTCATGTTTGGTCTCTTAACATATATTTTCTGTATTTTCCTCATCTCCACTGCTCGATAACATGTATTTTTCTGTTTCTCTACTTTATCGCTAAACATGAACTAGCAGGCGCCATTTCGTCGCTATCGCTACGTAGCATATAGGTAGCTTGTCGCTATTGACAACTATGGTCAAGTTATTATTGTTTAATAATATTGTTATTATTGTGTAACCGATTTTTCTTTGATATTATTTGTTTAATCGGGTTGTTATTTTATAATCCTACAGACAAGGTTGCAAAATGGTACAAAGTTAAAGAAAATTCTTCAAGACTCGAAGGACAGTGTGACCGAATCTGAGATCCGAAACAGAATGCAACCACTAACCGAGCAGCTTATGAATACGGTGAATCATGTGCACACCATCTTCGAGACGCACGTTTTTATCGCAGTATGTCGAGGATATTGGGACCGGATGGGACAGGCAAGTTTTTTTATTTCATATATAGATCTCCAAAAAAATAAAATTATAAATTGTTAAGAGATTTAATATGTTAATTATGTTGATGTGGTTGCAGGATGTTTTGAGTTTTCTTGAGAACAGGAAAGAAAATAAATCAGTGTACAAAGGCTCAAGAGTTGCTGTATCTGTAAGTAGCTCCATTTTTATTATTATTTTTAATTATTTAAAATAAGTGTCAATATTACTTAATGCTAGGGCTTCAACATGTTCGTTTGTTAAGGAAATATATACGTTCATGAACACTCACCAAACATGATTTTATGTTCGTGTTCGTCCGTTAAGGAAATGAACGTGTTCATGTTCGTTTGTTAATTTTAGGTAACGAACGCCCAGAACGTTCATGAACACAGACGAACACAAACTAATGTTCATCGACACAAATGAAAACAAACGAAGACAAACAAGCGTTCATGGACAGAATATATAATACAATAGTACTTATTAAGTATTTTGTTTGTTACTATCAAATGCAAACGAACACGATACTGAAAGTTTACGAACATAAATAAACAAACACTGTTCATGTTCGTTCATTTATTAAATGGACGAACACAAACGAACTTCCCGCCAAACTATTCACGAACTATTCGTTGAACGTTCGATTTGTTTGTAGCCCTAAAAATAACACAAAGCACAAAATGGTTCTTTACAAAAATGCATATATCGGTGCATAAAATAGCGTACGTCGAACCTTAGAAGAACTTGTACGTTGATGCTTTAAAGATATAGGAGTGAGAAAGAGAGGTGGTTAAGCAGTTACATAACCGTCTTCTGTATCATAATTAAAGCAATATGTACAACTTTTTATGCGGTTTTCATAGTAACTACTTAAAATCAATTTGCCCTATAACATACACACACTCGTAGAATACTTACTTAGGTGCTTATTTTTATAATTATTTAATAATTTTGCAGATTTTGGATGACACATTTGCATCACAAATGCAAAAGTTGCTTGGCAATGCACTTCAAGAGAAAGACCTAGAACCACCAAGATCGATCGTCGAAGTCCGATCAATGCTATGCAAAGACACGGGCTCTTCGAGCCACAAAAAGAACAGTTACTTTTATTAGAAATCATTTTTCATATATTTGGCAATCGATGATGCATAACATATATGATCATCGTTCTTGGTTGTCACTTGCTCGTGAATAAGGGTAAAGTTGTTAAAGTTACGGTTATATGCGTGACATCTTATATGATTCTAACGTTTTTTAACGTCCCATACGAAACGAACGTACAACCTATATTTATAAACGTAGTATTTGTAGAAATAGAGCAGTTGATTCTTTGAGACGATACCAACGGCATAAATTAAAACTAAGAGAACCAAGATTTTAAAAGCATTTTGTGGTTTAATATAACAATAATTGGCATAATTATTAGCTAAAAATATTTAAGATTTAGAGAAAAAAATAATGTTAAGTTATTGTATCAATTGAAAAATAGATACCTTCAGCAACTTAACTAAAATGATTACAAGAAACAGATCTATACCTTCCCCATCACAGTTTTGAAGCACTCATATCAATTTTCACTAAAGAAATAAATGGATTCATGGATAAAACAAAATATTATGGAGTGAAACCGCTACAAATTTGCCTCACATTGGTTGTATGAGCAACACGTGTGGCATTTATAGACCAAATGAACTCCCTCACCTATCATACTAGCCTTTTGTGTTGAGTACTTCTGTTTGGGTTGTAGCGGTGTTATTGGAGCCAAACTCAGAGTGGTGGCCCATGGAGTTGTGGCTTGGAGGAACCAGTCGTGACCAGACGTTGGCCCTTAAGGAGGATCGGATGTTAACTATCGCAAGGTATGACCTTAAAATGTTACGAGTTAAGATTGAGGGTATTGTTTTTGTGTTATGGTTCCACAAGTAAAATTAGGGAAATTTAATAAAACATTTATTAAAAATGGCTTTGTTATTGACATTGATGCCAAGTGAATATATGACTTCAAATTTTTTTTTGAAATAATCTGCAGAGGTTACCATATGGTTATGTATATCTATTTCACATAGTCAGTCATCTCTTATGACTACTTCTTAAAATCCAATTTTTTTACACAAAAGGTAACAATTGTGTAAAAGACACTCACATAGTTGTTGTCATTGTTTTGAAACATTTTTCTTTCATATAATGTCACAGGACTATTTAAAGATGTCTCACATAAACGTGACAGAATTTCCAAAAGTTTTCTTGTTTTCAAGGTAAATTTGGTCAAAACCTCATGCATTTACTTATCGTTGCTCACTATATAATGTGTATTTTCATATAAACTAAACTGAAGGTAAGTGTCTAGAAATAAATGTTCACCCTGTCTACCTTTTACATTAGCCTTATAGTATCAGAATCATCATAGGTGTGCTACAGAATCATCATAGGTGTGCTATTTTCAATAAATTATGATTTTTTTAAAGTTTTTAAGTTAAAAACCTATATGTATTTATTTTGTTTTGTTTATATATTCTAAAAAAATGTTACCCTCTTTACATGTATATTTTTTAATGTTGAACTTCATAACAAATATGGTAAATTATTTGAGTATTTCATATAAAAATGATTTTCAAAGATACGAAAAATATGTTTATTAATTCGAATGTTTGCCTTTTTTTTCTTTAGTAAGAATGATTTTTATTAACCTACTATTGAGACGATTCATTTGTTCTTTTTAGGATCAAAGCACACACGAACTGAACACACTCGAAAGCAATAAATGAATACAAGGATTTGACGTGGTTCGGTCTAAGATGACCTACGTCCACAGGTGACACACTTAGGTATTCTTTTATTGAGGTGATAATCAAATTACAAATACAAGATTGTTATTTGTAGAGACTAATTAGGATTTTGTAAACTTGCTCTCGCCTCTCGGCCCTTAAACGAATAATACTAGGGTCGGATGCCCCAAACCTGTGCGATTGTGCACCCCTTACGACCTCTATCAAAACCAACCTACAAGGCCTACAAACCCAACAATTCTTCACAAGTCAACCCGGAATGGCGGAATCACCAATTGATTCTTTCAATTTCATTTTGTTCTTCACTCTAAACCCAAATCGATTTCAAACCTTAGTCGATATCTTAACCCCGAACAACAAGAACCAATTTTTCTGGGTCTTCGAGAATTCGTTCAAAGAGGTTCTAATTTTTCTTGGTGTTGTGAAATTCATGCCATGCCTTTAGATGAATCAAGGAACTTTTTCTTTATTCATATACACTTGTTACATTATTCCCAACATTGATGTATAATAAATATGTGTGTCTAAAGTTACTCATACTCATTTTAAAAAATTAAACAAGCCTTATTAGTAACCTATCATTTTGGTGTTCATAATAGGTTCTTAATTCGCAATCATTCATTTAATTTCATAACCTAATTTTTTTTGGTTGCATATTTAGCATGAGATATTACCATATCTCTAGATGAGTGGGAGTGTTATGTATGTTAAAATCAATGTATAACAAAATCATAAATAGTCGATAAGAAGTTGGCTATTCTGATTTAGACTTTTTTATTCGTAAAGTAAAGACGATAATAAATCAATATTGGGATATATTTTTATGGTAGCAAAAGGCGCTATATCTTGGATAAGTCATAAGTGAGAACTCACGACGACGTGATCAACCATTATACAATTTACCAAGAAATGGTAATAAAAAAACTTAATACACTGACCCAAAATTATAAACTCCATCTTAAGGCCATTAAAGCTTAATCTCAACATAAAGTATCTATTGTGCAAGAATTTCTAAAATACTAAAATATGAATATCAGGTATATTAATACATCAAAACATTAGTGGACCCTATAAAAAGTGTTACCACCCATAACTATGTATCTTGCAATTGTCACTTAATAGGTATCATAATATTTGAATGTGACTATAGTCATAATTTGTCAATAACTATGTTTGTCTATTTACAGAAATAATAATTGTGCACAGTTATGTAAATCAACACCTGGCCAACTTATTATGAACTGATACTCAACTAGGATTTCCCCACCGGGCGTTAGTGGCGGGAAATCCATATATGAACCAAACGTAAAAAACCAATATGTAACTACAAAACAAAATGTGTAAAACAACTAAAAACGAAATAAAATGTAACAAATATAAGAAAAAATGGTGACATGGTCCAAGTGCTGGAGTTAACTTCGTTGCAACATACTTCAGTATTTGGTTATTCTTCTTCGATAGTAACTTCAAGTTCAGTATATAGATAAATTTGATAGTCCGGTATATCTTCAAATTCACTCATTACTACTTGATTTTTGTATTCATGGGTTTCTAAGAATCTATATCCCAACAAATTGCATGTAACATTAAGACATTAATAATGAAGATAACATTATAAATTTTTAATTATGGCCATTTAATGATGCTTGAGAGTTGGGATGTTAGAACCCCAACCACAATAGCGGTATCTCCCTTGTGTAAGAGAACCGACGAGGGCGTTGTTAGATCTTGGATCAAAGTAGTAGTTGTAAATACTTGTGTGTATTAGAGTTCGTTATGTTAAAGCTCTCCACACTATATTACATATATTGTTTTTGTGTAATGGTTACCAAGTGAGATTAGGGTAATTTAATACATCATTTATCAATCTTCGTTATTGCAACATTTATGCCAAGTGAATGTGCGAATTTAGAAACATTTAGGGAAATCCACATTGGTTGCCACATCACGCTCATGTCTTATGATCATGATTCTTTAAATCCATTTTTTACGCATAAGGCACACAATTAGGGCTAGCATATCGCGTAGCAATGGGGTGGTGATCCATTGGCAAAGGCAAAGCCTTTTTAAACACCTTGGGAGTTGGGAGAGGGAGGTATTTGGTTCAAGTATCACAGACAGCAGGGAGTAAAAGAAATTTGCCGTTCAAAAAAATATCATGTCAAACCGTGTGACCTGTTAAGACACGAACCCGAAACAGGTAAACACGAACACAACATGAATTGTATCAGATTTTCCAAAAATTAAAACGAACTGATAATAAAAAGGTTACAAGAAATGACCTGTTAAGATATGAAAACGTTATCAGTGTATCATACGACCTGCTAAGACATAAACACCGGCCTGTTAAGACAAAAATACGACCTGTTATTAAGTATATAAACTTTACTTCAAAGTATTCTTTTATTTAAAAATTTGGAGCCCCATATATTTTTTATTTAAAATTATAAACGTGTTATTAACGGATCCTAGCAGGTTAACAAATATTTAACCTATTAAGACACGAAATTAATCAGGTTTTAACCTGTTGACCTGTTATAGACACGAAACCTGTTAACTTCGTGTAGGTTCGTGTCGTGTTATGATGTTCATATAGAAATTGCCATCCCTACACACAATTGTATCAAAGACACTCACAGTATAGTTGGTGTACATAAATAGTTAAATTCTGTTAAGGTGGGCACATTAGTATGTAAGGTCTAGTTTACATTAGATGTGTCCTACTATCTAAAAACATAAATTTTCAAGAGTTACATGGCTATGTGGAGCTCTCTCATATAGTCCTTGTTTGCATATTTTTTAAAACATGTATTTTTCACATAATGTCACACAACTATGTAAAGATGTCTATATAATTGTTCCATATAATTTCCAATATATAAATACTTGTTGTGTGTACCATAATAAAGTTCTCTATTGTTAAAGCTCTCTACACTAGATCACATATATTGTTTTTGTGTTATGGATCCCAAGTGAACTTAGGGTAATTTAATACATCAATTATCGAGATTTATTATTGAAAATGTTTATGTTAAGTGAATATGCAAATTAGAAACTTTTAGGGAAATCTACATGGGTTGTCACATCACGCTCATGTCATATGATTATGACTCATCATTCATTAGGTCCAAAATTTTAGGTATAAGGCATACAATTGCGTCAAAGACACTAACATAGCCTAGTATAGTTGGTGTACATAAATTGTTAGATTACGTTAAGGTGGCACATGACTATGTAAGGTCTAGTTTACATAGATGCAACCAACCATTCCAAAAACATGAATTTTCACACGGCTATGTGGAGCTCTCTTATATAGTCGTTGCTTGCATATTTTTTTTTTGAAAACATGTATGTTTCACATAATGTCACGACTGTGTAAAGATGTCCCATATAATTGTTCCATATCATTTTCAAAAAAAAAATCTTGTTTTCCAAAAGTGTAAGGTAATTTTGATCAAAACTGGGGGCGAACCTATACTCCCTTGTTGTATCTTGGATCGAAGTAGTAGTGGTAACGTAAATATTTATTGTGCGTATTATAATAGGGTTCTTTATTGTCTCCGCACTAGATTACGAATATTGTTTTTGTGTTGTGGTTCCCAAGTGAAATTAGGGTAATCTAATACATCATTTATCGTTTATCGGGATTTGTTATTGAAATATTTATGCCAAAGTGAATGTGCGAATTAGAAATTTTATGGAAATCTACATGAGTTCACATCACACACGCTCATGTCATATGATTACGATTTATTAAATCCAAATTTTTATGTACAAGGCACACAATTGTATCAAAGACACTCACATGGTATAGTTGGTGTATATAAATAGTTAAATTATGTTATGGTGGCACATGACTATGTAAGGTCTAGTTTAGATGGATGCGTCCTACTATTCTAAAAACATGAATTTTCCCAAGAGTTACATGGCTATGTGGAGCTATCTCATACAGTTGTTGCTTGCATATTTTTGAAAACATGTATTTTTCACATAATGTCACACAAATATGTAAAGATGTCTCACATAATCGTTCCATATATTGTCATAAAAAATGTTGTTTTCCAAAAGTATAAGGTAATTTTGGTCGAAACCAGGGTGGACCTACACTCGCTTGTTGAATCTTGGATCCAAGCAAATGTCGTAATGTAAATATATGTTGTATGTATTATAATAGAGTTTCTTATGGTTAAAGCTCCCCGCACTAGATTACATATATTGTTTTTGTGTTGTGGTCCCAAGTGAAATTAGGGTAATTTAATACATCATTTATCACGCTTTGTTATTGAAATCTTTATGCCACTTGAATGTACCAATTAGAAACTTTCAGGGAAATCTACTAATAGACCACGAGTCTTAAATTGTAATTGGGTTGGTGCTAAAGGAGGATCTTCTAAAAAGAAATTTATGAGATGCCTCACATAATTGTTCCATTCAAAAGAAAATATTGTTTTCTAAAAGTATAAAGTAATTTTGGTCGAAACGAACCTACAATCGCTTTAATACATAATTTATCACGCTTTGTTAGTGAAATATTTATGCCAAGTGAATGTGCGAATCAGAAACTTTTAGGGAAATCTAAATCTACTGACAAACTAGTCTTAATTTGTAATTGAGTTAGTGCTCTGCTAAAAATAAGTTTAATTGTTACATATAATTTCCAAAAAAATATTGTTTTCCAAAAGCATGATGATGCGGATTTTTGTTTCTTTTTTCTCTTTTATTTGATGCTAACGTCGAGTGATGACGTGGATTTTAATTTTTTTTCATGTAATTAAAGTGTTTTTATTTTTAATAAATATACTATCGTATATTAAAATAATCCAATCCTAGCATCTTATGCTCCATTTTATCTTGACAAATGGAAAAAAGAACATGACTCGATTTAAATGTTAAATTATCTAACTAGGACAAAAACGACACAAGTGACCTAATTAGACTGAAGGGAGTGGGGCGACTCCCTGCCCCGCGTCGCCGTAGGCCGCCTGGAACACCGCCCCCGGAGGCGTCCTTCACGGCGTCTTCCTATATGGCGTCCTCTTTTGGTCGCCATCTCCCACACACAAATCCAAGAAATTTACCGTTGAAAACCCAAACTTTCAAGAATCCCCCCCCCCCCCCCCCCCCCCTCCAACGGCTACTTTGACCATTTTTTTATTTTTTTTATTTTTTAACCAAATCACCTATATATACATCCACCATACAACACCATTTTTATAACATACATTCTTTCTACATAACCATTTTTTGCAACATCAAATGGAGTTCAACGTTTCTTCGTCATACTCGTCCGACAAAGATACAACTTCATCTAGTTCTTATGAGTTTGAAGAAGCCATCAACAAGGCGGTAATAACAACGGTCAATTTAATGGTTCACGTTGCTAGCGAGGACAATGAAACGGATGACCAACCGATTAGAAGACGAACTCAGATTATGCAGGATCGTGCCGCAGGACAACAACGGCTGATGCAAGACTATTTCGGGGAGGAGCCGGTATATGACGCGAAGATATTTAGACGTCGGTTTCGCATGAGTAAACGTCTATTTACCCGTATTACAAACGACATGGAGGAAGAATATGATTATTTCAAACAAAAGTACGACGCTCGTGGGTATCTTGGCTTTACTCCATTACAAAAGTGTACTGCGGCCATCCGACAACTTGCATATGGCTCAAGCGTTGATTCATTTGACGAGTACCTGAGAATGTCTGCCGGGACTGCGCGAGAGTCACTCACACACTTCTGTAAAGGTATTTTTATTAAAAAATTTTTTCAATTTTTTATATATTTAACTTTAGCGTCAATTTTTGTATATGTTAGTGTCAATTTTTTAACGATGTTCGTATACATCTTTAAATTTATATAGGTGTGATTGAGATGTATGGGCCGGCTTATTTACGACGTCCGACTTGGAGTGATCTCCAACGGATGTACGACGTGCATGAGCACGTTCACGGTTTCCCCGGTATGATCGGTAGCATCGACTGCATGCACTAGAAGTGGGAACAATGCCCTACCGCTTGGTGTGGTACACATACTAGAGGAGACATTGGCAAACCGTCGTTAATATTGCAGGCGGTTGCGTCTTATGATCTTTGGATATGGAATGCATATTTTGGTCAACAAGGTTCTCACAACGACGTCAACGTGTTTGAGTCTTCGCCGGTTCTCGAAGAGATTATAAACGGGTTGGCACCAACTTCAACGTTTTATGCGAACGATAATTACTACAAATGCGGATATTATTTAACTGACGGTATCTATTCGGAGTACGCAGCGTTCGTAAAGACGTTCACCGATCCTATTGATCTTAAAAGAAAATATTTCAAGAGAAAACAAGAATCAGCAAGAAAAGATATCGAGCGAGCGTTTGGAATTCTTCGAAAGCGATGGTACGTCATTAATTATCCGGCAAGATACTGGACAAAGGAAAAAATGCATGACGTCATTTACACATGCATTATTTTGCATAACATGATATTGGAAGACGAAGATAAAGCCATTTGCCAAGATTACAATGAGAATGACCCTTCATTGATCCCGGAGTATTGGACACAAGAAGTATCAATGGAGACGCGAATCAAGAACACATTGGCTATAAGGAATAGATAAATACACAACATGCTTATGTCTGACTTGATCGATCACCTATGGGACAACAAACAACCAGGATACGAGGCTGAACTCGTTAGCGAGGATGAAGGAGATAACGAGGATGAAGGAAATAACGATGCAGTCGACCTCGACCTCAACGAGTACGTTAGTGACGATGAGTAGTAGATGTTTATTCTTGTATTGTTTTGGAAAGAATTTTTATAAAAAAATTTGTATGTTGGTTATTTTCTATTAATATAATTCTATATGTATGTTTACGTTTGTTATTTTAATTAATGAATAAGTTTTTTATTTAGTTTTATATAACAATATCAATAATTTTATAAAAAATATAACACTTTATATTTTTAACATAAAAAAAATCAAAATTAAATGGGTGCCACGTGTCGAAAGACGCCCTAGCCAGCAAAGTTGCTCCACTCCCCCTTTTTTGCTCAACTTCCTCTAATCTGACGTGGCGTCACATGTCACAAGACGCCCTCTTAAAAAGAAGTTTCACTCCCTTCAGTCTTAGAACATTTTTAAAACTTGATTGACATATTCACATTTATAAATAACCCAAAATGTAAGTAAATGCGGAGAAAAAAAATTTTCACCCTGTTTAATGTTTATGTTAATGCAACCTTAATGTAACCTTACACTAGAATCTTACACCAACCGAGTATCTTCAACAAATTCTAACCATTTTAAGGTTTCAGGTTTAAAACCTTTTATGTATTCGTTTTGGTATACATTAAAAAAAACTAATGATGAATAGTGTGATTCGTTTTAATTTGTTATTATTAAACTACTTATTTTAAAATAGATTTATTATATTATATTTTAAATAATATACGTTTTTTTTCACTTATACTTTAGCCTAGTGGTAAAAAAGAAATACTTTTGACAAGACCAATTTTTAATTCTTATGAGGTATAATTTAGTATAGTATTTAAGAGCAAAAATGATAGCTATTAAAAAAATAACATACCCTTTTAACCTGTTTAGTTTTCATTAAATTGTTTTTTCTCTAATAACTTATATGTTAACTTTTTTAAAAGGTTGAATACGCATGCGTGTTTAATTTTTGTTTCTTAACATTCCAGTATAATTTTTAATGAAATGGAGTTGTATTCTAAATTATACATTTTTTGGTATTATAAACTATAGCAATTGTCACTATTGTAATAACACTGTGACGAACCAAACCAAATCGATACCGACATCGACAATATTAATACCGGTGTCAGTCATATAAAATACGTGTCAGTATCCTTATGGTCATATCACAAGTTTATTTTTTAGGTTTTATCTTTTAATTGCTGTATCAAGTACCGCTACCCTACCAATACTATAACAAGCGGATATCAACTGAATTCCCGTCACAACACACATGAATCCCATATGGTCAAACGTATAATTTGATTATGTTTTAAACTCATTTAACAACTAAGGTAAACTATTAAAATACTTCATATCAAAAAATAACATTCATTAATTCATGTTTTTCTGCTTTCTCTTCTTATAGCAAAAATAATGTTTTTATAACCAACCGTTAAGGCGTTTTTGTTCATCACAAAAAAAACACCCCAAAATCACCAACCAATTCTTCCAATTTCTCTTTGTTCTTCACTCCAAACTCAAATCGATTGCAAACCCTTGTCAATTTCTTAATACCCAACAAGAAAAACCCTAACTTTTAGGGTTTTGTTGAATTTGTGAAAAGGGGTTTTTTAAATTTTCATCGTACGGTGAATTTCATGTGATTTTTCCAGATGAATCAAGAATCCCAGATGACTAAGACATCAAAGAAGGGCATCATCACTGAAGAAGATGTATCCACCATTTTACAAAGGTTTTTTTTCTTTAATTCACTATTTTTAAGGGTTCATTTCTCCAAATTTATTATTTTAAGGTTTTTTTTTCCCTGTAAATTTGCAATTTTTAGGGTTTTTTTTTCCTCCAAATTTACTAGTTTAAGGTTTTTTTTTTCATCCCAATTTAATATTTGTAGGGGTTTTTTCTCCAAATTTACTGTTTTAGGGTTTTTTTTGGCCCAAATTATGTGTATTAACTATTTTTTGCTCTCTTTATGATGTTAATGAAATCTTTTTTGTTGATAAAATTTCATGTTTTTAAATTTTTTTTGGGCCCAAATTTATGTGTATCAACTCAAGTTTGTTATCTTTATGATGTTAATGAAATCTTTTTTGTTGATAAAATGTTCATTTTTTATTTTTTATTTTTTTGTTGGTTTTGAAGGTACACAGCTGCAACAGTGATAACTTTGCTTCAGGAAGTGGGTCAAGTTCAGGATGCAAAGATTGACTGGAATTCATTGGTCAAACGGACTAAAACCGGCATAACAAATCCAAGGGAGTACCAAATGCTGTGGCGCCATTTGGCGTATCGTGATGAACTAGTCGAAAAGCTAGAGGATCAGGATAAACCTCTGGCAAGTGTTTTTATCTTTATTAATACATGAATGCATTACAATTTTAGGGTGTCAATTGTGTTGGGCAGGCGTTGTGTCGGTTGGTGGATTATGATGATTGGGTTAAGCGGGTCGTAAATAGGTTGGTGGGTTGAATTGATTAATTTGTGTCATGAACCCTAAAGGGGTTATAAGGGGTTGGTGGGTTGACTTTATAATATATGTTTATTTTAACTGTTAAATTAAACGGGTTAAACATGTCAACCTGAACACGACTTATGACATGTTTTTTTTTATATAAGTTAGACACAACAATTGACAACCCTAGAATACATAGTGTGATGATTTAAGAAGTTTGTGAATGTCTACTTGTTTATGTTATGGTTACGTACTTACGTATCTTTAAGTCAAGATCGCAAAATCTTCAAATCTCATTATTGAATTCGAATCTTGTATTGCTTGCTATAGCATTGGCGCAAAAAGCCCACAAATCGTAGTACACGGTTCTATACAATTACCCTAGATTTGTTGTGCTATTTGTGTTTTTTTAGTAGACTTTAATAATTTTTTGATGGCATGCTTGGCTTTTGTTAATACATGCATACGAGATTACAATCTACGTTACTTTGGAAAAAGTTTTCTACTATTTTATACGTATTCACGGTCAACGAATCTAGCATAACGATTCTTGATTCCGTCCAAAACTTGATCTTGGACGTGTTTCATAGACTCATAGGGAACCATACACATATACTTTTCGGTTGAGTATATTCTTATTTCACTTTACATGCACACGTATATTTTACTCATATACGTATTCATGCAGCACTAAAATGTTCGTGTATTACTTGCTATAGCTTTGGTGCGAAAAGTCCACGAATCGTAGTATACTATACCGCTTACCCTAGATTTGTTGCCCTATTTATTTTTTTTCAGTAGATTTATATGCTTTCATTTGGGTATGTTCTTATTTTACTTGACATGCACATGTTTATCGTATTCATGTACGTATTTACGCAGCACTAAAACGTTATATAAAATACGAACCCACGCACCCTATACGTATGGAAAATAATTAGTCCTGAACTAAAAAGCGTATTTAGAAAGACTAATGTACCGAAGACGATCAGTTAATGATTCCCATAACAATATTATGTCGATCTAAGCGACTTCAGTTTGACACATTAATTGTTCAATTTACATGAAGTCTTTATTGATCAAAATTTATATACGTATTTGCAGGATGATGATAGTGATTTGGAATATGAGCTGGAAGCGTATCCAACTGTCAACAACGAGGCGTCAGTGGAGGCTGCAGCATGTGTGAAGGTAAACAAGAATATTGGACTACTTATCATCAATGAGATATTAATTACTTAAGTTTGCCGATTTATAAATTTTATTTTCCGTTTTAGATGTTCCTATAGTGATGCGAATGCGATAGTGCGATACACAAAACAAAGTTTACTTGCCAAAAAGAATTCATTGATTAATGATTACTTGTTATTGCACAATAAATCTATTAACAATAATAATTAGTGTTCCGGTAGAGAATTGTATACGCACGTGTACGTTGTGCAAGTCAGATACGATGGGAGAGAGAAAGAGAGGCGCTTATGCGGTTACGTAACGGCCCTTTGTATCATAGTTATAGCGATTTGCCAACATGTATTAAGTGTTTACGCGGTTCTCGTGGTTCTCTACTTAAAATTGTTTTTGTGTCTATATCTTTATATATAGAGAGTGGCCGGTTAACTTACAAGACCACTTTATCATGCGATGCGTACGTTATTGCATAATCACGCACGTTATTTGCGTAATCACGCATGGGGTGGGTTAAACCCTAACTACGCACGTTATTTGCATAACTACGCATGGGTTGGGTTAACCTTAATTACGTACGTTTTTGCATAATTACGCATGGGTTGGGTTAAACCCTAATTACACACGTTATTTGCATAATTACGCATTGGTTGGGTTAAACCTAACTACGCATGTTATTTGCATAATTATGCACGTTATATTGGTGGTCGCGTGCCGTCACACGTTAAGTCCTTTTGTATTTAAACCTTTCACCTTTATATATATATAATATATAAATAATTTTCAAAAGTATTTGTTTCTTTTGCATTTTTCAGGTACTCTTAGCTTCCGGTTCGACACGCGACTCAGGCTTAGAAAAGGGATTAACCATCGAGGCACCATTGGTGATAAACATACCTACTAGCAAGTCAACCGGAAATTTGTCAGAAAGTCAACAAGGTGGTAATAATATAAGAGGGACCAACATCGCAGTGCCAGTTTGCGTGCAAAAGCTGCCACTGCCGTCGGCAGCAGCAGTAGTTGCAACATCTACAGAAGAAGTGGATAAAACTAACGGTGGGAGTGGCGGCGGCAACTTGCCGCCTCGCCGGAAACGAAAGCCGTGGTCTGCCGCTGAGGATATGGAATTGTTTGCTGCGGTTCAGAAATGCGGTGAAGGGAATTGGGCGAACATTATAAAAGGAGATTTTAAGGGTGATAGAACCGCTTCACAGCTTTCTCAGGTTCTTTTTTGTTTTTAATTTGTTTTTTATATTTCATTAAATAAAATGGAGTAAATTTTTTGTTTTAAAAATGAGTGTCCATACAGATTTTCGAGTTTGGTGCGGGCCTTGTATTTTAAGCTTAATATCTTTTTTAAAGTTTTTGAAACTATTTTGTTATTTTTCTATAATAACCAACTATATTTATATTATTATTTGGGTTTTTTTTTAAGTTTTAAACTGTTCAAATATAAATATTTTGTAAACTGAAAGTTAGTTTTGAATGAAAAAGAATTAACAATATACGCTATCATATTGTTTGAAAATCATTATAAAAACCATTATTCATAATTCAATAGTATCTCTCATTTGAGTAAATTTTTTGACCACGGATGAATAGTAAAAAAATTAATAATATTTTATCCAATTCTTTTTTTATTTTTTTTTAGTTTCAAATATCTACATTACCCCTAACATATTTATATCTACCAATACATTAACTTCAAATGTTTGTTCATACATTACACCATTTTTATATCTACCACAAGTTGGTCAAACTTTTGACTTTTGTACTTATCACGAGACAATGAACATTTGCAGAGGTGGAATATTATCAAGAAGCGTAAAAATGTCAACCCGAATGTCAGGACTGGATCACAACTTTCCGAGGTACACCTGGCAGCTCGGAGGGCACTTAACATGGCTCTTGATCAACCGGTCGCCAATAGTTTGAAGGCATCTTCTTCACTTGGTACAACCTTTACTATTTCTTGAATTTCCGTCCCATTAATTTATTATATATTCTTATTGTAATAATCTTGTTTCGTCCCTGAGGTTTGACCACTTTTGCGACTTTCGTCCAAAGGTTTGCTTTTCCGCATCTGGATCCAAAAGGCTTAATCCATTTTTTAATCTTAAGTCAGGGGTATTTTCGTCCTTTTACCTCTTTGTTAATGTTTATAAGAAAAGTCATAACTAGAAAGCCAATAGTGGCGGATCTTTATTTCTTAATAATGTTTTTTATTTTAATAAAAAAATGTCTAAAAAGACATCATTTTAACGGAGAAAAATGGATGGAGTTAAGAAGTCAATGGCAAGATTTTGGATCCAGATGCGAAAAAACAAACCTTTGGACGAAAGTCGCAGAAGTGGCCAAACCTCATGGACGAAAATGGCATTTTACTCAAAACAGAAATTATGGTATTGATATTATTTCTGATTGTAACGTAAAACAGGTAGGACAAAATCAAGCATCGCCAGCCTTACGTCCATGCGTCCTATCGCACCCGACGCTCCGTCGGGTCCCACCGTTCTTCAAGATCATCAATCCGGTGAAGACGTTTCCATCCTAACAAAAACTTTCCCGAAAATCCTACCGAAAACCTCTCCGAGATCTCTTATTAACGGCCCGGATCCCGTAAAAGCTGCTGCAGTTGCCGCTGGGGCCCGCATCGCAACCCCATCAGCTGCTGCAGCTATACTGAAGCAACAGTTAAAGTCTGCCATTCATGTTAACAAAACAAACATTTCCAGTTTTCGTGATCTTCATGCACCGAAGGTCTCACGCCCTCACGACCAAGTGGGACCCATGGTATCAAATCCAGTCAGCACCGCCGCACAAGATACAAATGGTGTTACGGTTTCCAGCTCAGCAAACTCGCCAAAAAAAGCCCAACAAGATCCGGCTGTGGTTTCTCAAGGTGCGTCGGAAAAGGAAGTTAAAGAAACTACGGGTTCGCGTGTTGAACCAGAGAAAGAAAGCGCGGAACAGGAGATATGAAGAATCGGTTTCGGGTTGTCTGTTGGGCAGTATGGTCAGTTTTGGTAGGAGTTTTAACTTCATTTCTTTTTGTATGTTGTGTTGTATACAGTTTTGTTAGAAGTTGTTAAGAAGTTTTACTTTTTAATGGGAATTTTTTTTGTTGATGGATCTTTTTTTCTCCTAAATTTCATGTTTACTGTTATCTATTGAGATTGGGGACCTAAAATGAGGATGAAGAAGCTTCATGTGTTAAAAAGTTTTTCTAAGGGAGATCTGCATAGGGGTGTGCTTGAGTCGGTTTGGGTTCTAACGAACCCAAAACTGGGAATTCGGTTTTTGAGTTTTTTAAAACCGTTTGATTTTGGTTTCTTTCTTTTCTTTTTTTGGGTTTTGCCGGTTTTTATTTTTCATTATGGTTCTCTCATTGGTCCTTTCAATTTACGATTTTATTCCCAGTTTAAATTTAGCGTTTCGTACCAAGTTCAAAATTATGATTTTGCCCCGAGTTCAAAATATAGTTATTGTTTTACCCCCAGCTCAAAGTTACGATTTTGCCCTTAGTTCAAAATTACGATTTTGCCTACAGTTCAAAATAAAAATACCTACAGTTCAAAATAAAAATATGGTTTTTCCCCTAACTCAAGACTACAATTTTGCCCTCAACTTAAAATTATGATTTTGCCCCCATTTCAAAAGCATGATTTTGCCCCGGTTCACAATTATGAGCTTGCCATCATTTTAGTTTTTTTTTTTCAAAACTATGAAAGTGTTTTATTTTACTTGGTTAGCTCAATGAAGTTTTTATTCGTGCCAAGCAGATGCCTAACACTCGCTCATTGTTCCTAACAAATTACTGTTTTGCACCAGCTAAAAATTACCGGCTTGCCATCATTTTAGATTCTTTTAGCCAAACTATAGTAGTGTTTTGGTTTAATTGGTTGACTTTATTTTTTTTTTTTTTTTTTTGAGATCGTCTTGTAAGTAGTATATACAGGTAACCGAAATACAGAAGTATATGTTATGAAACTAAGAAATATCCGTCTTAGCGCCCCGCAACGCGGGCGGGGCATAATAGTAGTTATAAACATCCAAAAAGTAAAAAAATGTAGTAAATAAATTCAATAACAACATTTGAATAAAGCTATTTAATCCATGCAAAAACTTTTTTGATTGTGGATTAATCTTTTTGTCATCTTTCGTACTACCTTTTGTTTATGACATCACGTGGACAGATTATATAAATATGATATTCCCAAGTAACATTTATGGTACATGTACTATTGTACTTATTTTATCATTAAAAAATTGTATTTATTATGCATTAAAAATATGTTATGTTCATTGTTAGAGTGCTTAAGTAAGTTAAAAATAAATGCGGTTCTACCCACAATCAAGCAATTAGTCTTTTAAATTTTCTAAACCCATTGTTTGTGTTTTATTTTCAATTGATGTTACATAGTTTGGAGCTAATGAATATATGGTCCCAAGCTCTTAAACAAAAAGATCAAGACCTTTTGAAAACTATGTTATTGACGGGGCGTAGCTTAGAAGGGGCCGGGGGCGCCGACCCCCGAAATTTTCGCTCAGTAGTGTTATATATGTAGTTTTCGTACAGAAATTTTTGAGTATATACGTTTTCGACCCCCCGGTTCTATAGAAATATTTGGGTATATACGTTTTCGACCCTCCGTCGGAAATCTCAAGCTTCGCCATTGGTTATTGATGGATCAACGTATTATAAGCTGGACTCTTTTGAGCTTTAATAGTGTGCCAATATGGAAATTCAAGAGTTTGGTGATCGCTTTTGTGATATTAGCACAAAATTACTTCAAAACATGATTGCTTGGAATCTATATGTCTTATTCTCTAAGGTAAGAAGATTGTGAAAACATATTTCTTATCTTTTGGTTTATCGTTATTAAAGCTAACATGGACTTGGTCTAACTTCGTACTGTTAGAAATTAATTATGTTAATGTAACGCTCCAAAATTCATATTTAACTATATTATGCGCATTTAAATGTCATAGCATGAAGCAACTTATAAATTGGATTTACCACCTGAGTCACGATTACATCCAGTATTTCATGTGTCATTACTGAAAAAGGCTAATAGGCGTTATTCGGGTTGGCAGGAAAGCAATTTCACAAAGATGCAACTTGGGAGATAAAGCATGATTTTCAGCTGAGATTTCCGGATTTCCAGTTTTAATGTTTTGTTGTGTTGTTATGACTTGAGGACAAGTCATTTTTCCAATGGGGGAAGGGGGTATTGTTGTGTAATAAATAGTTAGTTAAAAGTTAAGGGACTAGAATGTAATAGTTAGAAAGTTGAGGGATTGATTGTGTGAACATTGTAGCATGTATTCAAAAAGTGGTTAAATACAGTTAGACCTAACCATAACAGTTGAGCCTCTCATATTAATGTAGTTGGTTTGAACTGCTCGGTGAGAAGGATGTAGAGTTGATTAGATACTGAATTACAACATATCGTAATTAAATATTGTCCTAACACTTTGCACCCTTACACCACACGGTGTGGAGGGGCACACGGTGTGAAGGTGCATGAAGAATAGGCGTTATTCGACATGTGGACGTCATGTCAGCGTGCGTCAGAAAATGGCCAAAGGGAGGGGTGGGAAGGGCGTGGAATAGGGGCGTTATGTGACACGTGACATATTTTTTATTATTAATTTTATTTAATAATCACATATAATCTATTAATGTTTAAAAAATAGCATTATTACTAATATAAATAATAAAAACACTTATAAAATTTAAATAAAAAAAGGATTAGATAGCGAGTATTTTCCCGCTCTTTGCCTTCAAGGTGATCAATCTTCATAGCGAGTATTTTCATATCCGTTCGCTTTTGCTTTTCTTCGTAAAGGCTAAAAGCCTTTAATTTTTGAGTGTTTCTTTCTTGTTGGATGTTAAACTCGTGGATTTCTTCTTGGATGCTTTTTGAGCCCACTTTTTTTATTTATCTCTTCCCGATGGTTTTTCGGCTTCAAAATAATCGTCGCTAAAGTTGATCTCAAAGTCGGTACGAGCATCCGAGCGACTAGTGGAGGAACAACTTTTGGACCTTTTGAAGGATGATTGTCCCGCTGAAGGTACTCGTGCCCAATTTGGCGAATTTTTCGCAGTGCGCCAACAATAAATATATTTAAAGGTGGCCCCTTTTTTGCCTTCCGAATACAAAGACATCGCACGCGTCAACAAGTCAGTTTCCGTTTCGCCACCTTTTGGGTTGTTCTTTAGGTTGTTGAAGTGGCCGTTGAAAGCGATCATGGCGGTGTTTTATTTCACGCCACTTAGACGAGAGACTTATCATTTTTCTAATAGAAATCTCGTCCCAAAGTATTGTGATAAAGATCGTTAATGCGATTCCGAAAATCATCACTATGCTGGTTGATACGTATCAAAAAGATATACATTTTAAAAATATACTTTTTTTACAATAAGAATAATAAAAATATACCTATAACCGAATTCTCTGAAATCGAAAACCAAGCTTTCATCAACACCAACTCTTCTTCATTTGTTAACAGATGTACACGACGATCCTCTTTTGCTTTTTCCTTTCCGGACTCGATTTTCTTTTTCTGGTTTCGTCTTCTTCGCGTAGAGGATTCGGGTGTAGGTTGAGCTTCCGGTACGTACTCAGGTGTAGGTGGAGTTTGTGATAGAGGAGTGAGTAGTTGCTGTGGAAACATAAAAGGAGATTGGCAAGAAGATAACCGCACACTAATATGTTTGCATCGTTAAAACGTGGTTGGTTCGGTTGAGACCCTTGAGGCAGCGAAGCGGTGTTCGGTAGTTCACCAAAACAATACAGGTTGTTCGGATCAAAGTTGCGATTGTGTGGATACATTATTTTTTATAAAAAGGTTGAGAGATTTTATAAAAATGAATGTTGGGTAGACGAGAGTGAGGTGAAAATGGTCAGTTTTTTTATATAAGTGGGGTGATTGATATTTTAAAATAAAAATATTCTTTTTTTAAATTATGCCGTTGGGGTCCAACGGCTACCTGCCACATTCAGCCAACGCATGCCACGTCAACGTCCAATAAACACAACGCCCGTGGAATTCTCCATGGGCTTGAAACAACGCCATTGACAACGTGGGGGGACAGTGTGGTGTGTGTGGCGTGGACGGGCATAAACACCGCTCCTCCACGCCCACATCGTGTGGTCTTACATAATATCAATCGTGCGGTCTTACATAATATCAAGACACATTAAACTTACAGTTAAATACGGGCCGAAAACGACGAACATTCACAACTTCAAGGGTGTATTGAGCTTCAGGGCCAGATTGCAAAACTAGTTATTAAATTTTGTAGACAGGAGTAATGCCCAAAAGATGAAAGCATTTCCTCATCACCACTGCAGTTGCCTCACACAACAATAATCTGCTGGTCTCCTCAGCAGACCCAACAACCTGCCCAAAATCCAAAACAAGATAAGACTTTTATTTAGTAAACAAGATTCTACATAAACAAAAAGGTCGTGTTGACGGATCGAACCCGACACATATCATACACATGAACCCAAACAAGACACACATTCGCTGGCTGACATGCAAATGGCCGGAAAATGTTTCAAGTAAAAAATGTGTAAAAAAACATTGTATTCATTTTTTTCGCATGTTCATTTTTTTCGCATAATGATACTCCAAAATTACAAAACAATTATGTTTCAAGTAAAAAGACAATGCCGTCTGTCTTTTAACTTTTAGGGGAATTGGCCTGTAATAATCTCAACTAGACGTCATTGGCCATTGCCAGTCCCACCTTTGAATATTCCCCATGCCAGTTCCACCTTTCACTTATTTTTCCTCCACCGGTCCTCAGTTAAAAAAACTTAACGGAGTTAAGTTTTTTTTCTGAATTACAAGCTAACGTTTTAGGGCTTTTGATCAGAATGAGGATACGAGTCGAATGAGGTAAAATTTACCTTGAAATTGTGCTCCAAAGATGAAAACGGTGCTTCAATTCGGGCATTTAAACTTCCAATTAACAAAAATCAAGTCGCTTGGAGCACCATTTCGAAGTAAGTTTTACATCAATAGACTCGTATCCTCGTTCTGATCAAAAGCCCTAATACTTCAGTTTGTAATTCGGAAAAAAACTTAACGGAGTTAAGTTTTTTAACTGAGGACCGGTGGAGGAAAATAGGTGAAAGGTGAGACTGCCATGGGGAATATTCAAAGGTGGGACTGTCAATGGCCAATGACGTCTAGTTGGGATTATTACAGGCCAATTCTCCTAACTTTTAAATGGCTACATAAAACACGCTTGTAATGATAAAAGGGTTAACCCGCAAATCCGACTAGACGACTAGTTACCACGTCAGGTCAAATGTGTGCCCGAGAGTTCAACCAGAAACTAAACCCAAGCTCGTAAATTTCGTGTTAGTAATTCACACCAATAGACATTCTAGTGAAAAAAGAAAGAAGAGGTGCCAAGTGAAATTGTTGTAAAGCTTTACAGTAAAGTATACCTTGCACTCTGAGTAGAAACTTGTAAACTTCTCGGATAAATCATATAGATATTCACAGAGAACATTTGGTAACAAATTTGTGCAAGCTTCTTCGACAGCCTGAAAAACAAATTAAATCAGAAGTTGTTTGACCAGCACTTAAAAAGTTGACCCTAATGTAGAGCAAAGATGCCTCATTTTGGTTTCTTACCTCAGCAAACTGGAGCAAATGCAATCCCAGCTTGCGTTCATCATCCGTCTGCAATAACATTTGCCCCTCCTGTCACAAACATTTTAATCCAATCATAAAGTTGATATTTTATTTCAACAACTCAAAATAAAATTATAAAAATGGAAAATCTTTACCCTTTTCAACTGCTCGATGTCTTTACCGGATTTTCAGATAATCGAACATATTCGAGCATGTGCATACAGCAGATATACTGCAGTATTACCCTGTTTATAAAAAAATATGAGCAGGTAAGACACAAGAACGGTGTCGTAATTTCAAATTAAGATTTGAACATATAGAAATGGGAGAAAATCATAAAGTACACCTTATCATTAAGCATCTGATCAAAATTGAATGTGTAATTGGTCAATCTGTTATTCTTCAGGTTTGCATACCTGTTAAGAACACAAATAGTCAAACAATAGGTGCTGATAGCGTGAACACAATAACCACGATATAAATAATAAAAGCATGACACACTTACTTAACAGCACCATATCCAACTGCTTCAGCCGTCTGCTCAAACTACTCAGCAGTCCACTCAGCCGCCTTACCTAATGAAGTTAAAATTAACAAACTTCGTCAGTTTCTTGACAGACGTCACATGAATAAACCAATTTATGATTATACCTCGTTCCACAAGAGCTGCTTTACAACGAGTTTTAGCTTCATCGAGTAAATCAACCAACTTTACTACTTCAGTACTACGAGTTCTAAATCTCTTTCCATCGCCACCGAGAACAAGACCAAACCCTACATGACTTGTTTTAGGGTATTTGCTTTCATCAGCTGGAAGCCACCCTGCAGTTTTAGCAGCCTGAAAAAAAACAAGTATTAAATTTCATCATTTTTTTCTTGATTGTTATGTTGTGAGAAGCTGCTGACTTACAGCGAAGATCTTTTTAAAATGCTCTCTCTAACCAACATCAGTGACGTATATTATCCACTCGGCTTTTTCCTCATTAAGCCGATACCTGCATATAGCAACACAAAAAAAAAATTAAACAAATCTATCCTAACAAATAAGTATTTAAGAAAACCAACCAGAGAGCTGCAAGATCTGTTGAAGCATAGTTGTAACCACCATCTGTCTTCGTAACTATAAGAGGAGGCACCTTATTTCCTTCAATAATTTTTATCACCTTAGCATCTTCGTCATCTTCTATCAAACCCTTATCATCTAGCTCCTCTAGAGCCAAAGGAATGTACGTATTATTAAGGCTTTCACCCTGAAAGCAACAGAATTAAACTCCCAACACATAAACTCCTACTTTATATCAAGAGAAAGAAAAAGAATATACAAAGTGAACCCCCTGACGCTGGTATACTATCTTTGAACCCTTTCGATTAATTTCGCAGATTTGCGCCCATGCCTTCTGGTACTTTTCTTCCATGCCACTCTAAATTATTATTCATTATTTTACATATAAGAAAAAGATGACCAGACAATTCAGTTATATAAAAGTAGGGGATTTTCATTCATAGACTGAATAGTGTGCATGTTGATTACGATGGTTTTGTGGGCCATAAAACTGTAAAAATCACCTGGAGAATGACGAATATTAACCACTTGACTTCTTCCTCAGGAAGCCGAGACCTTCATATAATTGAAAAAAAAAACAAATAAGAAAATAATTCAAACAAATCTACCCTTGCAAGTAAAGATAGAAGTATTTACGAAACTAACCACAGAGTTGCAAGATCTATTGAAGCATAGCAGTAACGACCATCTTTCTCCGTAGCTACAAGAGGAAGTGCCTTTTTTCCTTCAATAATTTTTATCACCTTAGCGCCTTCGTCATCTTTAATCAAACCCTTATCATTGAGCTCCTTTAGAGCCAGAGGAATTAGGGATTATAAAAGCTTTCACCCTGAAAGCAGCAGAATTAAAGTCCAACACATAAACTCCATCAAGAGAAAGAAAAAAAGAATATACCTTTTCTTCCAGGTGAACCCCTAGACGCTGCTACACTTTCTCGAAACCGTTTCGACTTATTTCACAGATTTGTGCCCATGCCTTCTGGTACTTTTCTTCCTTGCCACTCTAATTTAATAGTCATAATTTACAGATAAGAATAAAATGACCAGACAAGATTATATATATAGAAGGCCGGTTAACGTACAATGTTTCTTATCGTGCGGTGCGTACGCGACTATGACAGCCGCATGATTCCGAATTACCCCAAGTTCCGGGGTATTCAAGTATTCCGGGTTTCACCATGTAGTTCCGGATTACGCAGGTTATACCAAGTTCCGGATTTATTCAAGTACTCCAGATTTCACCATTACGCACGTTATATACATAATCACGCACGTTGGTTCTGAATTACCAAGTTCCGGATTTATTCAAGTACTCCAGATTTCACCATGTAGCTCCGAATTACGCACGTTATATACATAATCACGCACGTTGGTTCCGGATTTATTCCAGTATTCCGGGTTTCACCATGTGTTTCACATTATGCAAGGTTACAAGAATGACACGCGGCATCATCTCTTGTTTGCGTACGCATCGCACGATAAGCGCTATTGTATTTTACACTGTCTCTCTCTCTCTCTCTCTCTCTATATATATATATATATAGACTGAAAAATGTGGGCCGTGGGCCATATAACAATTTACATTTTTCACCTGGAGAGCAACTACTGCCTTTCGGGCTCTCTCTTTGAATTCATCATCACCATCAAATCTCTGTTTTGATGCCTTGTAGAACAACTACCAATAGAGAATGTATAATTAGAAGCATTCACATGACAATGAGATTCCACAAGTAGTGTAATCGATGAAATTAAGAGTAACTATGCTCACCTCTAGTTCTCCGATATCCTGATCAGTAACCTCCCCATCCGGGAACTTCTCGAAGAGAAACTCAATCAACATTCCAAACTGCATTATTTATTTACACATGCTTCTTAATTAGTTCCCAAGATTTATAATAATAAAAATTCACTAAAGAAGCATGTACCTGGGTGCCCCAATCCCCAACATGGTTTCTGTGAAGCACGTCAACTTTAGAATACTCAAGCATACAGGCTATCGTGTCTCCAATGATAGTTGACCTCAAAGGACCAACATGCATTTCCTTTGCAATGTTGGGTGATGAAAAGTCAACTGTCGCCCTTTTGACAGAAAGCTTTGGTGCCCATGTGTCAATGCCATCTGTTAGCATACTCTGGATTCTCTGTAGGAAACAAAATTTTAATGTTAAGTTAAGTAGAAATTTTCAAATATAAATAAAATAATAATTATTATTAAATACCTTGGCTATCCATTGTGTTGATAACTTAACGTTTATAAAGCCAGGACCAGCTATGGAGCATGATTCTATCATGTCAGATGTTGGAAGATTCCGCATTATGGCCTATAAATTAGAAAGGTCAGATAACTTACTGGTGTTGGATCCATGTTAGTTAGTTAGTTCACAAAAATACCTGTCCAACAGGTTGAGGGCCTCTAAATTCTGTACCCTTGCCTTTTATTTTAGACCACAAGCTCATGGCATTGTTGCTATCATTACGTAATGAAAAATTCTGCATTAGTGTGTTCAAGACTATATTGCTTTAAAGGGAAAATGTACAAAGAAACAAATATGAGAAAGTATACCATTGGTAATCGGCAGCTTCCTTTTTGGAACAGACGGCTATAAGAGGAGCCACTTCTGGCTCATCAGGAACAGTAACTTTCAAAGAGACCTCAAATACCTTGGCTATTTGTTCTTTAAGGCTCCCGGTAAGATGTTCCTATAATACAAAATCTCAGTGTTGTAAAAATCGCGATTAATCAGCGACTAGTCGCTGATTAATTTCTAGTCGGCCCTCTACTGATTAATTTTTCATTAATCGGCCGGCAAAAAAATCGGAAAAAAATCAGGAAAAATCGGAAAAAATCAGAAAAAATCGAAAAAAATCACATATTCCGGCCAAAACCTCCAGATTCCGGTCTAAACTTGTTCACTTAAAAAAATTACGTATAAAAATATGTGTATATATGTATAAAACATAAAATTATACATAAAAAGTCTGATCCGATTAATCGCTAGTCCCCACCCCACCGGCCGACTAGGGCCTAGCGAGTTCTACAACCATGCAAAATCTTAAGACTTTTGTATCTATACTTCAAGTACTAACCAGTGTTGTAAAAATCGCGATTAATCGACGACTAGTCGCCGATTAATCGCTAGTCGGCCCTGTACTGATTAATTTTTCGTTAATCAGTCCATTAATCGCTAGTCGGCCCTAGTCGGCCCTAGTCGGTTCCGGTCAAAACCTCCCAGCTTCCGGACAAAACTTGTCCACTTAAAAAAATTACGTATAAATTATGTGTATACATGTATAAAACTTAAAATTATAAGTAAAAAGTCCGATCCGAGTAATCCCGAGTAATCCTGATTAATCGCTAGTCCCCACCGCACCGACCGACTAGCGCCTAGCGAGTTCTACAACCATGGCATTAACACATACAGTTGATGAATATGTGTGAGTTGAAAGACTTACAGGTGCAGCTGCCATACTTAACAACCGGAAACTTTCTTCTTTCAAAATATCTGTCTGTAAGTAGCATGAATGAAAGTAGTAATTCATATTCCAAAGTTCTAACCCTAATACCAAAAGTTCAAAAGCAATGCCTATAGTTCGAACGCAAAATCAAAATTTCAAAGCTGATAACCTAGTAAGCAAGCAACCGATAGAAATTACCGTCAAATCGTACATTTTTGTAATCGAAAATTATGAGTTCAGACAAGAACAGTTCATGTAAAACAAACAGTAAAGAGGAAGAGTTTGAGTTTACAGTTACGGGAAGTTGAGGTAGACGACGGGTGCAGATGATCGAGAAAGGAAACACTAGGGTTAAAATTTCATTGCTTGCTTTTACAGAGGCCATGAAAATTTATACCAAATTTATACCGTCCACTAGAGATGGGCATAAAAACCGGTTCTGAACCCGAACCGGTAAAACCGAACTGGAACCGGTTCCAGTTCCTACCCGACATTAAGTAGAACCGGTTCCGGGTTCAAAATAGCCGTTGGTTCCAACCTGGTTCCACAATTTTACCATTTGAATCGGGTCGTAACCGGTTCCTACCCGTAACCGGTTCCTACCAGTACCCGGAAATTCAGTTCTAGAAGGAACCGGTTATACCCGTTAAAATGTTACCGTTGGAACCGGTTATACCCGTTATAATGTTACCGTTGGAACCGGTTATACCCGTTAAAATGTTACCGTTGGAACCGGTTATACCCGTTATAATGTTACCGTTGGAACCGGTTATACCCGTTAAAATGTTACCGTTGGAACCGGTTCCTGACCATTGGAACCGGTTCCTGACCGTTGGAACCGATTCTATATATATTGTTTAGAAATCTATTGTTTAGCACACAATTTCTCATATCTATTCTTCTTGTTACATTTCTTTCTTGTTCTTTTTCACATTCTAATCAACAAATGGCCTCAAAGAGTTCAAAAAACGCAAATTCCCAATCCGTTAACAATGTTCCTCAAGATCAATCGGTTCCATATGTGGTTGGAACATTGTCTCATAATCGCAGTAAGGAAGTTTGGAGCAATTGGGAGTTGGTCGAGATGAGTGACGGCTCGCAAAAAGCTCAATGTAAACATTGTGGATCGTTATTAGCCAAGGAATCAAACTCAACGTTAACGAAGCATATTAATAAGTATTGCAAAGTTTTAAAGGAAATGACATCCGGTCAAGTTCCACTATCCAAAGATGGTACCATTTTTCGTTATGAGCAAAAATTAGCTCGCGATCGTATGGCGAAGTTGGTGATACAAAAAGTGTTGCCGTTTGGACACTTCGACGACCCCGATCTTACAAATCTTATTCGGGAGACGCTACAACCTCGCTATAAACATGTAAGTCGTCGCACTTTAAAACGTCTTTGTTTAAGTTTATGGGAAAATGCAAAAAAAGATTTAATTGTTTTTTTAAGAATTTAAAAACTAGTGTAAACCTAACTAGTGATGTGTGGTCGGCTCCACATGGTTTACCGGAATCGTACATATGTGTCACCGCTCATTGGGTTGATCCCGATACATGGCAAATGATGAAGTGTACGATTGCGTTTGACGAGTTTCCTTCTCCTCATACGGGAGAAAATATTTATAAAATTATAAATGGCACAATAATTAAATATGGTTTAGAAGATAAAATTTTTTCAATATCCTTTGATAACGCTTCAAACAACACAACGGCGATTGAAAAATTAAAGTTGAAGTACAAACCAATACTTGATGGTGTTTTTTTTCACACACGATGTGTTGCACATATTATTAACTTAGTAGTGCAAACCGGTTTAAAAGATCAATTTGTATCGGATTTTATTATAGCATTTAGAGCTATGCTCCAAGATGTTTTCAAAAGTGGAAAAGAAAGATATCAAGAATATAAAAAACTTTGTAAAGATGTCAACCAAAAAATTATTGGACCGAATTGGGATATACCGACTCGTTGGAATTCAACTTGTCATATGTTTGAAATGGCTATAAAGCAAATGGGCACTTTAAAATCTTTTCATACAACTTTAAGTGATGAGTACCTTGTCGTCCCCTTTCCCGACACGGCTTGGGAAAATATTAATAACCTAAGTACTTTTTTACAAGTTTTTAAAACTACAACGACTTTGATTTCCGGTGTTTATTATCCTACTAGTTCTAAAGTTGTGGACCAACTGTATTTGATAACAACTAATTTTAAAAAGTTTGAAAATTCTAGTGACATGTTAAGGAATATGACGAGACCAATGATTCAAAAATTTTAAAAATATTTTTTAGAATTACCACCCGTTTTTCTATGTGCCGATGCTTTAAATCCAGCTTTAAACGTACCGGGTGTTGAACCTTTAATTGATGAAATTTATGACAAGTTGGATATGCATGAGGAGGATCCAACTTTAAAAGCAAAAACAAAAAAAATATTCAATGAGTGTATGGCCAAACTTTAAGATCATTATTTTAAAAAATATGGTGAAAAAAATCATACAAATTTGTTTGAGTCTCGGTCCACGGCCTCTAACGATGAAACAAGCGAGGATCCACTTATAACCATGTTGAATGTCGTGAGAGACGAGACCGCTAGACAACAAAGGGGTAGTGAACCAACAAGTGAATTTGGGAGATATAAAAAAAATCAGTATTCGCTTACTATGACCACCGAGGAGTATAGGAAATTTGATGTTTTGGCATGGTGGAAATCGAAAGAATCCGAATACCCGATTCTAGCCACCATGGCTCGTGATATACTAACGGTCCAAGCTTCCACGGTAGCTTCGGAAAGTGTGTTTTCTCTTAGTGGCAGGGTTTTGTCAATTAGAAGAACAAGACTAACTCCGGAATCGCTAGAGATGGCAATATGCTTAAAGGACCATTTGGATGCCGTTGATCGTGTTCAACATAAAACTAGTCTAGAAGATGAAGTTGAGTTAGAGCATAAAATTGTTGACGAAGAGGAGGGCGAAAAAGTGGAGACTAACGATTCGGACGACGATTGTACCGAGGTACCCGCACCTAAGAGAAACTCATCGGAAAGTGTTGCACCTGCCGCTAGTAAACGATCAAAGAAATAAAATCTTACTAACCGATTAATTTGTTTTTTAATTTTAACCGATTATTGTTACTATTTTTATTTATCAATGTAACTAATAATAAAAATCAAACATAACAAACACAATAGAAAGAAACATTACACAAACTTTATTAAAACACAAACGGTTACATTTATCAGGAACCGGTAAGTAGGAAGGGGTTTATATAAAAAAAACGATTTTTAATAAGGAACCGGTTCCAACAGTAACATTTTATCAGGAACTGGTTCTGAACAGTAAAAGTCGGGTTTTGACTGTCAGGAACCGGTTCTGAACAGTAAAAGTCAGGTTTTGACTGCCAGGAACCGGTTCCCACACTATCAGGAACCGGTTCCGCACCATACCCGGTTCCACACCATACCCGGTTCCATAATACCCGTACCCGGTTCTATACGGTTCCATATTCTTGGGTGTGAACCCGGGTAGGAACTGGACCCGGTTCCACACCATACCCGGTTCCAATGACATCCAAGCAGAACCGGGTCCGGGTTGGAACCGGTTCCAGGTAATAATAAAACCCGATTATGCCCATCTCTACCGTCCACTAGCCTAAGACAGTGTATTATACGGGGTTTATTTTAGACTATAAGACTGTGGGGTATGGCCGTTGGTTGGGGTGAGGGTGGTCCTTTAATGCCAGTTTTTTTAGTCTGGGTTGGTGTTGGGCATGGTGTTGCCCTTTTGGCATGGGTATTATGTCGGGGGGAGGAGGGGCATGGTGACTTGGCTGGCTATTTTATTAAAAGAAAAATCCACATGGCTGGCCACGTCACACCACGCCCCCTCCACACCCCACTTTTTTTTTATGGAACCTACCTCTGCCACGTGTCGGTAAAGCCCCTAACCCCACAGTCTAAGATCAATTTTTCTATCAAAGCAATTATAAGTCCATAATGCTTTAAATTTTATTTATTAATCAATATAAATACAAAGTCATGTGGTGAATATTATCTTGCTGTCAACATTAGAATGCTAATCATTAATCAATTTGCTAGATGTCACTTCTAAAATTATTTCTTTGTTGTTACTTTCATATTTATGTTTTTTATATATTTTATTTGCTTTGTAAGGGGGAGATGAGTGCTTCTATTAATAGGGCATACAAAACACAAGCTATTGGCGGCAACCTTCCATATTTAACATAAAAAGTTTTTTTATATATTTTCTTTGCTTTGTAAGGGGGAGATGAGTGCTTCTCTCCATAGGACATACAAAACACAAGCTATTGGCGGCAATCCTCCATATTTAACATAAAAAGTTTTTTTATATGTTAAATATGGAGTTTTGCCACCAATAGCTTGTGTATTGTATGCCTTGTGAAAAGAAGCACTCATCTTACCACTACAAAACAAAGAAAACATATAAAAAGGCATAATCGTGAGAGTAAGAAACAAAGAAATTATTTGAAAAGTGACATCTTATCACTTCTTTATAGACGTAGACTCCATACCCGAGGCTGAGTTAAAAATTGATATTTTCTAATTTGAAATTTTGACACTGCAAAACAATGAAAATGATAAGAATCCGTAGTGCAAGAAAAGGAATAGTATATGTCATACGTACTTCAATCAGTTCACATCAAGATTCTTATATTATAATAGAAGCATATTATATTGGCTTGTATATCTATTTTAAGTAAGAGTAAGATTCTCATGTGTCAATCTAAATCTAAAGGTTGTATGATATAATATTTCATTTATTCAAAGAAAAATCATACACAAACATAAAGATACGGGGTACGAGCAAAAAGAATAATTCAAATCTAATAAGCATAGCAAGAAGAGATACAATCCACGTACCTAGGTAAATTTGACTTAACATGAACCTTAATGATGTCATCATCTTCCAACTGAAGGTTGGTAGGAGTAGCCGGCTAGTCCATTTTATCGCCATAAAAACAATATAGTAAGTTTTCTACCTTGTTCTTCGTTTGTCAGCATACAATTTAAAAAGCCGCTCAAACTTATCATCCTACAAAACAGTCCATTATTTAAGCCAGAATTACATACAGATGTCATATATAACAATCATAACGAATTCGGATTGTTAAAGTCCTATTGAGAAGCCTTCAAAACCCGTTGTAGAAAGACAAAAAATAGTTATATCCATCCAAGACAAAGATGGCAAAATCAAGATCATTGATATGATAAAATAAGCATGCCTCTTTAGCCAGAAAATCTAAGTTCGGAAGTCCTTGACAGATAGGCCCTGCCTTAACCCTTTTCTTTCCATACCATGTCCCTATAAGACACTCCTCTTGCTCATCTCCTGAATACGTATATTGAAAAATATAGCAATCGCCAGTGTAGAATTTTGACTGATCAGTGGCTAGTGGCTGATAAAAGACTCTTTTCTTTACCGTTCACATGCCACACCTACACAACCGTGTTTGTTGTACATTAGTAAATTACAAAAATACCCTTCTACCAAGTAAAAGATAAAATAAAAAAACTTGTACAAAACCTGCAAAGTTCCACTGCAATCAATATACGGTAGCAGGAATCTAATATTAATGTATACTTTATATCTTTTAGCATAAAAAACCAACCTTGTAAACTTTAAACTACTTCGGCCCATCTTAACGTCTTTAATTTTTAAGTTATAAGATTAATTAGTAATAATTGGTTTTTATTTAAATTTAATAGATTTTATATAATTTTTAAATATAAATTAATAATAAAAAGTGTGTCACGTGTTGGATAACGTCACCTTTCCACGCCCCTTCCCACACCTCCTTTTTTCCACGCCTCCTTTTTTCCACCCCGCCATTTTTCTGACGCACGCTGACCTGGCCTCCACATGTCGAATAACGTCCAAGTTTCAAGCCCCTTCACACCGTGTGGTCTTAATGGGAATTTTCTTTTGTTAATGGATCTTCTATTCTCCCAAATTTCCTTTTCCTTGTTACCTATAGGGGTGTGTTTGAGTCAGTTTTGGGTTAACAAACCAAAAACCGAAAAATTGGTTTTTAGATTTTTTTAAATCATTTAGGTTTTGGTTTTTCGAATTTTCGTTCTTTTTTTTTTATTTGCCATTTGGGCTTGAATTTTTTGGAAAAAAAAATGGTCCAAGTCAATAAATTTGGGCCTAAAATCTCTGGCCTACTGCCCTACACTGTTAAGGGTTCTTATAAATTACTGAACATTCAAAAATAAAAATTACAATTTGTAAATTTAATAACAACATTTCAATAGAGCTATTTAATACATGCAAACCTGTATATACGGGTTCGGTTATATAAGTCAGTTTGGTTATTACAGGTTCCGTTCGTTTGTTCGTTTTTTCGGTTTTGGGTACGTACATATAAAAGTCAGTTCGACTTTGTTGATCGAGATTGCACATGTTAGGGTCTTTGTCGTCGAGAAAACTATATAGAGGTTGTAAAGTTGTTCAACGGGTGGACTGTGACAACGACTATGAATATTTTTTTTGGTTCAATGCGCGTAAATTTATCTGATAATCGGACAATCATTCCGTGGCTTGACCGTCTCTTATTGGCTGTGGTTTTGCCTATGTAATTTAGTTAGAATGTTTGTGGTCAATCCACAATTCCTCCACCAATCCATTGTGGGTAGTTGAGCACTTTTATGATATTTTCATGATTTTTTTTTAATTGTGGATTAATGTTTTTGTCATCTTACATACCACCTTTTGTTTACGACATCACATGGATAGATTTTATATAGAGTAAATTGCCAAAATGGTCCCTGTGGTTTAGGTTGTTTTATCAGTGTAATTTAAATGATTCATTTATCTTTTGTGGGTTTGAAAAGATTTCACCATTGCCATTTTGGTTCAACTGACTTAACCCCATCCATTTTTTCTATTAACAAGAAGAGCAATTCAATCATTTTATATTGTATTGCTAGTTAACAGAAAAAATGGACGGGGTTAAGTCAGTTAGACCAAAATGGCAATGGTGAAACATTTTCAAACCCACAGGAGATAAATGAATCATTTAAATTATACTGGTAAAACAACCTAAACCACATGGACCATTTTGGCAATTTACTTTATATATAATCTATCCATGTGATGTCGTAAACAAAAGGTGGTATGAAAGATGACAAAAACATTAATCCACGATAATCCATGTATGCATTAAAAACATGTTTCGTTCATCGTTATAGTGCTTAAGTATGTTATGAATTCAAATGTACAATTAGTGGATCAACAATATTATAAGTTGGACTTTTTTTATTAGTGTGTGAATATGGAGATTCAAGAATTTGGCGATGGCTTTAGTTGTATTAGCACGAAATAACTTTGAAACATGGTTGCTTCAAACTTATATGTCTCATTCTCTAAGTTAACTGCATCTAAGGAGATTGTGGAAACAAGAAAACATCTTTCCTTTCTTTTGGTTTGTACAAATAGTAGATAATAAATAGCATTAACACCAATAATAAAACATTAAATAAAGATAAGATAATAGCAATACAGTATAATATCCTCATACACACCTAATATGTTATATTATTAAATAACAAAAAAAAAATAATAACACAGGGACAAACTAAGGCTTTACAACGAGAAAAACATATAAACTGCATTTCAGTTTAGAATCAAAATTACAAGAATTGTTATCAATAGTTTTTTTTTTTTTTTTTTTTTTTTTGGAATTTGATTTTTTCTTCACCCTCACTTCCATGAATATGTACACATCATACACATATTTTACATCACATCACATATCACCCAACAAATTTTAATTTTACTTCAATTGATCAGATCAATGCTAGTCTGAAGACGATACGAGCCGATCTTCAGTTCATTTTGCCCGTCTCTTTACGGCTTCAGTGTTCTTGACACAAAGATCTGTTTCTTGTCCTCGCGAATGATGATCATTTTAAACCCGAAATAATTATAGTTAGTAGCAGCGTTCAGCATCACCACCGCTACATGAACTAAACCAATATCTTTTTACATATAGATACATATTTACAGTTAATGGGCTAACATAGACCGCTCAGTTGTGCTGTAGGGATGACAGCCATTGTTCCATGTACGCTTCGCTCTCTGCAAACAATGGTCCCATTTGTTCGTAAGTTATCAAATACAAGGCATGAAAGTAAAATAAGTAGGCCTGCAAACGAACCGAACGTTCATGAACTTGTTCGGCGGGAAGTTATTTTATGTTCGTTTATTTAATAAATGAATGAACATGAACATAACTTTTTGTTCATTTAATTAAACTTAACGAACATGAACACACGTTTTGTTCGTTCATTTATGTTCGCGAACATCCGTTTATGTTAACTAACATCCGTTTATGTCCGTTCATTTATGTTCATGAACGTCCGTTTATGTTCCTTTATTTACATTCGTTTATGTTTGTGTCAATTTAAATACACGAGTAGTTATATTTATATAACTATTAAACATAAAAGGAACTTTCTACTACTTATATAAATACAACTAATTCGTAAATGGGCTTTCTAGTAATAAAGATGGGTTTCCAATGACTTTTATAGTAACTAATCACTAATTATATAAAAATTTACTTTTTGTCGTCAATTATGTTCATTAGTGTTCATATATGTTTGTTCAATTATGTTCATTTGTGTTCTTTATTGTTTGTTAAAATATGTTCATTTAAGTTTGTTTGTTTGTTTGTTTGTTTGTTTGTTTGTCTATGTTCATATACATTTGTGAGCTATTCGTTTAGATCTTTAAACGAACGAACATGAACGGACACGAACATGACCATTTTCTTACTAAGCAAACATGAACAAAAAAATGTGTTCGATTATATGTTCGTATTCGGTTAAAGTTAAATGAACAAACACGAACATGGCTTTGTTCGCGTTCGTCCGGTTCATTTACAGGCGTAAAAATAAGCACATAAATTGTATTCATGAATAAGAAGCCTTACCGGGAGAATAGATGTCTGGGACTTGCGCAACGCCAATGGTAAACTTGTCGGTTGGAGCTTTCTTCGGGTTAACATCACTACGACCACGACCATAGCATGGCACCAACACAGCAAAACTATCATCTGAATCGTCGTCATCATCATCACTACAAAACCCAGCACCATGCGGTTCTAGCCATCCGATTGACCAATCAGAGTCATCCGATTCTGACCCCGATAAACAACCACCATCTGATGGAACCAACACAACGTCATATTCTTTATCAACTTTACGCTCTCTTCGACTCTGCCATTTTCGTTTTCCCCTTTTAGATGTGGATGCCACATTTACTGATGGGAACTTTAAATGGTCGATTTCCAACATGTTCACGTCAGATGCTGTTGCGGAATTTTTGGATGGCCTGGTTCGGATTTTTGTATCTTGGTGTTCTCCGCTCCATAACCACCACGAAAACTGTGAAAATGCCACCGCCATTTCACCTATCAATAGTCCTGAACAGAAAGGAAACTTATGAATAAAAAACTTGATTAGATTTTGTTACTCGATCTAACATCAAACTTATCTTCGACAGTTACCAAACTCTCAATCAATAATAATGCACAATAGCTTTGTGGATCAAAGAAAAAACCTAATTAAATCCCCAAATGCTTAAATTTTTCAACAAATAAAATAACAAAAATCATTACCGCAAATCATGATTAGCTACATCTAATCAACTTAATAACAATCTCATATCCAGTTTCCATATCCAATTGTGATTCCAACTCAATTTGCTTACAACTATGGCATGGTCTAATCATTAATCATCTTAATAACATGTTTCTAAACTTGTTACAAACAAAATTACTCGATCTAACATCAAATTAGTGTGACACTGAATACAGATCAAACTCATTCATACAGCAAAATGTATAACAAAACATCAAAGGAGTAAAACAAATTTACATCGCATAATTCAGATATTAACAGATTATTTAAACTTTAGAACTGGAAATCAAAAAAACCTAATTAGATCCCCAAACACTTCAATATTTCAACAAAACAAAAATCACAAAAAATCATTACTGCAAATCATGATCATCTACATCTAATCAACTTCATAACAATTTCAATACCCAATTGCAATTACAACTCAATTCGCTTACGACTACGGCATAATCTAATCATTTATCATCCTGATAACAAGTTCCTAAACTTACTACAAACAAAATTACTCGATCTAACATCAAATTAATCCGAAATTAAACACATTTCAGAATCATTCATGCAGCGCATTTAAACAACAAAACATCAAACTTATATCGCATAATTGTAATATTAACAGATAATTCAGAGTTTGTAGCAGCATATCGGTTCAAATACCTAAATCTGCAAACCGATGAACCCTAACTTCATCCTAAATTCCTAATAAATTCCTAATAGCATGTTTCTAATCTTAATTCAAACAAAATTACTAGATCTAACATCAAACTAATCCGGAATTTAATACACATCATGATCATGCATACGTCGAACTGAACCACAAATCATCCAACGAGAAAATCAAATTTATATCGCACAATTGTAATATTAACAAAGAATTCAAACTTTTACAACTCAAAATCGGTCCAAATACCTGAATCTACAAGCCGATAAACCCTAACTTCATCCTAATAACATGTTTTTAAACTTATTACAAACAAAATCACTCGATCTAACATCAAACTAATCCGAAATTGAACACACATCATAATCACGCATACGTTCGAATCAAACAACAAATCATCAAACGAGATGATCAAATTTATATCACATAATTGGAATATTAACATAGAATTCAATTCAATTAAAGCTTTAAAACTGGAAATAAAATGAAATCAAGCACCTGAATCTCGAAAGAACGAATCCTAAATCTGAATCTGAATGATCCTGAATCGAAAACCTAACTTGATTTGGGGAATTTGAGGCGGTTTTTGGTTGTACGAACGGAGCCGTGTGGGTGGATGATGCTTGCTTTCTTCTGTTTAATAATTCATCAACAAATAATAATAGTTATTAAAATACGGCGATATGATAGGATAAGAGTTCAACGACTGTCAGATTTATGTTTACACTTACACCCCTTGATGTTGTTGCTAAGGTACAAAAGTAGCCCCTGTAGTATAGAGACTTTGTCATAGGCATTGTTAAAAATATGAATCTCTATTATCATTGGTAAGCTGAGAATGTTAATCAGATTAGGGGTACCTTATATAGCATTTGTACAATCGTTAGTCTTTTTTCCGAAACGCACTAAGTTTACTTTTATATAATGGATATGAGTAATGAGTATGATGGATCGGATGTGAGACTTTAATCGTTATTTTGATCATGATTGGGTTGATTACAGTTAGGTTTGTGGTTGTGTTGTAGTTCCACGAGCGTTTTGTGATCCTTGTTATTTATTAGGTTTGGAATCGGGCCTCGTAATAACATTCTATCAAAAAAAAACATTCTTCAAACATTCAACAACAAATCTAAACAAATATTTCATTATCTAAACTTGAAACATCCACATAAGGAGTTGGATATAAATGATATGACTAGCATTTTTTCCTTGATCCTTATGTGATGTTATTGACTTATTTGTTAAATTTTGAATCCTACTTTTTTTTTCCTTAAACAATGCTTCCTTGTTTAGCATCTATTATATATTTTTATATGATATATTATACAGAAAACTGATAGTCTAAAACATAGCAAGTTACTACTAACAGAACAATCTTTAGTTGTAAACTAATTATTATTGAATGAGGACATTATTTTTTATAGAATAACTATCAATTATTTTAACCACTAACTAATGTATTATTTCACAAAAAAAAAGAGTATTTGGTATACTATACGTACATTTTTCTTGTACAGGCTTTTTTTTCAAAGCATAAAGCAAACATATTTTTCTTTTCTTTTGAATGATCCGATTAATTTTTTTAGAGTACTACCAAAGTACACTAATTAGAAAAGTAAACATGCATAATATAAAGAGATATCAATGTTATTTTCAAACTATAAAATCTACACCCCAGGCTTAAACCAAACCTTTAAGTTTTGAAGCTCTTGTGACACCATTGATAACACCAAGGACCATTTTGTTCATAACAATAATAGTGAGGGTGTAAACAAACATATTGTTGTGTGCATTGTGGACTTTTATGTAACAAATGTTAACCTTTTGGTACAAGTGGAAATCTTTCATCAATTGGAAAAGCTCCTTTGTCAGGCCCGTTTATATTTGTGGATTGTTGTGCTACTTACGTGGCAGGTGGGCCCATCGTTATCATTTTATATGCTAACGTGGCACCCCTTTTGACCGATAATTTATGTTGGGGTGTGATGATGTGATTTATAATTTTTGAAAATAAAATTCAATCAAAAAATATCTTGTTAATTGGAGGTGATTGGCATCCGACCAAAAGTGATGTATATCCAATCACTCATTTTTATTTTGATAATGATTTTTTAACACCTCATAAATTAGCCGAGTTGTCACTATTATAAAACGAAATACATATAATATACTAATCTTCTAATATAATTAGTTTAAATTTAAACTAGTGAGATTATACGTGCTACGTGGTGAGAACTAGTGGGATTACTCATGTTACACGGTAAGAACTTGATCGGTATCGATTTGGTTCGTTGCACTATCGACACTCACTATACAACTGAAAGAGAAAAAAAGTAATAAATAAAGTCGTGATATGCCTAAAAGATATCGATATGTATAAAGATAATGATACATGTTTTACGTCGATCAAAAACCATAAAAACGAATACGGGTATGGGTTCTACTACTATTGTTGTTTGGTTGGAATTAATTTGGTTTTTTCAAGAAACCGACACTTGTATGGCCTACGTACCAAATAAACATCATATTTTGATTGCAACTCCAATGTCAACAAAATATATACCCGAGAAAAAAAATTAACATAACTATATACTCGGGGTTTTTTTTACAAAACGTTAACGAACATATGGTTTTTTTTGAATGAAAATTAAAATAAGGGGTAACTTTGTAGAATAGTAACCAAGTTTTCTATATGTTCTACTAAAGTCATTCAATCTTTGTCCCTCTAAAGTCACTCAACTTTCTTATGAAGTTCCAATTTTGCGTAATTACTAGGTTAACATGTAACCTTGATGACGCGTCAGGTAACATTTTATTTTTTAATTTTTTAATGCTTGCATGGATTAAAAATAGTGACATGGCTTTTTAATTAAGAATAGGAATACAATTTTTTTTTCTTTTGTCGTAAAATATAACAATTTTTCACTAAATAAATCTAATTTGTTTAAATAATCAAACCTGCAAAGTGCAAACGTCGCTTTTCGTTTCCATCTGTTCATATAGAAACCATATCTTATTCTTTAAAACATTTTTCAATCATCAAATCACTAGAAAACATATTTTCTTCATTAAGCCAAATCTCATCATCAAATCCCAAACCCAGTTCTTGTTTTTATTCATTGAACACCCAACCCCATTTTGTGAATCTTCAGCAAATCATGGCACAAAACCATGCGAGAAGAATGTAAGTTTGAAGGCTAATTATTCATCACCATCTCTGTCTATTAACTCTAAATAAATCTGTAACAGACATTAACACATTGTCGGATTCATTTCGAAACCCTAAATAATTTCAAACAATTACGATTTACAAATCGAAAACAATGGAAATACTTCGTGTGTTCGAAAGTCGGTTTTATAAAATTGGTTCACAAGAATCGACTTGCAAGCATGGTTTGCAAGATCTTATTTGTGAGAATCAGTTTGCAAAAATTGATTTGCAAGAATCGATTAACAGTTGATTTGATTTGGGAAGCGATAGATGAATAAGCAGACACTTTTTAAAACGATTTGATTTCTGAATTTGAATCTTGGATGAACATATATAGGTTTTTATTTAGGACACGTTGATTTTTGAGAACAAATGCTTGGGACGGTTGATTAATCCAAAATGCCTAAATTGTTATTTAATAAAATGTGTTATAAATCCACATAATGACCTGACACATCATCTTGGTAACCTTCTAACCTGCTAATTCCATAGGATTAAAACACTAAATGAAACTTCAATGACTTTAATAAGACAAAAAAATATTGAGTGACTTAATTGGAACAAAGTGAAAACTTGATTACTATTATGTGATATACAAACTTAATGAGTTAAAAGGTGTTTATATTTTAAGTAAGCGAAGTCAAACAAGATAGTTAAGTTTCTAGAGAAATCTAAAATCATCAAGATCTAAGAAGCAAGTGAAGTCAAACAACATAATTAAGTTTCTAGAGAAATCTAAAATCATAAGATCTAAAATAAAAAATCATCAAGAACGAGTTTAGTAGTTACTTACATTCTTATTCTTATGATGAGTATTTACATTTATTATTAGTTTTTATATATATAGATTTGTTTTACTTAAGTATCTTTTCAAAGAAAAAACAAGTGATATCAAATATAACATATTACATTGGATGCCATTAGTTTATGAAAAAATGTGTATCAAAATAAAGATAAAAATAAACTCCACTAACGTATTTGCATAAAATATTATGTACTAAAAGTTATACTTGAACAATAATATTATACTTCAAATATAACACATAAAAAAGTTAACATTAGGTGTGAGAAGTAGGGGCGTAAACAAGCATAAAGGCTCGAGAGCTATTTGTTATCGGTTCGATTAAAAGTTCGAACGAGCCGAGCTTTAACGAGCTCGAGCCTGAAATAGAGCTCGTTTAGTATCGAGCCTGAAATACAAAGCTCGTTTAGGCTCGTGAGCCCAAACAAAATTTTTTTTTTTTATATATAATAATATAATACTAATGATGATAACATTGGCGAGCCAAACTTTGACTTGCCTAAGCAATATTGAAGCAGGCCCGGCCCGGAGGGGGTGCGGGGTGGGCGACGACTCAGGGCCCAAACTCTCCGAGAGCCCGAAAATTTGTTTTTTATTTTATAAAGTTATGCTATAGAACTTAGAATACATAAGTATTGAATTGGTAAATGACATGATGAGACGCATGTTCTGGTGGTTCCCATGTCATTTTGTTAGCAAGCAGACCTTTGGTTCTATTCTTAATAGTTTCATTTTTAGTTGAGTTTTTTCTTAATGTTTGTAATCTATGCATTAAATGCAAATGAAATTAATTGACTAATTTTATGTTACATTAAATCAAAATGGAAACCATAGTTACTTTTCAAATCTAGTTTAAAAATGATTATTTATGTTAATTTCTAAATAAATTTGTATATTTTCCAAAAGTTAATATTTTAGGGGCCCATATTTTATCTTCGCACAGGGCTCACAAATTTTCGAAGATTTTCGGAGACGACCCTGTATTGAAGCGTGCTCAAGCTGGACTTTTAACTCGTTTGAGGTTGTTCTCAAAATAATCAGGCCGAGCTCGAGCTTTGGGTTTTACTCGCAAGCCGAGCTCGAGCTCAAATAAGTAGGCTCGAACCGAGCCGAGCTCGAACTTAAGCTTTATAAAAAACATGACGAGTCGAGCTCGGGCTCGACCCGGCTCGATTACACCCCTAGTGAAAAGTAAGATAAGTCGTACTTATGATTCAATTTAGGGAATGCTACATGACTAACTAATTCAAAATACTGATGTCGGTTTTCAACTAACTGATTAACTAACCCTAAACAATTGAAAACTTGAGTTTTCGTGTGAAGAAATATCCTTGTGGGTGTATTATGATTTAAGTTTAACATTTATATAATCTTTTAGCTTATCATGACTTGTACGGAACTAGAAATCCTCATTACACATATGTTAGCAAGAAGAACGTTAATGTAAAGCTTTAATAAAAATCATATTCTTGCAAGTCACTCATAACATATCACATGAAACTCATCTCACGTCAGATATCCCTAGGGTTGTTTGCCTTGATGTTATGTTCATCCAACAATTGAGGTAAGGTATGTCAAGGCAAACTTCATTCGTGACTCTTCGTAATTGTTAATTTAATAACAACGCTCATGTCTACTTTTATAAAACACATACGTTCAGGTTGAGATTAATACGAGTACAGGGTCACATTAAAAGAAAACCATTTCAACACATACAATTCATATGGATACCATTTGTGATATTGTTCTCCAAAATGTTATTCTCATTTTTATGCTTATGACCTTTCTATCGAAATCAGACTTTGATCTACTTATTAGATTTCACAACCATGCATTATGCTATACAATATAGTTAGCTTGTTGTTCGTTACTTTTATCGAAAGTCTACTTCTCAACAGGCTGAAAAGACCAGACGACTTGTAGTCTAGTGGTATCTAAGGGTGTAGTAAGGTGCTGCCCACTAAGTGATGCGAGTTCTAGTTCCATCGTGGACATTGGTGTAGAATTAATGGTCGATTTAATAAATAGTGAGACTGTCGTTCTAAAAAACAGGTGAAAAGAGGCATCTTGAGTCGTCAACTAATGGATGAAACTTTTAAGTACAAACATAATAAAATTGTTCACTTTGACTAACACATGACAACATCTACAAGGCTATCAATACGTTAATCATGTTCTACGTTTTGGTTATACTTGTTTAGCTTTTGTGTACTTGTTTCACCAGGTACTATATACCAATGAAAAGATCATCACTATATCAATACCAATTCAATTTTTTTTTTTGCAACCACACGTATAGAGTTAAAAAAAATACTAACAATCTTCACCTACTTGAAAATAGAGGTATGCATAGGTTGGTTTTGGCCAAAAACCATGACCATTACTGCAATGTCGGTTAATTGATAAACATAACCATAACCGATTGGTTATGCTGATTTCGGTTAATTAGTTTTGAAGATTATAATGAGTCGGTTAACAGTGAATTCACGTCTAGCTAAAAATAACTCAAAATTCTTTTGACCATGGAATAAATTGTTATTACATAGTATTAAAAAATGTATATAACCTTTATTATTAATGTTGATTATTATTACCGGATATTCAAAGAAAACAAGATGATATAAATTATAAATTCACACAACCATTCAACCAAAACGATATAATCTAACCCATAAATTCTAACAAATGTTTAACCAAAAACATCAAATACTTAAAAATGATGAAAAGTCCAAATCCGACAAAATTTTTACTACATGTTGGTTCGGTTCGGTTATGGTGGGCATGAAAACTTTGGTAACTATAACCGACGAGCTACTTTCTGTTTTCAAAAATACAATTAACCGACTTGCTGGTTTTTTATTTGGTTCACTTTTTCGGTTAAATAGACTTCATTCATAACCGACTAGGGATGAGCAAAATGGACCCGGTACCGGTACCGAATTTACTGAATCGGGTACGTTTTCGGTACCGATTCGGTACCGACTTTTGACATTTTCGGTACTGGTTTGGTACCGGTATTTACCGGGTTTTACCCTCAAATACCGGTACCGTACCAGTACCGAACCGAACCGGTTATGTTCGGTACCGGTACCGGTACCCACTTTTAAGGATTTTCGATACCAGTACTTTCGGTTCCAGTACCGGTTCGGTACCGGTCGATACCGACCTCATCCTTATAACCGACCCACTATATTTTGAAGTACATACTTCATATCAAAGTTAAAAGGACCAATTTTCACCCATCAAGATTTTGTTTTTATTTCTCATGTACATGACTTTTCCCTTGTGTTTACTGTTGAGTAATTGTCACATGTTCATGATGGTAATATTCCAAAATAATATATAATATAAAACACACACATGCATGCACACACGTATATCTTTAACAAAAATAAAATACATATATTTGTGGTTTAAAACATTATAATCGTTTTGTCATAGTGTAGTTTCTTAAAAAAACATGCTCTTGAAAAACACTAGATTTCTTGTAACACTTCTTCTTTTTACGTCCAATAAAGTTTTGACACGTGTCCTGGTAATCCTCATGTACCATATGGTGAATTAGGAGGGACCGAAGTCATTGAAACGATAATAATATTTGTATTTTATTATATGAAATAAAGTTGGGGGACTTAAATAAAATTTCGGAAGTTTTTCAAGTTCTGAAGACCCCTTGCGGACCGCAAGGCTCTAGCCATACGGTCCGCAAGGCCACCTGATTCTGTGGGCGCCTGAGGTACTTACGGACCGTAAGGCATAACCCATACGGTCCGTAAGGACCTGCCAGCGAACAGAAAGGTGGCAGCAGTCTGTTCTACCACATTTGTCGAGTTTCGGCACCATCCTTGCATGCTTGCCACGTCCTAGAACCTTTATGTACGTCCCTTAACATCTGGCAACACCTCTTGGACCTTCCTTAGCCTTTAAGATGAACAAATTGTGAGTTGCAACAATCTTCCATACACATTAAACTCACAAAGTTCATCAAGTGAAGCTCCTGGCCATCTTCAAGCATTCCTCTATGTTCTTAGCATCATCTTAACCCTATGTAAGTGTTCAAATTCGTGCTAAGTCATTTTTAAGGGTTAAGCTTAGATCAAAGTTCCGTCGTAAAATCGCCTTGACTTTGATCTAAATCCATGTTAGTCCAGCCATTGGTCCTAACGAAAGTGGCTACGTGATTGTAATAATGTAGGTGTTAATCCCTCAAGAGGGCACCTCCTGATTACCACGAATTCATGACCAATTGACGAGTGAACGTAAAAGTCAACAAAAGTCAAAATGGCCAGATTTGATTAAAAAAATGCATAACTAAGTATATAGATGTTATAAAATATGTTTCAATGCACAAACAACTTAAAATATAGTACTAGAACTTATATAAATTAATGTGGCTCGTCAAGACTCGGTCTAGATTTGGTTTACGACTGAAAGTCACAATATTACTTTCCTTTGACCTTCGGTTCTGACCCGATTTAGCCATTTTGGCTACTGACTTTAGGTCATTTTAGGGTCATATTCAAGTGTAGTATAACCCCTTAAAGTTATACTACTTGATTTTTTTAAAGAATCTGAGTTTACATACAAGTTCCTCTAAATTACATAAACTTTTGCAAAAGGGTCATTTTTTTTTGTACAAATCAAGGTTTTAAACATCCATGCATGTAAAAATAGGCTATAAACTGATTTGTAAATATAATTTGATTATTTTGATGTCAAGAAACTGACCAAGAACCCAGTTTTGACAAAGACGCAAAATATGTGTTTAAATGACTAAAATGCCCTTTTCGACATTTTAGGAAGATTAAGCATGGTTTTTGATGTGTGCTAAACAGACTACTAAAATTAACTAAATTAGACTCTCTAATCTAGACACTAAGTTTTAAATTTATAAACCTAGACTCTACCTAAACCTAAACCACACAACCGGCAAGTGTACCGGTCAATGTAGTACAGCTAAAGTAAGTCCGAGTATCGAACCCACGAGACTCTACTAATTATGTTAACGACTCGATCTAGACTATGACTGACACGGACGTGCTAATTTGTTGTCACACCCCGACCCGCAGCGGAATAAGAGTCGGGGCATAATTGGGTTATCACCAAAGCTCATGATGTTTACTAATATGTTTCATATTTATTAAATTCAAATTACATCTCGAATGTTCAAGTCAAATTCATACAATACAAGGAAAGGAAAAATTAAATAAACAATCCAACATCTAAACTGATTTATTCTTCTAGGCCGTCCTATATGTTTCTTGCTTCAACTGGATCACCTGTATCATGTGTAAAAATGAGGGGTTTTGGGTCAACAAAAGTTGGCGAGTGAACCTTATTAGAAAACATTTATTATTGATTTCTTGTTGTAATTAAAATGGAAAATTTGTGCAATAATCATATATGAGCAAACGTAAATGAACATACAATGACAAACCACCTTGCATGAGTATATGACATGAATGATAATGTATATGTTGGCAACGTCTCGTTCCGCTCATAGGTAATGGGGAACGGACGGCCTATGATGATGTATGTGCGATCAAGGCTCAATCAAACGGAGCCGATCGTATGTTGGCAACGCCTCGTTCACGCTCATAGGTAATGGGGAACGGTTCCGCTCATAGGTAATGGGGAACAGACGACCTATGATGATGTATGTACTGAAAATGATAAATTAAATCTAAACATTAACCACACAAACAATTGATACATATTGGATACACATTTGATCATGAATATGATGGATGCACAAGTGTTTAAATGAGATAAATAAATAGCGACACATGATACACCCCAAAATGTGATTAAAACGGGGAATTGGTAGAGATTCACTCACATTGGGTGCGTTCGTTTGATGATGTTGAATGCGCACGAGTTTAGAGAGTTGATCGACGAGGAATAACTAACCTAGATAATAACGAAAAGGTACGGTAAATAAGTGGATTTTATTAACAATTTTAATTGGATTTTTGAATTTATTTTTGTGAGTTTAAGGTCATTTTCTAACTTTAAAAATGTTATTTTTAAGTATTTTTAATTGATTTTTAAATAAAACAAATAAATAAAAATATATGTTGACTTTTTGGGTTGACGTTGACCGTTGACTTTGACCGTTTGACCGGTTCGGACCTTGTGTATATATGCGCTGGGTGAGGCTCGAACTCGTGACCTCCCGTACGCGTGCACGCAGCTCTATTAACTGAGCTACGTGTCTAACCCGAAATATTTCTGTTTTTAATTATATTTATATACTATTTAATTTAATCAGAAACATTTATTTTTAAAAAGGATTTTAATTATGTCGGTTGGTTGCGGTTCATTCGTTGATGTGTGCGACAGGTTTGGATGGTGTGACCTGCACGGCCACAGCTGGTGCAATATTGGCAGGGGTGTTCGGGAAAGTGATGGTATTAGCAACGAGTGCATTTTGGGTATGGGCCGGAGTATGCCCTTTTGTATGGTGTAGATGAGGGGGCAACTTGGGTGATGGGTGCAGCAGTGATTGGGGGGTTTGTTTGGGTGACAGCAAAGTTCTTGTTGTTTCGCTTCCCCTTTCCAGCAAATTTCGAATAGGAGCCAGAATGGTTTGAGGTTTGAGCCTCAATGGGAGCTTTCTATTTCTCCCCCTTGAATTTACCGTTTCGGATGCGGTTTTCGGTAAGTTCGGTAGCTAGTTCCATTGCAGCTTCAAGTGTTGCAGGTGAAGTGCTTAGAACTGAGTCTTGAATTTTCGAGGGGAGGCCTCGAATGTAGTGTTCAACCAAGCGGTACACTGGGGTGAACAAGCTAGGAACCATCTGATTCAGCTCAAGAAATCTTTTGTTGTAGGAAGTATGATCTCCTTCCTTTTGCTTTAGCGAGTGGAATTCATCTTCCAACTTCTTGATTTCGCTTCTTGGGCAGAAGCGTCTTGTCATTATTTCCCTTAACTCTTCCCAGGTTAAGGCCATGGCGTCTTCGACTCCTCTCTTGCCCTTCTCTGTGTTCCACCAGGTCAGGGCTAAGGGAGGGTTGTCGACGTTCTGGGCTTCTTGGTTGGGAGGGTTAATGGGATTCGCGGTGAGAGCTTGTTGGACTTGAATAACGATGTCAGGAAGCACCGCGGCCATTTGTTTTGCAATTTGGGTGGCCAAGCGTTCGTTTGACCTTCCTGACTTTCGACCTCCACGTAGCTGCCTAGCCGACATCTACAGGAACATACATAGGAAGATTGTGAGATTAAGAAGTCTTTAGGTGTCATGTGTCGTTAAAAATAATAAAATAACATAATCATCAATAATGCAACTACATCCATAGGATGTCTTGGGTTTGCTCATGTTTGGGCCTCCAATGTCCCCCATACCATCGCCTGTATAGTCATGTGGGCCCCCATGACTATTGGCTTAGTAGGATTCACATTGGTGTTGGCGGTTTAACACTCGCATCACCCGAAGGAAAACCATGAAATATGTTTGCGAGATGTATGGTCGGAGGGTGTCCAGGTATAGACACAATGACAACTCAAAGTGGGGTTAGTTCACACGACGTTTGGTATAGCATGCTTTGGCCTAATAGGTCCTTCGTACTCTTATCGTTAGTCCCCAGGTAGGCAAACTGGTCCTTTATTTTGGATTTATACGAATGCCAAGCCTAGACAGGACGTTCCGACTACCGGTACTCGTACCCTTCCAGTTACTACATGCCCATCATGAGAACTCACTTTGATGTGATTTGAAAATACAAAAATCGTTGCAAAAATCATGGAAATTGTGTGGTGTGTGCTCTCATGGATATGGTATGTTATGAGGATATGATTCATGATGAGCATTGTATAATAATATGTACTTATGAACATGCTTGCATAACATTGAATGTAACAATAAACATAAAGCATATAAACATCATGAATTTTGCATGTAACACACAAACAATTTAAAAATTCTAATCAACTATAGTATAGGCTCTAAGGGTCTAATAACCTATCCTATATCCCTATAGTCATGGCTCTGATACCAATCTGTCACACCCCGACCCGCAGCGGAATAAGAGTCGGGGCATAATTGGGTAATCACCAAAGCTCATGATGTTTACTAATATGTTTCATATTTATTAAATTCAAATTACATCTCGAATGTTCAAGTCAAATTCATACAATACAAGGAAAGGAAAAATTAAATAAACAATCCAACATCTAAACTGATTTATTCTTCTAGGTCGTCCTATATGTTTCTTGCTTCAACTGGATCACCTGTATCATGTGTAAAAATGAGGGGTTTTGGGTCAACAAAAGTCGGCGAGTGAACCTTATTAGAAAACATTTATTATTGATTTCTTGTTGTAATTAAAATGGAAAATTTGTGCAATAATCATATATGAGCAAACGTAAATGAACATACAATGACAAACCACCTTGCATGAGTATATGACATGAATGATAATGTATATGTTGGCAACGTCTCGTTCCGCTCATAGGTAATGGGGAACGGACGGCCTATGATGATGTATGTGCGATCAAGGGTCAATCAAACGGAGCCGATCGTATGTTGGCAACGCCTCGTTCACGCTCATAGGTAATGGGGAACGGTTCCGCTCATAGGTAATGGGGAACAGACGGCCTATGATGATGTATGTACTGAAAATGATAAATTAAATCTAAACATTAACCACACAAACAATTGATACATATTGGATACACATTTGATCATGAATATGATGGATGCACAAGTGTTTAAATGAGATAAATAAATAGCGACACATGATACACCCCAAAATGTGATTAAAACGGGGAATTGGTAGAGATTCACTCACATTGGGTGCGTTCGTTTGATGATGTTGAATACGCACGAGTTTAGAGAGTTGATCGACGGGAATAACTAACCTAGATAATAACGAAAAGGTACGGTAAATAAGTGGATTTTATTAACAATTTTAATTGGATTTTTAGATTTATTTTTGTGAGTTTAAGGTCACTTTCTAACTTTAAAAATGTTATTTTTAAGTATTTTTAATTGATTTTTAAATTAAAAATAAATAAAAATATAAAAAAAAGTTGACTTTTTGGGTTGACCGTTGACCGTTGACTTTGACCGTTTAACCGGTTCGGACCTTGTGTATATATGTGCTGGGTGAGGCTCGAACTCGTGACCTCCCGTACGCGTGCACGCAGCTCTACCAACTGAGCTACGCGTCTAACCCGAAATATTTATGTTTTTAATTATATTTATATACTATTTAATTTAATCAGAAATCATTTATTTTTAAAAAGGATTTTAATTATGTCGGACCGGTGCACACAACAGGTCTCGAACCCGGGACCTGTTGTTCAGCGTTGCACACAGTCCACCGCTGGACTGTGTGTCTAACCTGGTTAATATACTGATTTTTTATTGATCTTAACATCTTACAGTGAGTTGATACGGTTCGGTTTAAAAAGAACATTTTTATTTCAGAGGGTGAGGTTGTGTCAGGGATCGAACTCGAGACGTGTGATAATTGTTTGCACACAGTCCACCGCTGGACTGTGTGTCTAACCCGGTTATATAACTTGTTTTAATTATACTTATACATAAGTTCAACTTCATCTTCTTCGTTCAAAGACACAGACAACGATTATTCAACTGTTCTTGTTTAATTCGATTAACGAAACTTATAAGTGATTGAAATGTGATGGATAGAGAGGGTTTTGGAAATGAATGTACCGAAACAGATGTCTTTCTCAGAACTCCGGCAAGGATCGTCGGCTCTGTTTTGTGAACTCCGTCTGATCGGATCAGTTAACAGTTTTGATCGATTAGTTGTGAAATTGAGTTACTAAACAATGATTATCAGAAGGTTTAAATGATTATACCGATTCACAGCGTGATTTTGGAAATTCCAGAGGTTTTCCGGCGAGTGCAGAATATTCCGGCTACGTCGTCTGGGATTGATTCTGGTTGATGGATTGAAGTTAGTAATAGTCTAACAATGGATTAAAACCAAAAGAGTCGAGGTATTTACCGTTTTGATGAAAGTCTCGGTTTTCCGGCGAAAGTCCGGCGATCGCAGAAAATCTCCGGCGAGTGAAATTGATTCGAGAAATGGTGCGATTTTGAGCGAAATGATTTCCAGAGACTTGGGTGTGTATTTATAGGGAAGAATCACGATGAATTGGGTCTGATTTCAGTCTTGATTCGTTGGTCAGCCTTTCTCCGGCGGTTATGACTGATGTCGCGGGATTAGACATCGGTTATAACCGATGTTGAGGTTAATACATACGTTAAGTCAAAAGAAACCGTCGATAATTGGCGAAATCGTCGGAATTTTCGGCGAGAGTGACTTGGGCGCACTGATGACCAATTTGATTTCGAGTTTTATTATAAATGTTATTTGTTTCACTGGATAGCACAAGTGAGTCAAGTGGCGGAGTGGTTAAGTGTTTGTGTGTTAAGTCGTCCGGCTGACCCGGGTTCGAAACCCGGCAGCCGGTTTTCTTTTTTATTTATTTTATTTCCACTTTTTAATAATTATAGTTTTTAAATTCCAAATTGTTTATTAATTATGTATTGTTTAAAATTAAAACAAGTCATGAATACGCAACGAATTTATAACTTGATATTCGATTAATAAACGAAGCGGGTTTGGAAACCCGTTTTTCGACGTATGTTACATTTGTTTTCATTTTTTGGGGGAGTTACTGAAAATCTAAGGAAATCTATCAAACTAATTATTAACTAAATTAACTAATACGAACTAATGTGAAGGTTGTTCTCAGATGGTGATCAAGACTACCTAGACTAGAATCCTGAATTGAGTTTAAGCGTTTACCATTAAGTTAATTACTCGTTTTCTGGAACCGGAATCTTATGATACTAAACCTATTAAATACCAGCTAAGTCCCTCAACCCTTCTCGAGGTGAAACTTATGGCGTTACCTAGGCCGTTAATCCTACCGGTTGATTAGACGTCTTTCCAGTTGTCTAATATTGTGTGAGTACCCTAATGATGACCTACTCTTTTCCAATTATAGATCTAGGGTAGTTTGAGTATCTAAACTTGACTTGATAGACTAATAAAACCGACGGGTCAACAAAGGCATGGACTTTTTCCAAAGACCGACAATAGCAATTCGCCGGGTAAGACCTATCAATAGCCCCTCACTTTCCAGGTATTAGGACTAGTAGAACACTAAAATCTAGTAACATGTTAACAATCACTTCTAAGGTTTAATGGGCCCTTCAACCTTAAAGATTATGAACTTATTCTATGATATAGACACTCACCAAAGTTCACAACCTAATATGACTCTATTCCGTGATATAGACAGTCACCAAGAATCATATGAAGCAGTAGAAAACAGAAAACCAAATCAAAGCATGCACACACACCAAGCCAGATAAACAAACTGCTTACAGAGCACAATTAATCCATAACAAACATGTAATTAACGAAAAATGTGTAAACTTTATATCAATCCATTCATCATAGTCTAGGCAGTAAAAAGAATTTAGCCAAAAACCATAGTCAAGAACGAAAATAATAAACAGATCTCAAACAAATAATAAATCATGGTATCAAGTTTAAAAAACACAAAGTAATCAAACTAAAAATAATAATTCGTTTTAAACCCGGACTCGAATCTTGAACCGTTCTCTGCTCCTCTGTTCGTTTGTGATCCGCTCTGAATGACTCCTCTCCAAACTTGCGGATCCCCCCTCTTTTTAACAGTAGCGAATATATGTATCCTTTTTTCGGTTTGGTGTATTTGATCTCCAATATAATTGTTTCATGATACCGGGCTTCGCTCACGAGTCACTAATAAATGGGTTCCTCTTCCGATTTCTTTAAAGCAGCAAATGGGCCTCTTCATGCTTTGGCCCAACATCAAATACACATGCAATATTCGGTCAACAGATCTGCTCGGTCAACATGTTGGCTTGTGGTCAATTTTCTGGCTTTGTCTAGAGCCAAATTAATGTGCTTCCACATTTAATTAAGTTTCACTCAATATGCACTTTTAGTCCCTTCACTTTCATCTCATGTCACATTGAATTTTCCATTTTACATTTATTTCACTTCAGGTCCCTTAGCTTATAAAATAGAGATAGTGGTCTCGATCCACTCAAGAAAAATAGCGGCAATTATAATTCGTTCACTGGCGCCCTACTCTGCCCAACTGGCTGTTTATTTCCTTATTACTTGTTTTCGCTCCATTTGCACCAGGACCTGGCAAAACACAAAACAATATAATATACACTAAAAACTAAATAAAAATAAATAAAACTATACAAAACCTATACAATTTACACGGGACAAATATGTGTATTTTATCCCACATCAGTTTTATCATCAAAATAAGATACCTACTGATGTAATATGTTAAGTAGGACATATTGGGATGTCCATTCAGATTATGACCTGAATGGAGACTTAAGATTCGTTAAATGCCGATAATGACTAATTTACCTTTTTACGCGTAAAATGACTTTAATCAAACTTTTTATAACCAAATCTCTTAACTACTGATGTAACATGATAAATAACATATTTTGGTTATATAAAACAGGTCATAACTTCAGTTTACCTTAAATATCGAATTTAACGACATTTATCGACTTTTACGCCTTTTCGGCGCATAGTATGGTTTAAAACCATAACTATGAGCCAAGACTTGTTACCTATTGATTTATAAACTTATTTTCATCAAATTAACAATAAGTACAAGTCCCGAACTCAGAATCCCAATTTTGACTTCAAAGCTATGTGTGAAATTTCTAAAACTCCCTTACGGGACATAGTTTATTTCAAAACCGTCAAACACACATACATTTGATATCATATTGTTATAACATCATAAAATAAGTATTTTTATAGGATATTAACGACCCTGATGTAACAACCCGCTTCCTCGCAAGCTCGTCACTCTCGTTACGCCTAGCACCAGAGATTCGGATCATAATGTAACCTAAATCGCTTATTACGCTATGTCGCATATTTTCACATCACATCACACCCCACAACGCTTACTCTTATATCGCACTCGTTAATAATACAAACTTTGCGTGAAGTTTCCAAGGCTATCTGCTCGCTTAAACTGCAACGCGACTCTCGCAAGACTTGGGAACAAAGCCGCATGCTACCTCACTTATCTTATCGAATCTTAACTTAATTTAATCGATTAATACGCTTAACGCTTTGCTAATACGCTTAATATAACTATATAATACGAACCGAATCGTCAATCGAACGCTTAACGCGAAATAACCAAACAAAACTTGGCCAATAGGTCAAGTTCGGCCGAACTTGTACATCACAAGTTCGCCCGAACATGTCCAGGCTTCATTAATTCTTCAAACCTAACAAGTCCGCCCGGACTTGCCTCTAAAACCCAGAAAACAAGCAAGTTCGCCCGAACTTAATACAAGTTTGTCTGAACGTGCTGTATCCAGCCTACTTTTCCACCTCACCTATAAATACTCAGTTCCATTCTTCATTTGCACTTGCTGCAAGTTCGCCCGGAGCTCCCCAAAACCGAAACCCTTTGTTTTCTAAGTAAGATTCAACCCGTTTTCAAGCTACAACAACGTCTACAACGATTTTACACAAGGTTTCTACCTTCGATTTCATCAATACTCTTCTATTTACGAAAATCTTCATCTTTTTATGCAAAATTTCTGTTTTTCACTTAGATCTATGCTTAGATCTAAGTAAAACCTTTTTAAACATCGATTTTCACACAGATTCAGACTAAATGACGTATGTTTCGTTCACTTTGAAGTGGAACGGGGCGTTGTCAAGCTAAATCTCAGATCCGAAAGCACAAGGACGAAATCGTCACTTTGCACAAACTGGACTAACCTGTTCGAACCTTCAAGTTCACCCGGATTAGTCCGAGTTTCTGTAAAATGGCTAAACTCGCTCCAAAAGACCTCTTCAGCCTTGGTTTTGCTCAGTAGCCTAAGGTTGGAGGGATGGACACTCGATTTCCTAAGCAAACGACGTGAAAACGCACGATTTGGATGCCAAAATAGTCAAGTTCGCTCGGAAGACATCAAGTTCGCTCGAACTTATCACCAGATTGGTGACAAGTTCACCCGAACTTGATCCACATTTGACAACTTTCCAAAATCCCAATCAATTTCGCTCGAACTTGCATGGTTTCCAAGGAAACCAGACAAGTTCGCCCGAACTTGTATCCACCTCAATCAAATGAGGCAAGTTCGCCCGAACTTGTACTCTCCCAAGGGAAATAGCACAAGTTCGCCCGAACTTGTACCCCAAGGTCCAAGTTCGCCCGAACTTGCCTGTTGTTCCATCAACCGTTAACCGTCTCAGCAATTCGGAAGACTGATGCAATTCTGTTCACTTACAGGCTGATCCAGCGCCCTCCTCAACTCACCTCAGACCTCATCTCTCCTTTAATCGCACCAACTGTGAGTATACGTGACCCATTTTCGCTTTAATGCACTTTTGGGTGTAACATATGTTTATATCAAAACACACGAAACACGCTAAACTGATTTATCACACGCGAATATCTGTTTTACATATCTATACGTGATTCTAGGAACATGTAAACTATGACACTTTTTCGTTGACTCCACCCTAGCTAGTATGGTACTATAGTTTGGCTAACACCCGACGGGGTCTAGTTAGAAGTCCACATCGCGCATCGCAACCTTGTCGAGAGCTTAACATGTGAAATCTGTCTTGTGAGTTTGTATGTTATGTGTATCATGTTTATGTATGTGGAAATTCGCGACACCGTTTTATCTATTATGCTATTATATCAAAACTCGTATGCTCGCCAATACATTTTTGTATTGACAATTATTTTAACGTATGTTGCAGGTTATTGGGATCTACTTGATATATTGGTTGATTGTATGGAAAATTATCATTAGAAACGCATTGTAATAGAATATATAGGGAAGATCGGATTTGATATGTTTTATGAGATGAAATGTTTTGTTATAATTGATTCTGAAATATTAGTTGTTATGGAATTTATCATGAAACAATCCGATTCGCCTAGTGTCGCGCCCCGATGATTCCGCCATCGGTTGGGGTGTAACAGATTGGTATCAGAGCCATAACTGTAGGGAATTAGGTAAAATTGCCATATTCGACTTAGTCTACAGTATAGGACGCCAAATCAGACCGTTATGCATCGATTAAACGCCAAAACTCATACGAACAGACAAGTCCGCCGAACTTGGGGGCAAGTTCGCTCGAATTGATTAAGTTCGCCCGAACTTGATCAAGTTCGCCCTGACTTGACCAAGTTCGCCCGAACTTGTCAGTCCCCTACAACATCAACAAGTTCGCTTGGGACTTAGCAAGTTCGCTCGAACTTGACATCGGATTGATGCCAAGTTCGCCCGAACTTGACCAAAACCCTTCGAAATGAACTTTTAAACATACGCTTTTCCTAAAGCTGCCACAATACACATGAAGAACGCTCGTATCACACAAACGAGTCAATTTAACGGATTAGGTGTGAAAACCGCGAACCCTCGACGAATCACTCACCCCGCGTATTCTCATCTGCACGAAATTGTCTGTTAAGTTAGGAGTGATATCCACATCTTAACAGAAATTTCCCATTTATCCGGTGGAAGCCTCCTGATGGGTCCGGAGGTAAAACCACAATCAGGGATTCGAAGTTATCAAGTTAGGGATGAAATCCGAACCTTGAAAACTCGTCCCACTCAACGATTTTCAATCTCACCAAAGTCTCGATTGTTTCCAACGCTTTGGGACGCGTAGTAACAGGAAGGGTGATGTCGTTAGCCGCAGGGCGGTGAGAGCATTTACCTATTAGGCCAAAGCGTGAGCCCGAACTCAGCGGAATGATCGAATCACTTTGGGTAGTTGCTGTCTCAAAACCCAGGACGCTCTATTGATTTTAAGCCACAATCGTCGATCTTACGCATCATCGATTTACATGTGCTTCATGCACGTTTTAACAAATTTTAAACTTTTATGTTTTCGATTTGTCGCTTTTCGCTTACCGCTTGATCGCTTTCATCTCGCTATACTATATGCACAACTCTCACAGCCATCTCAATCTAATACAAGAGCTAATTCTCGCAACATAACTAAATCATAACAACCCTCCTAACCGCGTCCTCGCATTATACCGCTATTATATATACGTATCTATATATATACACATACATATATAGTATGTGATTACACGTGCTTATGTGAATACGTGAGAATTTAGGAAATATGTGTTTTCCCATGTGGCTCCTATGTGAATCTTAGAAATACGTATTACTATAACAAGTTTTTAACGCGCTAAATCGCATCGCAATTATAAATCATTATGATCGAATCTCATTCCAAATCTCCTTTTTGTAGATGTCTTCAAACGCTTCCAACTTTAGACGTCAAGCCTGAAGCAACTCCGACAAGGGGATCGCTTCGCTCGTGGCCAAGGAAATGGCCAAGGTCATTCCTCAAATCGTCACCCAAGTTCAAGCCCTCAGAAAATCTCAAAACTCTAAAGACTCCAAATCCAGCGCACGAAGTCTACTTTCTCCTACAAACAATTCAAGGCATGTGACTCGATGGTCTTCACAGGTGAAGGAAGTGTATCTTAAATGCTCCAGTGGTTTGATGCCATCGAGGTTACCCTTCGTCAGAGTGGGTGCCCTGAGCATTTTCAGACCACATGCGCTACCGGAGTATTTCAATCCCGAGCCCTCGACTGGTGGACAGCCGAGCGCATCAAGCGTGGGAATGACGCAGCTGTCATGGCCCCCGACCCCACCCTGGCAGCGGGTGCCGCGAGGCAGTCAAGTGGTACTGGTGTTTATTAATTTGGCAGCGGAAAATATCATCACGATCGATGTTAGGAAAGTAAATTCAGAGTTTATCAAACACCAAACTTTAATATTAAACAAATGGGATTAACCCATTTTCCATTAAAATGTTTTATAGGGATAAACCCAAATTGACAAAAACATAAGTTCTTCATTTATTCAGGTAATCATAGCCACTTTATTTAAGCCTTCAGTGCTCCATAGTTGGCTCCTATGACTTTCACAGTAAGTTACCTAAAACGCGTTTTAAAAACATTTTGGTCAGTTAAAAATACTGGTGAGTTCATTCCATTTTATAAAATGACACATGGTTATATTTCACGGTATCAAGGGAAATTACATTGCTTTTATCTAACAAAAACTCAATCAGTATTTGTCACGTTGGCAGTTACAATGACTGTGGTCATACCACTATTGGCTAACTTTCGTCCAATAGTGACGCTGGACTAAGTAGTGTATACAAAACCCCACATACCAGCGGTAATTGCAGATTAGCGAAAACTTAATCACTGTAAATACAACTTTTGCAAAACAACTTAGGGTTTTGTAAAACAATTTGGTAAAAAGAGAGAATGACTCACTTTGTGGATTTACGTTTTTAACTTTAGAGCTTCCTGGTGCTATTCCTGGTTTCCTAATAAATTATAATGCAACACGTGTTAGTGCAATAACACAACTTAACATGAAGGATACTTCCTGAGACAAAACCCCAACGTAGTTAACAAAGCATAGCCTTATTAACGGGCATTACTTTGGCATCCGTTGCTGGACTTTAGATCAATCGGGCAGAGTATCGAATCAGTGATCAGGGTTGAAACATTTACAACAGGGAAATGCTTCGCAAGTTTAGGGGGTATTGGACAAAGAAACGGAGATACAGAAGGTATACGAACGATTTTTTATAAGAACAACCATAAATGATGGTTTTCTTTCGTTTAGGAGATGGAGCTTTGATAAGAATGTCGTTATCTCCATTGACGCTGTGACTAGGTTCAGGGTGAGTACGTTTACTGCCTATAGTATTACTGTTGTTTTCAAGCGCAGGATTCTTAATAGCATTAATAATAAATGGCATAGCATCAATTATTCCTTGAGCTACTATATGTTTTATAGCACTCTTATCCACGTGATTTCTGTTATCATTATTATTCCGGACTTCTTGATTTACTTCATTTGACATCTTAATTGCAAACATTATCAGATATTAATATCAAAGAAAGAAATAAAGGTAGACAAATATTCAAACATATCTTGATCAAAATCTTCGAACATTGCGACTTTTTATTCTTTTTATATATATGCATCAGTACAAACTATTATAATTGTACAGGTCGATATTTTACGTTATGCATTGTTATATATGTATAGGCGATATTTATATTATGCATCATATATGTTATACATCGGTTTTTGTTTTTTTTCAAAATATGATATATATGTATATAGTATTATATTAAGTTTGTTGTTTTTAGAAATGCCCATCCCTCTCATCGTACTTCCAGACGAGGTCCTCTCCTATGGTGCGTATTCGGGTTCATTCGTATATAAGTTCTTCCTTGTAATGAAGAAGTTCTGCTACGCGGTCAGGGTCCATTAGTGGGTGCATCTCGGGTCTGGGTCCTATTGGTGGAAAAATATGGATCATTTATTAAATTTTGGAATGCCCAATCATTTGACATCCACTGTTCCAGGGCATTGGGTGCTGGTGCAGGAAACCTAGGGATTTCCTCCGGGTTGAATGCAGGTATTGGCTGTTGGTTTACTAGGTTGGGTTCTGGGTACATTGGTATGGGTGCTATTGGCTGCTCTGGTTGAAATAGTGGAAATGGTGGTTCAGGGTTTGCTAGCAAATTCAGGTTTAGGTGGTTTTCTGTTGGTTGGAAAAGATCACAATTTGCCAGTCTCCGATCCAATTCTTCCCACAGTGGTGTGGTAACATTTATCTGAGCTGGTCCTTCTGGTAGGGTTATAGTTGCTTCTTGGTTTTTCTTTTCCTTCGTTTTTCCCTTTTTTTCCTTATTAAACCATCCACGTTTCTTTGGGGGAAAAGTTTCAGCTGATTTGGCTCTGAAAACAAAAGATCCTTCAGTTTCGGCTTCGTATCCTGAGGTGGCTCCAGATGGTCCTTCCTCCATTTCCGAATCAGCCATGTGGAGAAAAGCATTTGATACACTTTTATCACTCGTGCTGCGAACTTATAAATTGTTAAATAACATAGAAATTTAAATTACATATTTTGAAATTTATTTTTTACAGATATAAAACATAAGTTATTTATACAAAATTCCTAACATTAAAGTTTAAGTTAGGTATTAGAGGAACACCTAAATAGCTTAAACCAGTGGCTCTGATACCACCTTTTGTCGCGGCCCCCGACCCCTACCATGGGATCGGTTGCCGCGAGGCAGTCAAGTGGTACTGGTGTTTATTAATTTGGCAGTGGAAAATATCATCAGAATCGATGTTAGGAAAGTAAATTCAGAGTTGTTGCAACAACATACGCACTATCGTGGGAGGAACTGAAGGAGCTTATGAAGAGAGAGTACTGCCCTCCCCACGAATGTCACACCCCGACCCGCAGCGGAAATGGTAGTCGGGGCATGATTGGGTTTTCATCAAAGCTCATGACATTTACTATAAAGTTTCATATTTATTATTTCTCTTTAAAGAGGAAGTTACAATAAACATACAAACACAACCTGTTCAAATACACTTTCATTACAAACTAAAGTATTAAACAAAAATCATACAATTACAAAGGGGAACTAAACTAAATGTCCATTCCAAAGCATTAACTTGTTTATTCTTCTAGGCCATCCTACGTGTTTCTTTTCTCAACTGGATCACCTGTATCATGTGTAAAATAGGGTTTTTGGGTCAACATAAGTTGGCGAGTGAATCTTATTTAAATATTTGAAAGGGTTAGTTATGTTGGTTATTTGACTAAAATTGTGCATAACCAAATATGAATAAACGTAAATGTAAAATTAATCACAAAACACATAATATCAATTAATGCACAAGCACACACACCAAATGATGAACAATGAGATCAAGGCTCAATCAAACGGAGCCGATCTAATGAGGCACCTAATGCTCAACTCGTCTCCCACGAGGAACTGATGGGCCTAATGAGTGATTTGCACACAACTTGACAAGAATGTAAACACGTATCACAACAAACAATATTTACATCGTAAGTTTAGGTCATATAATGGTAATAGCACAAGTTTGAATAAACGATATAATTAAAGCGGCACATGATACACCCCAAAACATGAATAAAAAGGGGAATTTGTAAGGATTCACTCACAGTGGGTGCGTTCCTTGATGACGATGAATGCGCCCGAATATTATGATTCAACCGACGAGGGAAAAACTAACCTAAATAATAACGAAATGATTCGGTAAATAAATAAACTTTATTTGAGATTAATATTTTTAATTAGTGCTCTTAATGGGATTGTGAGATTTATTTTTGTGTGTTTAAGGAAATTTTCTAACTTTAAAAATCTTATTTTTAAGTATTTTTAAATAATTTTCCAATTGAATAAATAAATAAAAAGAAAATAAAAAGGTTGACTTTTTGACCGTTGACCGGTCGGACTGTGTTTTTATATGCGCTGAGTGAGGTTCGAACTCGGGACCTCTCGTATACGTGCACGCAGCTCTACCAACTGAGCTACGTGTGTAACCCGAAATATTTCTGATTTTAATTATATTTATATACTATTTAGATTATTCAGAAATTATTCAATTTTTAAAAAGGGTTTAAACTGTCGAACCGGTGTGAGAGTCTGGAATCGAACCCGTGACGTGCTTAATGTTTTTGCACACAGTCCACCACTGGACTGTGTGTCTAGCCTGTTTATTATTCCGGTTTTTATTATATTTATACACTTATCACATGCTTCCGGATTTGGCTTTTATAAAAAGGGTATGTTATTTCAGTGGATCGGTACACAAACAGAACTCGAACCCGGGATGTATGCTTTATAATTGCACACAGCCCACCGCTGGACTGTGTGTCTAACTCGGTTAAAACATCAAGATTAATTATACTTATTTTCTAGACAAAACTTCATCTTCTTCCTAGACATTACCCAGAAACAAAAATCCGACTGTTATCTATATCTTATCAATTCTGGTTACTGGTTTACGAACTAACGGAATTAAATATGAACATAAAAGGTTTTAAAGGTTCATAATCACTGGAGAGTAGAACTTTGATGATCCCGGTGACCAACTCCGGCGAGTTCAAATTTTTCCGGCGAAGCTTGACTTGCGACAGATGCTTTACAGGGAGTTTGAGGTGAGTGTGGGTGACTTCTGTCGAAGCTCTAGAAGTCCTATTTATAGAGTAAGGCAATAATGGAATAGATTCGGTTTTCCGGCGAGGTTCCGACAAGTTGCGAGTTTTTCTGGCGTAACTTTCTGATGAATAAAGGTTGGTATGATGTTAGGGAGAGTGTTTGTGCAGTCGAATGGGTTCCCTAAGCCCTCTATTTATAGTTGAAAAGGATCGCAGAGGTCGAATTTCAGTTTTTGAAACTTCGGTTTAATTCGGGTATGCGCAAGTTGTCTGCCTAACGGATTGAACGCGGTTTGACTCGATTTGAGTCTAGATGCTTGATTGAGAGTCGTTTTGTGATCAACTGAAGAGTAACGGAAATCTTGGTGATTTCCGATTGACTGAGTGCCGTCACATTGGGCGGGTTTTCAGGAATTAAATTTCGAGACTTGTATTAATTTTGTTTAGTTTAGAGTCTTAACAGATAAATGCGTGTGGCGGAGTGGTGTGAAGTGTGTTTGGTTATAGGCGAGACCCGGGTTCGAATCCCGGCGTCTCCTATTTATTTTTTATTCACTTTTTATTATTAATTATAGATTATGGTTTTTAAATTCTAATATATTTATTAATTATGTATTGTTTAAATTTTATTTAAGAAATAAATACGCAATGAAAAATCATAACTGAATATTTGATTAATAAACGAAGCGGGTTTTGAAAACTCGTTTTTCGACGAATGTTACAACGAAGTCCAAAAGCTCGAGAACGAATTCTAGAAAATCAAGCAAGTCAAAGGTGACAACGCCAGCTTCACAGCAAGGTTCAAACAGCTTAGCATTATTTGCCCAAGCCAAGTCGACACTCCTGAAAAGGCAATCAAAAAGTACATACGTGCTTTGCCGGAGTGCGTGGGCGATTTTGTCGAAGCTGCAAGACCGGCTACCATCGAAGAAACCTATCAGTTGGCCGCGGAAATCAATGACAAACGAGTCTTGGCCGGATTTTTCTCCAAGGATTCCACCAAGAAGCTGAACCAAGCTACTATCAAGCTGTCTGATGACGACGACGATACATCACCGCAAGCTGCCATCGAGCCTAGCCGCAAGAGAAAGAGCTCGAGTTTCAACTACTCCGCAACTGAGCCGATCAACCCGGAACCTCTTCAGACAGTTGCACCTCTACCAAGGCGTGCCTACACTGGACCTTTTCCCCAGTGTCGAATGTGTACTTATCACCATCGAGCCAAAACTAGCTGCCGCTACTGCATCAACTGGAGCGTTATGGCCACTTCACCAGCAACTGCCGCACAGGACCACGACAACCCGAGATGCTAGCACTTTCCGCACCAGAGGCACCAGCAGCCGCAGCCCCAGCAGAAGAAGACATCAACATCAACACCGACCAGGCTCAGGACGACGTCCTCAATGGTACGAATTTCGACGCTATTACTTATGCTTTATAACCTATTATTTGATGTCGCTTCAATATACGACGACGTCTTTCTATCTCGAATCCTCGCACTTAGTTTAAGCTCACACACACTAGTTAGTACTACCAATGTTATATAGTATATCATGATATAATACATTTTTGCCCCTACTACGCACCTTTAAAACAAGCTACGATAAACGTGCAAACACCAAACTAATCGCGGGTGCACACGGGATTATCTTGGGGTCTGCACGGAGATCGTAATGAGTTCTAATGGTACCCTCAAACGTTAAAAGCATGGTTAAAATGTGGTGGATACACTGATGGTACTTCCTATATATAAGCGTTTTAACCATGTCGACAAAGCGCGAAACCTATCCACGGGACGGAGGAGGTGTGGTTAAAGCATAGTGGATACGTCGCTGGTACTTCCTACATATAAGTGCTTTGCCATGCTAACAAACTTCCGTGGAGACGTGCCATGTGTAGTTGAACGTTGTTAGACCTTCTATATTATGATGATTATTTTCACACGCAAACTCCTCCGTAAGGGCGTAACATCTTATCGCTTTCTCGATCGCGCAAACGCTAGATACCTCATGAACCTACAGCAACGCAATCGCACTATCGCAGGGATCTACCTCTCATCGCTTATTGCTTATCGCCATCGCTTCGCCTATCGCTTTTGACGTTTCAACGCTATCGCTTTGCTTATCGCATCCTACCTTGACGCTCGAACGCTATCCCTTCGCGTATCGTCTTCGTTTCATGACGCTTTAACGCTTATCGTATCTCTCGTTCTTACCGCTCCGCTAATCCAATCGTCAATCTATCCATGTCATGTCGGCACGCATGACATCACTCCATGGAACGAAGGCGGTATGGCTAAAACATGGTGGATACGCCGCTGGTACTTTCTATATATAAGTGTTTTAGCCATATGAAACAAACTTCCATGAAAGGATGCCATGTGGGGTTCGACGTTATTCAAGCCTCATAATACAAGTTCGCCCGAACTTGCCTGCTGTTCCATCAACCGTTAACCGTTTCTGCAATTCGGAAGACTGATGCACTTCTGTTCGCTTACAGGCTGATCCGGCGCCCTCCTCAACTCACCTCAGACCTCATCTCTCCTTTAATCGCACCAACTGTGAGTATACTTGACTCATTTTCGCTTTAATGCACTTTTTGGGTGTAACATACGTTTATATCAAAACACACGAAACACGATAGCCTGATTTATCACACATGAATATCTGTTTTACATATCTATACGTGATGCTAGGAACATGTAAACTATGACACTTTTTCGTTGACTCCACCCTAGCTAGTATGGTACTATAGTTTGGCTAACACCCGACGGGGTCTAGTTAGAAGTCCACATCGCGCATCGCAGCCTTGTCGAGAGCTTAACATGTGAAATCTGTCTTGTGAGTTTGTATGTTATGTGTATCATGTTTATGTATGTGGAAATTCGCGATACCGTTTTATCTATTATGCTATTATATCAAAACTCTTATGCTCGCCAATACATTTTTGTATTGACAATTATTTTGACGTATGTTGCAGGTTATTGAGATCTACTTGCTGCAAACTGGATCTAGGAATTATCATTAGAAACGCATTGTAATATAAAATCTAGGGAAGATCGGATTTGATATGTTATATGAGATGAAATATTTTGTAATAATTGATTGTGAAATATTGGTTGATTGTATGGGAAATCGGACTATTTAAATATTGTCATTATTAGTTGCTATGGAATTTCTCGTGAAACAATCTGATTCGCCTAGTGCCGCGCCCCGATGATTCCCCCATCGGATGGGGTGTGACACCTGACATCAGATTCTTATTACACATCTTTTATAAACTTTAAAATGACCGAAATGCACTCATGAGGCATAAATCGGTTTTAAATACATTAAGGGCCTATATTTTGAAAACCCACTGATTTGTTAACATAACTTAAATATTTTTTTATATGGAACTTGTATACGACTTATATGACTAGTTTACGTAATTTAACCAAAAACGGGTTTAACTTTGTCATTTCCTTATCAAAATCCATAATGTTGTTGGTTTACCCATATTAGACAAGTTTTTATATTTGTCGGGTCCAACTAACATCATATTCCGGTCACCACTTAATTTAGCGTATCGTACCGCATTGTTTTAGCGTAAGACTAACCGGTTTAAGTCTAAGACTTAACTAAGGACCCGTTAGCATTCTAATATTGGTTAATAATCACCATCACTCCAGATTGAACGCCTTCCGGTAAATTGTGCCTGTACTTATCTTGGAATTTGCGGCTGAGTTTTGGACTTCTCGAAGACTTAGCTCAGGTAAATACTCTTAACCTAGTTTCCCTATACAGGCTTGGGATACGGTAAATTATTACCGCTTGGTCGGGTATGAGAGTTATGTTTTATCCACTAGTGATAATTAATTAAATTGCATAACCCGGTTTTGATCTGTGTTGTTTGAAACTAAAACATTGGGGGTGGACTTGACCATGTCTGGGATATCCTTGGCTCACTAAAGTGCTAGTGGCCACAACTTAAGCAAGGTGTAGGCATACACCGGTAATTGCAATTATTAATTAATGTCTGCTTTCTGTGTGAAAGATTAGTAGTGGTGTGTCAGTCGATCATATCTCGGTTTCTATACTGGGCCCCATATGTAATAGACAAACATGTAAATCTGTATACAAGGTCTTTTGTACTATCCCAAGTTATTGTTAGGATCTGAGTTTGAATTACTTGTAGTTTTTGTTTCAAAATGGAAAATGATTGAGTTTTAAAAGAGATTTGTAGCGGAAATAGATGGAAAACTTTTACTACAAGCAATGGTCGTTTGTTTTCATCATCATCATGCTTTCAAGTTGGTAAACTCGCATGTGATTCACAAACTCCCCCTTAGTGTAACATTTGTAAAAATCGGGTCTCCAAAACCCGCTCCGTTTTGTAATCAAGTACCAAGTTATGAAAGTGCATTAATTATTTATGGTTATTTTGAGTTAAAACGATACATAATTAATAAATAAACTAAACTATAAAAATTATATTTGATAAAAAGTTAAAATAAAATAAATAAAAAACATTTGAAGCTGCCGGGACTCGAATCCGGGTCATCTGAGTCACTCAATGACTTAACATCCTTTTCCTAAACCACTCCGCCACAATGTGATTTCTGTTAACTTTAGGAAAGCAAATGAAACTTATACACAAACTCAGTTTAATCAATATTACCATCTGAAAACCGGTAATCGGTAAACCAATCGTCAAATCGATTGTTTACCTCACAATTTCAGTTATAACCGATGTGCGACGGTTTCTAATTAAGTCAGAATTGATTGAACATTAAGCCTTATCATTTCGGCTTTTGAAACCGAAAATTTCATCAAGTTCTGATTTAACTCTAGCTCCAGATCATTTACACGATTCAGAACTATCACAACAATACTAAATTTCATTTTCGTCGCATTTCTGAACCATAAGATTTTCTGAATCAGTTAGCCGGAAAATTTCTGCAAGTCACCGGAAAACCGGGACTCACATTCTCACGGTAATTCCTCCGATTCTCTCAGTTTAAAACATGTGATTAGTCAGTCTCTAACACAACTCTATCATCAGAATCGATCCTAGCCAACGTTTATCGGAAATCTTATCTTCGCCGGAAAGTTTCTGAGACTGCCGGAATCCCACTGTGAACTGGTAAGATATCCTACACTTCTTTTAAACATTGTTTAGGTGACTCAACTTTATGAATAATCGATCAACGCTGTTAATTGGTTCAACAGTCGGAGTTCATTTCCAGTACCGACGAACCTCCGCCGGAATTCAGTGAATAACATCAATCGGTATATTCTGTTCCTTAAACTTTCTCCATTCTTTACTTTTGATTTACTGTTGATATCGGAGAACTTTGTAAATCACAAATCAATCATAATCAGTCGAGTTATGTTGCCTGTGTAATCGGTGAAGAAGATGAAGTTATAACAGAATATAAGAGTAATTAAAATCCGGATTATAAACGGGTTAGACACACAGTCCAGCGGTGGACTGTGTGCAAATTTCACATACACGTCCCGAGTTCGATCCTTGCTACGCGCACGCCTTGTGTAATAACATGCCTTTTTAATCATGAACTAAACCGGGTTAAAACAGGTAGTTGTTAAGTATAATAAAAACCAAGAACATAACCGGGTTAGACACACAGTCCAGCGGTGGACTGTGTGCAACATGAACTTCACGTCGCGCGTTCGAATCTTGTCACGAGCACCGGTCCATTCGAATTAAAACGTTTTTGTAAATAAAGGAATTTTCGGTTAATTCAAATAAGTATATAAATATAATTAAAACCGAGTTTATAACGGGTCAGTCACGTAGCTCAGTTGGTAGAGCTACGTGCACGTGAACGGAAGGTCGCCGGTTCGAATCCCACCCGGCGCAGAAATATCCGCTGACCGAACCGGTCAACGGTCAACATAAAAGAAAAAAATATTTTTTTTTATATTTTTTATTTAATTTAATTTAAAAATCAATTAAAAATACTTAAAAATAACATTTTTAAAGATAGAAAATAGCCATAAACTCACAAAAATATATCTAAAAATTTCATTAAAATCCTTAATAACATCCATCCATTTAATATATTTTTCCATTATTATTTAGGTTAGTACTCCTCGTCGACTCGCTCATCTAAATCGTGCGCATCTCACCATCTCAAATTCAACGCACCCAATGTGAGTGAACCTTTCAAATTCCCCGTTTTAATCACGTTTTTGGGGTGTATCATGTGTCTTTGTTTATTTAACGAAACTATTGTGCATACATCATATCATGACATGTGTATTAGTTTGTTGCTGTTAAGTAGTTATTATTGGATGCAAATTATTATTACAGTACATGCATTTGCCGAGGCCGCAGCTCCCATCCATGAGGTTGAGCTTGATCCCCATTTTATTATGCGGTTGAACTGTGGCGTGCCCGCACGATCGGCTCCGTTTGATTGAGCCTTGATCGGTCATTCCATTTTACATTTCAATACATGCAATACGATCGGCTCCGTTTGATTGAGCCTTGATCGCACAGTTCAATTTACATTTCCAGTTCATGCAATACGATCGGCTCCGTTTGATTGAGCCTTGATCGCACAGTTCATTTATGTTAGTTATCGTATGTTATTGGTATATTCATGTATGCTATCAAGTGTTATTGTATGTTATAATTGTAACTGCTATTTGCCAATGCTTGATTACTTACATTTGCTCTTTTATGATTATGCACAATATTTTATTGATAAACTAACCATAAAATCATTATCAAATGTTTATCTAATGAGGTTCACTCGCCAACTTATGTTGACCCAAAAACTACCATTTTACACATGATACAGGTGAACCAGCAGCAGCTAGGAACACATAGGACCTGGACTAGAAGAATAAATCGATTTAGTTCTTGGATTGTTACCTTTTGATTATTTCCTTTGTATTGAATGAACATGTTTGGATGTTTGAAAATGTAACTTTGACTTCATTAATTATGAAACATAATAGTAAATGTCATGTGCTTTGGTGATAACCCAATTATGCCCCGACTCTTATTTCCGCTGCGGGTCGGGGTGTGACACTTAGCCTTTGCAATTAAAGTTTGGTAGTAAAAAAAATGCAGAGAAGATGATATGCAAAAGTTGATCTTTTAATAGACAAGTTAAACCGTTACACAAGTTACCTATTTATACTAAACTATTTAACCACTGAGCATCTTTGATGACGTAAGGGTTGATAGTGACAGAAAACTAAATGTAACTAACTACAAACACTGCTAATACTAACTATCAGTGCTTAGCATTGTTACATTGATTATCTAACTAATGACTAAGCTCTGATCTCTATCCTCTGATCCTTGTAACTCTGGCAGACCTTTGCAACTTTGTGAAGTCAGATGATAGGAGAGCAGTCTTTAGGGAAAGCATGTACAACAGAGGTTGTAACCTCTGATAGTTTAACCAAAGCTCGGATAGTGTTATTTGGCTTTGTATCATCTGTTCCTTTCATAGGTTCAATCCCAACAATCTCCCCCTGGAACAGATGATGCCAAAACCACTTTATTCTTGGTCTTTATTCCTCAGGAAGAATTCTCTTATTTGACCTTTGAATTGAAGTTCAAAGTTAAGAGATTCTATGTCATCAGCATCCTTCTCCAGCTCTAAACATAATAATTCTTGGAAGTCTTCTACTGTAAGCCCATAAGCAGCTTCCATGGATAGTTTAGTGGCATTACCATCAGACTTGAGCAGTGTCAATTCATGGGTGTCTTTGTCGACCTTCCACTTTAGAATTTTTGGGTCTGAAGGTTTTCTTGAAGGAGCTTTTATTGCTGAGGATTGTGAAGGAGCTATTTGTGATAAATCTTTAGCCAGCTTGGCACTTGAATCATCTGTTGGATAATCAATCATGTTCTGTATACCTTCTTTGATAAATGTATCCTCAAACTCTTTGTCAGTCTTTAGAGACATCTCCCCTTGCCTTTTTATGTGTAACAGGGCAAGTGTGGAATGGGCAGATGTTGTGCTGGACTATTTGGAGAGTTGGCTTTGAGAATAGCATCTTCTTTTGAATAATCAGGTTTAGGAGGCTTGGGTGGATCCTTTTTCCTCCTTTCTTTCAACTTTTTTTAAGTGTCTATTAGAGATGGGCATAATAACCGGTTCCAAACCCGACCCGGTGGAACCTACCTGGGACCGGTTCCGGTTCCTACCCGACATATAGTAGAACCGGTTCCGGGTTCAAAATACCCGATGGTTCCTACCCGGTTCCACATTTTTGGAAAAAAATAAGTTCCGGAACCGATTCCACCCCGTACCCGGGTTGTACCCGTAACCGGTTCTTATCATACCCGGTTCCTACGGTAACCTTCCAGACCCGGTTACACAAACAACCTAAACAAGAAACGTTAAACAAAACATATAAAACACTAAACATACTAATCATAAAACACAAATGGGTTTACAATACATAAAACAAACTAAACTTTCGATAACCCGGTCCCGGATGCTTCACCCTTTTCATTGTTTTTCGCCTTTGTCACCGGACAATGGCGGTCGGTGTGTTTCTTGAGCGTCGAGTTGGCCGCCGCCTTCATGAACTTCCCGCACCCCTTGCATCTAGCCATTTCATGGCTATCCGACATCAAGCACAAGTCAAAGTGCTTCCAAATATCGGGGTTTCTTTTGGTTTCCAAAACAACCACGACCTCATCGTTGCAAGCCATCGTTATCTCTTGTTAAAGTGTTAAGTTTATATAGAAAAACCGATTCTGTAAAGTGTAAAGTGTAAAGGGGTTTATATAGAAAACCGATTCTGTAATCAGGAACCGGTTCCAACGGTAACATTTTTATCAGGAACCGGTCCTGAACAGTAAAAGTCAGGTTTTCGACTGTCAGGAACCGGTTCTGAACAGTAAAAGTCAGGTTTTCGACTGTCAGGAACCGGTTCTGAACAGTAAAAGTCAGGTTTTCGACTGTCAGGAACCGGTTCTGAATAGTAAAAGTCAGGTTTTGACTGTCAGGAACCGGTTCTGAACAGTAAAAAAGTCAGGTTTTACTGTTAGGAACCGGTTCTGAACAGTAAAAAAGTCAGGTTTTACTGTCAGGAACCGGTTCTGAACAGTAAAAGAAACCGGTTCCGCACCTAATAAACCCGGTTCCACACCATACCCGGTTCCATAATACCTACCCGGTTCTAATACCGGTTACCGTTACTTTCCCATCTGGGTGTGAACCCGGGTAGGAACTGGACCCGGTTCCACACCATACCCGTTCCAATGACATCCAAGCAGAACCGGGTCCGGGTTGGAACCGGTTCCGGGTAATAATAAAACCCGATTATGCCCATCTCTAGTGTCTATCACCCTGACCTCACCCATCTCATCACTTGGTTCTTTGAACCATAATAATTCTGAATTAGTTCATTCTTCATTAACTTTAACTTTAAGTCTTTTTCAGGCATATCTTTCTTTAATAAATCCCAGTTGGGAGGAGTTGGCTTTTTGAGAGGGTCTTTCAACATTTCTTGCATTCTGTTGATTTCATCTCTTAGCTCATCTATGCTCCAATCCCTGAACTGTGCCCTTGTTGCCTTATACATCTTCTTCTCCATTATATACTCAATAAGTTCACTTTTGAGCAGCTTATCTTCCCTTTCTTACAACTGGTTGCTCAGGTTCTTGACAAAGTTTTGTAAGATGTTGGCTTTATTTAGTTGAAAGGACATGGCAATCTGTATTTCTCTATCACCTTTACCAGCTATTTCTCTTTTGGTAATATCCTGCTTGCTTTCGTTTCAATTCCAGGTAATCATCAACATTTGCAGGTCTTGGATAGCCATCAAGGGATAGGATTGTTCTTTTGTCAGGGTCATCCTCTGAAAAGAAACTTAGGATCTCTTCCCTGACTGCTGGTAAATCAAGAGGATACAGCTTGCAGGAGGAGTAACTTCAAGAATTGAAGATGTTGTAATCACTGATGTGGAGGTCATTGGTTGTGATGATAGTGGAAGAGGTGCATGAATCTCATCATCATAGATCACTTTTGTAATTTTTCTCCTTTTGAACCTTAAAGTGGGTGATGGTGGTAGTGGGATCTTAGGTGGTGTGGATAATGGATGAGTTGATGTGGGAAATGTGATCATGGCAGTGGATAGAGTTGCATCTGTTGCAACCTCTGCTGTATCAACAGATGTTGACACAACAGGTGCTGTAACATCTGCTTGTGTGGATGTGGGTTGTGGTTTTGAAGATGTGATAGGTTTTTGAGAGGCAGAGGTTTTAATGGTTTGATTGGTTGCAGGCTTAGTTTTAGGAGGTGTGGATGTTAGTTGCCTGGGTTTTCTAGCAGGTATCCTCTTTGATGAAGTACCAACCTCTCCTTTTTCTTTTTGTTGTTCAATCTTTTTCTCAACCAACACTCTGCTCTCCTTGATCACTGTCTTCTTGTGACTAGCCCTTGCCTTAGCCACAATTTCATCAGTTAAATCTTTCTTCTTTGAACCATCATGCCTTGAAATATTTAATGTAGGTCTGGCCTTATCATCATCTATTTTCAGCTTTTTGTTTCCCAAAGGCTTCTCCCCCTTTTTGGCTTCATCTGTTGTAACAAAGATAACCGTTGGAGGTGCATGGCCAGTGGTTGTGAGTAGATGAGCTTTGATGGCTTTAATGTCTGCTGCAGTGTCTTGATACCGTGATTCAACCATGTTTCTAACATCATTCATCTGGTGCTTGTTTTGTAGATCCAAATAATGTTGTTGATGTTGAAACAGAGGGTTAAGAGCTTCTTTAAGATCAGCAGTGGATAGAACAGAGGGTTGACTTTTTGTAGATATCAGAGGATAGCTATCTGTGTTTTTGAAAAAATGGAAGTCAGAGGATACACTTTAACAGAGGATAAGATTTTGAAGCCTATCAGAGGTTTTGAGCAAACAGATGTTATGAGCAGACTTTTAAAGATTTATTGAAAAATTTCAACTTTAACTATTTTTAAGGAAAGAGGTTTGATTTTCTGAACATTTTTTGATGCTATGTACGCATGGATTTACAAGAAAACATGTTTTAATCCATGTTTAGCATTCCAATTCTTGAGATCAAGTTTTCAAAGGAAGATGTATCCAATGCCTTGGTTAAAACATCTGCCAACTGATCTGAAGTATGGACATGATGCAAAGAAATCAAACCTTTTTCATAGCAATCTCTCACAAAGTGATGTCTTGTGTCAATTTGCTTTGTAGTTGAATGAGAAACTGGACTTTTAATGATGTTTTCAGTAGCTTGACTGTCCAATCTGAGTGGAGTCTTTAGTACAGTTACACCGAAATCCAGCAACTGGTTTTGAAGCCACAAGAGTTGAGCGGTGCAGCTATCAGCAGCAATATACTCTGCCTCAGTAGTGGATGTTGAAACTGCAACCTGTTTTTTTCTTTGCCAAGACACTAGACAATCACCTAGGAATTGACATCCTCCTCTTGTTTTGATGGATAAATGTACCATTTTGCAATTGTTTAACTTGGAGAACAAGAAAACATTGGAGCTCACCCATTGCACTCATCTCAAACTCTGCTGCCATGAGTTTTCGAAACTCTTCACACATAGCAGTGCTTGTGGATCCAAAAATGATGTCATCCACATAAATTTGGACAAGCATCAAATCTTTTCCTTTCCACTTTAAGAATTGGTTTTTATCTATTTTACCTCTAGTAAACCCTATGGATAAGAGAAAAGTGGATAGAGTTTCATACCAGGCTCTTGGTGCTTGCTTCAAGCCATACAATGCTTTGTTGAGCTTGTAGACATGATTAGGATGGAATGCATCTTCAAAACCTGGAGGTTGACAGACATACACCCCTTCTTTGATTTTTCCATACAAAATGCACTATTTATATCCATTTGATACACCTTTATGTTGTGATTAGCAGTAAAAGCTAAGAACAGGCGAATTGCTTCCAACCTTGCTACAGGAGCAAAAGTTTCATCATAGTCTATACCTTCTTCCTGTCTGTAGCCTTGAACCACGAGCCTTGCTTTGTTTTTGACAACAATACCCCTTTCATCAGTTTTGTTCTTGAAGACCCACTTTGTGCCAATTGGACTTACATCTTTTGGCAGTAGCACAAGCTCCCAAACTTGTTGTCTCTTGAACTGAAGGAGTTCTTCTTGCATGGCTTCTACCCAGCTGTTGTCTTTCAGTGCCTATTTGTACTTGACTGGCTGTGTGAGTGATAGAAAACCAACAAAAAGACAAAATTTTTGGGATTGGCTCCGTGTGAGCACCCCATATTTGATGTTGCCAATAACTTGATCTGCTGGATGGCTTTTGAGATAAATCAAATCACCTTGGTATGGAACAATAGCATTTTGAGGTGATGGCTGCAAATGTGTATCATCTGAGCTAACCTCTGCTGGTGAATTTGAAGTATCAGCCGCTGAGGGAAATGGAGGTGGTGGTATTGGAGGTATAGGGTAACATTCTGATGATTTTGTTGCCCAATTGTAGGACTTTTATCAACAGATGTTTGATTTTGTGAATTGGCAGAGGTTTGAGGATCAACCATTGTTGACCCAGAAGTGGCAGAGTTTACACAAGAGCTTGTGGCGCCTGATCCTCTGTTGGAAGAATTGAATTTTGTTTGTGGAAGCACACAGTCATATTCTTGATCTTGATCTTCTCCAGATGATTGTGGTGTACTTGCATTGTCTAGCTTGATAGAAACATCAGCAAATGTGAATTTATCTAAATCAAAAAGCTCTGCAGGATTTGCAGGGATTTTCAGTGATGAAAGTTCATTGAACTTCACATTCAAAGTTTCTTCAACACACTTGGTCCTAGAGTTAAAAACTCTGTAGGCTTTAGCAGTGGTTGAGTATCCTAGAAAATAACCACAGTCAATTTTGGTTGCAAACTTAGATATAGAATCTTTTAAGTTTAAAATAAAACATGGACAACCAAAAACTTTAAAATAGGAAATCAGAGGTTTGATTTTATACAAAATCTCATACGCAGTCTTTTGATGCTTGGGGTTAATCAAAACTCTGTTTTGGACATAGCAAACAGTGTTTACAGCCTCTGCCCAGAAGGACAAGGGTAAACTAGAGTCTGCAAGCATAGTTCTTGCTGATTCAATTAAAGTTCTATTTTTCCTTTCAACCACCCCATTTTGCTCTGGAGTTCTTAGAATGCTATATTGTCTAACAGTTCCTTTTGACTCACAAAAAGCATCCAACTCCCTATTTTTACACTCTGTTCCATTGTCGCTCCTAAAGATTTTTACTGGAAGATCAAATTGCTTTTCTACTTGTTTAACAAAGTTTTGCAAAATGACTGCAGTTTCATCCTTAGAGTGGAGAAAGAAGGTCCATGTAAACCTAGAGAAATCATCAACTATCACTAGGCAATACCTTTTGTGTTTTAAGCTCATGATTTGCACTGGGCCAAACAAATCCATGTGAAGCAATTGTAAACACTGGCTTGTTTTGGACTCTTCAATTGATTTGAAAGAACTTTTATGTTGTTTTCCTTTTAAGTAGGAAACACAATGTTCATCACAGGAAAATTGCTTGTGAGGCAAACCTCTTACAAGACTTTGTTTTGAGAGTGTGGTGATAGTTTTAAGATTTGTGTGTCCAAGTCTTCGATGCCATAACTCAGTCTCTTTGCTAGAAGCAACTGAGGATAAGCATGTTCGAGACATAGGATTATCTTTTAGCATATCTACCACATACACATTCCCACTTCTGTGTGCAGTGAGTTGTGCTTTGCTCTCAGCAATGATTTGATCAATCTTTTTAACAACCTCTGGTCCCATAATTTGACAAGTTTTCTTAGTGAAGAAGGATCCATACCCTCTGTCACTCATTTGTGAGACACTCAGGAGGTTAAATTTCAGATTATTAATTAAATTCACATTTTCAAACTTGAGTTTACCAGCCAGAACCGACCCAGACCCTAGAACCTTTCCCTTTGAGTTATTACCAAAAGATATATCACCCCCATGAGCCATGAAGTCCTTGAGAAAGGGCTCTACATCCTGTCATGTGCCTGGAACCTCCACTATCTACATACCATAAGCTATCAAGGCAAGTAGAGGATCCCTGCACATCAAGTAAATAGATCAGCTAAGATAGGTCTCCAAAGCCAAAATGGCTTTGGATGGGGTCACAGATGGTCCAGCCTCAAGTCTAGGACAATGGTCAGTGGTTTGGATTTTTTCTTGTAACATCTGCTCTTGACCATTTCCTATCAAATGATTGTATCCATAGGGATGCTTATTCACTCTTTGCTTTGAAGGCGTTTTGTATCCTTCATAAGTAAGAGGAACCTTTTTATAGGCTGGTTGGCCATACCCTCTTGGAAATGAGTTTGATGGTGGGGCATCTGTCACTTGCACCTCTCTAGGAACAAAGGTTTTGTTTAAAGCTTTTGTAATAGATGTTTCAGTTGGTTCAAAACTCTGCTTAGATTTATTTCCAGCAGAACTTGAATCTTCTCTTTCTAGTGCTTTTGCCTTGATCTCTTTTACCTTTTGCTCATAGTTTTTGAGATAGGCACACTCTTGAGTTAAATGATTTATTTTGTTGCAAATGGTGCATCTTGAAGAATTTTTGATAATACAAGTTTTGTTAATGTCACAGACTTTTAAAAGAAAACAATCTGCAGCCACATGATTTCTTTTTCCACAAAATTCACAAAACAAGTTTTTAATCTTTACTCTTCTTTTCCTATCAGACTTTTTATCAGCAGTGGTTGTGACCTCTGCTGGTACATCTTTGATAGGGATCACCAGTGCTTTTGGGGCTTTAATACCATCAGAGGTTGTAAAGTCCATTGGCTTAAAGTTCTCTAAAATATCACATTCATCTGACCAGGTTGGTTTAAACTGATATTTTTCAATTTCTTTATCTTTTGTTGAAACCTCTGATTTTTCCAAAACAATTTTGTTTCCAGATTTATCTGTGATTTTTATTTCTTCACCAGCCAAATTTTTTTGGACTATTTCAACCAACTCAGAATCAATTTCAGCAACATTGTTCTCATTTTGGTCATAGGTTCTAAAACCTACACCAAACTTAATGTTGCTCTTGATCTGAGCATCAAGCATAATCTCATAACCTTTAGGACTCAACCCATTTTTCACAAGTGATTTGGGTTTCTTCTAACTCCTTTTTACAAACTTGGTATTTTTCTACCATAGTTTGGAGTTGGTCCTTGGTTATGCTTGATTCATGTCTCAGGCTACTCATTTCAGAATCTTTTTTACTTAACTTTGATTTTAACCCTTTAATCAGTTTTTCAAAATTAAGTTCATCTTTTAAAATTTTGTTCCTCAAATTTTCATTCACCTGCTTAATGTTTGCAAAAGCAATGATGCATTTGTCAGAATATAGATCTTTAAGGATCTGAGGTGAGACCTTTGTAGCAGCCATGAGAGCACAATCACACTCATCTTCACACACATCAACATTCCATGGGTCAGCATGAGAGTTCTTTTCCTCATCAGCAGCATTTTCCTTTTCTTCACTTGAAACCACTGTTTCATCACAAACTTGAACTTCATCAATTTTTGACACTATCTCAACAGATTCAACACCTTTAGCAATTGTCTCTAAGGACATTAAACAAAATTCTTGTTCAACATCATTTTGGGCCATGAAAGCAAAGTTCTCATCAGTCAAATCCTCAGACAAGCTACTCCAGTCAACATAACTTTGTGTGAAAAAGCTCTGTTGACCAACCTCTGCTGGACTAGCAGTGGTTTGAGCAGGTTGTGTGACAATGGGTGCTTGTTGTACATGCACTTGAGGATGTGATGGTGCCTGAACATATTGAATTTGTGGAGCAGTGGATTGAACATGATGCACTGGAACAGTAGTAGCAGGATGTGCAAAATGGGCAGTGTTTTGAACATGTTGAGCAGGGGTATATTGGGAATAATGAACAATGTTTTGTGTGCTGAGGTCTAGGGCCATGATGAGTCACTATTGGTCCAGAATTTTGAGACCTGCATTCTCTGGCAAAGTGTCCTAACATATTACACTTATAACACTTGACTTTTGATTTATCCAGCCCAACCTTCAATCCCCCTTGCAATCCTGGGAATTTCCTACCAGTTCTCTTATAGAATTTACTGGCCCTAACACTCAATAGGGCCAGTTGGTGCAAAATATCCATTTCTTCAAGATCAGAAGGTTCAAATGTTGCAAGTCATTCAGCTCAAAAGATAGATTGTCAAAGGTTTGGCTTTCCCCACTAGCAGTGAAAGCATAGTTGGGTGCATATCTTTCAGATCCAAAGTTCCCACTAGAAGTAGTATCTATATAGTGATCATAACTTTGGTCCTTACTGACGCCAGATCCCTCTTCTTGGCCAAAAAGAGTTGTATTACCCAATGAGTAATCATCAGTCATTTTGCCAGAATCTTGCAACTTCTTTTTCTGGTTTAACTCTCTCTCATAAGGGAGGAGTATCCCATGAAGTTGTGACAACGACATTTCTTTAAACCCAACAGATTTTTGTGTTACATAAGCTACAGTCTCCCCCTTATCTGGTAACGATCTAAGGAAACGACTATTGACAGCCGAATTAGGAAAAACCACGTTAACCAGTCTAAGTTCACTGATGAGACAGCTGTAACGTTCGAACTGTTGTATTAGAGACTCTCCTTTCAAGTGACAAAACGTTTCATACTGCTGATTTAGAACTTCTCTGTTACTTTCTATCACTTCCTCAGTCCCACCGAATTGCTCTTTTAGTGCATCCCATAACTCTTTTGCACTATTGCAATGGAGTAGACCAGGATAAATCTCATTGGGTAAGGCCGAAGCGACTATGCTAAATGCCTTAGCATCCAATTCAATTTTCTGGAAATCCTGCTCCGAAAAGTTTTCAGGGTTTTTGGGCACTTGTTTAGTTGGATCCTCTGTGCTTGGAACCATCGGAACGTGAGGTCCATAAGCAACAGATCTCCGGCAACCGGTGTTTTGCTGAGCAAGGATATGACCCATTCGTCGTTGCCAAATGAAATATTCATTTCTTTTGAGCATCGGCGGTTTGAATAAGGATCCAGTGTTGGCATCCTGTGTGTTTTGAGACATTTTCAGTTGATTTTACATAGATTTCTGTTTTAAAAACTTTAAACGTAATAAAACTCTGTATATCAAGCAAAAACAACCAAATTAATAGTAGAGAGCTGATCTGTTCGAATCAAATCGATTGTTAGATCGAATTTGATGAATCAAGCTTTGATACCAATTGTTAGGATCTGAGTTTGAATTACTTGTAGTTTTTGTTTCAAAAATGGAAAATGATTTAGTTTTAAAAGAGATTTGTAGCGGAAATAGATGGAAAACTTTTACTACAAGCAATAGTCGTTTGTTTTCATCATCATCATGCTTTCAAGTTGGTAAGCTCGCATGTGATTCACAAACTCCCCCTTAGCCTTTGCAATTAAAGTTTGGTAGTAAAAAAATGCAGAGAAGATGATATGCAAAAGTTGATCTTTTAATAGACAAGTTAAACCGTTACACAAGTTACCTATTTATACTAAACTATTTAACCACTGAGCATCTTTGATGACGTCAGGGTTGATAGTGACAGGAAACTAAATGTAACTAACTACAAACACTGCTAATACTAACTATCAGTACTTAGCACTGTTACATTGATTATCTAACTAATGACTAAGCTCTGATCTTTATCCTCTGATCCTTGTAACTCTGGCAGACCTTTGCAACTTTGTGAAGTCAGATGATAGGAGAGCAGTCTTTAGGGAAAGCAGTGTATGTACAACAGAGGTTGTAACCTCTGATAGTTTAACCAAAGCTCGGGTAGTGTTATTTGGCTTTGTATCATTTGTTCCTTTCATAGGTTCAATCCCAACAGTTATTTATGAAAATGTGCATTGTGCACCTAAAACCATTTTCAAAAGGATTTTCAAAACGTGTCGGGTAATTGTATTTACCAGTGTAAACTAACGTATTTTCAAAGATTAAAAATACACGTACAAGTACGCAATAGGCCGTAAGCTGCGGGGCGTTGACATTAATGAGTTGCGACCTTAGAGTTGAGCCTATAGAGTCTGTTTTCATTTTGTATGTTATCCGATCCGCGTGTGGATTTGTCTGTATATTTTTATGTTTTGAACTATGGACACTTTATGGTTTGTAATAGTTTATATTTTACTCCAAGCCTTCTGTTGTGTTGCTCTGTGTTGTAATTGGTTATGATGATATCAACTGTACGTCACGATACTCCCCATCAGGCTTACCAGAATATATGTGGAAATCGGGGTGTGACATTTATAAAACACATAAGAATGGTCTTTGATTTTGACATTTATTTCTTATGTTCAAGTTCACAATTTAGCAAAAGAGGAGAGTGTTTGTATGGTTAAAATCTTAATATTCATCCACTCTTTTTTACATTTGTATACGGCCTTCTATATCATCATAGAGGTAAACTTTAGATGATTTCTACCAAAGTGTAACAAGATAGAAGCTTTGGTGAATGGCAATATGAATATGATGAGGTATGGTATTTGACCCGGCTTAAATGGTCGGAATTTACTTATCGCATTTTATTATAATAATATGTTATTATTGCTTACTGACTCAATCGCGAGGTCCAACACAATGGCGTTTATATTACAATGAGCTAGGGACTTGTTAAGATAACTCCAAACTGGACCTAGCCCATTGAGGTTAGGGGAGGCCCATATCTCATAGATAAGGAGGTGTTCACCTCATTATTATGGCAGAAGATACAAAACCGTCACACTTTTTGTAACTGGAAATAAGGGATACTTTCCCTACCGGTCATCTCTACACCCCCACTTTTTTCTCTTCTTTATTGTAGATCTATCTTCAAGAGAAAGTATATAAAGTAGTTCAAATCACTCCAGCACTGATTTCGTGTTTCTTGACAATCTTTACTATCTTTTCGAGTATAGACAAATTTGTAAATAATGATCTTTATCAATATAATTGAACAAACATGAACAAACTTTTTTGTTATTTTAGTTAAAAGAACTTGAATACATGCCTCATCATTCATTTATGTTTATTAACTTCCGTTTACGTTCATTAATTTAAGTTCGTTTGTTATCGTTCATTTACATGGATTTATCTTGTTAGGTTACGTTCGTTCAACTATATTTTTGTTTAAATTTTTTAAGCCATTTCAATTTAGTCTAGTTTCATGAAACAAAAATGTCACCCAATACACTTTTAGTCTATTTTAGGCTCATCATGTTAATGCTCATATTCTTAATTGGTGAACTATTCATGAAACAAAAATGTCACCCACTACACTTTTAGTCTATTTTGGCTCATCACATTAATGCTCATATTCTTAATTGGTGAACTGTATTTGTTTATGTTCGTTCATCTATGTCCAGTTAGACTCGTTTGTGTTTGTTCATGTTCGTTTATGTTCACGAACCGTTTATTTAAACTATTAACGAACGCATACAAACAAGAAAATATCGTTATGCTAATTGTTCATCTTATATCATTTATTTTGATTAAACTTAAACGAACGAATACGAACATGCCATGTTTAAGTTCGTTCGACTCATTTACACACCTACATAAAACATGTGCATTTGTTTTTAGAACTTTCCGAAAAAAGTCAATTAATCTACACCCTCTAATTTTTTTAATAATAGGATTGGTTTTAATCGCACAATATTTTTTTTAATAATAGGATTGGTTTTAGTCGCACAATATTTTTTTAATAATAGGATTGGTTTCAATCGCACAATATACATTTTCGCTAACGTTCGGTTGCAATGTCACTATGTTTATAGAATTGATGCTCAACTCTATTTCACTTTATACACATACTTTTTTTTGCCACTTTAGGGGATGGGAAATTTTCCTGCTATAAAAAATAGATATAAAGAAACCTTAAAAAGAAGTTTGGCACCAAGAATCTTGAAAATAAAGCATTCACTTATAGAACATATAGCATACAACTCAAAATGGAACATTTCAATAACTATATTCGAAGACCAGATGGTAACCTTTTTAGAAGAAATTTGCCAAAAAAAAAAAAAAATAACCAATCTTCATTTGTCAAGGGGGCATCCCTCACTAACGTCTATTTGGTAAGGGTTTCTTTGTCGTACCTTCGGTGTTAAATCTACTTATCATATCGGATAAGTGAAACAATAGAATTGAAGGAATTGAATAAGGGTTTCTTTATATTACTTTTGATGTTAAACCTACGTATTATATTGGATAAGTGAAACAAAAGAGTTGATGGGATTGGATGATGCCGTTGTTGATTTGGCTTCTAACTATGTGAACACATGTCGTAGGGATTTTAAAGTCCTTGTCAAAACCATTATGACACATAAATATCATGACACCGATTCCACCAAACTCGTAGTTATATCAACATAGACCCTCGTACTTGCTATTTTTTTTCTTTTACAAGCTAACTTACACACCCTTTAATCATGTTCCTAAATCTATCTATTTGTCCACCATGAGACTCGACCCAAGAAAAATGACAACTTTCCTACATTACCTTGATATTGCTAGTTCACAGGGTTATCTCAATTAGGGATGTCCAAATCATTCACCACTCACTTGAAAAATGCTTGTTTGATCTTTGGCTCGGTTGTAAACGAGCCAAATACGAGCAACTTGGATTTTTAAATTTATATACGTATATATCAAGCTATATTTATAGTTTTGTTATTTATGTATCCCAATCGTTTGGATGTGGCCACTAATTAAGTAACCGAATAAAAAGCAATGTTCTAAAAACCGGTTTTTAAATCAAACCGGATTAGATTAAAAAATGGTTCAACCGGTGGAACCAGGTTGTACCGAAAGGTTCAACCGGCTTGACTAGTTAACTCTATAATTTCATAAATTACAAACATCAACTCAAAAATTAATCCAAAAATGCATGATCACATATTAAAGATGATCTAAAGTTAATCCATAATAAAAAATAATCTAAAAGATAATCGAATATCATTCAATTTTCCAACAAGCTCTTTTAAATGAAAGTGTACGATATGTTTAAGTCATTTGAGTGTTGGATACATCAAGTTCACGATCGCATAAAAGATGAAATTCATTGTTATCTTCATCTTCATTAACTAGAGGATACTATTTTCTTTCCATACAATATTGAATAAGAAGTTTTAGTTACGAATAATCATCATATAAAAAAAACATAAGATAAGTAACATGTGTAATAAAAATAAGTAACAACCCAAACTAAAATAACCCTGGGCCGGTACCGGTATTACGTTTCAAACCGGTATACCGGATTTTTACAGCCGTTACAAACCTTATGCCGTTTCACTTATTTACAAGGGTGTTTCGTACCAGATTTATATCTGGAAGGGGTAATACCGGTATAACCGGCCAGTATTTACCGGTTTTTAAAACATTGATAAAAAGTACAAGACAAAGTTAGCAAAAAAAAAAAAACAAAAAACAAAATTTAGAGTCAACAGCCCTAATCAAGAAAAAAATGTTCTGTGACTTTCTGATTTGTCTTCTACTCTTTCTATCCCTAATCTACTTTGCTTGCCCCTGCATGCGACTTCGGAGAATCCGAACAGGTTAAGGTATGCCCTTAGGCTATGCGTAGTTGAGCACTATGAGGGGGTGAAAAGGGCCTATGGCGCCCCATAGCGCCCAAAACACATTGGTTTCTCACAAACACACATAATTAACCACTACACTCTTAAGTTATATAACCCATTTTTTATACCTTTGCTACGGGTTGTATAACCCACATCTACATATCCCCACTACACATGCTCTTAGCCCTTTGATTTTACTCATTTAAACTCTACACCCAGTGAAACCAATCCAAACCCAGCTGCTTGGTTTTAAATCGAACCGAATTTGAGTACAAATATTTCGCTCGAATCTTTAAATTCGAATCAGAACCGAGTGACTTAATTTACAAACGACCGAACCGAGTGGTTCAATTTATAACCCAAACATACACTTTTGCACCAAATACCATCCAATAACTCAAAATCAAAAGAATATATCTACAATTGATTATTTGGTGTTTCGATTCTATTTCGTTTTCTGGCCGTTCAAATAACTAAATATAGAGCCCATGGCTTTATAGCTTAGCGACATCTTGGTGGTGGGATAAAGCTTTGGGACCAATAGGTCATGAGTCCGATTCCCAAAAGGGGGGTTTTTTCATGTTTATTGGGTTTCCTCCTGAATTTGTGTGACATTATGCCTAGTGGAGATGAATATGATCAGGTGGTTCCTCTGATGGCACGATAATACTCCAGTGGTCCGTTATTGATCCAAATTTACCGTTAAAAAAAAAAAAAACTAAATATAGACGTATCATATGCTACCCTATTTATTCTCAGATAAACTTTTCTTTTTAAAAAAAAATCTAGTCTAAACGCACTGACTGACAGTATGGAATCGATGCTGTTCACCTTTAAACAACCACCATCGTCACCAGCGGCTCTGGTTTCCACTCAAAACCCTAATTTAACCCCATTCAATCACCATAACCGTCTTCAAGTTCTCCACCATCATTTCCGGCGTACGTTAGCTTCTCAGAGCAACCTACATCCGGCGGCGGCGGTAACCTGCAGCGCTCTGCAACAACCGCAGCACATGGCGGCTCCGGCGAAGGAGGCGAAGCTATGGGGAGGACGGTTTGAAGAAGGAGTTACGGACGCTGTGGAGAGGTTTACGGAGTCGATTTCGTTCGATAAAGCGCTTTATAAACAGGATATTAGTGGTAGCCGTGCTCATGCTTCAATGCTTGCGAAACAGGTATTGGTTTTGAGTTTGTTTAGGTTTGAGTTTTGGTTTTGTGATTGAAATGTAGGTTTATTTTGAAATTGTGATATGTTAATTGTTAATTGCATGTGTTTGGTTAGGGTTTGATGAGTTTGTGAGGTTATTTACCTTTGAGTTTTTGATTTCGTGATTGAAAATGTAAGTTTTGGATGATTTTGAACTTGTTTTTTGGAATATGTAGTTGTTATCTAGGCTGTAGCGTTTGATTGAGATGATTTACTCTTCCGTATGCCGTTTATATCATAAATTTCGATTAGGTTATGATATAAGACGATATTCGATGGTTTATGTACATTTTTGAATGCATTTTTGTGTGTGAATAGATGCTTTTGATTGAATTTAGAACTAGCTTGTGTTGGATTGGGCTATGATGCTAAAGTTCATTAATTTACGAAGACATTTTTTTCTTATGTGAATTTGTGACTTGATGGCGGTGAGTTTTGATGAAATTGAGGGCTAAATTGATTAGATGGTGCTTTGACTCTTGATTTCGAGTTCATAATTTGGATATTTGATATGGTGAAGTTGTATGCTTTTTACTCTTTGAAGTGCTATTGCTTCTGTTTGTTCAGTTATTGTAAGTAATGTGACTGAACTGTTCTCTGGAATTTGTATATGTCAATTTGCAACTTGCTGGTGTTAACCTTGAGTTTTAGGTGGAATTATTGATGTCGTTTGATGAAATTAAAAACTAGGTTGATGATATGATTATAATGCTAAAGTCATGATGTTGATTCGTGATTTAGGAAAAAAAAACATTTCACTCTTCTAATAATTGTTTCTTTTTTTTTTTCTAGTACTATATATATGTGGATTAGGTATGTGAATTGAGAACTTGACTATATGGACTTCGAATTGTATCTCTGATTGCTAGTGTTTATGAGTCTATCGAACGTTGAGTTTAATTTCGAAATTTCATGATTGAAATGTAGGTTTTGGATGATTTTTAACTCGTGTTTTGGAATTTGTGGTTGTTAAGTTAATTGTTAATTGGATGTATTTGGTTATGTTTAGGGTTTGATGAGTTTGAGCGATAGGGATAGTATCATCGAAGGTTTGGATCAGATAGAGCAACAAATTGAAAGGGGAGAGTTCGTATGGAGGACTGATAGAGAGGATGTGCACATGAATATTGAAGCTACTCTTACTGATTTGATTGGGGAGCCTGCTAAAAAGCTTCACACGGCTAGGAGTCGTAACGATCAAGTTTCGACGGATTTTCGGTTGTGGTGTCGTGATGGTATTGATGCAATCGTTTCACACGTTAAACAACTTCAGGTTGGCTACTTCTCCTCATACGTGCTTGTGAAGTTATGTTACCCACTCATATTTACGAAATGGTAGCTTTTTGTGGTCTGTAGATTGCTTTGGTGAGGCTGGCTAAGAAGAATATTGGCATGATTGTTCCTGGTTTTACGCATTTGCAGAGTGCAGAACCGGTTCTTCTGCACCATCATCTTCTTGCATATGTCGAACAGGTTTGAATATTTATCAACCATGAGAAAAAAAGATCTTTCTGCAGAAAAAAACTTAACCGAAGTTAATTTCGTGTAGCTTGAACTTGATGCTAAGCGTCTGCTAGATTGCAGAGCTAGACTGAATTTCTGTCCTTTAGGTGCCTGCGCGTTGGCTGGCACTGGCCTGCCCATAGATAGGTTCATGACTTCCGATGCTCTCGGATTTACTGCTCCAATGAGGAACAGGTATAACACAGTTAACCTTAAACTAGGGGTGTTCACGGTTCAGTTTCAAACCATGAAACTTTTGGTTTCAGGCTCAAACTCATGTAAAGATGAAGAATGCAGAAAGTAAAGGAAATAGAGAAAGCTTGCTTTCAACTAATACTTTATTAATCAACTCTAAGAAGCCTTAAATAGGCATACGTACCTGCAACAGACTCAGAAATATAGTCAAATGAAAAACAAACAGACTAGACCCACATGCTCCTAAATTTAAGCCACTATCCAACGTTCGTATCCCTCAAACCTTAGGCCCATTAGCTACTGACCTGTAACATACTCCATGGGTTAACCCATACCCGTTTGACCTATCAAGATTACCCAACGGAAACCACCCAAACTGGTCATCGGTTTGGTTTACGGTTGGTTTTTTTTCTTTAACTTTCGGTCGGTTGATTTCAAAAATTTCAAACCGTAGTGAACAGTTTGGTTTACAGTTTATACCAAAGACCGACTGTATAAAAGCGGACCGGACTGTAAGATCTGTTGACATATTTTAGCTTTATTATATAATATATACATTATATTACACGTATCTAAATATCTATATTTTATAAAAGGTTTAATTAAAAAAAACTACGATTATATCACTTATAAGTTACCTATCTTCTTTCTTTTTATTAACTGTGATTATGTAGGTGGTGAATAAGCTCATTTGTTCAAATATCATTCTATAGCCAATAGACTATATAATGAGTTAAAAGAATTAAAATTAAGGGTTGCTAAAGAGTTGTCATTTTTCGTTCCCAAATATTATTTCATTTGTAAATGTAAATTGATTAGTTCAATTTTTTTAATCTTTAAAGTCTCGTAATGCCCAAACCATGAAACCAAACCGGAACCAAATCGTTAATAACGGTTTGGTTCACTGGTTGCCCAAAAAACTGTCCAAACCAGACCATAAACACTTCTACCTTAAACTGTCATAACCTTTTGTTATCGTGGTGAATAATCACTGACATTTTTTTAATCAAAATAGCATGGATGCGGTTTCGGACCGTGATTTTATTTTGGAACTTCTTTCTGGTAATGCAATTTTGGCGTTGCATCTTTCTTGGCTTGGTGAAGAATGGGGATTGTGGGCATCGGAGGAATCTGGGTTTAGTGTGGAAGCTGTTGGCGGGAAGTCGGCTAGGGTTGTAGGAGATTTGGTTACACTTCAAGTTTTATGTAAGGGGCTTCCACTGACTTACAACCGCGACCTGCAGGTATTAGGCATTCTCTTTTGGCTATGAAAAGTGAATCTTATGATATTTGCTTACTACTCGATATGTAGGCATTATCAGATTTTCCTGTAAAATTGTCACAGTTTGACTTTTGTTGTTGAATGTTGAACGATGGGGGTGTTTAGACTTCATATGGATATAATCAGTTTTTTGTTGATGAGTTTCGTGTCAGCTCCAACAACACTTACTATTTGATAAAAATCTAAAAGTACTTATTTTATATTTACCCCTCTTTTTACGGTTTTTAAGTACTATTTCATCTGCGTTTTCTGTTAAAATATATCATGAAAAAAAAGATGATTTCAAGAGTTAAAAAAATAATATTTTATAAATAAAATTTTGAATGAATAAAAATAAATTATTAAATAATTGATAGAAAATGAGCAGCCTGCCGTATGGTAAATTTAGATACCTATAAATATACCAGGGTGTCCTTTTTGGTCTTTTTATGAATTAGTTGCTTAAATAATTAGAATCTACACTTAAGCAGCTGATTTTTTTAATTATTACAACCACAAACAATTAAAATTTGATTTTTTGAATTTAGTTATTTAATTAAATAATCAATGGATGTGAATGCGGAGGTAACAGTTTTCTGGTTCACTGCAGGAAGACAAAGAACCCGTATTTGACAGTGTCAAAATAATTATCAGAATGCTAAAAACGTCAGCAGACTTTGCACAGAACATCACCTATAATCATGATAAAATACAGAAGGCGTTGCCATCTGGTCATCTTGCCTCTGGTTCACGTGTCGACAGTGACAGTATTCTAAAAGGTCTAGATCCGATAGAGAAACAGATTGAAAGCGAAGAGGATTTCTGGATTCAATATGAAGAACCTGCAAAGAATCTTCTCACAGCTAGGAGTCAAAATGGTCAACTTTCTACTGAGTTTCGTGTGTGGTGTTGTGATGCTATTGATACCATATTTTCGCATGTTAAACATCTCCAGGTTTATCACTTTCCTAATCACCAATAATTCTTGTCTCTATTTACTTTCATGCTTTCTATTTCACGAAAACCCCATTATTCGTATGTTGATGAATGTAGCTTATAACATCATTTGTGGTCTGAAGGTTTCTTTGGTGAAGCTTGCTAAGAAGAATACTGGAGTGATTGTTCCTGGTTACACACATTTGCAGAGGGCACAGCCGGTTCTTCTTCAACATCATCTTCTAGCATACGTTGAACAGGTTAGAATATGTTTTAACACGGCGATGAAAAAATGCAGGGTCAATTTCGTATATACTGAAAACTTGGAGAATATCAAATAGACTCGTTCAAACACTTAAATATTATATTACTTCTGTCTTAAAATGAAAGGTCGGTGGGGTTTCCCACCAACACTTTCAACCCCTAAACTACTAACAAATGACTAGTCTAACCTTCATTTTAAAACTTTTGGTTTTTCATTTCACACTCTCCGACTTTTGACATGAAACACTATTAAACTTCATCTTTATGTAAGTTACACATTCACTTCTAACTTTTGATAACTGACAACTTTGACGCCAACCTTTTCTCCTTACGAACTTGACACCTCATTTTATTTAAATTACTTTTACGACTTTTCACCGTAATGTGCGACACATTGTTATACTTATCTTTATCAATGCCTAACCACATTAATGTTTATAAATTATTTTTACGACTTTACACCGCTGTCTAAATTACTTTTACAACTTTACCGCGCAATGACCGGGACATACTTTTTTTTATCTATGTCTGATGACATTAATGTCATTAACGTAGCGTGTGTAACAAATTAAAAAATGCGTAATGTCACCTGCAGGTACGACAAATTAATGTCAACATCGTACACTGTAATCGCAATGCTTATATAGGTTACAGTAAGTTAGATCGGATACTTTGAAACACGTGTTTTCATATGGTTAACGCATCACACAACGTGCCACCAACTATAAATAACGAAGGCGTTGCCGCCGCAAAATCTTGTTTATCTAATTTCGTTAAATTCAAGTTGTAATATGGCTTCTCTTCCTTCTTACACTCTTCATATCCTCACGCGAGTTTTAAGGAAATGGTATAATTGTCTCAAAAATATAAATATCTATATTTCGAAAACTTAGCCAAAGTATTGTTATGCAGCTTGAACGTGATGCAGAGCGTCTACAAGACTGCAGAGCTAGGCTAAATGTAATGAAGAACAGGTATAACACATAAACTTGTTACTTGTCAGTTGTCGTTATATTATCTTTTGTTGAATAGTTGCTGCGATTTGCGCTAAAAACAGCATGGAAGCGGTTGTTTCAGATCTTGCATTTGTTTTGGAATTTGCTTCTGCTAATTCCATCACAGCCATACATCTTTCTCGTCTCGGTGAAGAATGGGTGTTGTGGGCATCAGAAGAATTCGGGTTCATTACGCCTAGTGATTCGGTTTCCACTGGTAGCAGTATAATGCCTCAGAAGAAAAATCCTGACCCTATGGAACTTGTTCGTGGAAAGTCCGCTAGAGTTGTCGGAGACCTGATTAAACTTCAACTTGCTCACAACCATGGTCGTCAGGTACTATGCTGTTTAAAAATGTATGTTATATGATCGATGACAGAAAATGAGAAAACAAACATGTAGTTTTGGCAAACAATGTTAATAGTACCATCTACTAAGAAGTATATAATTATTTATGATTACATATTACTAGTATTTTAATATTATTTACTTAGGTATAAGTCTTAGGGAGTTAGGGATCAAATTACGTGTACTACAAATCTTGGGATTACAATTCTAGAGTAAATTGCATTTTACGTCCTTGTAATTATATGGTTGTAAATTAAGGCTTTATGGTTGTAAATTGTAATTATATTATGCTTATAGTTAAATTGATTTGGTAGGTATTTAATTAATCCATCTTTAATTTGTTTGTTAAGTTTTTGGTTCCGTTGTATTCTAGCACTGATTCGGGTCTTAATCATATGAACATTGTACTTTTGAGGGTGGATATTAATCGTTGACCCGAAACAGGTCATTTTGATCATGGAATAGTGTCTTTTGGGTTGAACGTGAATGTAACAGTTTTGTCGTTTATTTACAGGTAGACAAGGAACCTATAGCTGACAGCGTTAAAACGATTATCGGAATGTTAGAAGTTTCGGCTGAGTTTGCACTGAACATCACGTATAATCAGGATAGAATACAGAAGTCGTTACCAGCTGGTCATCTTGATGCCACTACACTTGCAGACTATCTTGTTCACAAGGCAAGTTGACTTTTCTTTATTCAATATATCCTTAAAATTTTCATTTATTTTGGACATAAAAACAAAAGACATATGAACACATAAATGCATGTTGTTCGATACATACATAACAAATAATAATGTTGTGCAGGATATACCTTTTAGAACTTCACACGACATAGTTGGAAGGGCGGTTGCGTTGTGCGTTTACAAAAACTGTCAGCTTCGAGACCTGACTCTTGACGAATTACATAGCATTAACAAGGTTTTTGATGACGGAGTGTATGACTATCTTGGTGTAGAAAATTCAATCAAGAAGTTTCGTTCATATGGTTCCACTGGTTCAGAGTGCGTAGACGCTCAACTAGATTTTTGGATTTCCAAGCTCGAAGTTGACGCCTAGTACCCGCTCTTTCAAAAGCGGGTAATCTTTACCACTTGATGCATCATTTTGTGGTTGTGCTTATCGTTCGAAGGGTTGTACCCACATTTTGTTTCTGAGCAATGTCATGTTGACGAATAATACAAGATAAATCTGTACTAGTTATCTCGTTTTGTTTTTTATAAAATGGGTCAAGGTAGGGGGGTAGAATCGAATTGGTTTTCTCCTGAAGTTTGTATTTGATTTCGGATTTGTTCTAAACGAGAATCAGATCGGCACCAAACAGGTTTATATCAATCGCGTTTCTGTTATTAAAATCTACAGAAGAGATTCGTGCTAGGATGCATTGAAGATGGTGTAAAAAATTTTTTTAACGACTCTCACGTGTAAACCCACCATGCTTGGGGCTATGTCCAAGGTGGACTCTTCGACCGCCATGAGACCGTGCCCCTGTGAATGCGTGGGAACCTGATGGAATCCGTAAACCCTCGCCCCCCGTCAAGTTTGAACTCGCGCTTAAATCTCCGTTTCGTCCATTCACCCATGTGTCCCTCGAAAATGGCCCAAACGAGAAGTGAACATGCGTCTCCCCTAGGAGACCTTTTAACCACTGGACCAACATCTTAGGACGACTGGAGGTAGAAATCAGAGATTTACAACACTAAAAGGGTATTTTGGTAAAAGCTAAAATGACCTGGTTATATCGCACGTATACGCACCACCCTTGAAAAGAATCCAAAACCATGTTAAATGACAACGTATTATTTTTATAATTAAACTTGAGTATGGCTGATAGTTATATAGAGCAAATTACAACATTAAAATGAGAGTAGTTGATATGCTTTAGACATTTTCCATAAAATTCAATTCTTTTATTTGCATTGAATGGAAGTGTGACGCAGGGTCACACGAGGCTGAAGCGAGAAAGATAAACAAAGAGATACTTTGAGTAAACTGCCAAAATAGTCCCCGAGGTTTGGTCACTTTAGTCTAAAATTTAAACCTTTTGAATCTGGGTCCCTGTAGTTTCAATTTTGTTGTCATTTTCATCCAAAATCAAAATCTGGCCTTAGTTAGCATCTAGCATTTTTTGTCCTTTTCTTCCCATGAAGGGCAAAATGGTCTTTTAACGTTTTATTATAACAAATAAAAAGGGAGGAAAAGAACAAAAATACTGGATATTAACTGAAAAATCTAACCAGATTTTGCTTTTGGATGAAAATGACAACAAAACTAAAACCACGTAGACCCAAATTCAAAATGAGTTTTGGACTAAAGTAGCAAGAGTGACCAAAGTTCAGGGACCATTTTGCAGTTTACTCAGATACTTTTAAAGAAAACTGATATTGAATGCCTAAAACGATTACATAGAACTCCCTTTAATAGCCAATGGGTTGGTGGAGTGATAAGGGAGAGATTTGATGTTCTAAGTGAACCAGCTTCAAGTCATACCCTCCCCGTTTATTTATAGGGCACCTGGTGATGATGAGAGATTAGGAGAGTAGGCGGCGTTCGCTAGTTCGATCCTTAAACTGAGCGGGTTTTACCTTACCGCATTGTCGTACCTTCGGGCAATGTTCATGGGCTTCGGCCCTAGGTGAGGGTTTTCCCCGGTTTGGAGCCGAGTGTATCCCGATATGATGAATTTCGCCACTAACCTATTTAGAGGATTCGTTGGCCGTTAAAAAAACTCCCTTTAATAGGGAACTTTTAGCAATTTGTCTATAATGTGACAACTAAGAAATTAAATACGACAATAAGAAAAATTAATGTAACAACTAATAAATTGCTTGAGTTGGTGACAACTCGTGCTTTCATTATTATCCAAAATCTAGAAAAATCTCCGCATTGTTCCATGTACCCATTGTTTCATTATTTAAAAAATCAAAAAAATATTTGAAAAATAGGGTGAGGATCAAATAGGAAGTTTATTTTTGCTAGGAAGTATAGGAAGTCATCTTAGCCGTTCATCTATAATTTTTAAATTTAGAAGGCGGGGGTATTTTTGTCATTTTACCCCTTCTTATTATCGTTCTAATATTATACCAGATACTGTTACCTCTACTTTCAGTTGGATAACAGAATTTGCGATTTCAAAACCCTAAATAGAAACGATCGTAAATTCAACCTTTTTTTCATGCATTAAACTAGTTTCGAACGAGAATTCGAGATCATTAATGGATTTCGCAGACTTTGTTGGTAAGTTTACCGTCAATTCTACCTTTAATCATAGCAGACTCTGTTATTTTGCCCACATTTATTCAATTACGTTCTGCAATTGTTTTTTTCTTTTAATTTATTGATTTTTGATATGATAAACTACTAATGTTGAATAATTTAACAGTAATTTGTTCATTTTAATCATTGTTCTATTGAAAACTAAATGTTTATAAGTCGTTGCGTTTTACTGAACTTGTTGCTTTTTATGTTTCTTAAATTGTCTATTGATAGAAATCACGAAATCACATGTTCGAATTAACACTTTTAACATGATAATAAAGTTTTATTAACATCTACTGCGTTTTATTTAGTTTTTTTAATATTTTTATTTATTAAACAACTATTGCGTTTTATGTTTTACCTAATGAATTAATTTTCTATTTGAAGTTTATAAATATGTATTTTTATTCTGTTGTAGTTTTTTAATTAAAATTTGTTGATTATATGAGAAGTATTGCGTTTTATATTTATTTATTGAATGTTTTAGATTTCAATTCAAAATGGGAAGAACGTGTGTGCTTACATAGTGGAAGAAAGTTTTACAAACCTAGACCTTCTGTTGGAATGCGTTTTAAATCTTTTGATGAGGCTTTGCTTTTTATCAGAGATATGCACTTGCTTCTGGTTTTTCTGCAAGAAAAAATACCTCTTGGAAAAGTGGTGGAATTGTAAAAATTAGGTATGTTAGCAAAGCAATAGACTATGGTTATTTTGGTGAAAATAATAAAAAGATTGTTAGACGTAATAGAGGTTCAAAAAGAGTTGGATGCAATGCTCATTTGAAATTGATTTTAAAAGACAATAATATGTTTAAAATCTACATTTTTGAAGAAGAACATAATCATCTTTTTGTTGATGATGAAGATGCTCATTTCCTGCCTGCAGCCAGAAGTATTGATTATGTTAAAAAAAGTTTTATATCTGGGTTGTCTGCAATCAATGTTGGCCCTGTTAGAGCATTCAATATTATGAAAACTATGTACGGTGGTTTTGGTCAAGTTGGTGCTACTAAAGTTGATTGTAAGAACTATAGAAGAGATTTGAATCTTTACATTGGTGAGTATGATGCAGAAATGGTAGTTAGGCGTCTTATTAGGAAGAAAAAATCTACTCCTGAGTATACATGTGATTATGTTATTAGTGAAGATAATAGATTGAAAGGGCTTTTTTGGGCTGATGAGCATTCAAAAAGAAATTATGCAGTATTTGGTGATATAGTAGGTTTTGATTCTACTTACAAATCCAACAAGTAAGCTTTTTTTAACTTATTGATTTTTATATCAATTTTTTAATGATTTCTAATGCACTACCTATTTTTTTTTGTAAATATGATTTGGTTTTTGTACCATTTACTGGGATTGATAATCATTTTAGGAATGTTACATTTGGTGGTGCATTACTTGGTTCTGAAACTGCAGATTCTTATCGTTGGCTTTTAAGTTCCTTTGTTAATGCTTTTGGAAATGAGCCTAAAGTTGTTGTTACTGATCAAGATGCTGCAATGAAGAGAGATATTATCGATGTTCTTCCAAGAACTAGGCATAGGCTATGTATGTGGCATATATGGGAGAAATTGAAGACAAAGGTATTACATTGCGTATATGAAGAATCCTTTTTAATTCAAATGCATATTATTGCGTTATAGTATATTATCTAATAATCTACAAATTTTATAAATTAAAGTATTATACAAACTACATTCCAGACCCAGTTTTACATAATGCGTTTTATCTTTTTTTTATTAAATTATTTTATTGCTTTTTATTCAGGTTGATCCTGTTTTGTCATCTAACATTGACTTCAATACAAGAATGATTCATGTAGTTTAGAATGATAATATTATTCCAGAAGATTTTGAAAGTGAGTGGCATTCAATAATGTATACATTTGGATTAGAAAATCATGAATGGTTAAAGACTATGTATGATCTTCGATTTGATTGGATACCCTCTTATTACCGTGGAGAGAATTTGGCTGGTCTTATGCGTACTACATCTTGATGTGAAAGTGGGAATTACTTTTTTGGACAGTTTTCTACTCCAAGGTGTACCCTTGTTGAATTTTTCACTCATTTTGAAACCGCAATGGAATTTCAAAGGCATGAACATAGGAGAAATGATCATGATACCAGGTATATTCAGTCTAAGATTTGGAGTGACTTCATATTAGAGAAACAAGCTTCGGAAATATATACCAAAACAATTTTTGAAGATGTTCAGAAGGAAATTGATGGTGCCATTACAAAATGTATGTCAAAGATTCATGATACAGTTGGTGATGTTCAATTTTTTCAGATAAAGGATTTTAATCAGCCATGCACTTCGTTATTCAAGGTATAATATAAAATAATATTGCGTTTTATGTATTAAGTAAAATTATTTATTTATTAAAACTTTTAAAAGTAACTTAATTTTATCACTTTGTTTATTGCGCTTTATCATTATTAAATCTTTGTTATTATATTTGAGACAATTTATTGCGTTTTATATTACATCTCTGTCATTTTATATACTTTTTATTATCTTATTTGTCACACACCGACCTGCAGCGGAATAAGAGTCGGGGCATAATTGGGTTATCACCGAAGCTCATGATGTTTACTAAAATGTTTCATATTTATTAAATTCAAAATTTACAACTTAAATCCAAATCAAAATTCATACAATTACAAGGAAATAAAACTATATAAATAATCCAAAGCTTAAACTGATTTATTCTTCTAGGCCTTCCTATGTGTTTCTCGCCTCAGCTGGATCACCTGTATCATGTGTAAAACGGGGGATATTTTGGGTCAACAAAAGTTGGCGAGTGAACCTTAATAAAACATTGTTATTAATTTCTTGTTTTATTTAGTATGGAAAATTTGTGCAATAATCACATGTGAGCAAACATATATAAGTAAACAAACACAAACCACTTTGAATGAGTATATGATATGAATGATGATGAATGTGAGATCAAGGCTCAATCAAACGGAGCCGATCTTATGAGGCACTTGATGCTCAACCTGTCTCCAACGGGGAACTGATGGGCCTAATGAAATGCGTGCACTGAAAATGATAAATCCAAACTACATATAATCCACACAACAATTGATACACATTTGATCACGGATATGATGGATGCACAAGTGTTTAAATATAATAAAGAATTAAACGACACATGATACACCCCAAAACATGATTAAAACGGGGAATTGATAGAGATTCACTCACATTGGGTGCGTTCTTTGATGACGTTGGATGCGCACGAAATTTAGGATTTGATCGACGAGAGAAAAACTAACCTAAAATAATAATGAAATGATTCGGTAAATAAATGGATTTTATTTGGGATTAATATTTTTATTTATTACTCTTAATGGAATATTTAGATTTATCTTTGTGAGTTTAAGGTAATTTTCTAACTTTAAAAATCTTATTTTTTTAAGTATTTTTAAATGATTTTTCAATTAAATAAATAAAAAAAGAAAATAAAAAAAATGTTGACTTTTGACCATTGACCGTTGACCGGTCGGACTGTGTTTAATTATGCGCTGAGTGAGGTTCGAACTCGGGACCTCTCGTACACGTGCACGCAGCTCTACCAACTGAGCTACGTGTCTAACCCGAAATATTCTTTGTTTTAATTATATATATATACTAATTAACTTTAACCTTATTTATTTTTATTAAAAAGTTTCATAAATTGCCAACCCGGTTTAGGTATCCAGAGTCGAACTCGCGCTCTTCAGTTAACGTGCACACAGCCCAACCAGTTGGGCTGTGTGTCTAACATGTTTATATACTGAATTATATTATATTTATATACATGTTGAAGGATGATCTGAATAGGTTTTAAAAAGGATTGGTTTTAATTAAACTAATACACATTTCTCAACTTCGTCTTCTTCGCTTAACAATACAGAACAGTGAAATCCGACTGTTCTGTTTAATTGATCTTAACTTATACTTGATTGAAATGAAAAGAGAAATTAATGACATGGTATACCAGAACGGCGAGTTTGCTTCAGGTTTTCCGGCAAGGTCTCGTCGGCTCCGATCCGCGGATTCCGGCTGAGGGAAACTGTTTACAGTTTTGATTACTGTGTTGAGTAATTAGGTTACTAATCGAGAGATAGCAAGAAAAGTTTAGATGATTGTACCGTCTGAAGACAATCGCAGTTTTCCGTTCAGCGATTCCGGCGAAATTGAAATTTCTGGCGACGTACTCTGGAAGGATTAAAGCTTCGAAAGAGAGTGCGATTTTGAGCGAAAAGGTTACCAGAGGTTTGGGTGTGTATTTATAAGGAAGAACAGGGTGTATTTGGTTCGAATTTGAGTCTTGATTCGTGGTCAAAGTTTTCCGGCGGTTATGACTGAAATTGAGGGTTAGACATCGGTTATAACCGATGTCGAAATTAGTTCACGCGTTTCAGTCAAAGGAAACGGTCATAATTTGCGATAATCTCGACTTTTCCGGCGACTGCGAATTTGGGCGCGCTGATTACTGGTTTGACTTTCAGTTTCATTATAAATGTTATTTGTTTTAATGTTTATCACAAAAGCTGTGCGCGGTGGAGCGGTGTGTTGTGTGTTTTGGCTTGTGGGTGACCCGGGTTCGAAACCCGGCGTCTACATTTATTTTTTTATTCATTATTTATTAGTAATTTTAAATTATGGTTTTTAAATTCTAATATATTTATTAATTATGTATCGTTTAAAATTAATATCAACTATAAATACGCAACGAAATTTATAACTGGATATTTGATCGATAAACGAAGCGCGTTTTGAAAACCCGTTTTTCGACGGATGTTACATTATCCCCTACTTTTAGAAATTTCGTCCCGAAATTTAAGTAGTAGTGGTAACAGGAAAAAGATGCGGGTATTTCTCGCGCATTGAGTCTTCACGTTCCCAAGTAAATTCAGGTCCTCGTTTCGACTCCCAACGTACCCTGACAATTGGAATACGACTTCGTCTTAAACGCTTCTCTCCGAAGTCCATGATTTCTACTGGTCTTTCAATGAAGTGCATAGATTCATCGATCTGAATGTCTTCTAGAGGAATATGGAGGTTTTCATCGGCGAGGCACTTCTTCAAGTTTGATACGTGGAATGTGGGATGAATTCTGTTGAGCTCTTCCGGTAGGTCAAGCTTGTATGCTACAGGACCTACTCGTTCGAGTATCTTGAAAGGTCCTACGTAGCGTGGTGCTAGCTTGCCCTTCTGGCCAAAACGAACCACTCCCTTCCACGGTGATACTTTTAAAAGTACTTGATCCCCAATGTCAAACTCCAAGGGGTTTCGTCGTTTATCTGCATAACTCTTTTGACGACTTTGAGCCGCTAGAAGATTGTTTCAAATTTGAATGACCTTGTCGGTTGTTTCTTGAATTAACTCTGGACCGGTGATTTGTGATTCCTCAATTTCGTGCCAACATACTGGAGATCGGCACTTACGACCATATAAAGCTTCGAAAGGAGCCATGCCGATACTTGAATGATAGCTATTGTTGTACGAAAATTCAACTAATGGTAGATGAGCGTCCCAATTCCCTTTGAAGTCTATGACACATGCTCGAAGCATGTCTTCAAGAGTTTGGATGGTACGTTCAGATTGCCCATCAGTTTGAGGATGAAAAGCGGTACTGAGGTCTAATCGTGTACCCAAGGCGGTTTGTACGGCTCGCCATGTTCGTGAAGTGAAACGACCATCACGGTCCGAAATGATGCTTAAAGGTACACCATGACGGCTTACGATCTCGCTGATGTAGATACGAGCTAACTTCTCGTTCTTGAAGTCCTCGCGAATCGGTATGAAGTGAGCTGATTTTGTAAGACGATCAATGATTACCCAAATGGTGTCATACCCACTAGAGGTGCGAGGTAACCCGGTAATGAAGTCCATGGTTATGTTTTCCCACTTCCATACAGGTATTTCAGGTTGGACTAGAAGTCCTGAAGGTCTTTGATGTTCAGCTTTTACTTTGGAACAGGTAAGGCACTTGGAAACAAAAACAACGATATCCTTTTTCATGCCAGGCCACCAGTAGGTGTATCGTAGGTCTTGATACATCTTGTCGGCTCCTGGGTGTACAGAGTATCGTGTTTTGTGCGCCTCATTCATGAGGAAATCACGAAGTTTATCGCGATCGGGAATCCATATGCGATTTAAATAGTATAGAATACCGTCGGATTTGGTTTCGATTTTGAGTTCAGCTCCACATGACAGCTCATCGCGTACGTCGTTTTCTGTTACAAAAACATGTTGAGCTGCTCGGATTCGATCTTTGATGTCGGTTATGATTTGCGAACATAGAAGACGAATGGAGTTCGCATAACCTTTTCGACTGAGTGCATCAGCCACCACGTTTGCCTTGCCAGGATGATACCGAATTTCACAGTCATAGTCGTTAAGAAGTTCGACCCATCTTCGTTGCCTCATATTCAACTCCTTTTGGTTGAAGATATGTTGGAGACTTTTGTGGTCAGTGTATATTTCACACTTGGTACCATAGAGGTAATGTCTCCATATCTTGAGAGCGAACACAATGGCTCCAAGTTCCAGGTCGTGGGTGGTGTAATTCTTCTCATGAACTTTGAGTTGTCTAGAAGCATAGGCTATCACTTTTCCTCTTTGCATTAATACACAGTCTAGCCCTTTCCCTGATGCGTCGCAATATACTACAAAGTCATCGCAACCTTCAGGGAGTGTGAGGATAGGTGCGTCACAAAGTTTTTGCTTTAGAGTTTGGTAGGCTTCTTCTTGTTTAGGTCCCCATATGAAGGGTTTTCCTTTATGAGTCAAAGCCGTGAGTGGTACAGCAATACGGGAGAAATTGGCAATGAAACGGCGATAGTAACCAGCCAAACCAAGAAATGACCTTACTTCGGTAGGGGTACGTGGAGCTTGCCATTCCTGTACTGCCTTGATTTTTGAAGGATCGACATGTATTCCCTTGTCATTGACGACATGTCCAAGGAATTGTACTTCTCTTAACCAGAATTCGCATTTTGAGAACTTAGCGTAGAGCTTTTCAGTCCTTAAGAGTGTAAGGATGAGTCGAAGGTGTCGTTCATGATCGGATTTAGACTTGGAGTAGATAAGGATGTCGTCGATGAAGACTATGACAAATCAGTCGAGGTAGGGTTTGCATACCCTATTCATTAGATCCATGAAGACAGCGGGGGCGTTGGTTAAACCGAATGGCATGACCATGAATTCGTAATGACCATAACGAGTCCGGAAGGCGGTCTTTGGGACGTATTCTTCATGTACTCTGAGCTAATGATAACCAGAACGAAGGTCGATTTTTGAAAAGTAGGTGGCGCCTTGAAGTTGGTCTAGGAGGTCATCGATGCGAGGTAGTGGATAGCGATTTTTAACCGTTAGCTTGTTGAGTTCTCTGTAGTCGATACACATGCGAAACGTTCCATCTTTCTTCTTCACAAAAAGAACAGGTGCACCCCAAGGCGAGGAGCTAGGACGTATGAATCCTTTGTCAGTCAGCTCTTGTAGTTGACTGGCCAGCTCTTGCATTTCGGATGGGGCTAACCTATAAGGAGATTTTGCGACTGGTGTAGCGCCAGGTACAAGATCGATGCGGAATTCGACTTCTCTCACAGGAGGGAATCCTGAAATGTCGTCGGGAAAGACTTGTGGGAATTCTTTCACAACTGGAATATCTTCGAGTTTCCTTTCCTTGTTTCCTTTTTTGACGACGTGAGTTAGGAATGCGACATAGTTTTTGCGGAGATATCTTCGGGCTTGAAGGCAGGACATTAATTTGAGTCCTTTCGAAGGGGTTTCTCCAAAAATACGTAGAGTCTGACCGTCTGCAAGAGGAATGCGAATGAACTTCTCGCGGCACACTACTTCAGCGTGATGCTGGCTGAGCCAGTCCATACCGATTATAACATCGAAACTTCCCAACTTCATAGGAATGAGGTCAACTGGAAAATTGTGATCGTTTAGAGTGAGGGTACAATCGCGTATAATAGAATATAATAAAACGGGCTTTCCTTCAGCAACTTCCACCGTTAGAGATTCCATGAGATTAACACGAGTTTTGTTGAGGATAGGTTCAAATTCTAAGGACACAAAACTCTTATCCGCGCCAGTATTGAATAACATGGATGCATAACTACCATTGATGAGAAACGTACCGTTAACCACGTTGTTGTCAGCCCTAGCTTGGTTGGCATTGATGTTGAAAGCTCTTCCTCTGGCAGGTGGAGGAGCTTGGTTGGCTTGGTTTACTGGGTTCGCTTGGGCTTGAGCATGGATAATGTTCACCAAGCGTGGACATGTGTTCCTGAAGTGGTTTGGGTCTCCACAGTTGTAACAAGCTCGCATGGGTTGCATCATGAGGTAGTTGGGTTGGTAGTAGGATTGGGCTATGTGTTGTGCAGATGGTAGAAGTAAGGGTTGTTGGGCTTGACCCACTATCTGATGGTGGGTTTGGGTTGGGGGTTGATTGCGGTTCGTTCGTTGAAGAGTGCGACAAGTTTGAATGGTGTGACCCGCACGGCCACAGCTGGTGCTATGTTGGCAAGGAGTTTCGGGAGGGTGATGGTACTGACAACGGTTGCATTTTGGGTGTGGGCCGGTGTATGGCTTTTTAAATGGTGCAGTCGAAGGAGCAAATTGGGTGATTGGTGCAGCAGTGATAGGAGGGTTGGTTTGAGTGACAGCAAAATTCTTGCTGTTCGTTTCCTCTTACCAGCAAACCTTGAGGAGGAGACTGAGTGGTTTGTAGTTGAGGTCTCTATGGGTGTTTTCTTCTTATCATCTTTAAATTTGCCGTTTCGGATGCGATTCTCAGTGAGTTCGGTAGCTAGTTCCATTGCGGCTTCAAGTGTTGCAGGCGAAGTGCTTAGAACCGAGTCTTGAATTTTCGAGGGAAGACCTCGAATGTAGTGTTCAACCAAGCCGTACACGGGGGTGAACAAATTAGGGATCATCTGGTTTAGCTCGAGAAATCTTTTGTTATAGGAAGTGTGATCTCCTTCCTTTTGTTTCAACGCGTGGAATTCATCTTCCAACTTTTTGATTTCGCTTCTTGGACAGAAGCGTCTTGTCATGAGTTCCCTTAACTCTTCCCATGTTAAGGCCATAGCATCTTCAACTCCTCGTTTACCCTTTTCCGTGTTCCACCAGGTAAGGGCTACCCCAAACAGTCTTCCAGTTGCATAACGTACCTTACGATCCTCGGGACAATCACAATTGAGGAAAGTGTTCTCAATTTCTTCAAACCAGTGAAGGAGAGTAGTAACACCTTCAGTCCCTTTATACTTTGGGGGATCGCAAGATTTGAAGTGTTTGTAGGAGCACTTTTTGGAGGGAGGGTTGGCGACGCTCTGGTCTTCTTGATTGGGAGGGTTGATGGGATTTGCGGTGAGAGCTTGTTGAACTTGAAATACGATGTCAGGAAGCACTGCAGCCATTTGTTTAGCAATTTGTGTGGCCAAGAGTTCATTGGATCTTCCTGACTTTCTACCTCCACGTAGTTGCCTAGCCGACATCTACAGGAATATACATAGGAAGATTGTGAGTTTAAGAAGTTTTTAGGTGTCATGTGTCGTTAAAAGAATAAAAATAACATAACTATCAATAATGCAACTACATCCATAGGATGTCTTGGGTTTGCTCATGTTTGGGCCCCCAATGTCCCCCATACCATCGCCTGTATAGTCATGTGGGCCCCCATGACTATTGGGCTTGGTAGGATTCACATTGGTGTTGGCGGATTAACACTCGCATCACCCGAATGAAAACCGAAAAATATGATTGCGAGATGTATGGTAGGAGGGTGTCCAGGTGTAGACACAATGACAACTCAAAGTGGGGTTAGCTCACACGACGTTTGGTATAGCATGCTTTGGCCTAATAGGTCCTTCGTACTCTCATCGTTAGTCCCCAGGTAGGCAAACTGGTCCTTTATTTTGGATTTATACGAATGTCAAGCCTAGACAGGACGTTCCGACTACCGGTACTCGTACCCTTCCAGTTACTACATGCCCGTCATGAGAACTCACTTTGATGTGATTTGAAAATACAAAAATCATTGCAAAAATCATGGGAATTGTGAGGTGTGTGCTCTCATGGATATGATATGTTATGAGGATATGATTTATGATGAGCATTGTATAATAACATGTATTTGTGAGCATGCTTGCATAACATTGAGTGTAACAATAAACATAAAGCATATAAACATCATGAATTTTGTATGTAACGCATAAACAATTTAAAATTTTAATCAACTAAAGTATAGGCTCTAATGGTCTAATAATCTATCCTATATCCCTATAGTCATGGCTCTGATACCAATCTGTCACACCCCGACCCGCAGCGGAATAAGAGTCGGGGCATAATTGGGTTATCACCAAAGCTCATGATGTTTACTAAAATGTTTCATATTTATTAAATTCAAATTACAACTTAAATCCAAATAAAAATTCATACAATTACAAGGAAATGAAACTATATAAATAATCCAAAAACTGATTTATTCTTCTAGGCCTTCCTATGTGTTTCTCGCCTCAGCTGGATCACCTGTATCATGTGTAAAACGGGGGATATTTTGGGTCAACAAAAGTTGGCGAGTGAACCTTAATAAAACATTGTTATTAATTTCTTGTTTTATTTAGTATGGAAAATTTGTGCAATAATCACATGTGAGCAAACATATATAAGTAAACAAACACAAACCACTTTGAATGAGTATGTGATATGAATGATGATGAATGTGAGATCAAGGCTCAATCAAACGGAGCCGATCTTATGAGGCACCTGATGCTCAACCCGTCTCCCACGGGGAACTGATGGGCCTAATGAAATGCGTGCACTGAAAATGATAAATCCAAACTACATATAATCCACACAACAATTGATACACATTTGATCACGGATATGATGGATGCACAAGTGTTTAAATATAATAAAGAATTAAACGACACATGATACACCCAAAACATGATTAAAACGGGGAATTGGTAGAGATTCACTCACATTGGGTGCGTTCTTTGATGACGTTGGATGCGCACGAAATTTAGGATTTGATCGACGAGAGAAAAACTAACCTAAAATAATAATGAAATGATTCGGTAAATAAATGGATTTTATTTGGGATTAATATTTTTATTTATTACTCTTAATGGAATATTTAGATTTATCTTTGTGAGTTTAAGGTAATTTTTTAACTTTAAAAATCTTATTTTTTTAAGTATTTTTAAATGATTTTTCAATTAAATAAATAAAAAAAGAAAATAAAAAAATGTTGACTTTTGACCGTTGACCGTTGACCGGTCGGACTGTGTTTAATTATGCGCTGAGTGAGGTTCGAACTCGGGACCTCTCGTACACGTGCACGCAGCTCTACCAACTGAGCTACGTGTCTAACCCGAAATATTCTCTGTTTTAATTATATATATATATACTAATTAACTTTAACCTTATTTATTTTTATTAAAAAGTTTCATAAATTGCCAACCCGGTTTAGGTATCCAGAGTCGAACTCGCGCTCTTCAGTTTACGTGCACACAGCCCAACCAGTTGGGCTATGTGTCTAACCTGTTTATATACTGAATTATATTATATTTATATACATGTTGAAGGATGATCTGAATAGGTTTTAAAAAGGATTGGTTTTATTTCTGAAAGTCGGTAACATGTGCGATTCGAACTCAGGACGTGCGTGTTATATTGCACACAGTCCACCACTGGATTGTGTCTAACCGGTTAAATATCCGGTTTTAATTAAACTAATACACATTTCTCAACTTCGTCTTCTTCGCTTAACAATACAGAACAGTGAAATCCGACTGTTTTGTTTAATTGATCTTAACTTATACTTGATTGAAATGAAAAGAGAAATTAAATGACATGGTATACCAGAACGGCGAGTTTGCTTCAGGTTTTCCGGCAAGGTCTCGTCGGCTCCGATCCGCGGATTCCGGCTGAGGGAAACTTTTTGACCGTTTTGATTACTGTGTTGAGTAATTAGGTTACTAATCGAGAGATAGCAAGAAAAGTTTAGATGATTGTACCGTCTGAAGACAATCGCGGTTTTCCGTTCAGCGATTCCGGCGAAATTGAACTTTCCGGCGACGTGCTCCGGAAGGATTAAAGCTTCGAAAGAGAGTGCGATTTTGAGCGAAAAGGTTACTAGAGGTTTGGGTGGGTATTTATAAGGAAGAACAGGGTGTATTTGGTTCGAATTTGAGTCTTGATTCGTGGTCAAAGTTTTCCGGCGGTTATGACTGAAATTGAGGGTTAGACATCGGTTATAACCGACGTCGAAATTAGTTCACGCGTTTCAGTCAAAGGAAACGGTCATAACTCGCGATAATCTCGGCTTTTCCGGCGACTACGAATTTGGGCGCGCTGATTACTGGTTTGACTTTCAGTTTCATTATAAATGTTATTTGTTTTAATGTTTATCACGAAAGCTGTGCGCGGTGGAGCGATGTGTTGTGTGTTTTGGCTTGTGGGTGACCCGGGTTCGAAACCCGGCGTCTACATTTATTTTTTTATTCATTATTTATTAGTAATTTTAAATTATGGTTTTTAAATTCTAATATATTTATTAATTATGTATCGTTTAAAATTAATATCAACTATAAATACGCAACGAAATTTATAACTGGATATTTGATTGATAAACGAAGCGGGTTTTGAAAACCCGTTTTTCGACGGATGTTACATTATTACAGGTTGAATATAGTATACAAGATGATGGTATAAATGTAGGTTGTACATACAAACGGTTTGAACAATTTGGAGTACTGTGCCGCCATATCTTTTATGTTCTAAGGTTTGATAATATTAATGAGTTTCCAAGAAGATATGTTCTCAGAAGATGGATGAGAGAGGTTGTTTCAAAAGATTGATTGACTGTAATATTCAGTTTGATGAGATTGGTAGGAATAGTGAAATTGATAGAGTTTTTAGAGAAATCATTGTAGCAAATGAATATGTTGTTAATAGGTTGGTTGGTGATTTAGATGAATTGTGTCGCTACAGAGAATATATCAAAAGTTATAAGGATAAAGCAGACGAGGTTATGGTTGTTGCGCCACCGCCTAGTCGTAAAGATAGGTTTGTTGATATTGGTGGTAATATTGAAAATTCCAATTCTACGATTCGTGTTCCGATCAAAACAAGGACAAAAGGATGTGGTGTATAGAAAAGGTTAAAGACTAATCGTGAAATTGCAATTCAGAAATCTCAAAGATCCAGTAGTCGTGTCGTGTATGTGGTGGTAAAGGACACAACGGTCGAACATGTAAAGAGATTAAAACAATGTAACTTTCCATCGTTTGTTTTTTTTTTTTTTAATAAATTTTGTATTGAAAAATTTAAATTCTAATAAAGCAGGTCTTGTTTTTATATTGCGTTTTATTATACCTTCAATTATTTTCAGCTTATTTTGTACTATTGCGTTTTAGGTATGAATCAATATTTTGAAATGTTTTCTTATGAACAATGGTTAGTATTTATTGCGTTTTATTATACCTTCAATTATTTAAGCTTAACTATTGCGTTTTAGGTATGAATCAATACTTTAAATGATCCTTAGAACAATGCATAGTATTTATTGCGTTTTATAAAAAGCAAAAGAGTATTTAAACATTATATTTATAGACGAGATGATAAAAGTTACATGAAAGATGATGAAGATAACAACCACCAACACCTGTTCCCCATCCATACAAACCTAAAATTACTGTTATCATCTATAGTACCATACTACCACCATTAGCATTCAACAAGGAAATAAAAACATCAAATAAAAACAACAACCACAGAAAGATAAATTACCAAACCACAATTACTGGAAATCAACAATCAACATTATGGATCAAAGTTGGTCTCTTCTTCAGATGAAAATCCTAAGCTTCCATCTGGGATTTCTTCATCACTTTCAGATTAAGTCCATAGTTCCACCTGTGAAATCACTGCACTCTGAAGTCTCTCTGCAAATTTGCTTCCAGAGTTGTTGATGATTGGAATGTCAGATAATTGCTTTATTAAGATTAAATCATCACAGGAAGATATGTCTTTGGGGTCGAATAGATCAACTTTTCCATCATCCCAAGTTACTGCAACCTTGAAACTGTCATCAATGAACTCCCAAGATGTAACTTTTGGATCTTCAATCACCATTTCATTTGGATTTCCATACCTTTTGTTCATAATTTTGAATAGTTGTTTTGTTTCTTCTTGTAACATGCTGGTGATATTCCTTGCTCATTCATTTTTCTCAATACATTTTCGTTGCAGTTTTCTAGTACTGATGCTATGGAATGATATCTTATTTTGTGGCTATCAAGATATTGTAGTATGAAATTTCCTCTTTGAAACCACCAAACTGACAATTCTTGATTAGCCATTTGTGTGTTTGTGTTGGGGGTTTTTGGTATGTGAAGGCTGTGAATATAATTTAGGGTTTCTGGTTCTTATATAATGGGTATTAAATGTGGTGGCTGTAGTAGTAGGTAGTAGTAGTAATGAGGTAGTTTACCTTATTGAATAAAACAAGCAGTAATGATAATTATTCCCCTTGTCAGGAATCTATAAGGCTTTTTAATTTTCATTGATAACAATCATTTTTTTTGTAACTACATTGTTGTTTTGTCTTTTTATTGCGTTTTATTTTTAAATTACTTTTTTTATTAGTTCTTTTTATTTTTTATAGGGATCAAAAAATAATCATTGTGTTTTATTAATTTTGTATAATCATTGCGTTTTATTAGTTAGCACATGAATTCATAACAAACATTCCATTGCGTTTTATAACAACAAAGTATAAGACAAGGTTGTATCATAAACAAAAGATTGCGTTTTAAAATAACAAGCTATATCATCAAATATTAATAACAAGATAATGTATTGCGTTATATTGTAACAAAGTATTAGAACATCAAGTTTATAAACCAGCACTGGCAAGCCTGCTCTTAATCCTTTCTAAACTAGTGTCATAGTCTATTTTTTTAAGTTGTGGACTGAGGCTGCAACACTTCTTTGAATCTTCAATAATATAATCTCTGCATTCATTTAGATTGTGCAATAGTATCTTGCGATATACTTTCGCCTTAAATCCTCAAGTTGTGCAGTCTGTTTGTTCACAAGTCCCCTTGGTTTCTTGATATTTTCTTGGGTTTCATCATATTCTTTGTTAAATCCACGGTTCCATTTATCCACACTTTCACCCTCATAACTTTCCATATGACGCATACAGAATATACCACAGTCGATTGAGTTATCCTTTCTTCTCCAACTCATCTCCATTCTTTTAGCCCTTATGTTCTTCAAATTATTTGCTTTTGGATGTTTAACTGATTTAAGGTAAGCAACCAAAGCATTCCTCTACAGAAAAATAAATTAAATTTTCGGTTAATAAACATTAATTTGCTTATATTGCGTTTTAAAAGCATAACTTACTGTTTTCAGAGGCACATTGCCATATTTCTCAGAACTTAAAACATCTGTTGCACTGTTGTCAATGATATTTATTTCTTGATCATAAAGATTGAAAGACATCACATAGAAATGCTCTCGATAGAGTATTGGCACAAGGATAAGATCAAAATCATCGATGCTTTTTATCTTTGAACCTTTTAGAATGTTTGTCATATTCTCTGTGAACTCTTCTAACATCTCTTTTGCAGTTTTATCCAATGTGTAAGCCTGCATTAAAATAAACAAATTAAAACTTTATTGCGTTTTAGATAAATTATATCAACAAACATAATATTAAAGTTATTGCGTTTTATACATCAATATTTAGATTATATGAACCACCAAAAGATATAATAACTTCATACAAAACGAAGAACAAAATAAAACAGAGTAATTGCGTTTAGAGATCTTACCAACATCTGAATTTTACAGAAAAATCTTGCTTTTAATTTGTCTTTTGATCTTCTTTTTTCTTCTTCGTTCAAGATAAGCCCAAGAATTTATTACTTCTCCTGTAACGTATAATCCTGGCCTCATTGTTTCGACAGCCCATCTTGGCAAAGATACATGATCGGTTATCAAAAAGAGAGTGTCCCTGCAAAAAAAAATTATAACAATTGAATTATATATGATTTTTCTTTTGTGTTTGACTTTTTAAATATAAAAGTTTTCGTACATCATGTCGCCTACTGCATGGAATGCATATCCAGATATGTTGTTTTCAATCTTTGTTCTACCATCATTCATTTCTACTTTTCTTTGATAGTATGGTGAACATAACGCTTCGCCTATGGTTGTACTATCTTTGTAATTATCTCTTCTGTTTTATTGATTTCCGTCGTTTGTTCTTTTTCATCAATTGATTTTGCTGGTGTTTCATAAATTTTTTCTTCTGGGTTGAGGAATGATGTGCTTCCAATAACATCATTGACTTTCTTTTCAGTCACATTCTCATCAGTTCTATCAAGCATTGTTTGTATTCCTGTAATTTGAATACTTGTTTCAACTTCTTTGCTTGATGCATCCTTTTGATTTGCATTCTCATCCACTGCTTTTTCTATCTCATTTGAAATTTGAGAAAGTTTCAAATCAAATGATGGTCTCTCATAATTTTCAATTGATTTTTGTTTTGATATTCTCTCTGCTTCAACTGTTTTCTGTATTATCTCCGTAATGATTGATGGAGTTTCTTCACTAAATGGTGATGTTTCATTGCGGTTTTCAATACTTGACGGATTCTCCTTTGTTTTTTCAGGACATGAGCTTCGGACCACAACTGTAGTATCTTCATTGCGTTTTGCAGATGATGTAGGATTTAGCATATCTTGTTCTCTTTCTTCATTTTGGCTTTCGTTTAAATTTAAGTAGCATGATGGTGTTTGTTGGTCACTTTGAGTTTCAATCATTCTTGAATCAGAGGTAATTGGTTCTGCTTTTGAGCTACGTTGTTCAATTTCTCCATTAATAATGACCATTCATTAACTTTGTTATGAATAATTTCACTGTTTGGATATTGTTCAATAACATCATCTATATATGATTAGATTGTTTGGAATGATTCTTCGAAGCTTTTGAAATGATCATCTAAGGTTGACACAATATGCTGCTCATTTCGTTTTTCACCTTCTTCGCTTATTAGAATTTCATCACCACTTCTTGTTGAATTCATTTCAGAAAGACCTTTTGTTGTTTCAATATGCATTTGTGATGGTATGAAATTACGCAACCGACATTGACTGTCAACCCACAGTTTTTCTTTATTTCCCTCAGAAGGTTTTTCGAAGAAACGTCCCCATGATCCTTCACTTTCTGTTGGTGCTTTTTCATTTTCATTGGGGTTATGTTGGGTTTTTTTTACTATCTTCAAGTGCAATCCAATTAACAGCAGCAGTTAGTAAGATGTTTTCTTCTTCTGCTTCAACAAACTCTGGTTGGCTGTTTTGGTTGCGTTCATTCGGTTCATCATCATCATCATTGTTTTCTTCATCATCAAAAACAGGAGCAGCAGTAGTAAGAGGTTTTGTTCTTCTGCTTCAACAAACTCTGGTTGGCTGTTTTGGTTGCGTTCATTTTGTTCATCATCATCATCATCATAATCATCATCATCATCATCATCATCATTGTTTTCTTCAGCATAAAAAATTTCTTCATTTCATTTTCGGATTCAGATGGATAAACATAATATTCCATTTCCTCTTCTGCTTCCTGTTCTTTCTTCTTTGATTTTTTCTTCGCCACATTTTTCTGTTTACAAGTACCCTACCTTCATTTTGTGCAGCGATTTCTAATTCATCTTCAAATTCTTGTAAAGTTGTAGAGTTAACCATATCCAGAGAGAATTCTTCTTCATTATCATCAAATCCTTGTTTTTTGTAAGCATGTAGAATCTGTATAAATCATTGCGTTTTATAAAGATATTATTCACCCCTTATTCAACTTTTATCTTATGGGCATTAATTAATTATTGCGTGTTAGGAAGTAAAGATATCATTAAAATTGACTATATATTGCGTTTTATGATATAAAGATAGATAACAAATAACAATGACTATATATTGCGTTTTATGAGATAAAGTATTTAGGATTTAACAAAAACTAAAATCCTTGTTTTTTGTAAGCATATAGAATATGTGTAAATCATTGCGTTTTATAAAGATATTATTCACCCATTATTCAACTTTTATATTATGGGATTAAGTAATTATTGCGTGTTAGGAAGTAAAGATATAATTAAAAATGACTATATATTGCGTTTTATGATAAAATTAAGATCAGATTTCATACCGCTAGCATTGCAATAGGTCCACAGAAGGTCTTGTCACCTCCAGGACATCGTTTTCTTGACGCCGTAAACAATTCAGCATATATTCACACCAACTAAAATCTTGGACATTTATATTACTTTTCATTGAAGGCAAAAACGTTTGGTTTACATTACTGCTTTGCATTGCCTCTGCCATGACGGTATAAAATATAACAAAGAAGTTCAGTTTGAACATTCTTCCAAGCTCATTTCTAGTCTTTAAAATTTTAATCAGATTCCCAATGTACAATTTCTTCAGAAGTTGCTTACTGAATTGCACTCGCCAGAACCTTATTATAAGGTCTGTATCTTTGGGCCTCTTTTTTCCTCAATCTTTATTTAGCCATTTGGTATTTGAAATACCTTTTGAATCAAATCAACAGTTATCTTAATCTTTTCTTCTCCAGTATTTATCATATCATTTTCAGCATCATAGTTATTCACAAGCCAATATCCAAATTTTCGAGGAACTGAATGCAAGTTCATGGATAGTGCACTGCCAAAGCCTATTTCTCTCACAATTTTCTTTTGATCTTTTGACAAAGTATTGATATACGTTGGGAGATTATTGACTGCACATCTTATGGTGATTTTACTTCCATCGTATTCGTAATATGGTTGTTCTAGGGCTTTGTCTATCTTCAATGATCTCCTTGTTTTCACTCTTGGTGGGGGATCAACAAAATCATCATCTGATATATAGAAGTGTAGGGTATTAAAAACTACAAATATTTTGGATTATGAAATAATGTTTTTCTGTGATTTATGTTACCAGAATTTATTTCTTGTTCTTCAGAATTATGCAGAACTGTAGCTCTCTCAGTATTTTCTTCTTCTGAAGTTTCAATCACCACTTTCTTTCTTCTCCTTTTCATTTGTTCTTGTTGCTTTTATCTTAAAGATAATAATGATACAAAAAGTTAGTAAAAAACAATAGTTAACAGCAAACCTTACTAAAATTATAACAATTATAACACCCTTGAAATTATTAGGTTACAGTTTAATATAAAATGCAATTGTTAACAATTTTAAGATAAAAAGTAGGGGTAGCTCAATGTTTTAATATAAAACGCAATACTTAACAGCAAACCTTTCAAAAATTATAACAATTATAACACCCTTGAAATATTAGGTAACAGTTTAATATAAAACGCAATTGTTAACAATTTTAAGATAAAAAGTAGGGGTAGCTCAATGTTTTAATATAAAACGCAATACTTAACAGCAACACTTACAAAAATTATAACAATTATAACACACTTGAAATTATTAGGTTACAGTTTAATATAAAACGCAATTGTTAACAATTTTAAGATAAAAGTAGGGGTAGCTCAATGTTTTAATATAAAACGCAATACTTAACAGCAACACTTACTATGCACTGCATTATACAATAGGTAACAACAGTTGTAAATTAAAACATAATGGTTAACAGTTGCAATAGTTAGTAGTAGGCTATTTCTAATTCATAAAACGTAACATGAATACAGTTTAAAGTTTAAAAAGCATAAATATATACCATTATCAGAAATCTCTTTTCGTTTTCTACCAGTGTGTTCTCTCATTGTTGATTTTTCTGTATTTTTTGGTTGTTGGTCGTTGTTTTCTTCATCTGAAGTTTTCGTTGCTTTTTTGATGATTTAGGGTTTTGCGATACGTATTTCTTATCAGTAATTCGAAGGTGAACCTTCAAATTATCTCTCGAAGATGCCATGAACTTCAACGGATTTTGATTATCACTAATTTCAATCTCTATGTGTGTTTTTTTCAATCGGATGTAAAACGTAATGAACTTCTTCACAAGTTTTCTCTGTAGATTCAAAGCGGTTGTAGTTGGAATTTGACGATAATACCCTTCAAAGCCCGGACCGCGTGTTTAAATGAGAGTTTTTATTAAATTTTAATCTTGGCCGTTGATAGTGCAATTTGACAGACGAAATTACTTCATATCCTTCCTAGTGATAAAAACTTCCGATCGTATCCTAACCCTTGAAAAATATTCAATTTTTTTTAAGAAAGTATTTCAAATAATTAGGATATCTATTTTTTTAAAAACACTATCCAAATTCGAAAATTTCAGTCATAGCTTTCGGACATCCAAATTTTAAGATACTTAGTATTCAGAATTTCAGATATTTCGGGTTTGGTTTCGGATTTTTTTGCACACCCCTACATCTTCCTATCTAAAAACAGTTGTAAATCTAAGTTTTCATGGGTTTTTCCCCTACCATTAGTAACAAGAATGCTGCAAAACGTTGCATACAAGCCTTGAGGTCAACTGCCAATTTCTTTCTCAAATCCACAACAAAATATAAAGAAATTCTAGACTTTAATGGGGATCTCCTCATCATTTCAATACTCTCAAGATTCAAATACAAAACCTTAACGATCCCCGCAAAGAAACATCGGTATTCTAAACCGCAATAATCAATCAGCACTATTCACAGAACTATTGGTTGTGTCATCCGCATCTTTTTGGTAGCGTGCTGCACATCCGATTCCAAACCCGAAGCGTTTTCTGAACCGTCAATTTGCATATCAAGAAACCCAAATGATGACCCGGGCATCATTATATCCATCAACGTTGGTTGATCGGTTTCCGAATCGAGCTGACGGCTTCCGTTGATCAGTTCTACAGAAACGTCACACCCCGAGATTTGAATTTCTGGTAACGATTCATGATTGTTGTTAATCGTCTCATGGTCCCAAGCACTGCAATCTTGAGATCCGCACTCATCAAAAGTGGTTGTACCGTTAAATTCTAATTTAAAAGACGGCTTCACGGGTACGTTAGGATCATCATCGGCACATTGTATTGATGATGATGGTATCTCGGTTTCCTGATGATCATGAGAACTTTGATGATGCATTAAGGATAGATTCACAACGGTATCCTTATGAGCATTCATATCCAGACTGCTGACGTGGCACCGTTGGTCATCATCAGCGGTGGATAAAGGTTCCTGATGAGGGTTCTTGAGAAGATCACAGATTAATTTCTGAATAACTACTCGTTTGAGAGATGCTTCGGCAGGCGGAAACCAGTCCTCGTTTAGCTGAAAATACGCAGTTAACAAACTCGTAAATTTACAAATACTTAGTAAAAATGCCATTTCCGTCCCTGAGTTTGGCCAGTTTTGTGACTTTCGTCCAAAGGTTTATTTTTCCACATCTTGATCCAAAAGGTTTGAAATTTTGCCATTTTTATCTGGCTCGTTTGCTATGAATGGAGTTAACGAGCCCGGAAGAAAATGGCAAGATTTCAAACCTTTTGGATCCAAATACGAAAAAACAAACCTTTGGACGATAGTCGCAAAATTGGCCAAACCTCAGGGACGAAAATGGCATTTTACTCCAATTTATAATGTGTAAAACACGAGGATAAAATAATATCTTACAAAGTTAAAGCTCTTTAAGATTTTAAAAGGATTAAAGTGTAGAGGAGCTTGCTCCAAGAAGAGTTCTACATAGTGGAGCAAGAACAGACCACAGTCGAACATATTTTGCTGCTGCGGTAACTGCATAAAACATATAACATTGGATTTCCATAACTGTAATAAACAAATTATTAAATATAAACACCCTTGATGGAAGCTACGCGTCATATACCTCCAGAGAGATGAATCTCAAATTATCAAATCTCGACGCGATGTCTTCAGAAACTTCATGTTGCCTCGCTTTCCACTCCTCCTTCAGGTAACTGCATTGCCATATCCCGAAGTAGGTTTTACACGTTTTACGACACTTAAAAGATTTAGATAAGGAGATTCAATAGTCAAATAGTCAATACCTTTGCACAAGACCTTGTAGACCAGTGTGACTGCCTCTCAAAGAATCCATATGCAACACACACGGAACGTTCATCGACTCGTTTACATCTTCATCTGAACCAGTTAAAATATGACATTAGTTAAATATACCATTAGATGAGCAAGACCAATATTTTCTTAAAGAGTAAAGTACACAAATGGTCCCTGTGGTTGATCAAAATTTTGGATTTAGTCTTTAGCTTTCTAAAAGTACACGGATGGTCCCTGTGGTTTGCACTTTGTAACGAATTTAGTCCCCAACTTTTACCAAAGTACATGGATGGTCCCTGTGGTTTGCGCTTTGTAACGCATTTAGTCCCTAACTTGGACATGCTAAAACCTTTAGAGTTGTTGGTGGGGACTAAATGCGTTACAAAGTGCAAACCATAGGGACCATCCATGTATTTCTAGAAAGCTAGGGACCAAATCCAAAATTTTGGTAAACCACATGGATCACCGTGTAGTTCTAGAAAGCTAGGGACCAATCCAAATTTTTGGTAAACCACAGGGACCATCCATGTACTTCTAGAAAGCTAGGGACCAAATCCAAAATTTTGATAAACCACAGGGACCATGTGTGTACTTTACTCTTTTCTTAATATCATTAAGAGACCGACCTTCATATGTTGCCACTTCTCCAAGATGACACATGACAATAAGACTCCAATGATAACTGCCGAAACAAAAATATAGATCTCAATCGTTGGGAATAATAATTTAGTAAACTCAGAGTGATGTATATTTCATTCACTCACTTATAGTTTATAGGAATAAAAACATAATCTTTCTCGAAAAGGTTGACTTTTCTCGTCCATTTCTTCACGCGTTGATAAGCAACCCTGCCTTTAGAAGCATCAAGTGGATCTTTATCAGGATCCGCGAGCTTCCGGAAAAAGAAGCTATTGAAAAAGTGGAGCTTGCGGCTCTCGTCAGGCTTGATTTTGTTCTTCAAATACCTGTCGTAATTTAATATTTTATAACTAACAAGTAAATTAAAAGTATAACAAGTCAACTAAAAGTATAAAACACGCTAATATCAATAGCATCACCATAAATGAGAGGATAAAGTCATAAACATACTTGATATAAAAGTCAATGATGGTGTCGTTGACAAACGTGTCGGGTTGCAGTAGATCAAAGTCTCGTTTACTTATAGAAACAGGATCAGCATCCCCCTTTGGATACACAACCTCTTCAAAAGGCCGGTCAAAGCTGGAAGCATTCAGCGCAAAATAAAAAATAAATATAACTTTTATATCATAAAACAGATAAACAAGCAGAAATCAGCATATCATTATCAATAAGACTTTCAAGTTCTTTATTAACTAGTATTTTGACCCGCCGCGCGTTGTGACAGCGTCAAAACTTAAAGTAACTCAAACTTACACCTTTCAAATATTTGACCGGACCCAACTCGTTTTCAAACAAAATTTACGGCAAAACGTACACCAACTGAAAACGCACACGAAAATAAGCACGAAAACGTATTATATTTGACCTGACTCATTACCAAGAAAATGTACTTCGAAACATAAACCAACTTGGATTCATAACGAAACGTACTTAAAAATAAGCACGTAAGAAAATAGTGCTTTTTTACGTTAAAAAACGGTACCATGCGTCATGGCGGAGTCGAAATGTGAAGGAACTCGAATTTATACCACCTAGTGAAAACATATTATATTTGACCGACGCGTTTCCGAACAAAACGTAGACCAACCAAAATCGTACATAAAAATAAGCATGAAAACATTCTATATTTGACCCACGTACATAAAAATAAGCACGTAAAACTCGAGGGGGTCAAAATGACATTTTACAAAGTTTTTAGAAAGCTGAGGGGGTGTAAGTGGCAATGCTAAAAATTGAAGGCTTGAATACACAAAAAGAAAAAAAACATGGCATTGTTGTAAATATGGCAAAAAAAAAACAATAAAAGATAGAGGTTGTGTCTTAGGTACTATTCCTAAGACACCCTCTATTGTTATATTAATTTTAATTAATAATAATATTCCATTCGTTTACTTACACGGGAATATATTTTGAAGATGCGCCAGAGTGTCCGACCATGGTGTCTCTGCAAACCGACAATGAAGTTAGGTAACATTATAACAATGATACAAGTAATAATAGAACTTGTAGGAAAAACCGAAAAACTCACTCCGATTCAAGCATACTGGTCCATAAAGCTTTGTATGTGTTGTTCAAAGAAACAATTGCTTCAAGTCTCTCATACCAGCTAGAGTCAATAACTGCAAATTTCAACTCAGTGCCTGAACAATGTATAAATAGGCAGAACAAAGTTCAAATATAAGATCCTTAGTTACACCAAGCTTATTCATTCGCCAAATTAAGCACATTGGTCTATTAGATATACAAGTTTAACACGTAATACGTAAAGCACTAAAAGCTTTTCAACTATAACCTGAACTGCATTCAACAATTTCATCATGCTTTATATCTTTTGTAAGTACATTAATCTTCACCATGGCCATCTCAACCTACACACAATTAAAGAGTAATTTATCAGAAATGAATATATATTTTCCACAGAACATTTTACACACACACACACCCATATAGGGGAAGGTAACATACAATAGCCCCTTAACGTGCAACGGTACACGACGGTGCGAAGTGAATTACGCATGTTTATTTTTAAAATACGCACGTTATAATACATAATTACGCATGGGTTGGGTTAAACCCTAATCACGCATGTTATTTGCATAATTACGCACATTATTTTAGTGGTCGCGTACGGTCGCATGTTAAGAGCCTTTTGTATTTTAAACTTTCACTATATATATACATATATAGGCCGGTTAACGTACAAGAGCCCCTTAACGTGCAACTGTACTCGAGTAAATTACACATGTTCATTATTAAATTACACATGTTATAAATTTTAAACCCTAATTACGCATGAAGCAAAATCACGCATGGTATATGTTCGTTTTTACCTAATTACGCATGTTATTTCATAATTACGCACGTTAATTTGTTGGTCGCGTACCGTCGCATGTTAGCCTTTTGTATTTTAATTTGTTGGTCACACACACACACACATGCCCATTACTTTCAACCAGGTACAAATTCTCATTCTACTCTGTTTGTCTTTCTCTGTCTTCTATAAGCAAACTTTTGTTTCTCATTGAAAGGCCAGAAAAAGAATTAACGGATATATTGTAAAGATCAAAGATGTACTTACCCGTTCATACCAATGAGATGTGATATGAAGTATATCTTCAATACCCCACTTGCATTTAAGGGTTCTTTCGTCTCCGTCTACTTCTGAACCCTCCAATTCAATGAAACCGCTAGTAAAAGATATCAATGAATCCGTATAATAACTACCACGATATATCACATGATCAGGGTACAAGACAACTGTTGTCGTATCTTCACTGTCCTGTCAATTGTACAAAAAGTATTAGAGAATATCCACAGAAAAATAAGAAAAACTAATACCCGAACTGAAGGGTTGCGGAAGTGCGTACCATTTCCCAGTCGTCTATGCAGTTATCTGAAGATGGTCCAGCTGGCACAATTGAATGATAAATAACGTATCAGATGGCTAAAAGGAAATTTCAACATAGCAAAAAGCTATGCAATTAATGCGGTAAAAAAAAGGATATCGGTCAAGGACCGATATTTGAGATATAGGTAATCGCAGTGGGGTATCGGTAATTTTAATAACATGCAGAATTTATATATATAGCAATTTAACACTAACAATTCAGTATACTCTCCTACCATTTACAAATTAACCTTTTGCAACTTGCAAAACACAAACAAATGTGGCAAGTAAGAACTCACTAAGACTTGAAACACTAACATTTACCACTAACAATTCACAATTATGACTTAAACAGTAATAGCAGCAATAAGAAGAAAGACCGTAGAACTAAGAAAAAAGGTACTGATATCGGGAAAATTGGTGATATATCGATCAATATCGCCGATAATATCGCTACTGATGTTTGACACCAATATTTTACATGGGAACCGATCACCGATATTAACTGCATAGGCAAAAAGAACGGAAATGAAGATGTTTTTTCCAAAACATTTCTAAACTACTATATAGAAACTTACAAAATTTACACAAGATCAACCGTTCTCAGCATTCCACGAATCATGATGTAAAAACGTAAAATGCTGCTATTAGACAGAAATTTTCTACGATTGAACTTTTTAGTTCTAGAATATGAAGTTCTTGGAATTGGAAAAAACCATGTATGGTTATATACTTATATGCAATAAGAATATAATAATTCAGCAATTACCATCATCGTCTGCAACATCAGAAGAGGATGAAGATCTGTCACACATGCTTCCATTTGCATTTGTGCCCATTCCACATGCTTCATCCTGCAATCAGTTCGGCTTATGTGAGCTCCTCAAATGAATTTCGGACCGCGAACATAGATAATCAGAACATAGTCACATACGAGTTCATACTGACTAGGCAACAAATCTAGCACGGCTGACTTTAATCTGTTGTTGCTAGGTGAAGCTGACATGGCAGCCACATTGACTTCTAATTCGGATAAAGCTGTTCTGAGTTCTGTTACTTCTGGACTTGATAGAGGGCGTTGTTTAACAACTTTAAAAGCATGATTTGTATCATCCGTCATTCCAACAGAAGGATTTTCTACTAGGGTGGTAGCCATGTGCTTCATGTTGATGGTGTCAATATTTAGAGACGGAACATAGTTAATCTCCTCTGCTGATATACTTTTTCCAGAAGCGGCTGTAAAGAATAACGACAAACATAAGGGAGCTATCGATCCCAAAAATGCATCTTGTCATGTAAAAAAAACTATAGCAACACCATACTCAAATTTAAAGAGAATAAAATGCTTGTTTTTATGGTGTATTAAAAATATATTTACGCATGAAAAAGATATGCCCGTTTAAAATTCGTGGGAGGTAGTTGGTTTAAAACTCAACAAATGTTTTAAAGGATTGTACCATATGTTTTAGAAGTTGTAATTACTTAAACTCTTAAAGTTATGTAAATTACCTTTGTGTCCTCCTTCTATGTATTATAAAATATATAGTATATATAGTATGACGCCCCGCTTGTGGTATGTGCATATAATGTATATATGTGTGGGCCCTCGGGGGCAAAAGTGAAAGTGCACTAATTTTAACGTTATTGTACTACTTTAGTGAAAATAACGTTAAAAAGCCAGGGCCGGTTAATCATGCACCATGTGGTGGCGCTGATAGCCGAAAGACAAAGGGGTACATGCACTAATCGGCTTTTGTCCCAATTGCTGAGTTTTATGTGCCTTATGTCCAAGGCTGGACGCAAAACTACTATCGAGCCGGGGGTCTCACTGGAAGCAGCCTCTCTATTCCTACAGGGTATAGGTAAGGCTGTCTGCATCTTACCCTCCTCAGACCCTACCTTAGCTTTGCTATTGGTGGGATTTATTGAGTATGATGATGATAGTATATATAGTATAGCTACATAATAGGCATAGAAACTTAAAAAAATCAATACATACAATTCCACAAATTTAATAAAAAAAAAACCTAATAGAATTAGCAGTTTGAATCATCCCTTTAATAGGATCAGTGAAAGAGTGGCAGACTGCTGCTTATGGGTTCTTACGGGTAAACATATAAAGTCCGAAGACTAAAAACAAAAAATAAACTCCTGAATTCCAGGCTGGCACACGCCTTACAGGAGTGCGCCTCTGTTGCGCCTTTAGAAGAACCGTACGTCTACCACATTGTTTACTATTATTTTCAACTACTACAAAGTGGTATTCATGGTGTCAACTTTGCTTCCGAAACTATAAAAAGAGTGAGGCAGCCACTCATCTAGATCATTGTTCTTACCCCACAGCCCACACATCATTTCACTTCTACACCTAAGATAAAATAGTAAGTAGTATTGATATATGAGCATGAATTTTTCGCTGGTGGTAGACGGTAGTAGCTAAGATTGTTCAAATACCTCAAAGCTCTAAATTCCTTCAAAAATAGCTCGCTCGAAATCGAATTAGTTGTAAACGAGCCGGCTCGGCTCAAGAACAGCCCTAGACAGATAATCGTATAGATCATAATCTACCAAACCACATATCTACCACTGCTGCATCACCACAAAACCCTAACTATCTTCAACTAACAAATCACCAACATCATCATCATCATCAAAAAAAAAAAAATCAACAGAATTTGATCCTTCATTATATATCTTAAAACAACAACATTCAACAAACAAAACTACATACCACACACGTAACACATTAAACAACGGTCAACAAACTCAAAAATACAAAATTCACACACACACACACACACATATTAACCAACAGTCAACACAAAATTCACATCTTAGTGGCGAAACTTGAGAGTTCCGACCCGGGGGCTGAAGTCACCGGACCTAAAAATTTCTATAAAACCGAGGGGTCGAAAACGTATATACCAAAAAAATTCTATACGATACATACACAAATACCCTAAAAATCATATTCAAAAACAAAAATCACACTAAAAGTTAATAAAAATTCCACTTCTCATAACAACATTCAACTAACTAAACTACATATCACAAACACAAAATTCAAACCTATACATACACATAATAAATCATATAAATTAATATAAACTGTACCGGTTTCGAGAAACGTATACTTCTCAATCGCATTTCTAGGAGGATCATCCGGTTTAAAATCGAAAACATCGAGATTTTTGTTGCAAACGGTCTTCATCTTCCGTGAGTATATACGCATGTATACATACGCTAGGGTTTTCGAAGGAAAATGTGATATGATGAATTGACGGATGAGCTGTACAGTGAGCAATCGAAATTAGGGTTTTTTTATGTGAGAATCATGGTGATTAGTGCAGATGAAGATGATTGTGGTTGTGATGGATTGGAGAGTTTGAATTTCAGAAATTAAGGAAGAAGATCGGGAGAGTTTGTGAGGGTAAGAACTAAGAAGGGGGTTTACTCAAAAAATATATACAAGGTTTATAAAAAGAATTGTAACAATTAAAATCTTTATAAACGAATATCGATATCGCTTCTTATAACGCATATATTGATACCAATGTTGTACGGTCGATACGGCACCAACACTCAGAACCTAGGATGGCAAAAAAACACACTACATTTCTAATGCAACACATGACTGCGTGTTTATTCTTTAAAAAACCTAACGAACACAGGTTACAAAAGGAAAAAAATCAAATTCGTAAAAAATTAAATCGGTTAAAGCGTATGTTTTATATAGGTAGACAACTCACTAAATTTATTTTATATACAACGCGGATTGGAGATGAAAAAGATGAAGCGAAGGCTGATGGAGAAGTACTGTGTTTCGTTATATTTCATTTTTTATGAAGTGTTTTAAGACATTTTGGTGTAATTTCTTTCACATTGTGGTGTATTTAAATGTTTTCGTTTATTTAGTATGTTTTTAAACACAATAAAATGTTTGTTATAATTTGGGTTATGCGTTTATTAGGGATATTTGCTTTTAATACTATTTATACAAATCTGTAGATAGATTTATGTAAGTAGTCAAACCTAACATTTATAATGTGTCGTGTATATAGTAAATAGATATAACTTAATTTTTTAGTGATGGCATAAATAGTTGGTTAAACAATAATGAATTTCCAAAATAAATAAAAATCACATATAAATAAACCTAACCTACTTTAAATACCATTGGTGGAAAAAAATGTTTAAAGTTTTCTGAAGATAAAATATCTAAACGTAAACAATAATGTTTACAATTTGGATAGAGGCTCACGTATGTATGATACTACAACTGAAAGAAACTTCAAAACCTTGATGGATGTTAGCAATAAAGAAATTAACCTTTGAATTTCAAAGATTGAGAAATTGTTGAGACGTACATTTACATTTTGAACTTTGTCTTTCGATTGTTTTGTTGGTATAGTAATTTTCACCAATCATTTTAGTTTTTTCTCTTTTTTGTTTATTGACATCATTGTTTGACATTTTATCATTTACTTTAATATCTATTAATAAGTTTATTTTATAATACAAATTGTTTGTTTATGTTACAAATTTTTAAGTATTTATTTTATGGAGTATTATGCCAATAACATTGGTTAATACATGTTTTTTTTACAAATTTTATCAATTAAGTTAAATTTATATCAACTACAACTGTGAATTCAAAATATTATAAAACAATATAACGTTTGAAAACATTTTTTTAATTTTATTTAACGACATAATTAGATTAATATAAATTAATTATTATTGCCCGAGAAGTTCAAGTATTCTTTTATTTTACATTTGTTGTATATATAATTTAAATGGTCCGTGAAATTCACGAGGAATAACCTAGCAAGGTTTACAAAAGAATTCTAACAATCAAAACTGTATAAACCCCACCTTCCTCCAGTATCACTGGCAGTCCTTCGTGAGTGCGGCACGCACCTTTTTGTTTGTTTCGGAGCCGTTTTGGCGGATATCGCTATTGGTTCTCATAACACATATGTTGATATCAATGTTGTATGGTCGATACGACACCAGCACTCAGAACCTACGATGCCAAAAAAAACCACTTCATTTCTAACGCAACACACAACTGCGTGTTTATTCTTTAAAAAAACTAACAAACACAGGTTATAAAAGAAAAAATCAAATTTGTCAAAAAATTAAATCGGTTAAAAACGTATGTTTTATATAGTATAGGGGCTGTAAATAAAAATTTAACTAGAAATATTAAAACCATTGTTCATTTCATTTGCTTATATATTACGAGTTTTTATGACTCGTGCGTTGCGATGGAACCGTCAAACCGAACCGATAATATATGTAAAAACGTTAAACCAAGCTTTTTTATGTAAAGAACTATACTCACATTCAACATGACTTTTTTCAAGTAGTTCAATATAATTGTTGACAACATCTTGTTTGTTCAAAAACACATTTTTTAGTTCTGATGTGTTAAATGTTAAAAGCCTAAACATTACTCAAATGTTCCTGATACCTCACAACCTTACTTTCAATAATATGACAATTACCGCACAAAGATTTAGTAGAAGGTTCATAAGATACCTTAGATGTCTGTAATTATGCCATTAAAGCAAAGCAAACTGATGAAAGATGTTTTTGAAACATCATTCACCAAGATTGATCTTTGATTCTGAACCACAAAAACAACCGTAAAAGGAGTTGTATCCCCAATATGAAAACTCCAATCATAACCTCCATCACTTCGACTGACTAAGGTAGGTGAAGTTGGAGTTGATGAAGAATTCTGATTCCTCGGAGTTGAAGAAGTTGATTGTTGAATCCTTTGACTTTAAAAGTTAGATCATGCATTATTACATGGCTGGCTTAGTTTTGTACACTCCTTTGCAAAATGATCCTATGTCTACCAATTGTAACATTTCACTTGCTTTTGTCATACCCAAGATGAGTAGTCGATCCCTACTCAAAGATGTTCTCCTTTTCTTATTCATAAACCTTCTTGCCCTTTGAACAGTCATTGTCGTTCCATTTGATGTCCATTTCCTTCAACTCATCAAGATCTACATGATCATAACCCTCTGTTGTTGGAGTCATATCACCAACCTTACCAGCTACTAACCATTCATACGATTGTACAAAATCAGAAAATAAAGCTACATACTTTTCAACAACTTTAACACTAACATTATTGACATATGCATTTGAATTTGAAGATCTTGGAGCAATAAACATACTTTGACATCCATCACCACCCGTAATGCTTTGAAAATTTTCACTTTCGATCTTAATTGAACTTGAAGTTTGGTCTCCAAAACATAACATAATTGATGAACCAACAGACAATGAAGGTACATTTCAAAATACGTGCCCGGATCTTGTTACAAGATCAATTAATAGCATGTAATCATATACATCACAAGTTCATGATACCTGACAATCATAAATTACACAAACATAAGTTTTTTCATTCAAAACAAACTAATCAACTAAGATTCATTACACCTAACCGACTATAAAGCAGTTAGCTAACCATAGCAAATATTCACATTACAAAACTCGTTAAAAAATAATCAAAGGTTGTAAAAAAGAAGTTAAAAGAGCTATCTCACTAGTTTGCAAAGCTTCCTCAGCAACCCGCTCTTCAGATCTTTTTCAATCTCTTTGTATTTTGGCCTTGTATTGTGTTAGAATAGGTTGAAACAACTTCTAAAACGTCCTCCATGTCACCCATGATCTCCCTTGTGGTCTTTTTTTGACTTTGCGTCCGTCACAATCTATGATACTCAAATTTAGGGTTTTCATGATCGGGGTACGATTCGTACCCAACAATAATGGGGCGGAATTTAGGGTTTTGACTTGTTCCTTGTTGATAACTAGTATGATTCATACCATGGTCCTGGGTATGGGTCGTACGCATCTCAACTTTCTCAAAATTCTCCATCTTTCTCCATTTCAGCCTTCATCTTCATCAAAACCTGCAAATCAACATAAATATTAAACATTAACACATTTTAGCAGGAATTATGCACAAAGTGTCACACCCCAACCGATGGCGGAATCATCGGGGCGCGGCACTAGGCGAACCAGATTGCTCGAGAGAATCCATAACGACTAAATTAAACGACAATAATTAAAACGTCAAATTCCCATACAATTAACATATCATCATTCATAATCATTACAAATTCAACATATTCCCAAATAATTCAAAATTCACCAACAAATTTATTACAAGTTTCTAAAACATAAACCTAAATCCGATTCGTAGCGATAACGTCCTCAACCTGTTACATACGTTAAAATACAAGTCAATACAATTAAGTAAAGGTGAGCATACAGGTTTACTAGCATAGTAATAGCGATAAAAGCGATTACGCATAACTAACATGTTTACGTAGAGAAAGTGAATCTAAGTAAGCTAACAATAATAATACAAGCTAACCAACACGACTGCGATGTGAGTATGCGCGATATGGGTTCACAATAGCGAACACGTACGTAAGTAAATTGCGAGCCTTAACAACCCCCGAACCAATCGGGTGCTGAGTCCAAACTATAGTACTATCATTTCTAAGGATGGTCTACAAGTCCTCATTGTTCACACATAGCAAACAAACATTCGGCAATTCACGTATAACATGCGAGAGCGGCTAGCGTTAAAATAGTTTAGCGTTATGTGTAGCGTGTTTTGATATAGAGACATATGTAACACCCAAAAGTGCGATAAAGAGAAAAATGGTTCAAATATATTCACTGTTGGTGCGTTAAGAGGGAGAGACGGGATCTGATGTTGATTGAGGGAGCGCCAGATCAGCCTGTAAGCGAACAGAAGTGCATCAGTCTTCCGAATTGCTGAAACGGTCGAATCGTGAAGGAGCAGAGGACAAGTTCGGGTGAAGTTGTACCAAATCTCTTGGATTTGGTACAAGTTCGGGCGAACTTGGCTGAATTCTTATTGGAAGTACAAGTTCGGGCGAACTTGTCTGGTTTCCTGAGAAACGGGACAAGTTCGGGCGGACTTGCCTTGTTTTGTTGAAGTTGATACAAGTTCGGGCGAACTTGGTTGATTTTCTTGGAAATTTGACAAGTTCGGCCGAAGTTGGTCACCAATCTGGTGACAACGTCGAGCGAACTTGCTCATTTTGGAGCGAACTTGACTGAAATGGTCACCAAATCGAGCGTTTTCGCGTCGTTTGCTGAGGAAATCGAGTGTCCATCCCTCCAACCATAAGCTACTAAGCAAAACATAGGCTGGAGAGGTCTTTTGGAGCGAGTTTAGACATTTTACAGAAACTCGGCCTAATCTGGGCGAACTTGATGGTTCGTACGGGTTAGTCCAGTTTGTGCAAAGTGACGATTTCATTGTGCTTCCGGATCTGAAGTCTTGCTTGAAAACGCCTCGTTCCACTTTATAGTGAACAAAACATACGTTATTAGTCTGTATTTTGTGTAAGAATCAATGTACTAAACAGTTTTTCTTAGATCTAACACTTGGTGAGTTGAAATCATCAAGATTTCTTGCTTGGGAAGCCAAAGCTAAGCCCAAATACACTCGTTCAGTGTAGATCTAAGTGAAAAGAAGAAGTTTTGTAGAAAAAGTTGAAGATTTTCGTTAACAGAAGAGTTTTGATGAAAACGAAGGTAATCCTTGTGCAAAATCATAGTAAAACGTTGTTGTTTGCATAAAAACGGGTTGATTCTTACTTGGAAATCAAAGGTTTCCGGTTTTGGGAGCTTTCGGGAGAACTTGTAGCAAGGAGAGCACGGATGGAGGTGCTGGGTATTTATAGGTGGAGGAGAAATGGGCTGGTGGAGACCAAGTTCGGCCGAACTTGGCAAAAGTTCAAGCGAACTTGGCCTGATGGTTGAGTTTTGTTCGTTATTTTGCGCTAGGTGTTCGTTTGGCGATTCGGTTTGTATTAGATAGTTATGTTAAGCGTTTTAGCGAGGTGTTAAGCGTTTTAAATGATAAAGTAATGCGATTAAGCGATTCTCGCGAATGAGAGCATTGCGATAGCGAGTACAACCATAAATCATAAAGCACACATAACACCTAAGTAACATAATGTAACATAATTAGTCGTGATTCGAGTTTGCATTGAGAGTTGCGAGTAGTAAGCGATTTAAATGCGATAACTAAGTGATGTAATACGCGCTTCAAAATAATTGTAAACCGTTAATATCAATCTCAGAGTACAAATGGGTTTAGAAAAACAAAATACAACGAAATTAACAAAAATAACCAAATTAACAGAATTTGGATAACAATCCGAAAGATCGGGTTGTTACAGTCTCCCCTACTTTAGGGAATTTCATCCCGAAATTCAGGTGGAGGCAGTAATAAAGAGATGTGGTACCGTTTGCTTTGCCGGGGTGGTACCGTATCTCACAATCATAGTCGTTGAGAAGTTCAACCCATCTTCGTTGGCGCATGTTTAGTTCTTTCTGGTTGAAGATATGTTGTAAGCTCTTGTGGTCGGTGAAGACCGTACACTTTGTTCCATAAAGGTAGTGTCGCCATATTTTTAACGCAAAAATGACTGCACCGAGTTCGAGATCGTGGGTTGTGTAGTTCTTCTCGTGGATTTTGAGTTGTCGAGACGCATACGCGATAACCTTATCTCGTTGCATGAGAACACAACCGAGACCTAGGTTAGAGGCATCGCAATAAACGACGAAATCGTCGTCTCTATCGGGAAGTGCGAGGACATGAGCGTCGCAAAGCATACGCTTGAGAGTTTGAAAGGCTTCCTCTTGTTCGGAACCCCATACAAAAGGTTTATCCTTATGAGTAAAAGATGTAAGAGGAACGACGATTTTTGAAAAGTCGTCGATGAATTGGCGGTAGTAACCTGCCAATCCGAGAAATAAATGGATTTCGGACGGATTCTTCAGAGTATTCCAACTCTTTACAGCTTTGATTTTGGCGGGATTGACGTGGATTCCTTGGTCGTTGACGACGTGACCGAGAAATTGAACTTTATTAAGCCAAAATTCACACTTGGAGAATTTGGCGTAGAGATGGTTTCCTTGGAGAAGTTCGAGAACTAAACGGAGATGTCGCGCGTGTTTGGCTCTCGACTTCGAGTAAATAAGGATATCATCGATAAAAACAATGACGAAATGATCCAAAAAGGCTTTGCACACACGGTTCATCAAATCCATGAAGATCGCAGGTGCGTTTGTAAGTCCAAAAGGCATGACCACAAATTCAAAATGGCCATAACGAGTAAGAAAGGCGGTTTTCGAAACGTCCTGCTCATGTACACGTAACTGGTGATTTCCGGAACGTAGATCAATCTTCAAAAAACAAGTGGCACCTTGGAGTTGATCAAATAAATCGTCGATTCGAGGAAGAGGGTAGCGGTTCTTTTTCGGGAGTTTATTAAGTTCATGATACTCGATGCACATTCGGAACGTCGCATCTTTCTTTTTCACAAAAAGAACGGGGGCGCCCCATGGTGAAGTGCTCGGGCGTATAAAGCCTTATCAAGAAGTTCTTGAAGTTGGCTAGATAACTCGCGCATTTCTAATGGTGCAAGGCGATAGGGAGCTTTAGCGACAGGTGTAGCACCGGGATTAGATCAATACGGAATTCGACATCACGAGTAGGGGTAAACCAGGTAAATCGTCGGGAAAAACGTTAGGGAATTCACAAACGACGGGTACGTCTTTCAAGGTTTTCTTTTCCTTCTCCGGGTTCACGATGTGGGCTAGGAAAGCGATGTACTGCTTACGGAAGCACTTGTTCGCTTGGGTACATGACAGAAGCATCAACTTCTTTGAGGGTGTTTCGCCATAAACATGTAGCTGATCACCGTTAGGAAGAGGGAAGCAGATCATTTTATCGAAACAAACGACTTCAGCATGATTTTCGCGAAGAAAATCCATGCCTACTATGATATAAAAACTACCTAATTGCATAGGTATGAGGTCGATCGAGAAGCTGTGATTGTTGAGTTCGAGAGTAAAATCACGTAGAACGGAGTTAACGGTAACGGTTCTTCCGGTGGCGATTTCAACGTCGAAGGTATTTGGGAGGTTAAAGCATTTACATTTTAGAAGCTTTTTGAATTCTAACGATACAAAACAGTTATCGGCGCCAATATCAAATAAACAAGAAGCATAAATACCATTAATGAGGAACGTACCATTGACAACATTGTTGTCGTTCTGAGCCTGGCGGTTATTGATGTTGAAAGCCCTTCCACGCACAGCTTGTGGTTGTTGCTGTTGCTGCGGCTGTGATGGATGTTGCTGAGGCTACTGCTGCTACGGTTCTTGTTTCACGGTACGGTTTGGGCAAACATTGCTGAAATGATTCGGGTCACCACATGTGTAGCAAGCACGTGCCTGAATTGCTGGTGCCGGTGGTGCTTGGTTAACGGGAGCAGCATTGAGAGGAGCTGGCGGAGCTACGAGAGCGGGAGGAGCTTGCTGATGTGGACCAGTACGATAATGCGCCGTGAAATGACCATAAATGTGGCAGTTGGCGCAAAAGCGGCAGTTTCCTCCAACCGCGTGATGGTATGTGCACTTAGAGCACAGAGGGTGAGGTCCAGTGTACGCACGCTTAGCAGCGGGTGCGTTGGGAGTAGCAGCTTGGTGAGATTGGGAATTCGGCGCTGGAACCATTGTGCAGTTCTTGTTGTTTCCCTTACGCTTGCGATTCTGGTTGTTTGACTTGGGGGCTTGAGGTGGTGCGATGTCAGCGCTTGGCTCGGTAGTAGCTTGGCTGAGATTCTTGGTTGAGGTTTTGAAATATCCAGCTTGGACTCGTTTGTCGTTAATTTCTACGGCTATCTGGTAAGTCTCCTCGATGGTAGTGGGTCGAGCTGCTTGAACAATGTCTGCTACGCAATCCGGTAAGGCACGGAGATACTTCTTGATTGCCTTTTCGGTAGTATCCACCTGACCTGGGCAGATAAGGCTGTGCTGTTTGAAGCGAGCGGTGAGACCAGCATTATCACCACCATTTTGGTTGATAACCCATTTTCCAACTTCTGGATTTCGTGAGGTGGGCAGAACTCCTTGATCATGAGCTCCTTAAGTTCTTCCCATGCGAGAGAGTAAGCTTCGACGTTACCGCGCCTGTTGCGCTCGGTGGTCCACCAGCCAAGTACCCTTGACTGAAAGACTCCAATGGCGTTAACAGTGCGGAGATTTTCAGGGCATCCGCTTTGTCTGAAAGTGACTTCAATCGAGTCGAACCAATGAAACAACTTGGTTGATCCGTTTTCGCCGGTGAATGTTACAGGACCGCAGGCTTTAAACTGCTTGAAGCTTAAGCGAGATTTCAGAGCATCACTTTGGAATCTACTGATGAGTTGCTGCTGACCGCGTGAATCTCGCTGACAATTTGCGGGATCACCTTAGCTATTTCCTTGGCTACAAGGGAGGCGATACGTTTGTTGGGCTGTTGCGTTGAGCGGTGCGACGTGTGTGAGATCCCATGGATGCCATTGCGATGGAGAGGTTCTGTAAGAATGACACATAGGGGAATTTTAGATGAGATTGATTATAATGGGTTTTATCCGAGTACTTATTATTATTATTGTTATTCACATAAGGCACAAAACACGTAAACACGTATCCACGTAAGCACATAAGCATGTAAGCACGTAATCACGTAGGCACATAAGCATTTAGGCACATATTTTGCACGTATTCATCTTCACTAGATCTTGCGTAGCGCGCTATGAGATGCGAGTAGTAATAACGTAATAAGCGAGTAATACCGCGTATGAGGACATTCGCGTAAGAGAGTTGAGCGTTTTAGTTTGATTTGTGATTAATTAGCGTTTTAGATTGCGAGAGCTGTGCGTATTTTCGTAAAGCGAAAAGCGATAAAACGAGAAATCGATAAAGCGTAAAATCCACAAAATTTAAACACATAAATAATAAATAAACCCGATGATGCGTAAAATCGGCGATTGCAAGCTTAAATCAATTTGGAGCGTCCTGGGTTTTGAGACAGCGACTACCCAAAGTGATTCGAAAATTCTCTGAGTTTGGGCACACGATTTGGCCTAATAAACAAATGCTCTCGCCGTACAATGGTTAACGACATTTATCTTTCCAGTTACGTCGTGCCCCGAGTCATCGAAATAGTCGAGACTTTGGTGAGATTGAAATCGAGGAGTGGAAGAAAAAATCTGCGTAAAAAAGCACCAATACGGATTCATCATTAAATGGATCTGCTCGTCGAACGAAAAATAAAGAGCTTCGAGCCGCGGGGGGACGAAGCTGGCCCATCGAATGTACCCAAATGGTCCCTGTAAGTTCTAAGATTAGTAAAATACCAATTAGATCCTTAACTTTATTACCTTTATATTACATCCCCATTAAATTAACTAGGTTAGTTTAAATCTAATGGGACCACTTAAAGTATTATATATACTAGTGGAGAACACGTGCGTTGCGGCGGAGTGAACATACGAATCACACGATTTTATTTACCATTTTTTTAACACAATCGTTTTGGACCCTATTTATGGAAAAAAGAAAAATTGTAATGATAAAGGTATAAAAATATTATTTAATTGAAAAGAGGAGAAAAAATGTAGTTGTCTTTAGTGTAATTATAGGATGGGTCCCTTTTGGGACCATTCACCCTTTTCCAAGCATAGGTAGAAGCCCTCTTTCTCATACACAACGACGGTTCCAAGCAAGATGAATAGTTTATATTAGTTATTAAGATGCGGGTCTCCACCCTAACTTAACAACTTCGTTCCATGTTTGTGGTTTTCACCGAACGTGTCGGGAGTTCCATGGAGATAGAGGTGGAGATCTTCGTCAAGATGTGGATATCACTCCTTACTTAACGAAAGAATCTCGTGCAGTAAATAGTACGTGGGGTGAGTGATCTTATCGGGAGTTCTTGGTTTTCACACCTAATCCCGACATAATCACTCGTTTGTGTTACACGAGCGTTTTCATGCGTGTAGATTGTGTTAGCCTTAGGAAAGGCATGTAGGCATTTATGGCAAGTAGTTTAAGCATTTAAGTCGAAGATCGATCAAATCGGGTACTTAAACTATAGACTAGGTCAAACATGGCAATTCTACCTAATTTCCTATAGTTATGGCTCTTATACCAATCTGTCACACCCCAACCGATGGCGGAATCATCGGGGCGTGGCACTAGGCGAACCAGATAGTTCGTACGGGTTAGTCCATTTTGTGCAAAGTGACGATTTCGTCCTTGTGCTTCCGGATCTGAGGTCTTGCTTGACAACGCCTCGTTCCACTTCATAGTGAATGAAACATACGTTATTAGTCCGTATTTTGTGTAAAAATTGATGTACTAAATAGTTTTTCTGTCACACCCCGACCCGCAGCGGAATAAGAGTCGGGGCATAATTGGGTTATCACCAAAGCTCATGATGTTTACTAAAATGTTTCATATTTATTAAATTCAAATTACAACTCAAATATCCAAATCAAAATCCATACAATTACAATGAAACGAAACTATGTAAACAATCCAACGCTTAAACTGATTTATTCTTCTAGGCCTTCCTATGTGTTTCTTGCCTCAACTGGATCACCTGTATCATGTGTAAAACGGGGGATATTTTGGGTCAACAAAAGTTGGCGAGTGAACCTTGATAAAACATTGTTATTAATTTCTTGTTTTATTTAATATTGAAAATTTGTGCAATAATCACATGTGAGCAAACATATATATATAACAAAAACAAAAACCACATTGGATGAGTAAATGACATGAATGATGATGTATATGAGATCAAGGCTCAATCAAACGTAGCCGATCGAGTGACATGAATGATGATGTATGTGAGATCAAGGCTCAATCAAACGGAGCCGATCGAATGAGGCACCTGATACTCAACCCGTATCCCACGGGGAGCTGATGGGCCTAATGAAATGCATGCACTGAAAATGATAACTTCAATCTAAACATAATTCACACAACAACTGATACATATTTGATACACATTTGATCACGGATATGATGGATGCACAAGTGTTTAAATATAATAAGGGATAAACGACACATGATACACCCCAAAATGTGATTAAAACGGGGAATTGGTAGAGATTCACTCACACTGGATGCGTTCTTTGATGACGTTGGATGCGCACGAATTTTAGGATTTGATCGACGAGGAAAACTAACATAAAATAATAACGAAATGATTCGGTAAATTAGTACTTTTAATTTATACTCTTAATGTGATTTTTAGATTTATTTTTGTGAGTTTAAGGAGGTTTTCTAACTTTAAAATCTTATTTTTAAGTATTTTAAATGATTTTCTGATTAAATAAATTAATAAAAATAAATAATTTTTTTTTTACTTTTTGACCGTTGACCGTTGACCGGTCGGGTTGTGTTTAATTATGCGTTGAGTGAGGTTCGAACTCGGGACCTCTCGTATACGTGCACGCAGCTCTACCAACTGAGCTACGTGTCTAACCTGAAATATTCTCTGTTTTAATTATATTTATATACTAATTAACTTTTAACTTATTTAGGTTTTTATTAAAAACGATTTATATGGCCGAACCGGTTGCAGGTACCCGGAGTCGAACTCGGGTCCTTCGGTTCGAGTGCGCACAGCCCAACCAGTTGGGCTGTGTGTCATATCTGTTTAACTTATGGATTAAATTATTCTTATTAACATTCGGTGACCTGATCCGATTCAGTTGTAAAAATGTTGGTTTTAATTCTGAAATTCGGTAACGTGTGCGATTCGAACCCGGGACATGTGCATTGTTTGTGAACACAGTCGACCGCTGGACTGTGTGTCTAACCCGTTCGAATATCCGTTTTTAATTATACTTATACACATATTCAACTTCGTCTTCTTTGTTTACAAAGACACAGAACAGTGATGTCCGACTGTTCTTGTTTGAATCGGTAATCGAACTTATAATTGATTGGAATGAAATGGATAAAGAGGATTATGGAGTAAAATGTACCGAACAGAATGTGTTTCTCAGATTTCCGGCAAGAGTCATCGGCTCTGATTGGTGACTTCCGTCTGAGTGAATCGATTAACAGTTTTGATCAATTTGTGCAATTAAGTTACTAAACAAGGGATATCAGGAGGGTTTAGATGATTGTACCGATTGACAGGGAGACTTCGGAATCTCAGTGATTTTCCGGTGAGTGCAGGAATTCCCGGCAACGTTGTCTAAGACAGATTCTGGTTGAACGATTTATGTTAATACTTGCCTAATAATGGATTGCAAACAAAAGAGTCGAGAGTTTTACCGATTTGAAGTAAGTCATGGTTTTCCGGTGAAAGTCCGGCGAATACAGAATATCTCCGGCGACGAGCTAAAGCTTCGAAAAAGTGAGCGGTTCTGAGCGAAAGGATTTCCGGAAGATTGAGTGGGTATTTATAGGGAAGATCTGAGTGAATTGGGTCCGATTTTGGGTCTTGATTCGCGGTCCGGTTACGACTAAAATCGAGGGTCAGACATCGGTTATAACCGATGTCGAGGTCGATTAGCATGTTTAGTCAAAAGGAAAGTGGCAGAGTCGCGGATTGCCGGATTTTCCGGTGACTACGAGTTCTGAGCGCGATGATTTCCGGTTTTGAATTCGAGTTTTATTTTAAGTATTATTTGTTTCAGTATATTCACAAATAAGGCATGTGGCGGAGCGTGTGTTGTGTGTTTTGAGTTTGTGGGCGACCCGGGTTCGAAACCCGGCGACCCCATTTTATTTTTTTCTCACTATTTAAGATTATTTATAAATTATGGTTTTTAATGTCACACCCCGACCCGCAGCGGAAATAAGAGTCGGGGCATAATTGGGTTATCACCAAATCACATGACATTTACTATTATGTTTCATATTAAATAAAGTCAAAATTACATTTTCAAATATTCAAACATGTTCATTCAATACAAAGGAAATAAATCAAACATAACAATCCCAATGCTAAATTGTTTTATTCTTCTAATCCAGGTCCTATGTGTTCCTAGCTGCTGCTGGTTCACCTGTATCATGTGTAAAATGGGAGTTTTTTTGGGTCAACATAAGTTGGCGAGTGAACCTTATTAGATAAACATTTGATAATGATTTTATGGTTAGTTTATCAAAGAATATTGTGCATAATCATAGATGAGCAAATGTAAATAATCAAGTAATGGCAAATAGCAGTCTCAACTACAACATACAATAACGCACGGCAGCATACATGAACATACCAACATCATACTGTAAATAACATAAATGAAAACTGTGCGATCAAGGCTCAATCAAACGGAGCCGATCGTATTGCATGTACTGAAAATGTAAAATGAATGTGCGATCAAGGCTCAATCAAACGGAGCCGATCGTATGTGGGCACGCCAGGTTCAACCGCATAATAAAATGGGGAACATGCTCAACGCTCATAAATGGGGAGCGGCGGCCTATGAAATTGCATGTACTGAATAATAAATTGCATCCAATAATAACTACTTACAGCATCAAACAGAATACACATGTTCATGATATGATGTATGCACAATGGTTTAGTTATAATATGTATATAAACAAAGACACATGATACACCCCAAAACGTGATTAAAACGGGGAATTTGTAAGATTCACTCACATTGGGTGCGTTGGATTGGAGATGGTGAGATGCGCACGATTTAGATGAGCGGATCAACGAGGAATACTAACCTAAATGATAATGGAAAAATATATTAAATGGATGGATTTTATTTAGGATTTTAATGAAATTTTTAGATATATTTTTGTGAGTTTATAGCTATTTTCTATCTTTAAAAATGTTATTTTTAAGTATTTTTAATTGATTTTTAAATTAAATTAAATAAATATAAATATAAAAAAATATTATTTTTTTAGCATTGACCGTTGACCGTTGACCGGTTCGGTCAGCGAATAATTCTGCGTCGGGTGAGATTCGAACCGGCGACCTCCCGTTCGCGTGCACGCGGCTCTACCAACTGAGCTACGTGTCTAACCCGAAATAATCTAGTTTTTAATTATATTTATACACTTATTCGATTTAACTGAATTTCCTTTATTTGCAAAAACATTTTAATTCAATCGGACCGGTGCTCGTGACGAGTTTCGAACGCGCGACGCGTAGTTCAAGTTGCACACAGTCCACCGCTGGACTGTGTGTCTAACCTGGTTAATATCTCGGTTTTTATTATACTTAACAACTAACTGGGTTATCCCGGTTTAGTTTTAACAAAAAGGCGCGTTATAATACAAGGTGTGCGTATTGCAGGAATCGAACTCGGGACGTGTGTGTGAAATTTGCACACAATCCACCGCTGGACTGTGTGTCTAACCAGTTTAAAATACCGTTTTTAATTAATCTTATGTTATGTTGTGTCTTCATCTTCTTCGTCGATTTACACAGACAACATATTCCGACTTGTTTATGACTTTCAGACATTATCAGTAATTTAAAAGTAGAGAATGGAGAGAGTTTAAGGAAGAGGATATACCGATTGATGTTGTTCACAGAATTCCGGCGGAGGTTCGTCGGTACTGAAAGTGAACTCCGGCTGTTGAAACCAATTAACAGCGTTGAACGATTATTTATGAAGTTGAGTCACTTAAACAAGGTTTAAAAGAAGTTTAGGATATCATACCAGTTCACAGTGTGATTCCGGCAGTTTCAGAAGTTTTCCGGCGAAGATAAGATTCTCGATAAACGTTGACTAGGATCGATTCTGATGGTGGAGTTGTGTTAGAGACTGATTAATCACATGATTTAAACAGAAAGAGTCGGAGGAAATACCGTGAGGATGTGAGTCCCGGTTTTCCGGTGACTTGCAGAAATTTTCCGGCGAACTGATTCAGATGATCTGGTGGTCCAAAAATGCGACGAAATTGAAATTGAGTATTGATATGATAGCTCTGAATCGCGAGAATGATCTGAAGCTTGAGTTATTCAGGACTTTGATGAACTTTCGGTTTCAAAAACCGAAAATGATGAAACTTTAAGTTCAATCAATTCTAGAAACCGTCATACATCGGTTATAAGCTGATCATGAGAATTAAACAACGATTTGACGATTGGTTTGCCGATTACCGTTTCTCAGATGGCACCATCGGTTAAACGGATTTTGTGTATAAATTTCATTTGTGTTCTTAGAGTTAACAGAAAACACATTGTGGCGGAGTGGTCTGGGAAGTGAGTGTTAAGTTGTTTGAAGTATTCCTTGGCTGACCCGGGTTCGAGTCCCGGCAGCTTCAAATATTTTTTATTTATTTTATTTTAACTTTTTATCAAATATAATTTTTATAGTTTAGTTTGTTTATTATTTATGTATCGTTTTAACTCAAAATTAATCATAAATATTTAATGCAACTTTTATAACTTGGTACTTGATTACAAAACGGAGCGGGTTTTGGAGACCCGATTTTTACAAATGTTACAGTATCCCCTACTTTTAGGAATTTCGTCCCGAAATTTAAGTAGTTGAAGTAGTAGGAAAAAGATGCGGGTATTTTTCACGCATTGAGTCCTCACGTTCCCAAGTAAACTCAGGTCCCCGTTTCGACTCCCAGCGTACCCTAACAATTGGAATGCGACTTCGACGAAGACGCTTCTCCCGTAGTCCATGATCTCCACCGGTCTTTCAATAAAATGCATGGATTCATCAATCTGAATATCTTCCAGCGGAATATGGAGATTCTCATCAGCGAGGCACTTCTTCTAGTTCGACACGTGGAATGTGGGATGAATCCTGTTGAGTTCTTCTGGTAGGTTAAGCTTGTATGCTACAGGACCTACTCTTTCGAGTATCTTGAAAGGTCCTACGTAACGTGGTGCTAGCTTCCCCTTTTGACCAAAATGAACTACTCCCTTCCACGGTGATACTTTTAAAAGGACATGATCACCAATGTTAAACTCTAAGGGCTTCCGTCGTTTATCTGCATAACTCTTTTGACGACTTTGAGCCGCTAGAAGATTGTTTCGAATTTGATGGATCTTATCTGTGGTTTCTTGGATCAATTCTGGACCAGTAATTTATGCTTCCCCAATTTCGTGCCAACATACAGGAGATCGGCACTTACGACCATATAAGGCTTCAAAAGGTGCCATGCCGATGCTCGAATGATAGCTGTTGTTGTACGAAAATTCAACTAATGGTAGGTGGGCGTCCCAATTTCCCTTGAAGTCTATGACACATGCTCTAAGCATATCCTCAAGAGTTTGAATGGTGCGCTCAGACTGTCCAACAGTTTGAGGATGATAGGCGGTACTGAGATCTAATCGTGTGCCCATAGCGGATTGTACTGCTTGCCATGTTCGTGAGGTGAAACGACCATCACGATCAGAAATAATACTTAATGGTACCCCATGTCGGCTTACGATTTCGTTGATATAAATACGAGCAAGCTTTTCGTTCTTGAAATCTTCTCGAATAGGAATAAAGTGAGCTGATTTTGTAAGTCGGTCTATAATCACCCATATAGTGTCATACCCACCAGAAGTGCGAGGTAACCTGGTAATGAAATCCATGGTTATATTTTCCCACTTCCATACAGGTATTTCCGGTTGGACTAGAAGTCCTGAGGGTCTTTGGTGTTCAGCCTTCACCTTGGAACATGTGAGACACTTGGAAACAAAAACGGCAATATCCTTCTTCATTCCAGGCCACCAATAGGTGTATCGTAGGTCTTGATACATCTTATCGGCTCCGGGGTGTATAGAATATCGCGTTTTGTGAGCTTCATTCATAAGAGTTTCACGAAGATTGTTGTGGTTAGGAATCCAGATACGATCTAGGTAATACAGGATACCGTCTGATTTAGTTTCAAGTTTTAGCTCGGCTCCACAGGATATCTCTTTTCGTACGTTTTCTTCTGTTATTGAAACGTGTTGAGCTTCACGAATTTGATCTTTAATGTCGGTTATAATTTGCGAACATAGAAGATTAATGGAGTTCGCATAACCCTTTCGACTAAGTGCATCAGCCACTACATTTGCTTTACCAGGGTGGTATCTAATTTCACAATCGTAATCATTCAGGAGTTCGACCCATCTTCGTTGCCTCATATTTAACTCTTTTTGATCGAAGATATGTTGAAGACTCTTGTGGTCAGTGTATATTTCACACTTAGTACCATAGAGATAATGTCTCCATATCTTAAGAGCGAATACAACGGCTCCAAGTTCTAGGTCATGAGTGGTGTAGTTCTTTTCATGTGTCTTGAGTTGTCTCGAGGCATAAGCTATGACTTTTCCTCTTTGCATGAGAACGCAGCCTAATCCTTGCCCTGACGCGTCGCAATAGACTACAAAATCATCACAACCTTCAGGAAGAGTGAGGATTGGTGCATCACAAAGTTTTTGTTTAAGAGTTTGAAAAGCTTCTTCTTGCTCGGGTCCCCATACGAAAGGTTTTCCCTTATGGGTTAAAGCCGTGAGTGGCACAGCAATGCGAGAGAAGTTTGAAATGAACCGACGATAATAGCCAGCTAATCCAAGAAAAGATCTTACTTCAGTTGGTGTACGTGGAGCTTGCCATTCTTGAACTGCTTTGATCTTTGAAGGGTCAACATGTATTCCTTTGTCATTGACTACATGCCCGAGGAATTGCACCTCTTTCAACCAGAATTCACATTTAGAGAACTTGGCATAAAGCTTTTCCTTTTCTAGAAGTGCAAGAACGAGTCGAAGATGACGCTCATGATCAGCTTTAGATTTTGAATAAATAAGAATATCGTCGATGAAAACTATAACAAATCGATCAAGGTAAGGTTTGCAGACTCTGTTCATCAGGTCCATGAAAACAGCTGGTGAGTTGGTTAATCCAAACGGCATAACCATGAATTCATAGTGGCCATAACGAGTTCGAAAAGCAGTCTTAGGGACGTCTTCTTCATGCACTCTAAGCTGATGATAGCCAGATCGAAGATCAATTTTCGAAAAGCAGCTGGCACCTTGTAGTTGGTCAAGAAGATCATCAATGCGAGGTAAGGGATAGCGATTTTTGATGGTTAACTTGTTGAGCTCTCTGTAGTCGATGCACATACGAAAAGATCCATCTTTCTTCTTTACAAAAAGAACAGGTGCACCCCAAGGCGACGAGCTAGGACGTATGAATCCCTTGTCAGTCAACTCTTGCAATTGACTGGCTAACTCTTGCATTTCAGAGGGGGCTAAACTATATGGAGACTTTGCAACTGGTGTAGCCCCAGGTATAAGATCAATACGGAATTCGACATCTCTGATTGGAGGAAGTCCTGTAATGTCGTCAGGAAAAACTTGTGGAAAGTCTTTTACTACAGGAATATCTTCAAGTTTCTTCTCTGTGGTCCCCTTCTTGATGATATGGGCTAAAAACGCGACATAATTCTTGCGAAGATATTTTTGAGCTTGAAGACAAGACATTAAGCTGAGCCCTTTCGACGAGGTTTCTCCAATGATTCGAAGAGTCTGACCGTTTGAAAGAGGAATACGAATAAATTTTTCACGACATACAACTTCCGCCTGATGTTGACTGAGCCAATCCATACCGATTATGATGTCGAAACTTCCCAGCTTCATAGGAATAAGGTCGACTGAGAAATCGTGGTCGTTTAAGGTGAGTGTACAGTTGCGTAATATAGAGTCTAATGAAACTGATTTCCCGTCCGCAACTTCTACCGTTATGGATTCCGCGAGCTTATCCCGATTTTTGCTTAAGATAGGTTCAAATTCTAATGACACAAAACTTCTATCCGCACCAGTATCAAATAACATAGAGGCATATCTACCATTTATAAGGAACGTACCGTTGACCACATTGCCGTCAGCTCTGGCCTGGTTCGCGTTAATATTGAAAGCTCTTCCTCTTGCAGGTGGAGGAGCTTGGTTCGCTTGATTCACTGGGTTGGCTTGGGCCTGAGCATGAATAATATTAACCAGCCTTGGACATGTGTTTCTGAAATGACTTGGGTCGCCGCAATTGAAGCAAGCCCGCATAGGTTGGCCCATAGGATAATTGGGTTGGTAGTATGTTTGGGCTAAATGTTGGGTGGGTGGAAATGGTAGGGGTTGTTGGGCTTGACCCATTAATTGTTGATGGGTTTGGGTTATAGGTTGATGGCGGTTGGTTCGTTGAGGCATACGGCAGTTTTGAACAGTATGCCCCGCGCGACCGCAGCCGGTGCAGTATTGGCAAGGATGATCAGGGGAGTGGTGATACTGACAACGGTTACATTTTGGTAGTGGGCCTGTGTAGGGTCTTCTGTATGGTGCGGGTGAAGGAGTGACTTGAGTAATGGGTGCAGCAAGAATAGGGGTGTTGGTTTGGGTAACAACAAAATTTCTGGTGTTACGCTTCCTCTTGTTAGCAAACTTAGAGGAAGGAATGGGGTGGTTTGAAGTTTGTCCCTCAACAGGGGCTTTCTTCTTCTCTTCTTTGAACTTCCCGTTGCGAATTCGGTTTTCGGTCAGTTCAGTTGCTAACTCCATAGCTGCTTCAAGTGTTACTGGTGAAACGCTAAGAACTGAATCTTGGATTTTCGAGGGAAGTCCTCGAATATAATGCTCGATCAGACGATAGGTTGGTGTGAACAGATTTGGAACTATTTGGTTCAACTCCAAAAACCTCTTGTTTGTAGGTAGTGTGATCACCCTCCTTCTGCTTTAAGGCATGAAATTCATCCTCCAACTTCTTAATTTCACTTCTAGGACAGAAACGCCTAGTCATGATTTCCCTTAACTCCTCCCAAGTTAAGGCCATCGCATCTTCAATTCCCCTCTTCCCTTTTTCAGTGTTCCACCACGTGAGGGCTACTCCAAGTAGTCTCCCAGTGGCCTATCGAACCTTGCGATCCTCAGGACAATCGCAGTTTAGGAAGGTGTTTTCCATCTCCTCGAACCAATGTAGGAGAGCAGTGACACCCTCTGTCCCTTCAAATTTAGGAGGATCACAGGACTTAAAATGTTTGAAAGAGCACTTGTTGGTAGGAGGGTTGTTGATGTTCTGATCCTGTTGTTGGGGAGGGTTAGTAGGATTCGTTGCAAGGGCTTGTTGTACTTGGACCACAATGTCAGGAAGTATCGTGGCCATTTGTTTCGCGATATGAGTGGCCAAACGTTCTTGAGACCTTCCCGATCTTTTACCCCTTCGTTGCTGTCTAGACGACATCTACAGGATCATAAAATGAGAAGATCGTGAGTTTATGGTGTCTTTTTAGGTGTCATGTGTCTTTAAGAAAATGAAAATAACATAAAATTCAATACTGCAACTACATCCATAGGATGTCTTGGGTTCGCTCATGTTGGGCCTCAAATGTCCCCCATACCTTCACCTATATAGTCATGTGGGCCCCCATGGCTATTGGCTTGGTAGGATTGACATTAGTATTGGCAATTTAACACTCGCATCCCCCGAATGCAAACCACAAAATATGTTCATGGGATGTTTGGTCGAAACGTGTCCAGGTGTAGACACAATGACAACTCAAAGTGGGGTTAGTTCACACGACGTTTGGTATAGCATGCTTTGGCCTAATAGGTACTTCGTACTCTCATCGTTGGTCCCCAGGTAGGCAAACTGGTCCTTTATTTTGGATTTATACGAATGCCAGCCTAGACAGGACGTTCCGACTACCGGTACTGGTACCCTTCCAGTTACTACATGCCCGTCACGAGAACTCACTTTGATGAGATTTGAAAACACAAAAATCATTGCAAAAGAAATCATGCTGTGGTGTGTGCTTTCATGGATGTGATGTTATGAGCATACGATTCATGATAGATATTATATGATAATACATACTTATGAACATGCTTGCACAATATCAAATGTAACATTTAACATAAAACATATAAACATCATGAAATTTGGCATATAACACACAAAATTCTTATAAGTTTCTAATCGACTATAGTATAGGCTCTAAGGGTCTAATAACCTATCCTATATCCCTATAGTCATGGCTCTGATACCAATCTGTCACACCCCGACCCGCAGCGGAAATAAGAGTCGGGGCATAATTGGGTTATCACCAAATCACATGACATTTACTATTATGTTTCATATTAAATAAAGTCAAAATTACATTTTCAAATATTCAAACATGTTCATTCAATACAAAGGAAATAAATCAAACATAACAATCCCAATGCTAAATTGTTTTATTCTTCTAATCCAGGTCCTATGTGTTCCTAGCTGCTGCTGGTTCACCTGTATCATGTGTAAAATGGGAGTTTTTTTGGGTCAACATAAGTTGGCGAGTGAACCTTATTAGATAAACATTTGATAATGATTTTATGGTTAGTTTATCAAAGAAATATTGTGCATAATCATAGATGAGCAAATGTAAATAATCAAGTAATGGCAAATAGCAGTCTCAACTACAACATACAATAACGCACGGCAGCATACATGAACATACCAACATCATACTGTAAATAACATAAATGAAACTGTGCGATCAAGGCTCAATCAAACGGAGCCGATCGTATTGCATGTACTGAAAATGTAAAATGAACTGTGCGATCAAGGCTCAATCAAACGGAGCCGATCGTATGTGGGCACGCCAGGTTCAACCGCATAATAAAATGGGGAACATGCTCAACGCTCATAAATGGGGAGCGGCGGCCTATGAAATTGCATGTACTGAATAATAAATTGCATCCAATAATAACTACTTAACAGCATCAAACAGAATACACATGTTCATGATATGATGTATGCACAATGGTTTAGTTATAATATGTATATAAACAAAGACACATGATACACCCCAAAACGTGATTAAAACGGGGAATTTGTAAGATTCACTCACATTGGGTGCGTTGGATTGGAGATGGTGAGATGCGCACGATTTAGATGAGCGGATCAACGAGGAATACTAACCTAAATGATAATGGAAAAATATATTAAATGGATGGATTTTATTTAGGATTTTAATGAAATTTTTAGATATATTTTTGTGAGTTTATAGCTATTTTCTATCTTTAAAAATGTTATTTTTAAGTATTTTTAATTGATTTTTAAATTAAATTAAATAAATATAAATATAAAAAAATATTATTTTTTTAGCATTGACCGTTGACCGTTGACCGGTTCGGTCAGCGAATAATTCTGCGTCGGGTGAGATTCGAACCGGCGACCTCCCGTTCGCGTGCACGCGGCTCTACCAACTGAGCTACGTGTCTAACCCGAAATAATCTAGTTTTTAATTATATTTATACACTTATTCGATTTAACTGAATTTCCTTTATTTGCAAAAACATTTTAATTCAATCGGACCGGTGCTCGTGACGAGTTTCGAACGCGCGACGCGTAGTTCAAGTTGCACACAGTCCACCGCTGGACTGTGTGTCTAACCTGGTTAATATCTCGGTTTTTATTATACTTAACAACTAACTGGGTTATCCCGGTTTAGTTTTAACAAAAAGGCGCGTTATAATACAAGGTGTGCGTATTGCAGGAATCGAACTCGGGACGTGTGTGTGAAATTTGCACACAGTCCACCGCTGGACTGTGTGTCTAACCAGTTTAAAATACCGTTTTTAATTAATCTTATGTTATGTTGTGTCTTCATCTTCTTCGTCGATTTACACAGACAACATATTCCGACTTGTTTATGACTTTCAGACATTATCAGTAATTTAAAAGTAGAGAATGGAGAGAGTTTAAGGAAGAGGATATACCGATTGATGTTGTTCACAGAATTCCGGCGGAGGTTCGTCGGTACTGAAAGTGAACTCCGGCTGTTGAAACCAATTAACAGCGTTGATCGATTATTTATGAAGTTGAGTCACTTAAACAAGGTTTAAAAGAAGTTTAGGATATCATACCAGTTCACAGTGTGATTCCGGCAGTTTCAGAAGTTTTCCGGCGAAGATAAGATTCTCGATAAACGTTGACTAGGATCGATTCTGATGGTGGAGTTGTGTTAGAGACTGATTAATCACATGATTTAAACAGAAAGAGTCGGAGGAAATACCGTGAGGATGTGAGTCCCGGTTTTCCGGTGACTTGCAGAAATTTTCCGGCGAACTGATTCAGATGATCTGGTGGTCCAAAAATGCGACGAAATTGAAATTGAGTATTGATATGATAGCTCTGAATCGCGAGAATGATCTGAAGCTTGAGTTATTCAGGACTTTGATGAACTTTCGGTTTCAAAAACCGAAAATGATGAAACTTTAAGTTCAATCAATTCTAGAAACCGTCATACATCGGTTATAAGCTGATCATGAGAATTAAACAACGATTTGACGATTGGTTTGCCGATTACCGTTTCTCAGATGGCACCATCGGTTAAACGGATTTTGTGTATAAATTTCATTTGTGTTCTTAGAGTTAACAGAAAACACATTGTGGCGGAGTCGTCTGGGAAGTGAGTGTTAAGTTGTTTGAAGTATTCCTTGGCTGACCCGGGTTCGAGTCCCGGCAGCTTCAAATATTTTTTATTTATTTTATTTTAACTTTTTATCAAATATAATTTTTATAGTTTAGTTTGTTTATTATTTATGTATCGTTTTAACTCAAAATTAATCATAAATATTTAATGCAACTTTTATAACTTGGTACTTGATTACAAAACGGAGCGGGTTTTGGAGACCCGATTTTTACAAATGTTTCATTTAAATTCTAATATAGTTATTTATTATGTATCGTTTAAAATTAGTTTGAGCAATAAATATGCAACGAAAAATTATAACTGGTTATTCGATTAATAAACGAAGCGGGTTTTGGAAACCCGTTTTTCGACGGATGTTACAGTATCCCCTACTTTTAGAAATTTCGTCCCGAAATTTAAGTAGTAGTGGTAACAGGAAAAAGATGCGGGTATTTCTCGCGCATTGAGTCTTCACGTTCCCAAGTAAACTCAGGTCCTTCTTTCGACTCCCAACGTACCCTGACAATTGGAATACGACTTCGTCTTAAACGCTTCTCTCCGAAGTCCATGATTTCTTCTGGTCTTTCAATGAAGTGCATAGATTCATCGATTTGAATATCTTCTAGAGGAATATGGAGGTTTTCATCGGCGAGGCACTTCTTCAAGTTTGATACGTGGAATGTCGGATGAATCCTGTTGAGCTATTCTGGTAGGTCAAGCTTGTATGCTACAGGACCTACTCTTTCGAGTATCTTGAAAGGTCCTACG